>OZ018318.1:135052713-135724641 GCA_963969495.1 Ceratothoa steindachneri | reverse complement strand
TATATATATAATATATATATATATATATATATATATATATATATATATATATATATATATATATATATATATATATATATATATATATATATATATATATATATATATATATATATATATATATATATATATTTGTTATAGATAAAATATAAATTTATAATATATATGGGAATAATTATTCTAATATATAAATTCGCAGGTTTATTAAAAAGTCAGCGTTTCAAAAATAATAAGAAAAATAAATAATCCATTCCCTCGCTGAATAGAAAATCACCTTTGTTCCTGTTCCGGTAGGAGGTGAGTTTCAGTCTTTGGAGCTTTGATATTCGATTAAAATAGTCAAATGATGATAAATGTGTGTTAAATGAATGATGTTGAGTAATATTAATCTATTTCGTAACATTAGTTGTAAAAATAAATGTTTGAATCGCTTTGAATTCCGAAATTATTCCTTCCAAATAAATGCGCCTATCATTGTTGCTCTAACCAAAGTACCCTGAAATGCAACGAAATGGTTGTTAAAGGAAGGCATTGCATCAAGGAACCCCTTCTTCAGGATCATTAGTGACCTTAAAATGACTGATTAGATTCCTGTCTTATGGACGCCCATGTGCTTCACATGAACCCCAAGATCGCCTCCTGGTAAGGTCGAAGCTCAAGGAACGGTTTGCCTCTAGTGCCAAGCTTGCTCACGATTGGAAAGAGGCAAGTGTAAACTGCCTCAAGTAGAGAAGAGCTGCAAAGATGCCTCATCTCACCAAGAAAAACGTTACGGATATGCTCCACTTTTGTAGGAAATATAAAGATTTGATTGTAGAAAATTCTGTCAAAGTGATATTGTTTGATGAAACTCCTTTCTGCTTGTTTGTTTGGAGCTTCTGGAATTTTCCTCATGATCCGGTCAGTCTCCATTTATGCGGTTGCTTTTCATCTAAGAGAGCTAGAACATTAACATTTTTTTTCCAAGAACACTGCCACGAGCCCCAAATGGTACCAAATTTGCTTCATCTGCACCTTTTTACAACCATCCTTGGCCAATTTGAGGATGATAAATATTTTTCAGGATGTCGGCGAACCTTTTAACGAAGCAAAACAACAACTTAGTTCTTGGCTGAAAATAACCTCAAACTTTTCTTTTCTTGGCCCAGGAATTTGCCTGATTTGAACCAAATAGAGAATTTTGGGTCGATAATCAAACTTGGCCGTTAATGAACACAAACCATCCAACTGTGATCAGTTATGGATACTTATTGAACGAAATGAAGCAATATCAGGCATGATATTAACAAATTCTCTCGACCCCAAACTTGCTTCGAAAATCGTCACAAATTTACCTGTTCCCTAGTCTATGTAAACCTTTGCCCCCGCCATCCATTCCTTGTGATCCTTACCCCATCCGCTTTTATATATAAAGAATTTGTGTCCAGTCTTCTCATTGTACAGTTGAAGATGGTACTAGATACTGAAACTAGTCCTGTAATTTAATAATCTGATTCTACTAAATTATGGTTTTAACATCTTGAAAAATGGGGCCAAAGATTGCTATTGTAATTACATAACCTAACTGCGTCAGGGTAGCCTATTAAAAAAAGCATATGTATATGCATAATGTTTCCATCAGGGTGGGCGAAAACCACTCCGTGCCTCAAATGGGTGAATCAGATTCCCCAAATTAAGAATTTATTTATAAAGAGCCACATTAATTCGACAAAATTAACTTATTTAATCAATAATGGACGCTTCACGCGACAATTCAGAGCACCAACCATCTTGGGGACATGATGTATCGATAGAGACGTAACACCGCATTATTTGATGAACTTTGTATAGGATTAGCTGGCAGACCAACAAACGGTCAATGTTGAACATAAGATGAAGAGTCATTGAGGGGCCTCGAGATCCACCTTTACAATCTTTCTCATGTTCGACCCTGAGAGGCTCCCTAGTTGTTGCGTTGTGGTCTATATCGGTACCGTATCTAGGCATTCGTTCCAATACCTTGGATCTCTACTACTGCCAACGCCCCGGCCACACGAATTGATTTTGTAGATGTACTAAGTTCGGTCAACCGGAAATCTGTGAAATCTGCGCAATTGCCTTATATGGCATGTCTCCTATGTAAGGCTAAATGTGCGAATTGTGACGAGTCACACCCTGCTTCCTCAAAGCAACGTAGCTTGTCTTTCCTATAGAAATATATCCTGTTCGTTCTGGCTGTGGACTAAATCTCTTTTCGAAATGCCTGGGATTTGGTCCTGTCGCGATCCATGCGACCTGGTTCTTCATACACCTCTCAATTTAACAAAGTACCCTCTGCTGCTGGCCACTCCATGCCTTCTACGCTTCATCTCAGGCGCGGCTCCAAGTCTAAGGCGCTTTCATAGTTAAAGCCAGTACTCGCTTATTCCCACCCTCTACGGAAACTCTTTCAGTTAGGTGAAGTGGTCACACCCCTACATTGAGTTAACAGAATCAGAGGAGGTAAACCCCCGAAAGTGGTATTGAGGCCGTATTCTGGTACGTCTAAACCTGTCCTTCCACCAAAGGCTGCTAAAGTATTCGAGACAAGTGGAGGTGAAGACTCGAACGGCAAGCCAAACCTCTCCTAATAAACCTTCGAAGGCAGCAGCGACTTCTTCAACCAAAAGCTCCCTGAGTTTTGCCTACGGGACTGTTACGGTCACATCTCTGAGGCTTCTTATGGAAACAGGCCCTTGAGGATACTTCGAAATAGGCCTTGAGGGCATTTTTCCTTAGATACATCTGAGTTTGATGTATACTATTATTTCACCGTCAGCTAACTTAGATGGTGCGGAATTACGCCACTTCATGACATGGTTGCCCAGATTCTTTCTCCAGCTCGGGGGTGTATTTAAACGGAAGGCATCCCTTCTGGTTATAGAAATTAATTAATCACAATAATGATGTCATAGCCAACTTGTTTGAAAAGTTGGAGATTGGTGTCCAAAATATGGATGAGTTTAGCCATTACTATCCGACAACCGCTTCATTTTCTTCCCTCGAACTATCACGGTGCTCTCCGGACGTCCACGTTGATTTTTGAGGTCAATGACCTTCATAGTAGTGTAAATTTCCCATTGAAGTAACATTTTATAGGCAACTGTCCCCTGTAAAAACTCATTGGTGCCAGGAGCGGGTGCGTTGGCTCATATTTTATGAAATGGCTAATTTCTCTATCCAAGTTTGAGAGTTTAGGTCCGCTGATGAAGCCCAGCGGTGCCTTCTGCAAGTCTTCTATTTAGCACCTACTTTTCGATGTTGGGAGAGGCATCTCGCTTTGCGCAATACACATCGCATTTTGTGCTCATACGCACGAGCCCAGCATCTCCCTCACTCGCCAATAGCCCTCGACGGTGCTTATGCAGCTGGTAGGCAACTTGTTATCAGGCCGATAACATCTCTGGTTTTGCACAAGTATGCCACCTAGTAGGCTACCATGTATAACCATTTGTGTACCCGCGTCCTTTCCCAAAGCTTCTACAGCGCCGGAATCATTGCGTTTGAGTATTTGGGAGCACACAGCGTGTAACAGTGGAATCCGTGGCGGTATACACGCATGACTCCGAAACCGAGGATGGGGGAGGGGGCTTTCACGCCGTGTCCCGAACGGGAATCCGAATGATGAGTGCTCTGGAAAGAGCACTGTTCCCAAATCGTAAACAGCTATCTTTTGCATTATAATCTGGATTAAATAGCTTAGTCATAATTCCTCTAAATTATTGTCATTCTCTCCATCAATTCCTTATTTTTGCCAGTAACTAAATAATATTTTCTTCCCGTCATTCGCAGAAACCTCAAAAAATTTAAAAAAAGAAACAAAAGACTAAAATATAATAATTTTGGTTTATTAAATATAAAATTTGTATAAAAGTCTATAGATAGTAATTACAATCTCATTTCTTCTATATATTTAATATACATCGGTTTAATTGACGATAAAAATAGTATATTTGTTTTAGAGCGCTATAATTCTAGGAAATAATGACATTTGGCAACCATGCAAGGTATGACTAAAAACAACTAATGTAATTCATGTGATTTGCTTCTGTATGATGTAAAACATTGTAAATGAATTAAATTAATTAAAGTGAGGAAATACAGTATTATGTTAAATTCATACTAAATGTTCTAGGCAATCTAACATGAACTCAGTTTGTTTATTTGAGGTCCTTAAAGAGTAATTCATTCATTCGTTTGAATATTAAAGGAAAATGTCGTATTAATTCATTGAATATTATTGAATAGCAATTATAAGATTTTATAATAGTGTAAAGACTTGTAAAATAAGTTAATGCAAGTAAAGAGAATAAATTTAATTTTTTGGGAACTAATTAAATGTGTAAAAATTAATTCGAACCGAAATGTAAAAATGCCGCATGTATACGGGAGCTGGAATGCCTTTAGAGATTTATCTGATTAAGAAAAGACATCTGAAGACCTTCCAAGTTTTTGCCGAATAAGAATCCAGCTCCCATATCCCTTTTACCTTTGAGAAAATCTTTGATCACCTATACCTAGCCAACAATCAAGCAGGAAGAAAGCTTTCTACTCTTTTTAAGTCAGTGCCTTGTGAATATCAGGCATTCATATTGGAAGCAAACCGAATCAAGAAGCCTTTTTAGCTGCCTCAAGAGTGCTACCAAAACTTGGTTACAAATCACCCTTGGTAATCACACCACTCTCGAAGAGGTTTACCTCAGTCTACTTCAACCTACGACCTAAAAGTTAACTAAGAAAACCTTCCAAACAAGCACATTTCTAATAACAGTGCAAGCAAAACAAAACATGCAACTAAATAGCGATATCCATTTTCTATTTAACTTTTTTTTATTGTAAAGAAACTTGTTAGGTGTTAAGCTTACTTTTAATGTCCAAAATTTAAATAAGGTAATTATTTTTAAAATATTATTTTGTGAGCGTTACTAAAAAAAGATTCTTTAGAATTTCTAGTTTATTTAAATTTATTTGATATCTTTATTTATATTTTTGTCTAACACTTATTTTGTGGGGTAACATTTATTCTTATAATTTGTGCACTACATGACTATCATAGTTTGGGCTCAGTAACAGTTCAAGATAATTTTTTTTCGCTTACCTCACCGATTTCGCCTCTAACATTCAAAATATAACTTTTTTTTCCAAAGTAGACCTGCGAGATGCTGGAGACAAAATCTGTAGATATTTTGACTGATATTGCTCCACTTTGGTTCAATAAGCAGCCGCAACTGCTCACAATTGGATGTCTTCTGTTTATCAAACGCAACCCCTTAAGGGGCACGGCGATTTTCTTTCCTGCCCGCCATGCTAACGGGAGTCAACGCCCCACGCGGCCCCAGCTTAGCATCTTCTCCGTCTCTCTGACACCCTGTCTTCTTACACTGCTTCCTCACTTTCCCTACAACCTCTCCCACATCTTTCTCTGGTTAGCCTCTAATTTTACAGGGTAGACACCCACCAGCTCCCTCTCACACAACCACCCTTGATCGAAGCTGAGGAGGGAGGAGAAAACACCCCCTCACCCTAGAGCTCCGGTTTGGGGTGGCGGCTTTTTAACAACCTGCCTCACACCCACAATTCCCCTTTTCGCATACCCGTTCTCTCCTTTCAAAGTCTATCAATTTAGGGCCCAGCCCAAGGTGGAGCCGCCATGCCGAAGAGCAGCCTGGCTACTGGGCGGGAGGAGTGGTTTTTGAATGGGGGCAGCTGGCTTTGCCGGCCCCGTATTCACCCCTCAAAGAACGAGCTACTGCGCGAGGTGATTAGCGTTTACGTCCCGTGCAAATAATAGGGTCAACATGCCCATCGATGAAGAAATCAAATTCTCCCCCTTTACTTCCCCTATACCATCATCGGAGCCGCTCTCGGGCAGCTCCACTAAAGAAAAGGAGGTTCCCCCCCCCTGTGCTTTCTCAGGGGACCGGCAGACTTGTCTGAACGGAGATGAGGCCTACTCCTCTCCTAGGCCTACGGGTGCAGGAGCCTCCTTCTTTCTCCCTTCGCTGGAGTCTCCCTTAAGCGACTACCTCTTACCAGTGGCAGTCTTTGTTTTAAATTTTAGGAGCCCATCTGGCGACTGCCTACTTGGGTATAAGTCGCCGTACTTCAGCAAAGCATACTACTAGGCTAATTTTATAAACAAATAATATGCAAACCACAAATAACAATAAGAATGACTGGCTAAAAAAACCCAATAAATAAAAAAAACAAAGGAAAAATACAAAAACGCAACAATAGGAAGAGCGCTCCGGCGTCGGGGGTAGGACCACCTTTCACCAGCCCAGGAACATGCGACCTACAAAAAAATAACACTCAAATAAAGTAGATGAGGCAAGACTTTTCCAAAAAGTCGTATAGTGCACAAGTTTGTGTGTACGAAACCGTCCCCAGTACAAGCGGTACGATCCAACTCGTCCCAGTACCAGGCGCGAAGATCACTCAAACTGGGATATTCAACAATAATGTGCCGTGCAGCCTAGGGGACAACGCAGCCCTCACAATAAGAATCAGGTCATCGCTCCATCAAATGGCGGTGCGTCCCGCGAGTGTGTTAAATTCGGATACGACAGAAAGCAAACTGAAGCCGTCGCGGCATTGGGGGATAAGTCCATAGGAATAGTCGCGGCGAAATGGCACGTAACTTTAAATTCCCCTCGACCGTCTCCCATCTCATTTGCCAAACCTCCCGGATAAGAGCCCGTATTCCTGTCATGTCATCGGTGTGAGCATGAGCGAAACGCTGGTCTGGTCGTCCAGTCCTTGCGCGGACTCTTTTGCGCCTTCATCGGCGTGTTCATTCCCCGCAATTCCTACATGTCCAGGAACCCAGCAGAAGATAATCTTGACATCTACCCGGCTCTCCAAAACCGTATCGTAACAGATATTGCGAACCAGGGGATGTGGAGATTCCAGTGGCCCAAGAGCACTCAGGGAGCTTTGTGAGTCGCTGTAAATCACAATCCGGTCTCCGAACTCGGCACGTCTCCCGTACCGAGCGGTGTATTGCAACCAGTTCGGCCGTGAAGACAGACGCAGCGCCTGGCACGGCTCCAGCGTGACACTAAATGTGCTCCAAAAAGGCCGAACACAATACTCCCGCCGCTGTAGAAGATTTGATGGCAGAATCGTGGTGACAAATAGTCAAAGGTGACACCATCCAGGGTGGCTTACTGGGCAGAACCAGTGGCGCCACTGGCCTGAAAGCTATACCGATCTGTCAAATGGTATAACTAGAGTCTCTCAGCGTTATAGTCACCGTCGAGATCAGCTGCGGATGCAGTAAGAGCTGTTGGCGACTGAGTGAGGCACGAGGCTCGCGTGTACAGGCGGATAATGCACTATGAAAGGCTCATCGCGAGTGGCATCTCCTCAGCATCGACCGGTGTGCTCTCAATGGGGGAGGTGCGGAAGGCACAGGTTGCCAAGTGAATCACGGTGCAATGAATTAAGTCCAACTTCCGCATTACATGGTCGGCTGTTGATGCATAAAACTTGCATCTATAGTCGAGCTTTAAACGAAGAAAGAATCGATAAAAAAGTAAGGTAGTAGCTCTATCAGAGCCCCAGGCGCTGAACGACATGGAGCGAACAATGTCCATGGCGCGGGTACAAGAGACACTAAGGCTGTGAATATGATCCGCCCAGGTGAGGCGTCGGTCAAATACAAGACTAAGGAAACGGTGCGAGTCTACCTCTTCAGGCGAACCCCATTTAGAAATGTCAATGTCATGCTGGAGCCGTGGATGGCGGCAGAAGTGCACCAGCTTAGTCTTGACCAAGGAAACTGAAGCCTCTGCGCTTCAACATAGCGAAAGACGCGGTTCAATGCCCGTGGGAATGGACGCCCCAGAGTTGGCATCTGGACCGCACCAAAAGAGATCGAAAGATCATCCACGTAGAACGTAGCGAGAACAACGTCCGGCAGCACTCAGGTGATGCCGTTGATGCTCAGGGCAAATAGTGTGACAATGATACCGTATCGCCATGCGGTATCATAGGCTTTCTCAAGATAAAAAAAATACCGTGGCCTAGTGCTGTTTACGAAGGAAGGCCTCGGAGACGGCATTTTCCAGTCGGAGCAGAGCATCCGACGTGGAGTGGAACTTGTGGATGCCGCATTGTGCAGAAAACAGATGGCTCCCGCTTTCCAGAAAAAAAAACTAAAATAATATTTACTAATTTCTCCATAAACTTGCACACGCAGGAGGTTAGAGAGATTGGGCGGAAACCGAGTTTGATTTTTTTAACTTCTCTGCAAGTGTGTGTTTTTGATCAGTCAGAAATATTTCAAGTTCGGTTTTACTAGCCCACACTCTATTCAGGACATTTCCACGTGAAAGCCACCTCACTTCCTTATGGAAAAGAAGGGTTGAATATTCAGCCTCTCTATCCTCACATAAATCACGAAACATCCTCGTGTTTAGTGCATGCCCTTTTACAACATAGACAATCTTAATAACATCATTCAACACAGCTTCCCCTTCGGGTTCCAAATCCTTCAGAACTAATGCCTGGCGATGTATCATACAATGGATGTCCTGAATATTTGGATTCTGTTGTTTGACCAAAGCCACACAACCAGTGACGTGACCAAGCATGGCAGGAACCACATCAACTCATACTGCAATACAATCTTTCCACTTTAAATCAACACTTTGTTTTTTGAAGTATGCATCAACCTTATTGAACACATCAATACCACGAGTTCTCAACTCAAGAGGAGAACATAGTAACATTTCTTCTTCAATTTCAAAGAACCCCTGTATCGAACGTATACCATCAGCTGCGAATTGCTACTGACATCTGTAGTCTCATAAAGTTGAATGGCCAACTCTTTACTCTATTTTACTGAAGAAATCACTTAAGGCACTGTATTCAGTTGTTTAGCTACTTTCTGCCCACACATTATTTCTGCCATTTTCACAGCCGCCGGTTTGATTAAGTCTTCACCAATAGTAAGTGGTTTCTTGTTTCGAACAACTAACCATGCCACTTAAAAACTAGCTATTGTTGCTGAACGTTGGTCAAACGTTGCACTCTTGTTATTTTCCAATCTCTGTCTTTTGACTGTTTCTTCCAGATTCTCAAAGTATTCCCGTGGTTTGCAAGAGAGATGTGAATGAACCTTGTTCAATTGTTTCTTCAGTTGATTCTTTTTGAAAGACTCGTCAGTCAGTACTTTCACAGATGACCCATTGAGGCTTCATTTGTCCTTTCTCCTTTATTTCTGTGAAGCCATAATTAAGGAACTCTGCCTGATATGTCTATGGGAGGGGGGAGGGCTCTTTATTATAACTTTATTATTCTTGCTTTTCTCTTTATTGAATCTATTTACTTCTTCTTGACTGAAATTCCTTTTTCTTTAAGTTGCTCCTTCAAACATTTGTCTTCCATTTATCTTGACTTAGGTATTCTTCTTGTTGGCTGGGTTGGTTCTTAATCTTCGTTTTTCTTTCTTGATGCTTTTCATATTTTTTCCATTTATCTTGAGTCGATTTCTTGGTCCTTCTAGATGAGTTGGACCTTCAAGCGTTTTCTTCCGTTTTCCTTGACCTTCCATTTTCTTCTTTGAGATTTCTTCTTTAAAGGTTTTGGACTGTTGAGTTTCGAACGCGGTACCATTGGACTTAAACGCCAATAATCTAGCCTCACGACCAGGCTTTAGTCCGTCCTGAGTTGGTAATTTAATCGGCTATTTATATTATCGAGTTGGAAGGAATTTTTCTCTGATACATTTTTTCGCACCCCTACATGTCCTTTTACTTGCTGATGCTATCTGAAAATGAAAGACAAATCTATCACTTTTTTAAGGTCTTTTGACTTCTATTTTTGAAAAATAAAAAATTATTTAGTGACAATTTAAGAGTTTAAATTAAAACTTTAAAATAACATAACATAAAATCATACCCCAACTCTCAAACCATAAAAATTCAGACAATGACTTAAAAAGTGTGAGCATTACATCTGTAGGGGCTGTATGAAATCTTATTAAATAGAGTTAAACTCGTTAAAAAACATACTTTTAATATAAAATAATTCATTAAAATAAGAATAAATAAATAAATGAAAAATATAATAGATACCCATAAAAAAGTGAGAAATGGCAACTAAACAGTTGATGGGATAATTAGGCCCCATCGACAAACTAGAGATAGTGTCCTAAATGTGGATGAATTTACGCATCACTGCTCGAGAAACACTTCAATTTCCTGTCTCGATCTACCTTTGTGATCTCCGGATGTACAGCCTGATTTAGGGTGGGGTGTAGTGATCGCTTTCCCATTTAAATATCATTTTATGGGCCACTGCCGCCTGATAGCACACCCGATGGTGCTTGGCACTTGCGCGGTGGTCTGCATTTAAAGAAATTACCTATTTGTCTGTCTCAGTCGCGTAGTTTAGGTCGGTAGAAAAGTCTCCCGGTGTTCCTCAACTCTCTTCAGTAGCAGCTTCACCCACGACTGGGTAACCAGCCATTTCTCTCTCTCTCTCTCTCTCTCTCTCTGCGGTAGTTGGAACGCACTCCCATCGGAAGTTGTCAACAGTGAATCTGTTGACCAGTTCAACAGATATATATATATATATATATATATATATATATATATATATATATATATATATATATATATATATATATATATATATATATATATATATATATATATATATATATATATATATATATATATATATATATATATATATATAAACATATATAAACAATAACGTTCTAATCATTCGTATTATTACATTATTACCCTTACATAACCGCATATATATATATATATATATATATATATATATATAGATAGATAAAGCGGAGGGCCTAAAAATCACATGGAGAGTGTCCATAATATTAACCGAACGAAAGAAATGCTTGTTGATAACACTATTATTAAAAGAAAAAGAGGTCAACCAAGTGATGCTAAACATCTTAGAAGCTACATATATTAATAAATGAACAAAGGGGAATGCGAAAATTGGAAGGTAGGCGAGATAGAACTAGGACAGATAGAGGGGCTCCTCCCACTTGTGGGGACTGGTTAAGACTCCACAGCTGAAGATCGACAGAAGAGCCCCTCTCCTCGGAGAGGGGACGACTCCAGGGAAGATGGACCCACCGGACTTCAAAAGACTTACCCTGAAACTCATACCGAACAGAAGGAAAAGATCACCACAAGAAGTAGTGCAATGCATATTTATAGATCTGGAGATACCACTAATCAAATGCATTGAGACTCCATCTGGATTCACAGTCATTTGCCCAGAAAATAAAGACGTAGAGCAGCTACTGTCATTTGCGGGGAGCCTTACGCTAAGGAAGTTGGACTTGGAAGCAAGAATACGGCCACAAATCACGGCTAACAGAAGTGTCATCTGCCAAAAAATCGAGTCCTGGGTAGGAGACCACTCATGCCAAGAAATAAGAGAAGAACTTCAGGGGAGACAGAGATGGCTCAAAATAGCAGAGGTGGTCAAATTTAAAGATCACAATCACATTTTCAAGGTTATTTGTGAATCTACCGAAATGGCTTCAAGGATCAGGAAACAGGGACTTCTCGCTTTCAACATGAGGATCCCATCCACCTACATACAAAGAGACGTCTTCACAAGTATACAGATATGCTTCAGATGTTATGTGTTGGAAGAACATACGATGAAAAATTGCCCCCCAAAAGACCTTATAATCGTTTCTGAATGTGGAACTGAAGGCCATTCTGGGCAATACTGCAACAACACAGTTAAAAGATGCATTGACTACCAAGGGGGATACAGAACTATGGTCATGATCTGCCCCAAAAGAAGAGATATTATAAAGATAAAAGAAACAGAGTCAAGCAGAAATAATACGAACGTAAATAAAAACTCATACGCAGAAATGGCAAAAAGTGACCAACAAGGACTGGCAACTCAGATTAATTTAGATGGTACGCTCAACGTAAAAATACTTACTTGTATATTACATGCTCACGTGATAAATATAGCTAACCCTGGAAGTTATGCAACAACAGTCAACAACATGTTACAGGAAAACGGGCTCGAACCGATAAAATTCGGCCATTTTCAGAATCAAAGTCACATATAAGACAAAACATGAGTTAATCGAAGAGGCAAAAGGAAATAAACAGTCAGAAGAATCAGAAGAGGACACAACCAGCGAAGACTCAGAGACTGAAAACTCTTCCGACGACACAGAGCAAGAGTGCACACAGGTTACTCGCAGGAAAGCACAAAGAAAGGACAGATCTAAATCCGAAAGTAAAAGGGGTCCATCACCCAGAGATGAACTACCACAGGGACTCTCAAATGCAGTCAGCAGAGGGAGAACCCAGGAGAAACGAAAGAAGAGCCAGAAAAAGAAGAAACACTGATAACTTAACAGATAGGACGAACTAAACGGAAATCAAATATACGAACGGAAATGGACAATTGGAGTATGAATATTAAGAAATTAAAAATACTATAAATTAACACATGCGGATGGAAAGACAAGGAAATTATGTACGGAAACTTATTCAGAAAGACTGACCCAGATGTTATACTAATATCAGAACATGGAAGAAACACAGAAAACGAGAAATTAAAGATATGGAACTACAATGTTATTAACCCAAATCATTGAGGAGAAACACGCGACGGAGCGGCAATAGCGGTGAAACAAGAATTGCAGTACAAAACAATACAAGGATTGGAGGATGCATATTTATCTATAGAAAATAAAATGGAATTAAGCAAAATCATTGTCGCAACTGGATACCAGCCACCCAGGCGCCCCAAATTAACGGTACAAAACTTTATTAAACTCTTCAACTATAGGATACTGGTCATTTTGATTGGTGATTTAAACCCCCCATTGCGGGGCTTCTAGGTACATAAATACAAACAGAGTTGGAAGACAACTTAACACGCTTATCAATAGACGTATACTGCAAAGACTAGGACCCAATTTTTCTACATACTTACGAAGAGATCACGCAACAAAACCGGAATCCGTCTGCCCTTTAACTATTTTATGGAACCAGTGGATGCTACTGGCAGTGACCACCCTGCGACTCTAGTGTAATAAACAAGAATCCTATACAAATCCCTTCGAAGAAATGAAAGGCTTACCATAGAGCGGATTTGGATAAGTACCAAGAATTACTTCAGACGTATGTGCCCAGCCTGCTCGGGGAGTTGGATAGGATCAGAAAAGAAATTAAAAGGGCAGAGAAGGGGGCCATCCCCATTAATTCGTTCCAAATCATTAAACAATTTAGGTGGACACCAGAAATGGTGGCTTTGAGCGAGGAGATCAGCAGGGCGGCAGAACATATAAGAAGATTCGGAACATCAAGGGAAGCAACAACGCACTCACGAAACAGAAAAGAGAACTAGTAGCACTAATTTAAGAAAAACAGAAAGAGAAATGGGATCGGCACATCGAGAAAATAGATGTGGAAACTTCACCAAGGGAATTTTGGAAACATATCAACAGATTAAAGACTCGGACAACAAGGGATAAAAGGAAAATTAAGGATGCAGGGAACAACATTTTAGAAGATAAGGAAGAAATAGAGGAATTATTTAGAGAGCATTGGAGAAATGTATTCAAAATTAGCGAAAAAGAGAATGAAGACTATGATATTGATTTCAAACATCAGAACGTGGACGAACTCAATGGGGAGATCGAAAGAACATACCCTTTCCACTTTGTCGAAGAAAGGAGAAACAACAACGACGGAATAGACGCAATCATTACATCTGCAGAATTAAAAGAAACGATAAAGTTCTTCCGACAGAGAGCACCAGGCAGATCGGGACTCATCAGATTAAATTACCTTGAAGCACCCTCTACCCTCTGAACATACTGGAGTGAGTGAGTAATGTCTTCAATGTGTGCTTGGACACGGGATACTTTCCTGATGAGCTGAAAGTGGCGAAGATGATATTCAATCCCAAGGCGGGAAAACCTCCAGATCAAGTGGGTAACTACCACCCCATCTGGCTACTAGATTTCATCGGTAAGTTATTGGAAAAAAATAATAAATAACAGACTGTCCAAATTCCTCGATGATAATGGCCGAAGAAACAGCTACCAATTTAGCTTCAGGGAAAACAGAAGCACGGAGTCATCTTTGAAAAGATAGCGAAAGCAAAGAGAGAAAAAATGAGCGTAGACATCGTATGCTGGGACGTGTCCAAAGCATTCGACAAAGTATGGCAGGGGGGTATAGAACTTAAGATACTCAGATTAGGAATGAACAACAAGATCAAAGGATTTTATGTGATTATGTAATGGAGAGACGTGCTTATGAGGAAATATTCGAGCTTGCTGCGGGTTTGCCCCAAGGCAAATGTCTGAGTCCGTCTCTCTATTCAATCTACACAGCAAATATACCACCACCAAGAAATAAAGGGTGCTTGAACATCCAATTTGCCGACGACGTCACTCAAATCATAGTTTTTCCCTACAGGAACGGCCCAATGCAGGCTAGGGTGACTGCAGAAGAGATAGCAAGCATTAATAGATACGAAGCAAATGTAAAATTAAAACCAACAGGGATAAATTTAAAATGGTATCCGTGTACAGGAGGAGCATCTCAGATGTATATGTAGAAGAACAGCGCTACAGATAGGACAAAGAATGTAAGGTGCTTGGACTAACCATTACGAAATCAGGTTATAAAAAGCACGTAATTGAGAGGGTAAATCGGGGGGAAAGCGGCCTGGCATTACTGTACAAGTTAGTTAACCTAGGCATGAAAAACAAGAGAAAAATTTCACAAGCAATAGTACAGTCCGCGATTATTTACCTAACCATCGCGATGTACACGATCTTGAGAAGTAACCTGCAAAAAGTCCAAAACAAAGCTATCTACTTAATAAAAAAAACACCAGAAGAGGAGAAAGAAAAATACTACGAGAGCTGCAAAGGGAGGCAAGAATAAAGCCACTTAACAGAATAATTGTAAAACGAGCAAGGAAAGTCTTAGAAAAAAACACAGAATGAAGTAGGAGTTGAATTAACCAACCAAATTGCCCAAAGAGAAGGATGGAGATAACACATATTATTCCCAAGTTTCCCAAGGATAGGTGAGGGAGGAGAAGAAGACGAAGAAGAAATCTACACCTAGAGAAAGAGATTAATACCTGACGACGACTAAGAGTAATTAATTAACCGAAGCAAACCAGAGAATAGCATATAGTCAATTATAACTGGATAGGAATAGGAAAGAATAGATAGAGAGATAGAAACCTACACCAGTTCTTAGTAAGAATATTTACTAATAACGGTTTGAATGCCTCATAAATACCAATACTACTTTCTAACTTTATCACGCTAGCTAAACTACCTAAAATGGACAGAGATAAGCTTGACCTCCAGGCAATTAGCATCTCTTTGCAAACCCCTTACTTCCTGCAGCCTTCAGCATTTATTCGTTTTACACTATCATATTCGCACACGGGACTCACAGTGATACGTGGAACAGGGGTCACGGTAAACTGCAAGGTTATAGTTAGAGACAAGCGACACA
Organism: Ceratothoa steindachneri; assembly: GCA_963969495.1. Taxonomy (NCBI): domain Eukaryota; kingdom Metazoa; phylum Arthropoda; class Malacostraca; order Isopoda; family Cymothoidae; genus Ceratothoa; species Ceratothoa steindachneri. Next base: position 135,709,105 of record OZ018318.1, on the reverse strand, counting down.
TGGTGGTTCGGATTCCAGGTTAAGCTGTAGGTACCATGACTAACTAAGTCCACTTTTGTCTCTTACTATTTTCTTCGCTGTCACATCCTAAAACCTTCTTCTTCCTCTCCCTCTCACTCCAAACCGCCGTACTCACAGTGCTTATAGCCTACTTTGGCTCTAGACAGTGTGACTATGGGAGTCTATAAAGGAGTACCTGGCCTCCCCCCTCCCTCCATAGCCCCCCCCCATGAGCGCCAAGGGGGGGGGCGAAGGAGGGTCGGAAGAGCTTTTCTTTGTCTCCCACCTCTCTTTTCATTTCATTTCATTTCAATTCTTTCACTCTCTCAGATCCTCACTCCACTCATTACATCGGTAAAGGAGGCAAAAGCATATCAAAACGCTCTGAAGATGATCGAATAGGATCGAAAACTTAGCAATTTAGTTTGGTTTTTACCAAACATATTCATTTAAAAAAAGAGATGAAAACTGGAGAAGTGATCCACCATTTACATGATGGAATAAAAAAGATAGTTAGAAGAGAAAGTTGACAAAGGAAATTAATTAAGGCAAAATACACAATTGTCTTTAACAAAATTTGTATATATATATATATATATATATATATATATATATATATATATATATATATATATATATATATTAGGTTGAGTAAAAAGTTCTTGCGTTTTTTTTTAATGTTGTGTTGATTTAAGTTTTGTTTACGTGATTTGTACACATTAAGAAACAATAATAAATAATGAGAGCAAAATTTGCAAAGGTTAGGCTACGTCTCTTAACAGCGTAGACTATTAGACTTTTGCTTAGGCTACGTCTTGAATTTGAGAAATAAGTCATTGCGGTTTATTTAAAAGTTGTATTAATTTATTTTTTGTTTTGTACCCTCAAAGTTGAATGTCAAGTTGAAAGAAGGCGCATTTTCGACACTTGTTATTCATTTTCAATCGAGACAGGAACAATGCAAACGCAGCCAAAGCTCGTCGCGAAATTTGTGCTGTGTACGGAGAAAATGCTTTATCAGAAAGGACAACTCAATTGTAGTTTTCACGTTTCAAAAACAGTCATTTCCATCTTAATGACAAAGAACGTTCTGGTCACCCCATTAAGTTGATGAAGATCGATTGAACGACCTTTTTCAGGAAAATCCTGGTCAATCGAATAGAGAATTGGCTCTACAATTGGCTTGTGATCAGGAAACTGTAGTGAATCCCCTTCATTCGATAGGGAAAGTTCAAAAACTCGGTGCATGGGTTCCGCACGCTTTTAGCAAAAGAAACAAACTTCAGCGCTCTACGATTGCCGCATGTTTGCTTGCTCGTCACAAGGCTACTCGTAGATATTAGGCCAGATTTCTTCACCGCATCATCACTGGCGACGAAAAGTGGTGTGTTTATGTCAACATGAACCATCGAAAACAATGGCTTAGCCCAATAAAAAAACACTAACGCAATTAAAGCAATGATTTCATCCATGAGAGACGATGCCGTGTGTGTCGGGGGATTGTGAAGGCATCATTCTTTATGAGCTCATTGCGAACAACGAGATTGTTAATGCAGAACTCTATGTTTAACAAATGTATCGACTCACCGAAGATATTCATGAAAAGCGACCTCATCGACGTTATGGAGTCCTTCTGCAACACGACAATGCTCGTTCTCACATTGCCAATATGACAGAAGACGCCATCCAAACGCTTAATTGGGAAATCCTGCCGCATCCTCCATATTCGCCAGACTTAGCTCCATCGGATTTCCATCTGTTCCGATAACTCTCCAACAATTTGCGCGGCGTTTCGTTCAATTCTTATGTGGAATTAAGAACCTGGTTTGACGAATTCTTCGAGTCAAAATCCAGAGATTTTATTTTTAAGCTGTCGTAAATAATAACAGAGAATACATTATTGATTAAATTGCCTATTGTTATCAACCGCAAGAACTTATTCCTCAACCCATTATATATATATATATATATATATATATATATATATATATATATATATATATATATATATATATATACCAGGCAATGGCTTCGCCACTCCAAGAAAGGGATTTTATTACTCGTGCTCAATTCAATGGCAGCTACATCACTAAAGTACATATAAAAAGTACGGACATGAGAAGATGCCGCAATGCAGAGAGTGAATGCCCTGCAGAATATAAAATAAGCGTAATCGGTTCAAACATCCGCCGAGCTTATAAATGCTGCTCTACGTGGGAACTTTTCCACCCTGAGATAACACGAGTAAAACAAATACTCGTGAACAACGATTTCTCAAACAACATGGTTGACAAACAACTTCAATCATTTTTAAATAATTAATGCAAAAATATGGATAAAACTGAAAGTAATCAGGGTGAAGTCAACAACATCAAAGTGTGATACAGAAACCAGATGTCCACGGCCGATAAAAAAAAACTTCAAGGAGATTATTACCCGTAACATCAAGGTTAAAAATCAAACGGATAAAATCCAACTCATCATTTATTATAAAACAACAAAACCAGCAATCTCTTGATGAAAAACAACACCTGCCTAAACTCCTCGAACCCCAAGTCAACCAACATAGTTTACGAGTTCATCTGCTCCAATAAAGACTCTTAGCTTTATACTAACTCAAAATATATTGGCATGACAGCCACTACACTTTCGAGACGTTTAACTATGCAACTACAAAGCGGAGGGCCTAAAAATCAAATGGAGATTGCCCATAATATTAACCTAACGTGAGATATGCTCGTTGCTAACACCGTTATTAAAAGAAAAAGAGATCAATTAAGCTAGGCTGAACATCTTAGAAGCCATATTAAATAACGAAGATTTTGATTTGATTTGATGAATAATAGTTAAGAAAAAAATTGGTGTGGAAGATGAGATGATAGATTCTGAGTGAAGAGAGTATGTAGGGTTTGCCCTGGTAGTGAGGGCTACGTTTTCATTTATTTAGATTTCTTTTTCTTTTGTTATGACCTTCAATCCTGTAACTTGTATATTTGTGTGAACCTTATTTTGTGTTTTAACGCATTCAAGCTTTTCTTTTATACTTACTTTGCAATCTTTTTTTTCTTCTAAGTTTTGAAATATAGTTTTTGTTTAAATTATTAAAATTATTATATTTATTTATTTAATTAATTTACACTTTCATATATATATATATATATATATATATATATATATATATATATATATATATATATATATATATATAATATATATATATATATATATATATATATATATATATATATATATATATATATATATATATATATATATATAAAATATATATATATATATATATATAAAATATATATATATATATATATATATATATATATATATATATATATATATATATATATATATATATATATATATATTCTTCGAATATGTAGTCCCGACTATATAGATAAAGAATACACAAAAATTGAAGATATTGCTACCAATTTATGCTACCCAAAGCACTTTCTAGAACAATGTATGAATATAGCCAAAAAACATTTTATAATTGTAAATTAGAGACAATAGAACCTCGTAAAAACCTATTAATTTTACCCTATCATGATAATTTTATGTCTGTAGTGCCCATTCTAAAGCAACTTAATATTAAGGTAGCCTTTAAATACAATCAGACATTAAAAAATCTCTTAATAAAGCATAGCTTCAATAATGATAATAATGTAATTTACCGAATTCCATGTTTAGATTATAATTTATTCTATGTAGGCCAAACTTCCAAAGATGTTTCCATAAGGATCCAACAACACAAAATTGCAGTAATTAAGGGTTATCTGAATAATGCCTTAGCTCTCCACAATTCCAAGATGGGACACGGAATTAACTAAGTAAAAACAGATACTATAATCCATAGTAATGATTTTAGAAAGAGAAATATCCTGGAATCATTTTTAATCTCCCACACAAAGGAGAGTAATCTCAACATTAGCCCAGGGCTGTTTTCGCTAGATCCAATTTTATCACTTTTTCTAAAATCCGACTTACTTGATAGCATTAAAATGTTGACCTCATAGGGAAACGTGCTTTGTATAAATACTGGGTGTCTTATTTTTCTTACCATTGAGTTTGAAAATATCGAATAGACGAAAGTACTAACTCCAATCTGCTTTTTTTTTCAGTTTCCTTCCCTGGTACATATTCATATATCTATCTATCTATCTATCTATCTATCTATCTATCTATCTATCTATCTATCTATCTATCTATCTATATATATATATATATATATATATTATATATTCTCTTTTGGTAGACCTTTGCAGGTACGTAATTTCTAATTCCTTTTTTTTATATAAAATTGTGTAAATATGTTTATTTTTATAATCTTCGTATGTTTCTTCTAGTTAAATTTGGTTCCTTTTCATTAAATATTAGTTTTTCCATTTAAGGCCTTCATGCCTTTGTCATCTTTTTTGTTGCTTGGTTACTTATTTATTTATTGTTATTATTATTTTTTTTCAGGGTTCGGTTTAAGATTAAGTGTACATTGGTTCTTCCTCTCCTCCTGCTGTAGGTTGTTCCTACTGCTTGGGAAGTACCTGTTTGTGGTTCCGTTAGGTATTCCTATGTCTTTTATTATCTGAGTATAATTTCTCTCCACTTTAGTCCATATCTATCTTGCTCTTTTTTCCCGGGGCAGGTTTAATGGTGTTAATTTAGCCGCTGGAATTAATTCTCTTAATTTCTTTCCTTCTCTTCTTCTTGTTTTTGTAAGGACATAAGTCGCCTTATTCTGTTTTTTCGGAAGTTTTTGCTTCGTGGACTTCGAAGCTGTGTGCAGCGAAATTAGAGGATAAACCAGGACTGACTCCACGAAGGGTTTGTATAGTGTCCTTAGTTTACTATCCTTCATTCACATTAGGGTATACATTAGTCTAAGGCCACTTCGGGCTTTGGCTATTCTTGTCTTGGCGTGAGCTTGGTATCCTCTTGTGTCCAGGAGCAAGTCAGCCGCGGGCCTCCTCCTCTTCTGTGCCCCCCCGATCGTGGGAGGAATACATAGGGGAGGAGTAACCGCGAGCCGTACCTTTTCTTCCCCTAAAAAAGGAAAAGAAATTTTTTTTTGGTCTAATTCATCATATCTAGTCGTGGCAAAGGAGGAAAAGTTAAGGGAAGTTTCTGAGAACTTCTTCAGCCAGACAAGTTAATTTACGTTCACGTGAGCAAGCAAGCAGTCGTAATCGAGGAGAGGTCGAGCTCTAGAAGAAGAAAAGGAGAGCTAATCAAAGGGGGCCATGGGGCCGGCCCCGCAAAAAACTAGACGGGTCCCCCTTCATACCCTACTGGGGGAAACTAAACCATCTGGGCCGTCGGTCATGAACACAATTTACGGAAAGATCAATGTCTTTATTCTACGACTCATCAAAACGCCCTCAAGTTACGCGAGCATTTGCAATAACATGTAGGATGTGGAGAAGTTTGTTTCTGAAGAGGCCAAAAAACATCTACAAAAAAACGGGACTTGCGGCGATCATCCCCTACGAGATCCTCGTTTAGCGAACAATCATCCTACGACAGCTTGACTCCTTCTTCGCGGCGAACTCCTGTGAGGAAATCAAGTCCGACAAACAAAAATGGGCCAACATAGCAAAAATAGAAAAATTCGGCAAGTCCAACAATATAGTTAAGGTCGTATTCTCGAACATTGTGAGATGGCGCGCCGAGGAAAAAATGATGGATTGTTAGAGTTCTACCTCAGGGTAGCCCCTGAATAAATTGAAACCGAGCAATATATCCCCATCGAGAGCTGCTTCAAATGCTACGCGGTTGAGCAGCACCAAACCAAAGAATGCCCAGCGAAGGAGATGGTGTGTTCCAACTGCGCTGGATTCGGATACGGGTGGAAAGAATGTAGAGCCGAAAGAACGAAATCCATCAACTGCGGTGGCGAACACAAAGCCATGGCAATGAAATGTCCCATCCGGAAAAAAAGCGATCCAGAAAAAGAAAGAGAAGCAGAAAAAGGAAAAAGAGGCAAAGGCAAAGTCCTACCTCGATGCAGCCACACCAAGGAATACCACTGAAACCGCGACAAAACTGGTCATGGCAAAGGAAGGAACTGAAATTATGGCCATGATAATGTTTGCCCGATTAGCAAACCTGGCTCGCCCCGGCACTCCTGCAGACGAGTTAAATCAGCTTCTGCAAATGAACGGAGTGAAAAAGAAGCTATGGTTCCCGCCGAACCCCGCCCCCAACAATATACTTAATATTCTGTTCACCGAAGAAGAGCTAGAAAAAAAGAAAAAGGAAACGACAGAAAAAAAGGAATCGACAGAAGAAGAAGAAAGTGCACAAATGAAAACCCAGAGCAGTCCCCAAAGAAGAAAAACAGAGAAAAAAGAAGAAAAAGGAAACCGAAGATAAAGAAAACCCAACAGCAGAAGAAGAGGACGAGGATGAAGAAATCCTAAAGTACCCAGGAGTTTTCCCTCACAGAAAAGAAGGAAATACTGGAGATGGGGTACTTCTTTAACACAGAAGAAGTGTCCCTCAAGGTATTTGGATCACCAATAAACAGACCGCCGAAAGGAAACATTGTAGAACTTAGGGAAGGAATAAGAATGGGCAAATTCAAATGGACCCACGAAGGACCCTCCTCACCGAACGAAATATCAGGACTGCTGGAGGAAGGCACATTCAGACATACCGGACTCGTGCATCCATACAGTGAACAACCTGAATGTTTTCAAGATAATTAAGAATGGACAAAAGACCTCTCAGATAGCCAAATAAATGACCGATAAAAAGTGAATAATAAACAAAAAGTAAAAATATGATAAGTGAATCAAACGATGGGAATAAATTAAAGTGAAAATACGATAAATGAATGAAATAAAGTGAAAATAAATTACCAAAGTGAAATGATATAAATAGAATATATAATAAAAATAAAGTGTATAAAATATTGGTACTAATATGAAATAATATAAATAGAATGTGTTAAACGTTAAAACTGCAAAATATTAGAAAATGTAGAAATAAATAAAATGATCGCAAAAGATGAATAGAATAATAAATAAACGTAAATTATGTAAAAAATAATAGTGTATTAAATATAAGTATTAAAATAAAGTGAATAAGTAAAGTGAAATAAATAAAGTGAATAAATTAAAGTCAAAACAAATTACCAATGCGAAATAATATAAATAGAATATGGCAAAATATAAAATAGAAGATAATAAAGTGTATAAAATTATCGGTACTAAAGTGAAATAATATAAATAGAATGAGTTAAACGTTAAAAATTGTGAAATAAAGTAATGTAATAATAATTAAATCACTCAAAAATAATAATTTGAAATGTACAAATAAAATATCACTCAAAAAATTATTATTTTAAATGTATAAATAAGAAATGAGATATAACAAAATAAATAATATGTAACAATTTGATATGATAATTTGTTTATAACTGAAATATATATAATAGCTATGTGCATAGTATAAAAAGGATAGGTGACCTCCACAGTTCCTGGAGTTTCGTTCTTCTTACTTCTCGATGACAACTTTCCCTTCTCTACTCTCCTTTTTTGTGTGTATATTCATCATTATTAATCTAAATTGTTTTGCTTATATGTAATTATATATGTAAAATACTCAATTCTGTAATAAATTTGAATTCTTTCATTGGACGGATCCGAAAGCGAACACTTACTCGTAAATACGCTGAGGAAACACACAAGCAAACCGGCAAAGGATACCGGGAAGGCAAATTACAGTTTTAACGAAACGCCTCTGGATTTCTCCTTTACCCTCTCCTGAAGGAAGAATAATTTTCTTCGCTGTCCTATCCTAATACCTTCTTCTTCCTCTCCCTCTCACTCCTAACCGCCGTACTCACAGTGCTTATAGCCTACTTTGGCTCTAGACAGTGTGACTATGGGGGTCTATAAAGGAGTACCTGGCCTCTCCCCTTCCTCCATGAGCGCCAAAGGGGGGGAGGGTCGGAAGAGCTGTTCTTTGTCTCACACCTCTCTTATCTTTTCATTAATTTCATTTCTTTCATTCTGTCAGATCCTCACTCCACTCATTACAAACGATAAAGGAGACAAAAACATATCAAAACGCTCCGAAGATGATCGGATAAGATCGAAAGCTCAGCAATTCAGTTTTTTTTTTTTTAAACCGATTCATTTAAAAAAGAGATGAATGCAGGACAAGTGATCCACCATCTACAAGATGGAATAAAAAATATAGTGAGAAGAAGAGAAAGTTGCTAAAGGAAATTAATTAAGGCAAAATTTGCATTCAGGAAAGATTGCTACCAACTACAATAAAATATATATATATATATATATTTATATAATAAATCGCTCACGTTAGCAGACTGAATACGGCGTTGGCCTCCTAACGTCGAGGTACCGGGTTCGATTCCGAATTCTGGCATGAGCGGACACAAACGTCAGCGCACGTAGAGATCTGGCTACCGATTGGTGGACGTGCTGTGATCACCCCGTTTTCGGGTGGGTAGATCTTACACCTCACACATAGCCAATTACAGCACTGCTTTCCTTCCTATCCCGCCTTCAGAGTAAAACACACACACACACACACACACACACACTCTGTTCCAAGGAATCCTTCCGTTGGGTATCTATATCAACGTACCTCTGACGCGGAACAAGTCCCTCTCCCCCGAAGTCACGAAGGCTTCCACCTGAACGCTATTTGGTGTCAAAACATAATGCTTTCTGGCCCCTCTCCCCAAAAGAGAAGAGGTGGAAAATGTGGGGGTGAGAAAGTGACAGCGAGAGGTTTGGGTGTGTGGTGAATAAAAAAGGTAATTAAAAATAAAAAAAATTATCAAAATAATAGGCTATGATAGTTATATAGGTTTATGAATGTAAATAATTTGATATGCTGAGGGCTTTTTTAGTTAAATCATTGAGTTTAACCAGACCAGGAGGACTTTCATGTTGGGAAAGCTAAGAATTAGGGAACATTCTACGACATTTTTTAATCATTTTTGGAATGATAAATGAATTTAGCAGAATTGCAACTAATGGGATGATTATTATCTCAAATTTGTAAAAAGCACCGTTAAGTTCTCCACTTCTAATATTATATTTGTGTTGAGGTTTTTTAATCGGATAGATAAAGCCTTTCTTGTTTCAACAAAGTAACTTGTATTGCAAATTTAGCATCCGCCTAAATAAACTCCCCCAATGTTTTTACTATGATTACACTGGTCTGCGCTGTTACCCAAGGTTTAACATATATGTAGTATGTGATTTTAGGCCAGTTTTTGCGCTGAATCCGAAAATTATTCTCATTTTATCTAATCAGATCAGCTTTTTGAGATACATAAGCACATGTCAGAAATTACTTTATTCAGGTCTATTTGTAGGTGAATTAAACACAATAGTAAATTATGAGCTGATTTATACACATAAGGTTAAAATAATGATCTAATTGATACCAATAAGAGTACAGCATACATAAAAGCTAGTCATGGATGAATGGTGTCTTCGGGGACTTCCGACTGTGCCTAGCAGACATGAAATCCTTTTCAGGCAACAGCAGTAGTCAGTCAGAAATTTAACATTCTAACGCCCTTGGTAGCGTTCTTCCATTACACAGATATCTTTGTCAAAGCGCTCACCTTGTTCTTCACTGAAGTCTCCACATTCATCAGAAAAATAGTCCAGGTGGGACCAAAGAAAGTGCATTTTCACTGACATGCGCGCACTAAGTTTGCAGAAATTGTCCATTAATTCATAAACCGCCTTCTCATCCTGTTGACTTCTGTTGTTGCCAAGAAAGTTTACAATGATTGAATTAAAAGACAACCGGGCAGATAGTTCAGCAGGATTAAGTTTTTCATCACATCTGGTGTCCTTGATGAGCTCCTTTACTTGAGGACCATCAAATACAACTGCCTTCAGTTTTTCCATGCTGACTCGCCGATACTTCTGACGTAGGAAAGCAAATCCTCTACCATCCCTGCCCATTACCTTGACAAAGTTCTTCATCAACCGAGTTTGATGTGCAGGGGTGTAAGCAATATCTTGCTCGGTTCAACCAGAGGGTGGGACAGAACGTTGTGTGAAGCGGATTCGAATCCTTGTCTTGACAGCCAGTCTCTTCTGACATAATGCTTGTCGTCAGCCGGACTATCACACAAGCATATAAAGTATGGATATTTTGTGTACCCAACTTGAAGGTCTAGAATAATTCCCAAAACTTTAAGATCTCCACAGATCAGCCATTTGTATTCCTGGTAGTTAAGAGCAGACAACAGACGCTCCATGTTGTTGCAGGTTTCTTCCATTGCAGCTGAGTGTCCAACAGGGATCGATTAAAAGTAACTGTTGTTATTATGACGAACTGCCTTGAGTCTTCTGTTAGATGAGTCAATGAAACGTCTCCATTGCATATAGCATCATACTTCAGGCTCATTTAGTTGAGCAGGTCAGCAATGTTTTTACAGTAGACAAGTAAATAAGCTTCACCAAACGTGATAAGTTTCCTAAATTATTTCTCGCGTTCCCGATGCCAATAGAATGTTGTCCCTGGCGCCAGCATAGATTTCTCTCGAAGACGTGAAACCCAATATCTGAGCAAATTCTTTGGAAAGGTTCAGGTCGTTAGTTTGGCTTGCGTAAATGACACAAGTTGGTCGCCCTCTTCTGGTCTGTATGCATCAAACTCAGCTGTATCGGTAGTGACACTAGCCTTGGAATCAGAGCTAGAACCCATGGTAAAATCAGGCTCAGAAACAGAAAGATCGGAGCCATGTGTGACTGGGACACCAGATGGCATACTATTCTTATTATTACTAATCCAATCCCGTAAATTTTCCACACGTATTTTACAGCAAAATATGGAGAGCAAATGGCTTAGTTTGTTCCTCTAGTTTCACTCCAAAGTGAATATGATATGCCTTTTTCCCAAAATCCGTGATTTTTGCTTGACGTTCTGGGAATATCGACATGTCCGCAGATGTAACAATACCTATTCGGACGATTCTTACACGTACGATCCATTGTATGGTTACTCACCACTAGATGTGACAAAACAGAAGTAATAAACGGTTGGAGGATATCGTTATTTTGGAATATACGTTCTAATATAAATCGAGTATATCTTAAAAACCAGACCTGATCAAAGAAAATTAATTATATTCTTAAATTCAGCATGCAAAAATGATTCAAAATCAGTTGGAAAACCTATGACCTTTGGAAAAAAGTTTGGAAACGCAGGCCAGTGCTAGGAACTAACAGTTTGTATAAAGTAGATTTATATTTAAAAATAAGAAAAACATTTTATGTATAAAGATACGTGGAAAAAAATAAAAAGTGTTATAATGAGGCCAAAAAAAAGGTTTTTTTTAAGCAGAATTTAACGAAGTGAAAAGAAATTGGCGAGGGTAACAAAGATTGTGATTCATCTCAAAGATTATGCTTAGGTTCACGGCTAAGTTATATCGAAGAAAAAAAAAGAATTAAGGTAATTAAGAGAAATATTGATATCTTTAGACTTCGATCATAAACAAATAATATCATCAATATATCTAAACCAAACAGTAAGACTATAAAGAATTTGGGGCAAGAATCTAGTCTCACAAAATTGCATATAAATATTAGAGAGGGTGGATGATAAACAGCCCCCAATCTTGACACCGAATTTGTGAAGGTAAGATTTGATTGCCATTGAACGAGAACTTACAATTCTGTGAACAAAGAGAAATAAGGGCGATAAAATTATCGACACGGAGGGGAGATTTATCTGCTCTAATTATTCAAAAAAGAGTGGAAGAAGATCCTCTATCGGTACTTCTGTGCTCAGAGAGCAAACATTTAAATCAACAATTGTAATATTATTTGAGTAGAAATGGCGTTAAAGTTGTCAATAAGATCACGACTATTTTTTATATGCAATTGGAAGGGAAATAGTAGCAACAAGGTGAGGTTAGGTATTTGGAAAGCCATTTAGACCGAGTAAGAAAAAGAGTGTACACTCGCAAACAGCTCGTGAGTTCAAATGTTACGAAGAGCCCAAAAGAAAATGAAAACTGATGCCGAGCTTAAAGCCGGATGGGCGGAACAAAGAAACATTGAGTAAATATTTTGGGGTTAGGGACTTTTCAGACCCAGCAAATATTCAATACCAAAATAACTTTAGATAAAAAATTCTTCTCCTATAACTTTGGAATTCGATGCAAAGGCAACGATTTCCAGCGATGTTTTTTAGTTCCTTAAATGCTTTACCAAACTTTTGCGTTTCATTCCTTCATTAATTTGTTTGAGAACAAGCAAAATATCAACGCGGTGTATGGATTGTTAAGACTGTGAAGTAAAGTGAAGCAAAATGGAGTTGTGAGAAGAATGGAATCAGAAATCAGACTTTACTATCATTCCTACCAAGAAAGTTTTGGGGACAGCTAATCCATATCCTGCAAAGAAAGGAACGTTAGATAGGAGGGTTATCCGGAGACTAGGAGGCGTTTCGAACAAACTAGCAATGACATAAGAGAAGCTGAATATGCTCAGGGGGCCTACGCGGCTGCAGGCAGAGGATTTCCTCGTTCTGTCGATAGAAACTTATTAATATATTTTAATAGAAATATGAAAAAATAGTAATTTTATTTAATATTAGTAAATAATTAGTAGACAGGAGGGTTAATTTATTAACAATAAAAGTAATTAATATAAGGTATTTTTATATTTCAGATGTCATCGGGGCACAAGAAAAGTAAAACTAGGTCACGCCCAATCGACCTCCCCTTCCAGATGCCTAGTGTATATTCACCAGTAGGAGGATACCCTCTGCTTCCTCAATGGCTTCCCTCATATTCCCCTGCTGCAGCAAACTACCCATATCAATGGTACCAACCCTGGACAAATATGAGCCCTCAGAGTGAGCTAAATGCAACATACTCTCCGCCCGTGAGTTGTGTCGCAACGGCTGCCTCGCATGGCCCTCCTCCTTCCAAAACGAATGTGGTTCCTTTGACTCCTGATGAATACACTGTGAATTCGATGCGAAGGGTTTATAACAACGACGAAGCAAGCATCGAAATTGAAAGGGTCAAGGTGCTTAGACGCCAAGGCATCTATGGAACGAGGCAAAATCCCATCGAATATCCTTCAGAGAACAAAAGTCTCGTCCCGGTGTCCCCAAATATCTTAAATGAGAGACGACCCCCACCTAGGAAGAACAAGAAAAGAGGACATATTTCAGTTATACCGAATAAACCTGAAGGCGCAATACCACAAGGTTGGTACCCTTATATGGCCTATATGCCACAACCATTTCCCTATCCATATCCTTTTGGATACGTTTGGCCTTTTCCTCCTCCATCTACAGCGCCACCCGGATATAATTCTCCTACTGATGAAAGTGATTGTTCTGTGTCACGCCAGGAGACATTTGCTCCATCTAGAGAGTCTCTAGATATAACAATAGACAAGTCTCGATCACCCGAACTCCAGAGACCGTCATCTTCTGCGGCAACTTCCCATATAACAGAATCCCTTGCGACTGATATTGCGCCTTCGGATAGTGTCTCGATGAGAGGCTTTAAAAGAGGAACGTCTCTAGAAAGGCTTCTGAGAAAGTCACTTGCAAGCTCGAATGAGACTTCAGATCGTCCAACCTCGGAAGATATGGAAAAAACTCAAGAATGGATGGAAGACATGCAAAGAGCTTTCGAATCAAAATCATGCCTTCCATCCGATGTGACTGGGGATAGATCATCCTTTGCTACAGCTCCCTCTGACATTCCAACACCTCCAACAAGAAGACAAAAGGTTATAAAAGATGCATCTAATAATTCAAAAATATCTCGACGAAAATCTAACTCTGAAAGTAACATTGACAATCCAGAGGAGCATAAAAATTTTGTTTCGCTTCCTTTGTTAGAGAACACACGAGTATCCGACTCGGATCTCATTTATGCAATTAAAAAGGTAGAACATCCTCCTCATGTCTTCAAAACACATGGCATGGAAGAGATGAATCAGAAAGATAATTACCAGGATGGCGAAGTTGATGTACATTGTAGGAAAAACTCTGAGGCCAGAGAGAAACGAGACTCTCACGCGAGCACTCTTTCCTTTCATTCCACGCGTCAATCTACAGACGAAAACGCCTGCGACACAGATTCAACAGACATTGTTATGCCAATCGATTCTTCCACTGCTGATGAGGTATTAACATAAGCCGAGTCAAACAGATTTCTCATTCTTTTCCTTTAAATATCTATCACTTTTCTTAAATGAGTCCGGTCTATGAACTAGTGACTAAATAACAAAATGTAAAATTTTTAATATTTCGGTCATTTGCCACTTAACTCACTGAAACAATTTTGAAACAGTAAAATACATTATAGATGCTGAGGATGTTTTAATATTTAAAACAGTCATCAATGTTTGAACATACCTTTACGATTCATTTCAGAGTCATGAAATTTTTGATGACAGTAAGACACCAGAAGAAAATTATAAATGGATTCTAATGGAACAGAGAGATACACTTGAAAACTTGCATCAAGGAGCAAACGACGCAGATGATATCATTGAGAATTGGAGAACAGAAGTTAGGTAAGAGTCATTTCTATTTTTTTTTAATATTTACTATAATGCCGCTTCGTACAACTCACATTAGCTGGTTATTTCATTAAGATAATATCTTTTGTGTTAGTCTCTGGAGAGCGAGACTTGTTGTATCACTCTGTCGTGGAGAAGGCCTAGATCAGCAAGACTGGGCTACGTTTCAGCTTCTAGTACACCATCCACTGCCAATGAAACTGAAGTTATCTCTGCTTCATGCTCATCGTCTGTGTTCACAAAATTACGACATCGGCGTGGCAATGCTGAGAAACGGTCTCTTACATCTAACGACATTTGGAGAGACGCTCATGAAGCTGGAAGAAGAGAGACCGCCAGGCTGGAAGATCATCGCCATGGATGCCGAACAGCCATGGGTCCCAGTGAAGGTGATTATCCGTAATGTATCTTTATTTGATCGTTCTGTCAGCTATCATCAAAGAAAACTGCAATTAAAGAAAGAGGGGAATATGCTGTAAACAACATAGTCATTTTAATTTAATAAAGAGAGAAAAAGTCGAGGGAAAAACTAATAGGGAAAAAAGGACGTTAAATATAATGAACAAGAATAGTAAAAAATGTCAAGAAGGGTGTATTACATACATAATTAAAAATATAGGAGGATACTCATTAAAGAACAAAGACTTAGAAGTAAGAAGACTGAGGGATTAATCAACTAATTGAAACAAGTCTTTTTCAGTTACAATAAGACTTGCTGAAAACCTCGATCTGAAATTGTTAGCTCAACTAGTTAATAAATAACAGCACTTTGATTCCGAAGATAGGAATGAATTCAAAAGAAACACATTCCACATTCTTTCGTTACACAATATATCGATTATGAGAAAAGTTTGCATTCTTCAGAATGGTTAGTGTTATGGTGAAGTTTAAATTACGAAAAATGTTTCTAATAAGAATCTCAATTATCACCATGCATTTGAAAAGCTAATCAAAGCAAACGGGATTAATCTTAGATTTCCTAATATAATGAAACAATTCTCAGAATACATTTCCAAGTATATTAAATGATTATTGTGTGGAGTAATTAATAGGCGAATAAACAAATAGGTTATATTTTGCTTCACAAAAGATAGATACATGATAGAATGCAAATGGATTCAAAGAAATGGATAAATGAATAAAGTAAAGCAGCTATTGATCTTGAGAAATAGTTATTTGGAGGTTGCATTAACTCCATGGTTAAATAGAAGTACGTCTGTACCGTAATCAACCGCACCCCGTGTGTTAAAATAGTTGAAAGAGTCTCAGAAACCGAATAATAGCCTTAAAATCCTACGATTATGAGTGTTGATGTGGCTCCACGAAAGTGAATGGCATCACGGTTCAGCAAGAGTTGAGCCTTTGTGTGGCAGTTCCGCATTTTGTGCTCTAGTCTTCTATGGTGGGTCGTGTGTTGAGAATTTTGTTATAATTAAGGGGGCTATACTGGCGCCTGCCACCAAAGTTATAGCCTCAGAATTTAAGTTCCTCTATTTTTTTAGCCTACAAATAGACTAAGTATTTTCAAGTAAAAATCCATTAAGCAAAACTTAATAAAACAAAAACTAAAAACCAAAAGAAACGAAGAACATGATCAGGTGCCGGAGGGAGGCCTTTTCCTCCAGGAGCCCAAACATGCAATCAAACGTCAAAAATAAGGGAGGCTTAGATCCTCCCAAAACTGGGTGTGTAAAAACTCTTCCCGAGGTCAAGGGTCATTTGGTAGTGATCCCGCTGGTGCTGGTAGTGAGAGCGGTAATATGCGCGACGATCCCTTAGACTGGGCCAATCGAAAAGAATGCGTTGGGCAGTCTGGGAGAAAACGCTGTGGTAAAAATAAAGTGCAAGGGTACGTTACATCAAATGGCGGTGGGTCAAAGACTGTACCCAATTCGAAGACAACAGGAAGCAAACTGAAGCCGCTATGTGATTAGGGATGTACGCCCATGAGTAGAGTCGGGGGCACTATAGACGCAAATTTAAGTTCCCGTCGGCCCTCTCCCATCAGCTTAGCCAGGCAACCAGGGGAAGGGAAGGTGCCTGATATATGCCATGTAGTAAATATAAGGAAGAGTGAAACGTCGTTCTGAATATAAAGTGATCGAAGACTCTTTGGCTCCTTCATTAGAGCCTTCATTTCCTGAAATCTCTAAATTTGCATTAACCCTGAGAAGATAATCTCGACATCCATTCCTTGAGGCAACCGTGGCATCAGGAGCATGCCAACTAGTGTTTGATGGAGATTTTAATGCTCTGAGAGCTTTCAAAGTCTTTATGACTCACTATATATATCAATCCCTTCCCCGAATTGGGCATAACGCACTCTCTCCCATACCGAGTTTAGTATTGCACCCAACTCGGCTTCAAGCCTAGGGGAAATGATGTGGAAATCGAAATCCTCTTCAGATAGGGAGCCATTCATGTACACTGGCAAGGTTGCTACATGACACGAAATGTGCTCTTAAAAGGTCGTAAGCAATACCCTGGTGCTGTGGAAGCTTTGTGAGAATAGGCGCGGCGGCAAATAGTTAGAAGTGTTCCTGTCCAGGGTGGCATTATGAGCAAAACCAGAAACGCCACCACCCCGAAGATGAGCAAAGGCCTCGGTAACCGTTCTACGACGGGGTGGAATTATCTGGCATTTAAGGCGGCTGACGGAAGAATGTATGCAGAAATATATGTATACCTCTTATCCAGGTGTAACTTCAATGCCACTACAAGAAGGAAAAGAGAAGCGTGGTGTAAATCGCGCATCCTTCTCCCTGGCACCCATCCAGTGGTGATTGGGTGGGCAGGTGCCCAGCATGGTCTCCTGTAAATATAGTTCTAACGAAGAACGGGAAGAGACGAGCCTGTGCAGCTCCACGGCAATTCTATGTGCTCTCCATGACTAGCTGAGTGAAGATGCGGGGCCTTCTTCGATGCGAAGACACTCACGTGAATGGAGGCACAATTTATAAGGGAGGTTGGCGTTAGAAGTAGCTGATATCACTGACACTTTTGAGGAATTATTGAGAAAGATAAGGCTCCCCACTGGAGACTTCCCCCCCCCCAACTGTCTCGGATGGCAGCCTTACAAATCCCCAAAGACAGTCTCATGAATGACATTTTCAAAGAAGGGGGGGGGGCTTCTCTATGTCTAAAGTCTCGGTGGAGGCGAATCAGGGTGTGAGCCCAAGTCGCCACCAGCTCTGTCAGGCGAAAGACAGGGGAGGGAGGCAAAACTCGCTGAAAGTTTCCGAATGGGTGTGGAAGTGACTATCCTCGTATTCCCGAAATTGCCAGGAAGAGTAGATAGGCGTTTAACTTTTGAGATACAAGATGTTCTAGGTCACACTGAGTAATTCACAGACTTCGAGTAGACTCGAGTTTGCACGCCTACATGAGAGATTCATATGGTCGAAACGGCGGCAGGAGTACGAACCCCATAAGCCAGGAGCAATATCAGCAGCCATGCATCGACTCATGGCATAGTTTACAATCGAACGCGACGAAGAGTGTAGGAGTGGATCTCGAGCCTTGCAACCTGTTTTCTCATCACCCGTTCGACTTTGACCGCTCCCTAGTGTGTCAGCTCTTCGCTAATATTCCACGGAGTAGTCCATGAGTTTCCTCGCATATACCACCAATTTTAAAAAATTCATGGGAGAGTGCGCTGAAACCAGTACCAGTAAATCATTGAGTGTCCGATGGACACCAAAAATGACCATCTCGATAGGGTCCACCGCATTCACCGGAAGTCCCCCTTCTGAGAAACGCGTCACCGGCGGCTCTCAACCAATCAGCTAACTAGTGCTACTCCCATATAAAACATCATTTGAATCCAGCGGCCTAGAAAACACCAGTCTGTATCTTAATGTGAGGCTCCGACGTCATCGAGGCTCTTCTCACCCCACTAGCAACGAGGACTCTTCACGATCTGTCGTGCCGGTCTTAGCCTGGTCACTTGCCAAAACGATAGCGCACCCGCCCTCTCCGGAACCACTACGTAAGGAGAGGAGACGTACTTTTCTTTGTCTTCGTGCTCTTATTTCCTTTTCTTACGGAGAGTAGAGCGGGGAGTGAACCCGCTTCTATCCACTTATGGAATGGAAGTAGCCTCAGGGGCGAAAGAGCCAGCTTTATCAATTTCCTTTCCAAAATGGGAAGTCCTTTGGCTGACGATGGAGGACCTCCTTCTCACTGTGATTCCTCGGGAACTCGTGCCGCCCAAGAAAAGGCTTGAACAGGTGTGATCTTTGACTTGTGGGGGAGGCGGGGAGGTCTCCAAGCGAATTTTTGTTTGCCCACTTGAAGAAACTTACCATGTGAGAAAGAGGCACTTCCAGGACCATTTCAACCCCAGAGGGGATCTACAAGTTTCGATTTCACAAGGTCTCGTCATTGAGGTCGACAAGCCGACCTCCATAGTCCCCAAGATGGTCAAAATACGCTCGCCTAATAGTGGGGGAGGCGCTATGGCCCAATAAGCTTCGCCACCCCTTACTTCTCTTATGGATTTTGCCTATTCAAACCGTCTCACCAGCAGCGGCCGATTCTAGGTAGCCTTCCTCCTACCTTATTGGCTGGCCCATGTGAAAGAGAATGGTGCGGCGGAACAGCTGGTAAAAGTAGTCCCCAGTGGGCGAGGCAGAAGAAGGATTAAGGAGAGGTTTCCTTGAACGTAAGAGAAGATGAAACAATTGGGGTCACATCCTTTTCAGAAGAGGATGAGCTACTAGAGGACGGCTCCATGACAGGTAAATGTAAACATCTTTACCAACGGAGAATTGTAAGAAAGAAACTCCTACACCTCTCACAGCTATGTCATCCTTGTTCTCCTTAACACCAAGATTGGTCGACTTTTTTTCTTCAATGACCTAATCGGAATTTGTGAATGGTAGCCAACACACAAAAGTTTAGAACATTTGCAACCAATAAAAATGGAAAGTGAAATAGGTTGACTATATCCCACTTCCCGCCGCCCTGGGTTATTGTCTCTCGGGTTTCGCACTTTTCAAGGCTCCAATCTTGGGCACGTTAATGTGGATTGCTCCCCCCTGTGCAGCGATACACATTTACCAGAAGTTGCAAGTTGACGGTCGCCCTCCAACAGCCGCAGCTCCAAACTGAACAGCTGAAGAGGCAGGACAAGGGAATGGATTCCTGACTAGGTAGGACTAATCTTTGATAAGACAGGCAAGATCTGAAGATCTGTTATGGGACAGATCCAGAGACGGAACCCAATACTTTTCATTGTTCTGCAGCCAACAATCCCGCTGGCCATAAGCAGTACAGCTTATGAACTCTTGGACGTCTGCTGGGAGGTGGTGAAACTAGTAGGCACAGGGAAGGAGTTATTGAAGCAAATCCGATCTTCCCATTAATCGCACCCCTGTCACCATGACCCTTAAACCCTGCTCTCTGGCAACCTGAAGGCGATTAAGAGTGTTGTTTTTAGAAGTCCAAAGCCTCTCTTCTCACATGGCATAAAGTATCTGGTCAGGTTATTTTAGCTAGATAGAGGAAGGAATGACGGGATAAGCATATAATAGACTATATGGCCTAAAGCGAGTGGTAACTCCGTAGCAGATGCGTGAATATATGTATCATCCATATTCTAGCTTCAAATGAACAAAGGAGCATTAGACTAGGCTGCAAATATGAGCCTCCGAATTACAGCGTCATTTAAAAGCAAGAATAAGGAAAGGATACAACTCTGCCACATCTATTCAGGCCCAATTTAGAAAAAAGTCTTGGTCGACGTGAAACCGTGGGTGGCGACAAAAGTGCATTATCTTAGTCTTGGAAAAAAATGAAACCAGTTCGCATCATCATAACGAAAGATGCGCTTCAGTTTCTGTTTGGAACAACGTTCCAGAATAGAAATCAAAGATCAACCAAAAAGAATGGAAAGATTTTATACTTGGAGCGTAGCGAGCACATTTTCTGGCAGCAGTGAGGTGATACCGTTGATGCTTTGGGCAAAGAAAGTGAGAGTAAGGACACGTACCCATAGGGCGCTCTCTTAAAGTTACATTACATCGGAGAGAGCTCCCTCCACCATAGATAAAATTTGGGGGACGGGGGCTAGCGACGAGTCTGAGAAAAGGGCGTTGAACATTAAAAATGGTTATCGTACACAACATTGATAATAAATAAAGGAATATCAGACGGGAGTTAGCACTAATAATATCAGATCCAAATTTTTTTTCTACACCTCAGAAAATTAAAAATTGTAGTTTTGGGACATTAGATAAGGCATAATATTGAATTTAATAATTATTTTTAAGAATTATCTGTATTTTATACATGTATCACATAAGGTACATTCGATCACAACGGTTTAAAAAACTGTTTTATATATATTCCATATTATTACACAACTCTTTCTGAACAGCAGAAATCAAGTATGGCTTAGAAATATAACATAAATGAGTCTGAAATTTGTGGGGCCTTCAGCCCCCTAAGTCCCTCCCCCTTGATCTGCGCCTGCTCCACCTATACATAGCTATACGGTATCATGGAGACCATCAGCACCATGGTACTGAGGGTCTCCATGATAACGTATCGCCATGTGGTATCTTATGCTATCTCCAGGTCAAAAAGCACAGTGGCGAATGCCTCGCGGATAGCATTTTCCAGACGTAGCACAGCATTTGAGTTAAAGGGGAACATGCGAAAGCTGCACTGTGCACAAAACGGTTCTTCAGGAAATAAACTAATCTAAAGTTGATCCATTTCTATTTAAATTTGCACACGCAGGAGATTAGATAAATTAGGCGGAAACTCACCGGGAAAGAGTGATCGTTATCCGTCTGGAGACAAGCAGTACAGTTTTATGGATTCGAGGACGGCTGTAGAGAGGTGGTCAACTAAGTAGGCCCAGGAAAGGAGTTATTGGTGCAAAATCTATCTTCCCATTACTCGAGTCCCTCTAGTCCTGATAGATTGTGACCTGCAGGCGTTAAAGGGCATTTCTTCGTAGATGTTTCAAAGTCTCTTTTTTCTGACACGACATGCAGTAGCTGGTTAGGTCCTTAAACTTAGATACATAATACAAGGAGGAGATAATCTTAGTAAAAAGTGGGTGAATAAGGGAAAAGGGGGAATGCACCAGCTTTCACGAACGTTATCAAAGAATTTAAGTGAACCGGCACTAGGGCTGGGAGAACGTACCACTCCGCATGGTACCAAGTGTAACAGTATACACAAGGTAACCCCCACCTCTGTTGGGTCTTGCGTGGATAAAGGAAGTGGAAGTAAATTTAAGAATTTGGAACGTTGCTTGTCGCTTTTTGTTTAATTATCACCTTTTAAATTGCCGGGATGATAGTGCATCTGTGGCGTGGATGAGTCCAGGCTCGGGTGGTATAAAAAGCATATGTCAGTCTAAGTATCACTGCAAAAAACAAAAACAAAGGAGAATCAGATGGTAGAAAGGTTTTGTCTAGTGATTCGAAACTTGCCTTGAAGTTAGTAGAAAATGGTAGGTCTGTTTGACGTTACATGCTGTGTAGATGTTTTCTATATATAGTAATGTGAACTTAATGTCTCGCTCATTTACAGGGATCGGTTGAAATTCTACAAGTTTTTGGCTATCAAGTTAAAGAAAAAGGGGTACTAAAATATCGGCGCAAAATTTCCCCGGAAGTCTCTGTTTTAGCCAGGCTTACTTTAGATCTCCTGGTTTTGGCTGAAGAATTTCGCCTTTTCCTTAGCGGAAGTCATCAGTACCCTGTTAATATTACGAATCTTTTCACGCCACGCGAAGCGCACGCGGATAAACACCAGTCTCGTTCATTGAAAAAACATCTCAATTCACAAGTCTCCTCCGGCATAAAAATTGAGAGGATAAAAAGTGAGGGTCAGTTGCTAGCTAGATCCACTCCATTGATAGCCGAATTAACTAGTGAAGAACATAAATCAGTATCGTATGAAGAAAAGGTTGCAATTGATGAAGTTCAGCCAAAGCTCAGTGATTCATCACCTAATTTACTTAAGGAGCAAACATTTCAGAGCGAGCTTTCACCCCAACCTTCAGAAACTTTATCTTCATCAACGAGCCTTCCGGACCTACATACACCTACTCAAGATCTGCTATTGATGAGGGAGTTTGAGAGCAAGGAGACGCTTACACCAATTTCACTTGTCGATGCATCTGAAAATAATACTGAACACAGGAGTAGTAGCATTTCAGATGACAAAAAAACAGTTGAAACTGGAAAGTCAAACAACGTGGAGGAACCTTTAAAGGCTGGAACTCGTTCTAACTCAGATGATCACATATATGAAGAAATTGGAGAAACTAAGGCCCAGGTTGAAGCCTTAAAATCGAGAGAGTCGCTCTCTCATACCCCTCCTCCTTTACCCCCTAAGACCAAGAGTTCAAGTCAAGGCACCGATATATATCCTGACATGGAATGGTCCGTAAGCTCACACTATAGCTCAGTGCAAGGGGGTTCGATTCTGAGGAGAAAGAAAAGAAAAGCTCCTAGGCCGCCTGATGCTAGCCCATCAGAAGAAAGTACGAAGTTTGATGCACTCATCTGTACAGACGATGGTGTATCCGATAAGTTAGAACTATCCAGATATGGGGACAATGAAATTAATTTAAAAAATTCTGATTTCGGAAACCCATTTTTGGAAGACATCAAACCATCTGGCTATATCGGAAAAAACCCATTCTATGAAGAATTAGAGTTTAAGTCCAGTAAAGAGGAGAAAATACTCAAAGAAAAGTCTATGACCTTAGAATATAAGCCCAGTGATTTTAAAGGGAGTAATGATGAAGTCAGTGAAGTAAGCGAGATATCTGTGTGTAATTTCCCAGCCGGAATTCGTCCACAACGGAAGAAAAGGAAGACTCCCACTTCTAAGATAGCTAAACGAGCTGAGTTGAGTTCGAACAGCTTGTCAAAAAATGATAAAAGCTCCGAAACAGATTCTGTCACGAGTGTCTCGACGTTGAAGAAAGCGGAAGGAACTATTAGTCCAGGAATTCGTCCAAACAAAACACTTCTATACCCTGACCCTCAAAAGTTAGGACAGAATCCAATACCAAAAAACGAAGATTGGGAACATCAACGAGACTCCCAGGTTGTTGTTTCCAATAAAAACGATAAAACTGGGAAAGAAGTCAGCAAGGACCAGAAAGATGTCATTATCCAGAAAATTTTTATCACTTATGATATCAGCCTTGATGATGCAACTAAAACTGCAGATAGAAAGGAGAAACACAGTCCTTTTGAAGATATTGTGACCGAAGAAAATCAAAGTGATACTATAAAAGGAAACAAAGCTGATTTACTTTCTTATATAGTGAAACGAGATAATGAAGAGAATTCAGAGGCAAAAGATGAAGTTATTACAGACTTTAAAAATCTTGACTCGAACGAGAGCCACAACAAACAAACAAATAAGAATAACAATGTTTTTGATAAAGATGAAACACAAAATGAGACTTTAGCTTCCAGCCCTGCTAACATAGAAAGCTCTAATCAACTACCTCATAATACGAATGGAAAAATGGATATAAATGAAAAAACAGACACCATCCAAATGGCTGTAGAGTTCTCCCAAACTGTCGAAAAAACTAAAATAGATGGAAAAGAGAATTCTACAGATGGTGGGACTCCACCTCCTACTCTACCACCAAAGGCCCCGCTGAGATTGTTAGATGATATTCCATATATTGATACGAATGAGGTGGAAAGTTATAAGGCTAGCTACAATATCTTGGGAGGGAAGCACAGCCCCCACGACGGCTTTACAGAGGTTCTGCCTCGTTCCACATCTTATTCGGCCTGTCGTGGGGAAGAATTTGCCTCGCAATTCAGTAAGAAGCCTTCCCATATCCACTTCATCGATGTTGTTGATCAACCTTTACAAACTCTTCTTCCTCAAACAGCATGTTTCCCTTCTCCACCTCCTTCCCCTCCACCCGTTTTGCCTCTTTCCTCTCTTCCACTTCAGCAAAAGACATTTTCACACGGTGAGCCTCATACATTTTCACTTCAAGCACCAACCAGTGATCCTTCACCGAGTGAGGGATTATCCAATGTATGCCCTCTAAAACCTTCTCTACTACCCTCCCTTCCTTCTCCTTCCTCTCCCATATCCTTATTGGTCACCAATTTCCTTCCTGATACACATTCTTCTTCTCCTCCAGTAGAGATTACCTTAAATGCACCTTTGCTTCTCAAAAGCGAGCACAAAAATTCGTCTATATTTTTTTCAAATGGAAATCCTTCAAATATAAATATGCAGGAATCCAAGGGAGGAGACATCCCGCTAAGTGAGAAAAGTTACCAAGAAGTCCTATCGGTAGCTCAAAACTCTCTCCCAACTGATGAGGACACACTGGTTAGGAATCCCGATAATGCAGCCCAAGCAACAAAGTTTATAGGAAAAACTTTACCAGACACTCTTTCGAACAACCAGGCTAAGGCAGTAGAGAAGTATGATCGCAAGGAAGTTATTCTTTTTGGAGCTGAAGATGAAGGTGTCTTGCAGGAGCCCAATTCGCTTCCGTCAGAAGCTGACTGTTATGAGATTCCGGAACCCACCCAAAAGGATACGGAAGAACGATACGAGATTCCAGACGTCACTCGAGCTACTGCTGGCGTCTCTGCTTTTGTTAGAGTGAGTAGCCGTCATTGAGGTACTATAACTATTTTTTTCTATTGTAGTTAGGTTGACTAATGTAAGTTATGAACACACACTTTGGGAGCTGTCGGGATAAGCTAAAGTTAGATAAATCATAGTGTTAGGTAGCAAAATATATATTCTAGAACAAAAATAATGTATAAAGACGAAAATATGGGGATAAATATTAAAGTATGACACTGATTAGATGTCTACACGTCTAGACCACTAGGAAATATTTGCAATGAAAATCAGGAAAAATAAGCTATACATTTAAGATTAACAACTCATCGTATTTTTGCCATCACAAGATGTCACCCGAGAAATTTGCAGCACTGTCTGAAAGTTAAATATTTGTAAAACCTACTTCAAAGATCGACTGACAGACAGACACACACACACACTCACACAGTCACGAGGAATCTGAGTGACTTAAAGTAGATTGTTATCCATATCCATGAAGTGCTATTTAGGCAAAGCACTTACAGCTTGAGACAAATATTTGTCAAACCGAAATGGGGTATGGGTATGGTTAGAGGGCTATTCAATCACACGATTGTGCCGTGTAAGGTTAAATTGGCTGGTGCATGAATGAGAAGACGTAATGGAGGTGAAATAGAGTGGAGAATAAGAAGTGAAAGGTTGTTAAATCATAAAGAAAGAGAAGGATATTTGAGAATGCTTGAGAGTAGAAGTTAGGTAATAAGCTTAGACATAAAAACAAAGCAAATGTAAATAAGCGCTGGAGGGTGGAATGATGATGTGAAACTTGTATTGAGATACAAATAGAAGGCATAATTGTAACTGTTTAATAATGAGAATAAGAATGTCAGGGAGACACGAATGAATGCATAAAAGGAGACAAAAGTGAATCGTGTGATTGATCAGCTAGGAAGTAGGAAATGAAATATTTGGACAGATGATGAACTACGGATGCGTAGAAGAATCTTTTTAGATGGAAGTGAGGAAGGTGATAAACAAGAGCTGTGTGAACAGGAGGTATTTGTAAGCAATGAGGGGGTCAAATTAGATGGTGGGAGTACTTTAACGAGTTGTATAATTGGCTATATAAGATCATGGGAATATGATTGGCTTCGTGGGTGTAAACAGAGTGGTGTAACTGGTTATGGAAGAGAAGCAAGAAAGAGATTGTTCCTGGCGTGAAGGGTCTGAAAATGGCAAGGAATCATAATACATGATATAGACATGAGATGCTAAAAGTGGCATTGATTGTGTTGTGAAGTATTAAAAATGGAAGTGTCTGAGTACTAAGAGAATTGTACCGTTGTTTAAGGGTTACGGGTGGGAAGGGGGATACCAGAACTCTAGGGGAGATAAATCTTTCGATTATAGTAGGAAAAATGTGTGAACAAATTCTGATTGATCGTATAAGAAGGATAACTAAATGGATGAACAGGGTGTGTTTAGTTATGGTATGGGTGAGGTAATGAAGTATTTGCTCTGAGTGAGCTTGTGAAAAAACAAGGGATAAGAGGTGTAGGGTGTTTGCTGGATCTGGAAAAAAGTGCCTGATCATGTGGGCGGGAAAGCATTATGGCAGGGGCAAAGAATGCCTGTAGGAAACCAGTGGATGGTGTGAAGAGTAGGTGTGGTAGGATGCGTTCGGTTCAAACATGGCCTGAGACAGTGGTCTGACAAACGAAGCCCTTTGATATTTTTATGGGTGGTAATGTAGCATCCATAGTGGCACACCTTTCCGCCGCCCTACTTTTCCCAGCTGTCACAAACTAGATTGAGACTACCTGAGTTTTATTCCTCGTAAACATTTCCTTTTAACCTTATTCGACACGCTTTTTACAAGCTCCTTTGCACATACATCCACATCGGAAATCTTAGGAAATTAGATAAAAGGATGGTCGTAAAGATTTTATTTGTATATAAATATGAATATAACAGTGAAATCAAGAGGAATAACTAACAATAAGTTTTATATACCACAAACAATCGAAAAAAAGCAACAAAATACACAATTTTACAAAAGATGTAAGATGAAGTTCTGTGAAAATTACAGCAACAAAAATCTGACACGAGAAGCTCAGTAGCGTGTCGAGAGTCCCTTCCCAGTGAATTGATTCATCTAGGCATTCTTTGGACGAGGGTGCGATACCTGAGGGGTGTGATGCTGTACAACTCTTCGGTGATGACTGACATCAGGGCCTCATTGTAGGCTGTCTGGCGACGTCTTACGGCCTCCCTCAGGTCCAGATAATGAGGTGGCCAGTCCATCGACGTGATATTGTTGTCCTGGAACTACAGTATGGCGAAAGCAAACTTGTGACATGTGGCTTTGTCATGCTGGAAAATCACATTCTAAGGATTTCTGAAGAGCTTTCGGGCTGAGAGCAACATGTAATCTCTCGGGATATCTTGGTACTTCTCTGAATTTATGGAGCTCTCGCATAATGCGGGACCATCCTCCCTTTAATTTGATACACATTCCCAATGCCATTATAGGGCGCCCACCACGCTCTACTTGTGGCAATATGCATTATTGATTCCACAGCCCTTGACCCGTTGCGGACTCAACAACGAACGAAAATGCACAAGTGTTGCCAAAATAGCGGAAGGAGGCTCGCCTCCGAGTCCTTCTTCAGTATCCATTTGACAGTTTAAATATTTTAGAGGAAGATCGCTGACTCGCAGCTTGGCTGTTGCAGTACTTGGACAATTACTGCCCCCGAAGCTCCCGCAAACTAGTACATTCGACCAAAAAGTGTATCATATTTATTGTCAGGGGGCCGGTAGGGAAAGGGAAAGAATATGGGCAGAAAGTTTAGGGGAGGATTTAATCAAATGACGCTACGTAACTGAAATGCGGTCGATCCGTTGGTGAAAAATATTAACCTGATACCTTCCAGGCGATGTCGTATAGGTCCACATGAATAGTCAGGCCGCAATGACAAACCATCTTCAAATTTCCATGTACCATCTCACATTTTCTTTGTCATACAGCTCGAAGGGCTGATCTTATACCTGCGATGTAGGCAGAGTGTGAACAAACAAAAATCCGGACTGGTCGATCAATCTGTTGCTCTCGTTAGCGCGTTCATTTCTCGAAACCCCTACATGTACAAAAGCCTAGCTGAAGACAATCTATACATCCATCAGACTCACAGAAACCATGACGTCACGAATAATGAGAACAAAGGGATGTGGAGATTTCAATGTCTCAAAGGCCAATTAGCGCTCCTTGTGATTCGCTATGAATATCAATTTGACGCCGAACCTGGCATGGCGTTTAATCACTGGTCCCGAACGTTGTATTTCAACCAGCTCGGCCGCAAATACAAGCACAGTGCCTGGAAATGCGCCTCTGCATTCGTACGGGGAAAAGGTATGGACACTTTAAAAAAGTCCAGTGGTGAAAGCGAAACCTGTTCATAAATTAATAATAAAAGATAATTTACCCTTGTGAGAATGAATCAGGCTCCATAAATGACACATTGAAAAGGTTTCCTTTCAGAACCCAAACCTGCTTCCTCGATGGTCAACCCGAAAATTGAAAAAAAACTTCAGAACAAGGTGTTTATACTCCATCGTGGTGATCGAAGTCGTGATCCGAAGGGTCTGTCTTTGGAGGCATCCAAATTTAAATCTTAAACAAAGTGGGAAGTACAAATCAATTTGGATGTGTCCCTAACTAAAATTGGCAAAAAACCCAGTTCTTTAGAAACTTACTCTGATGGAACAACAGGCACCATAAAAAAATATAACACAAAATTCTAAATCAATATGAAATACAAAGGTTGAATGAAGTTAAGCAATTCCGAAGTGAAGAATGACAAAGAAGTAAAAATGACAAAGTGGTCTTCCTAATGAAGTAGTTCGAAAATGGGTGTCTGCGGCTTAAGCAAGTACAATCAACAAACAGATATCCAGCAATTAAGGCAAGGACAAAACCAAACAAGTACGAGGGGCAGTCAATAACTTTTGAGATTCGGTAGGGCAAAACAGAGGAAGGGGAGTGGCTGTTTGTGAGGGTGTTAGGAAAAGTTAGGACAAATCAGGACCTGCAGCCGCACGCTCCTGCCTCGTCTATTTAAGAAGCAGTAGCCGATCGCAGATCGTTAGTCACAAATTTTTGAACAATGGAGAAGGTTGAGCACCGCGCACTGATCAAGTATTTGACCAAGGAAGGGAAGAATGCAAAAGAGATACATAAATGCATGGTTACAGTATACACCGACACCTTCCCTTCCTATGCAACCATTGCTCGCTGGAATAGGGAGTTCCGCCATTGTCGTGAGTCCCTTGAACATGACCCCCATCCAGGACGCCCATCAGACGTGACCAACGAGGACAATGTGGCTCGTGTGGAGAGGATGATCCTAAAAAATCGACGGGTAAAGGTCAAAGAAATCGAGCGAGAACTTGGAATATCACATGGAAGTGTTATCAACATCATCCACGACAATTTGGCCATGACCAAGGTCTCTGCCCGTTGGGTCCCTAAAAACCTCACGAAACCTCACGCCTCATGATCGACTTTAACGTCGTCAAAGTTTGGTGGAGATGCTGCTCCTGTACAACCAAGACCCGGCGGGATTCGAGTCACGCATAGTGACAGGTGATGAAACGTGGGTCCATCACTGGGATCCCGAGACGAAGCTCGAAAGCATGGCCTGGAAGCACAGGGGCTCTCCGACCACCATCGAGTTCCGGACTCAACCCTCAGCCGGGAAGATCATGGCCACCATCTTCTGGGATTCTGCGGGAGTGTTGATGGTGAACTATGCGCCTCGTGGAAAGACCATCACAGGCCAATATTACGCCAGTGAACTGGCTGAGTTGAAGAAGTGCATCCGTCAGAAGCGGCGCGACAAGTTGGCATGCGGTATCCTGCTCCTCCATGACAATGCCCCTGTCCACGAGGCCAGAGTTGCACAAGCTGCCCTGCACGAGTGCGGATTCGAGGATCTCAACCATCCCCCCTACAGTCCAGATCTAGCCCCTAGCGACTACTTTTTATTCCGCCAGCTCAAGGCTGTACTGCGTGGACGCCGGTTTGGGGACGATGAAGATGTCCAGCTCGCCGTCCAGGAGTGGATTGAACAGCAGTCGGGAGATTTCTGATTGTCGGGAATTAGAAGCCTCAGGGACAAGTGTCGCAAGTGCATTGAAGTCGAGGGTAGTTATATTGAAAAATAATAAAGCACTTTTCCTCATATCTCGTTTCCTTATATCCGAATTACAAAACTTATTGGCCACCCCTCGTATCTAACAATTAAGGCAAGAACAAATCCACAAACAAAAGTCGAGCAATTAAAGTAAGGAGAAAACCAACAGACAGCGTCCAGCAATTATGGCAAAGACAAAACTAAAAGGAAAACGTCTATCAATTATGGCGAGGACAAAATCAGTAGAGAAACGTCTAGCAATTATGGCAAGGATAAAACTAACAGAGAAATATTTAGCAATTAAAGCAACAATAATCAACAAACAAATTGAAAACTATAGGCTTTCGTTACCAAAAAAATTAAACAATATTCTTTCGTTATCACAAAAAGAAACAATAGGCTTTCGATACCCAAAACAGAACGGAATAGGCTCTCGTGATTAAAAATCAAGACATTAGACTTTTTTCCAAAACTGAAAGCAATGGGTTTTCGTCACAAAAAAATCAAAGCTATAGGCTTTAGTCACAAAAATATACCATGAGGTTTTCTCGGCAAAAATAAACTAAGAGCCTTCCTCAACTGAAGTTCAAGGTTCATAACCTAAGAACCTTGACGGTCCCTTTACTGAAGATAAAGAGTCTCTTAACAAAAGCTAGAGGCTTCTTTAACTGAAGCAGGAATGCTAAGTTTCGGGTGTCGGCGTAAAATGGAAGGTTTCTTGTCGAATTAACCTGTACGGTTTGTTAAACCTACGAAGCTCTAAAACTATCTCTCCAATCGAAGAAAATCTTAAACCCAATTGACTTCAATTACATACAAAAAGGTCGATACATCTAAAATAGTTCAAGGAAAGGTCTAAGGCAAAATAAGCCTGTAATTTCAACACAAGAGAACTTGCCGCAAAGCTATAGGTGAATGTATATCAGCAAACACTAAGGTAGCAAATTTAAATGAATTGAAATCAAATATGGATTCTTTAAAATTTATCTGCAAAAAAGAGGGAAAATAATTGGAAACATTCGTTCTACTCCGAGTTTGGGAATAAATTGTATCCCAATTAACCTAGGGTGCACGGCGCGGGATACCTCCTAAGTAAATATAGGAACAATAAAGTTTCCTCGAAATTTTCCACAGAAGAAACGACTTACGGTTTCAATATAGAACCACCAGGAAATAGCTTCGCCACTGCCCCCGTAGGGGCGGGAACTTGCGCTTCGCTACTAAGATTAAAATTTAAAATCTAAAAAAAAGCAGCCATAGTTAAATAATTCGCCAATTATAATCATCATCATCACTTCATCATCACTAACTCTATAATTTAAGAAGGGGATTTTTGGGAGTATTTGAATAATAATTTTATCTTAGTTTGCTTATGACTTGTTTTTTTATCAAAGTCATTTCTAATAATTCC
The DNA here is from genome assembly GCA_963969495.1 of Ceratothoa steindachneri. Classification (NCBI taxonomy): domain Eukaryota; kingdom Metazoa; phylum Arthropoda; class Malacostraca; order Isopoda; family Cymothoidae; genus Ceratothoa; species Ceratothoa steindachneri. The sequence goes on along the minus strand of OZ018318.1, from coordinate 135,677,360 downwards.
TTTATAATATCAAAAAACAAAATGGTGAAGTTCAGAAATAAATATAAGTATCGAAATTTTGTGAATTTTTAAAACCCAAAGAATTACAAATGGTGAAGTTCAGAAAATGTATTTTCATATATCTTCTATACTCTATATTTTAGCAACGTGATATTTTGAAAAGGGGGAAATTTAGTTTATTTTTCCTTTTTAAATTTATTTTAATTGGCGAAGTTAAGAAAATTTATAAAAATTTAACCATGGCTGCTTTTTTTTAGATTTTAATTTTTAATTTTAGTGGCGAAAGGGCCGTACTTAGGATGTGGGTGGCCCGGGGCCCATTTTGGTGGGGGGCCCATTGTTAGCTGTTGGGCAGTGGCGGATCCAAGATTGTTTCAGGAGGGCGGGGGGCAATAGGGGGCCATATTGCATACACCACAGACTAGTAATCTAAATCCTAATATATAAATAGGACACTTTTACTTAGGAAATACTGAATGGTTAAAGAAACCTGGAAGAGTGAAAAGTTCTTAAAAAAACAAAAGCTTTGGCAGCACACATGCACAGCAAAATCTAACACCGTGCGTCAATAGTTGTCAAAAAGAGAATAAATAATAAAGTTGACTCGGAGAGTTGGATGGATACCAACTCGCAGTGGGATATAAACTAAATATATTGCTTTGGAAATTATTTTGTTCAAGGTATTTGCCAAAGGTAACAAAAAATTTCCGACAGAAGTCTACTTTGCTCTCAGATTTGGAGCCATTCATGTACAGCTGTACCGCTCCTTATACACGATATGTGCTTCAAGAAATATGAACGCCATAATCCCTGCTGCGGTGCGACAAAAATTCAAAGGTGTTATTCGCCAGTTTGGTGGCTTGGGCAGAAACAGGAACATAACTGGCGCTAGAGTTACAACAAACTCTCGAAGTTTCCTTGACCTAAACCCCAAACGCTAATAGGATGATTTGCGTCTCACATTGATGACATAGGCACCTTCAAGATTGGCCGCGGAAGAAATGAGAGCTGTTGGCGCTGGGAGAGACGCTTACGTCGACGAACAGTGATTGACATCTCCCTATCATTGAAACGGGCTCAGTATAGGAGATATGTGGAAGGCACCAAGAGGAGACCAGTGTGGTGGATCAAATCAATCTTCCGCAATAGATTTACCAATGCGGAGGAATAAAACGTATCCAGAGTCTAGGTTGGAGCGCTAAACTAAGTGGTGGTAATATCAACACCTCCCGTGTTGAAAGTCACAGAACTAAGAGTTTGTATAACTTACTTAGGATGAGAGAATCTAATGCTGAGAGGAAAGGCGTTGCCTCCAAAGCAAGGCCAAAGAAACGGTGGGAATCCAAAAACCCCAAGGAGAGCCCCATGTAGAAGCTGAGGGAGAGCCATGTCGATGGCAGAATTGCAGCACCTTTGTCTTGGTCAAAGAAATGCGAAAGCCATGGACGTCGGCATAAAGAGAAGCATGTTTGAGAGCCTGTTTGCCTTGGCGCTCCACTGTAGCGCCGACGCTTTTTTCTGGTATACCGATAGATGCTGAAATTTTGCGATGACAAAAATATTGCAAAATTATTTAGGTGTCGATGACTTTCTCTTATTTAAGTGCCCATCTGGAGACTGCTCTCAAAGGCATAGATTCCAGAATTATTAGTGTAGCATATTCCTAGGCTAAAATCACATAATAAACAACAAAAACCAAAACGACAATAATCAAAAACAAAGAGAAGTAAAGAAAAGAATTTCGAATAAGAAAAATGCATGCTCCTGCATGCGAGCGTGAACCCAACCCTCCTAATGTTCTATACAATGGAGGAGGAGGCACCCCCTTTCCAAAGGTCGGGAATGCACAGACCCGTCCCTAGTAAAAGTAGCATGATAGCGACCCAGCTCATCTCGATACCGGAGAAAAAATGTGCGGGACAGTCTGGGGGACCAAGTAGTCGACGCAGAAAGGTTCATGTGAGTGTCCCATCAGATGACGCTGCGTCCTGCGTGTGTGTCCGATTCGGATGTGACAGAAAACTACCTGAAGTGGTCGAGGCATTGGGGATAGGTCCATTGGAAAATTCGCGTCGAGATGGTTCCCATATTTTCTGGAATCATCTTCTGCACTAAATTTGAATAATTTACTTGCTGCGAGGATGTTCTTGGTTGTTTTGAATTGACATCATTTCTGCAGAGATCCGCAGCTCACGTCTGCGTTAGCTCAGAGCTTTATTTCTACGATGTGAGAGAAAGTGCGAAGCTCAGCTGGGTAGGAAAAACCTCGCTCCAAAAGCGAGGATCTTCGCTTAACCGCAAAATAACTCACTTGTTTGAGAAATTCATTTGCTGCCATCGCTTCAACCATAAACCATATTGGTCGCATTTAGTCCTATATTGTTCGCAGGGAGTCTTGGCCATGGCTAACACTGTACAACAAATTTCCGTGTAAGGAAGAAAAATAATAGATCTAATGTGCATTTTATTATGAAGTTGAGTGTGCTGAATTCTAATTTGATAACAAAAATTTCCCATCACATAACATTTTCTTGGGAATTACCGATTTAATAATTATTCAATTGATACCAACTTCCACGATACTATAAATGTATTTCGCTTCCAAAGTCAGATTAAATGTGTCCATTGTAATTAATTCATGAATATGTAATGAATCAGCATGTTTGTTAGCATTACAAAATGCATTAACCTGCATTTTAGTATTTACTTCTTCGTTTATAAGGCGTCTCAGATGCGTGTCACGCTTCAGGTTCCAGCAAAGGTCAGCCAGCATAGCAGGGCTCCATTTTCCCTTATACGTGTTTTCCATTGACGCTATATATTAATGGAACCTCTCTGCATGTTCATCCTTCACATCTCCTGCATCATCTGCGAAGAATGACGTATGAGAATGAAGAAAGTGTATCTTCAGTGACATATTGCATCCAAGATCTTGGTAGTACTTGGATAGGCTCTCCACTATACGCTCTCGCTGGGTCCCTTGGTGCTTTCATCGAAGAAGAATGGTCTGATGATGCCTCTGGATGAGATTGCAGTCCATACCGTGCACTTAGGGGAGTTTAGGGGCCTGGTGGCTACCTCATTTGGTTTGGAGGTCCCCCAGAAGACATTTCTCTTCGAGTTTATTTTTCCTTCAAGATGGAAGTGAGCTTCATCTGAGGTCCAAAGGAGGTTAAGAAAAGTTGGGGTCTCCTGAATATTCTCCAGTATTTTGACTGCCATAGCCTTTCACTGCTCCTTGTCTAAGGCTGTAAATGCCTGCTTCGTCTGTATTCTGTATGGGTAGGTCTTTACATTCATTATTAGCAGTCTTCTGAAAGTCTCACGGCATATACCGAGAGACTAACTTCGCTTGCGCACAGAGCGTTTTGGACTCTGCTGAACTGACTCTCTCACGATCTCGATCCGCTCAGCTGTACTCTTCCTGGGTGTCCTGAATTGCTTGGACGGTTGTCACTGGCTGCATTGATGTTCTCCAATGTCCCATAGTTCTCAAAGTGGTCCACCCAGTCCTGAATTCTGCTCATAGAAGGGGCTTTTTCACATTCGAACAGATGCACGAAAGTGTCCTGCACTTTCTTGAAAGAGCCTGTTTTGTAGTAATGTTTGACGCAGTATATTCTTTGCTGGAGCTCCTATTGAGATCTAGTTGTGTTCACAGGCGTTGCTTCTATCATGTCCTGCAAAAGTAAGGGTGAGTAGTGAATGAATGAATGAAGGATATATCACAAAAAGTGTGTGCAAGCCCGTTTTGGGAGGGTTACCCTGTATTCGTGATTTTCCTAAAAAATACCTATAGAAAAGTTTATTGTCATTTCCCCCTTATTTTTTTTCATTGTATTTAACGTGAATTTAACAGGATTTAAGAGAGGCATAAAAAATACATAGTCGATAGTGCGTTCGCGTAGACAAACATGACACATGAAATAATAGAGATGCCGGAAAAATTCATCGGTTAAAATATAATTCTAACATGATAAATATTACAGGGTGGGGGCAAAACTTTTAGCAAGAAAAATAATATTTTACGCCGTTTAATCTAATATATATTTCCGAAAGTTTGTCGGTCTGTCTTTATATATATATATATATATATATATATATATATATATATATATATATATATATATATATATATATATAGAAGGCCAAGAAAGGTCACCATTTGGAGGTAAGGCGTCACCTGGTTGTTTGGTTATTAGGTTAGGTTAGGTTCAAATCTTTGCATTTTTTAGTTTGGAGAGGAGGCAAGTAATCGCGGCTATGAGTTGCAATTAAAACATCAACCTTGCCCGTGGAAAAATTAAGGTTTGCAAGACCAATTATGCGACTGTAATGTTTAAATGACAATATAATGACTATTATCACCATACTGGAGACTTGAATAATTTAAATATTTAGTTAAACCTCGCTCCCGATTGCTTGATGCGCGCTCTATAGTCTGTGGCTGACACTCGCGTACTCACGTTTGCCTGCCTACCCACCTACCTGCCCACCCGCTTGTTCGTCATGCTGCACTACTGTAATGTGAAAATCGTTCTCTGTTAGTCCTCCATGCTAAACTACTCCATTACTCAAAATTACGATGAACCTTACATTCTTATACCAACCAACTTTTAATTTCGTAATTTAACTCAAGCAGACATTTTAATTTGTTCAAGATAGTTTTTTTATGCCCAGATAACGCGGGGTATCTTTGCTAGTCAATTTATAAAACAAGAGGGACGATCAGAGGTTAGGTTAGGTTAGCGAAAGACAAAGAAAGAAAGCACAAGAGTGAGAAGCTGGGAGAGAAAACGACTGATAAGGAGAGAAAAAAAGAGCGAAAAACAGGGCTCAATAGTTAGAATGAAAAAAGAAGAGGGGGTGAAAAGAGTGTGTAACAAGGAGTAACAAGGAAAGGAAGTACCCTAGGAAACCTTACGGTCCATTCAAAGAGGGTACCTTTGGACTAGCAATCGAGCCGGCACATGGCTGCTCAATTGTTTTGCGTCCCTAAACGGCCACTTTTCAAGACTTTGTCTAGTCTTGACTTGAACTGGTCAACAGATTCACTGTTGACAACTTCCACTGGAAGTGCGTTCCACTTACCGCAGATACTGTAAGTGAAAAAAATTCCACATAGATTGCGGTTGTAACGCTTCAGTTCAAGATCGAAGCCGTGATTGCGCGTTCTGTTCTCACTGAGTGTGAAAATATCCCGGTAGTCAACATTGTCGAACCCTCGAAGTATTTTGAAAACTTCGATGAGCTGACCACTCAGTCTACGGGTTTCCAGCGAGAATGGATCTAATTTCCTTAGTCTATCCTCATAACTTTTATGTCGGATAGAGGGAATCAGCTTGGTTGCCCTGGCTTGTACGCGTTCCAACCTTGCTATATCCTTTCGAAACGAAGGACTGCAAAATTGTACGGCATACTCCAGGTGTGGCCGAACGAGGGAGTTGTACAGACAAAATACTATCTCCTTGTTACGGTATCCAAACTGGCGCTTTATGTAGCCTAACATCCTTTGGGCTTTCTTCTCTGCCTCGCTGCACTGTTTCGAGAACTTGAGGTCGCTAGTGGTAGTTACACTCAAGTCCTTCTCAGTGTCCCTTGATTCAAGGGCAGTGCCCTTAAGGATGTACTGAGATTTGGGGTTTCGGTGGCCGATATGCATTACTTTGCATTACCCCACGTTGAAAGGCATTTGCCACGTGTCCGACCACTGCCCAATCCTTTGAAGGTCCTCTTGGAAGCAGTCAGTGTTCCCCTCCTTTGCCACATTGATACCAAGCTTGATGTCGTCGGCAAATTTGGAAATCTTGGCAACCATGTCACCGTCCATGTTGTTGACATAGATAATAAACAGTAGTGGTCCCAGGACGGAACCTTGAGGGACACCGCTAGATACGGGCGCCCATTCAGAGGCCTGCCCATTCACCACTACTCGTTGCCGTCTGTCACTTAGCCAGCTCTCTATCCAACCTGCTACCTTGCCGTCTATGCCCTGATCCTATATTGGGAAAAGAAAGGGATATAGGAAGAGAAGAAAGTAGAGCAAAGAGATAAAAATAAAGTGCGAAAAAGAAAGAGAAAAAGAGAAAAAAGAGAATGCGAAAAGAGAGTGAAGGCGATAGTGCTAAGAAAGAGTAGAGAGAGAAAAGAGAGAGATAAAATAGAGATAAAGGAGGGAAACAGAGAGAAAAGAGGGAATATATATAAAAATGAGAAATAAAAGTGGTGGGGGAAAGAAGGAAAGAAAAGAAAATGAGAAAAGACAGGTAGAAAAAGAGTGTAAAAGATGGAAAGAAAAGTGAGTGAGAAAAGAAGGGATAACAGAGGGGAAAAGTAAAGAAGAGAGAGGAAAAGAGATAAAAAGGAGAAACAAAAGAGAAAAGAGATTGAAAAGTGATAGTAAAGAAAGAGTAAAGAGAGACAAAATAGAGATGAAAAAAACAAAAGAGAGAAAAAGAGAGAACAGAGGGAAATTAGAGAGAAAAGAGATAGAAAGCGAGATAAAAACAAATGAGAAAGAGAAATTAGAGGAATAAAAGAGAGAAAAAGAGGTTGAGAAATGAGAAAAAAAAGACAAATAAGAAATGTGAGGGAAATAAGAAAACATGGAGTGGGACAAAAGAGTGAGGTAAATAGTGAGAAAAAGAGGATAAAAAGCGGGACAGAAAAAGTGATCGAAAAACAGAAAATAAAAGACAGATAGAAAGGAATAGAGGGGCAGGAGTGGAGAAAGAGTGGGAGAAATGAGAGGCTGAAAAGAGAGTGGTGAAAAGAGCTGGACAAAAGAACGTGAGAAAAGAAATAAAAGAGAGAAAATATAGGAAAACCAGAAATAAAATAGAGGAAACTTGAAAGAAAAGAGAGACAAGAGGGAGTGAAAAGAGGTAGAAAAAAAGGAGAGAGTACAGATATAGAGAAAAGAGGGAAAGTAACAGAGGGGATAAAAGAGAGAGAGAGAGAGAGAGAGAGAGAGAGAGAGAGAGAGAGAGAGAGAGAGAGAGAGAGAGAGAGAGAGAGAGAGAGAGAGAACAGAGAGAAAAGATAGAAAGAAAATAAACGAGAACAAAAGACGAGCTTAGATGGCAGAACGATGGAAGAAAATAGAGGGGTAAAAGAGACGGAGAAAAGAGTGAGAAAAGAAGGGGAAAAGAGGGAGAAAAAAACGATATAGAGAAAAAGGAGCGATGAAAATGACATAGAGAGCAAAGAGTGAGAGAGAGTGTTTGTGTGTGTGTGTGTGTGTGTGTGTGTGTGTGTGTGTGTGTGTGTGTGTGTGAGAGAGAGAGAGAGAGAGTGAGGGGTTGTGACATAGATTGTGTTTGTGTGAGAGAGAGTCGGTGTTCTTGAGATGTGTGCTTGAATGTGTACGTGAGACTGTTTGTTGAGTGTGTGTGCCTGATAGAACGACATATATACGAGTACCTCAAAATATATTTCTATGCATTGGGAAGAACCCCTATTTAGGGAGAGTTCTATCATACACCTTGAGAAAATGCATTGTGTATTTCAATGTGTTCTACACCCACATCTCCACAGAGTTTCTGTAGGCACATAAAAGCAGATAAGATACTTGGATGTGGTGAGGGTAGGACATAACCAGAAATTTTGAAGCCAAACTTATATTTGAAAAAGAAAAAAAACACCATCGATGTGCAATTTATTGCGCAATAAGACCCCTTCGAAGGCTGAGTGAACATGAGTGCACCAAGTACTCTGAGTTTTTCCTGATGAGGAAGCCCATTTTCCAACAATGAACTGCTTCTTAGTGTAACCTAGAGCTGAGGCTTTTTACTCGGCCTCAATATACTGTCTTGAGAGGCGTCTGTTTCTACATCCGTGAACCTTTACTATGTCATGGAAGAGAGTATTCTGATAGGAAGTTCGCGAGTTTAAAGTCATCTGCCACGTGTCCGACCATTACCCTATCGAATTCAAGTCTACGCTCTACCTCTTGACATATTTTGCTGATGTCGAATAACAAAGGGTGGGAGCATTTTTCGAGTTTCCTTATCTTCGAGAAAGAAGAGTTTCTTAGGCTTATTGACCATAACCCATTTTCACCTCCCAAGCAACCAGTTCTTAATCCACTCCCTAACCTTTCCTACTTTATTCGAAAGCATCCGGTGGCATCTCTATTGAACGCCTATTATAAGTCTAGATAAAGTATGTAGGTTCACCGCCAAACAACGGTCGTACTTTTCCATCAGACGTGGAAAACTCCAGGAATTTAGTTAAATAAGACAGTTACCTCCCGACCCATGCTGTGGAGTCTTGCTTAAATAGATTGGGCAAATCAAAGTGCTTCGTGATTCTATCTCCAATTAGTCTTTCTGACTCTTTCTGACTCCTTTCCCACTAATAATGTCATGCTAATCGGCCGGTAGTTGCATACACAGTTTTGTTCGCTTTTCTTATAGATTGCAGCGACATCAGAAATTAGATAGTCTTTACCAGCCTCGCCACTCTCCAGGGTCGATTGAAAATTGCAAATAGGTGGGATGCAACCTTTTCCTTGATCTCACGCAGGACTCGTACCAAGAAACCACCAAGACTAGGCAATTTGTTAGGGTTTAACAGTCTCAACTGTCCTAATTATTCTAGTGTCTTCGCATCGTCCGCAATTCTCGCGCTTGGCAATGCCCTTAAGCAAGATGTTCACCTGCGTGAATATCTCCTTGGGGTTCCATCTTCTAATCGAGATAGTACACTAAGGGGAAGAGATAAAGAATGTAAAGTGGCAATATATGTAGGGAACTTGATGAAGCTCTGATTTCTTGCATTTCATATAAAACCACGTTGTGAAAAGAATATCTATGATTTATCACTTCTTATTTGTGACTTAGTAATTAGGAATCAGACCTAGACTCTTGCTTCAAACTCACTAGACAGATTAGAATTTTGCACTCATATAGGAGGAAGAAGTGTTTATGAACCCTTTGAGAAATTTATTTTTAATTCATTCCAAAGAAGAAATGCGGAAATCGATTGGATATCTTTTAATTTTTTTAACTAAATTATTGGGTTTCTCGGTAGCGGCACAATGAGAAGCAGAACCATTCGCAAAAACCGTCTAAATGCATCTGCCATGTCCGACCACTCTCCTTTCGGGTGCAAGTCACCCCTCAACCTCTCGACGATAGAATTTGATCTATCTATTTCAACCTTTTTGTGCAACACCTGGTGAATTTAACCAAAATATTTCTGGTTCTAGGACGAAACCTTTTCGGAATTATCGAGTAAAGGAGAAGAATGTGATGATTCCATCCCCAAAAGACCAGCACGTGTGCAGACGTTGTGCAGAGCCCCACCTCCTAGACCACCCAAACCAGCAGACCTTGAATTCCCACCAAAACTTCCTCCAAAGACAGGTAGATTGAGAGCCGTTAGCGCGCCGTCTATTTCCCAGCGGTGCCAACCAGCGCCTTCACCCTTGGTTAAAGTCTGCGGCGGCAAGGTCAAATTAGACGAGCAGGAAAGCTCGCATCTTTCTACTAACACTTTTCCTCCTTCGACGGTTAAGACAGAAAGTAACCCATCCCGCATCAAATCTCGGCCAAAGGCTTTTAGTTTATCATCCCTTCATCCTGAAGAAGATAGTAAGAAGGCAGCCCCAACGACTTCTAGAACGTTACCGAGAACGTACGACCTGCCGACTCATAGTGTGTCCATGCCGTGCTCTCCAAAAGTTCGTAAGAACCCACGAAAACTATCCAGCAGAGAGAATCGGAAAACTACGCAGAAGTCTTGGCCTTCACTTTTCTGTGATTGCGTTTATCCCAGCGACAGATAAGACGAGAAATATGTAGTAAAATTAACGAAACTTTGAAATCCTTCGCCTTAGCATCGGTCTTTATTGTTTCATACGTCGAGTGGCGTGATTGACTCATCGTTTATATCTTGTATCTGTCGATTCTGCCCCTTGGGTGATTCAAAGGATTCTTTGCTTGATTCAGTGATTTCGGGGTTTTAAAGATCCAGAGAAGAACAATATCTCTCTTAACTCGATAAAAGGATTACTTCAACGTATATCTTCGCCGAAAATCTTGACGGTAATATCATCGATGAAATGGGCTGATATATGTAACTTCATCGAATCCTACCTAGCATAATTTTAGCTCTCACGAACTGTCAAGATGCATCGAATGAAATGGAGTTAGTCACCACATAAAATTTGTCTTTCAAGACCGTTTGTTATTATTTTTTAATCTTACTAAAGGAGACCTTGAATCATAGCGGAACGATATCCTAACTTAATAAAACTTATTTGCCTGGCTATTATTAGAGTTGAAAGAACACTTTTCCATTCTAACTTATTGACTAAATGTAATAAATGTAACTGATAAGAATCTTTCTATATAGTTAAAAGTATATATATATATATATATATATATATATATATATATATATATATATATATATATATATATATATATATATATATTCTAAGTAAACAAATTACTGAATTATATGCGTCCCTAATTTATGATAATGTGATTATTAAAACTATCCACTTAATTATTTTATTTTCGACTATTTATCCCAAATAAAATGTCTTTTTTTGTATCGGTTGGTCCTGGTAAAGTGGGGACTTAGACAAGATTATAAGAATTTAAAGCGCAATAGCAACAAGGGTAAATCCCGCAGAAGGTTTGTAAGATAAGATCTATAGAGAAATTAGTAAAGGTAGGGAAAGTGAAAATGTGTGGATGGAAAAACTGCATGTATCGGGGCTGGGAGGGGTCCCACAATCGTCGAAATGACAACAGCAGCATGGTAGACCATATTATACTTCACTAAACCTTGAGGGTGAACACACCTGTGAGAAATAGATTGTAACTTAATTCTCTGAGAAAAGGAAGACGCCAGTAATGATGACGCCGCCAGTCGAGAAGGTTAACAGACATATGAGCGTGAATGCTTTTCTACACCATGCACATGATTTTGGTGTATGTATATACCAGTCAAAAACAGCATACATACATGAACCACCCAAATTTGAGAGGTCTTTATCAAGGATTGGGAATAATTAGGGCTTAAGGTTAAGAAAAAGGCAACGCGGTCATCTTTGATTAGGTACCCTTAGGAACGTGCGTGCCCCGCAATGCCAAAACCAAAAGTCAGCTACATACATATATGAACGAAAATGGACCGATGGTACTGTACAGAGCCTCATAACACCCAAAATATTGACAAAGAAAATATGAAAAAACTTTTCTACAAGAATACTATGATCACAGCAAACCGAACATACTAAAGAATAATACAGGAAATTATTAATCGATAAATACAGCCAACAAATACCAAAAAAAGGTCGCTTTAATTGCATGCTATAAAACTAGACGGACCTCAAGCCTTATTATGAAAAACAACTCGAGCCTACACCAAAAACCAAATAACTGACCCATCTGATATACGAGTATCCATATAACTTAGGAGATTGAGCTCTTATCCCATTAATATACAATTAATGAGTACAACAAAACTCTCAAGAAGAATATCATACCACCTCAATAATGGCGCACTTAAAACCATAAGAGAAAAATAAAAGCACAGAGTTTGTCTGAACAGAAAAATGATGGAGGAAATAAATTCTTTAGATTGTTGCCCAAATCGCCGCCAATTACTCTGTATCGAGGCAAGAAACAAAATTAAACATAGTTTAATTCTCATGGAATACTGTCGAGTAAAGGAAGACGGAAGAGAACAAGGAGAAATGTTAAACATATTATATCCAAGGTGCAAATTACCGTGTGAAGTGGAGCTGACCTCATTCACTAAACCCAGCCCACTTTTCTTTCTATTAGTAGGTTCGCAACTACTAATTATAATATATAAACCCATTCCTTGTGGCATATCTTTACGTTGTTCCCGAAGATGATAAGAGTTGTATCGAAAGATGCCAGTCAAATAAAAATAATGTGTGAAGCTCCTCATTTTTCTGCTTCCTTTCTTAAGATAAAACTATTAGTTTCCATTTAACTTCGGTCAGCTTATTTATGGATTTAATCCAAAAGAAAAGTCCTATACGACCACACTGATAGATAGGGGTGAGTGGCTTCGCCACTCACCCCTACGGGGGAAGCTTGCGTTCGCTAAGATTAAAATTTCCCCCCTTTCAAAATATCACGTTGCTAAAATATAGAGTTATAGAAGAATAGAAGAAGAAGATATATAAAAATAAATTTTCTGCACTTCACCATTTGTAATTCTTTGGGTTTTAAAAAATTCACAAAATTTCAATACATATATTTATTTCTGAACTTCACCATTTTGTTTTTGATATTACAAAAGAATTATTAGAAATAACTTTGATAAAAAACATAAGTCATAACTAAACTAAGATGAAATTTCACTACTTAAATTCACACACACACACACAGACACACATACACACACATACACACACATATATATATATATATATATATATATATATATATATATATATATATATATATATATATATATATATATATATATATATATATATATATATATATATATATATGTTTAAAAACAATTGTTTTTTAATAGAAAAAATGTTTGGGCAAATTAAAAAACATTGTTTTTTCTTTTTTTTTGGGGGGGGGGTAAGGCTATTGTAATCGCACCATATTGTATTATATATAATCTTTAACTTAATTTAGCAATGGGGATCTTCGCTCCATAACCTCTACTGAATTTGGGGTTGGGGGTGCACCCCTCCCACAAATTTGAAAAAACTCGTAAATATTCCATATACGAAAAAGCCTATCCTTAGGTTCGAATTCAAAGGCGCGTGTGCCAAATCTCGTTATAGCGCGTTCCGTAACACATTCGCACTCATATGTACACAATTATAGAATCTTAATTAAAAAAGAAATATTTAAAGTGTTTTACAAAAATAAAAAAATAAATTATATAAACCCCTACGTAACCGATTCTTTTGAGTCGAAGACTTTACAAAAATAAAAAAAAATATACTAAACAGATTCTTTAAATTCGAAGATGGCGGCCAATCTATTTTTCATCATAATTTGATAATTAGAGATTTGCCCAGATTAAGGAATAAAACTACTATATTGCATTTGCGGATTTTTGAAAAATAGAGATATTTATAACAAAGCGCCCACGAAATTTGAGTGCGTCATAAACAGAAAAATAACACACACATATATATATATATATATATATATATATATATATATATATATATATATATATATATATATATATATATATATATATATATATATATATATATATATATATATATATATATATATATATATATATATGAATTATGAATCCAGCAAACCACAAGAAACAGAAAAAGAGGATAATTTTTTTATGGTCACTCTCAATTACGAATTCGGTTCCTATAAGGTACATTATAAAATGTCGAATTGACATTTTATAATGTACCTTATAGGAAGAAGAATTGAGTGGTTGTCGAAGAGCCAAGGAAGAGCTAGTCATCACTCAGTGTTGTTCATGGAAATAGTTAGGCGCGCTACAACCCTTCTCACCACGTCTTCGGATTTTAAGGATCGGAAAAGTTATCCCCAAAGCAATCTTCATTAGCCTCTTAAGGATAAGAGCCCTTCCCACATCTCCAAACTTCACTTTCCCAAAGTTGAATTGAGCTTCCACAAGTTCATGAAGGTAAAAGGGATTTAACCCCCGCTTCGTCACGGTCCTCCCACCTTTATTACGTCGAACCTCAAGGATCCCCTTTGCTCTAGAACTTGCATAATTGTAAAATCATTACTTATTTAATTATCCCTCAGTTTAAACTTAATTGATAGTGTTAATCATCTTAGCAGTGAACCGTCAATATTTAATTGCATTACCATTTAACCTGCCCTATATGTATATGTAATCTTTCGTCCTATTAAAATATATTTTTGTAGCTGTGTTTGAATATTCCTTGACCTAGCAACTGTGTATATAAACCACTCTTAGAACCATCCCCAGGTAGAGCCTTCATTTCAGTCGACCAGTTGTCCTGTGTGCGTAAAACGGCGTACACCGGTCCTACCAGTTCATAAAACTGGTGTCAGTTGGGTTGTTAATATATATATATATATATATATATATATATATATATATATATATATATATATATATATATATATATATATATATATATATATAACTGGCATTAGGTCTTTGGGTTTGTAAAAGATTCCAGCCTACCTGATCTTTTGCTATTTCCTTAAAGATTATTATTTCCACTCTATACAGTTGCACGTGTAAAGAATATTCGAGCAAACATAATAGGTCAATTTTTTGTTAATAGGCAATTATATATTTTTTTAGTGGAGCGTATTTACGTGAGTCAAGATACTACTGATTAAACGGCAAGAATAGCCGCGAAATTTTGGTTCTGCTGTGGAAAAATTACCATAAGACTCAGTCCTGAGTCAGGTTGTTTCCCTCGTTAGTTATTTTCTTTTTCTGGTGTGCATAATTAATTGGAACCTTTAGTAAGTTTTTTTGTTAGTCAATTCTACATTTTATAATGTACCTTATAGGAACCAAATTCTTAATTGAGAGTGACCATAAGCCATTGTCGTACCTTCGTAATTTCAAAAGTCAAAATGCACGACCAATGAATGCGTTGGAGTCTGTTGCTCATGGAATATCAATTCCGTGTTGTGTATATCAAAGGTACTCAAAATTATTTAGCGGATAGATATCATTAGCGTATGTCCTTGTAAATATGTTTGCTGATTTATTTTATATATAGGTTAATTATTTTAAATTTTGTATAATTATCCTCGGTTGTAGTGTGCCTTTAATAATGGTTCATTTTTTTCTTTTATTTAAATACTCAATTTGTTGTATGGATTAATTTTTTTTTGTAGCTGTGCGTATAGTCTGAAGTAATTATTATTATTTGCTAACCCCGCTAATGCCTGAATTTTGTTTGTATCTATTTGCAATAATTTAATTTTTATATTATTTCCTCCCTGAAGAAAGATTAGTTCGAGACATATTTTTTGCATCCGACTTGTGGGAGAAAAAAAATGTCTTCCTGAAAAGGGAGGAGTGTGGAAGAATAAGGAGAGAGAGGAGTAACCCCCCTCCCCTGACTTCCCAGCTTCGCCGTTGAGCGCTCTAAATTCGTCTGCCCTATATACTGCGAAAATTAGAACAATGGAAACACCATTAAGTGGGTATCGCGACTTCGCGCTATAGAACCTTATCGTGACCCAAGGCAATTAAGGAAGTCTGTTGGCGATGAATCTCTCTCCCCGTTTAGATAATTTCGGGTTATATATTAGACAGTTAAGAATTCACATGCAGATTGTGTCTGAAGCCACCGTCCACTACGTTAGTTGTAACATCTTCGTTTGTCGAGAGGAAATCGACTAGATTCTGGTCCAGAGAAGAATTGAGTGATTGTCGAAGAGCTAAGGAAGAGCTAGTCGTCACTCAGTGTTGTTCGTCGAAATTGTTAGGCGCGCTTCAACCCTTCTCACCAGGTCTTCGGATTTTAAGGATTGGAAAAGCCATCCTGGTAGCACCCTCCGTTTGCCTCTTAAGAATAAGAGCCCCCCACCCCAACTTTAGTTTACCGAAGTTGAATTGAGCGTCCCGTGAGACGCCCACAAGTTCAAGGTCGAACTTACCTACCTGGTCCTACTCGCCGCACATTAAGGTAAAAGAAATTTAACCCCCCGCTTCTTCACGCTCCTCTCACCTTTACTGCGTCGAACCTCAAGGATCCCCTTCGCTCTAGAACTTGCATAATTGTAAAATCATTACTTATTTAATTATCCTTCGGTTCAAACTTAATTGATAGTGTTAATCATCTTAGCAGTGAACCGTCAATCTTTAATTACATTGCCATTTAATTTTCCCTATATGTTTATGTAATCTTTAGTCCTATTAAAGTATATTTTTGTACTTGCGTTTGAATATTCCTTGGCCTAGCAACTGTGTATGTAAACCACTCTTAGAACCATCCCCAGGTGGAGCCTTAATTTCGGTCGGCCAGTAGGCCTGTGTGCGTATAACGACATGCATAATTTTGCATTTATCAAGGTTCAAAGTCAAATCCCACTTTACAGACCAGCGCGCAATTTGATCAATATCATCTTGAAAGTCTTTGATGTCATCTTCACTAATTATACCTTTACTCAATTTACAGTCATCAGCAAATTTTAAAATCTTTGATACCAATCCGATGTCAAACCTTTTTCATATAGAATAGTTAAAGTGTGGAATCAGCTGACGTAAGAAATAGTGTCGAGCAAAACTGTAGAAACGTTTAAAAAAAGATTAGATTAAGTGTTTAGAATTTTAAAGTATTGAAACGCAATATCACAAGTGTTAATGAATGTTACCATCGAAAAGTTAGCGAAGACAAGAAGCAGCTCAAAATAGTACCGCCAAGTGCAAATAAAACCATTAAATAGATAGGGTTCAGCTCTACTATAAAACTTTCATGACTGTGTTCTCCCCCATCCCTAGCACAATCAGGTATCTTTACAATTTTGCCTTGCTCGAAGTTTTGGGTGGGAGAGGTGGGTGGGGAGAGCCTTGATCTGTTCTATACTTGCCTCAAAGTTGTAGGTTAAAGCTTTTCTAAAGTAAGTACCTCCTCGGTATGGGTAGGAATGTTTTTTGAGGTACCCTAACTCAATGTAACTCTATTTTTCCTTTTCTCTTTATCTCGCTCTCTCTCTCTCTCTCTCTCTCAATCCTTCTCTCTCTTTCTCTCTCCCATTCACTCTAACGCTTTCTATCTCGCGCACTCTCTTACACACTTTTTTTCTCTCTCTCTCACGCATTTTTTTCTCTCACTCTCTAAGGCACTTTTTTCTCTCTCTCACTCTCTTATCACTCGCCCTCTGGTTCCGCTTTTTAGCTCACCATCTCTCTTCCTTTATATCGCTATCTCACTGTCGCTCTGCCACGCACAATCTCTCTTTCCTCGCGCTCTCACAACTATTTCTATTCCCTTTCTCTCTCACTCTCTTGGGCACACTCTTTCGCCCTCGTGTTCACTATCTCTCTCCCTCTCCCCTCTCACTCCCCTATCTCTCTCTTTCTTTCATTGCTTCTCTTTTAGGTTCTCTTTCTCCTTGCCCTCACTCACCTAAATCACTCTCTCAGCGTTCTCTATCGTATCTCATTGTTGTCTGTCTAGTTCTCTAGCTTGGTCGCTTATTATCATTTGGTGTTTCTTTCACATGCTTTCTATCGCTTTCTCTCTCTCTCTCTCATTTTCCCTCGATGTCGCTCGGTCTCGCTCCCACTCTCATTCTCTCGCACTCTTTAGTTCTCTAACGGTTTCTTTTGTTCGCTCTCTAAATCTATCACGTTCTCTCTTACTAACCTTACCTAACCTAACCCTCTCTTAGTAGCGGGGTGCCCCAGGGATCAGTACGCCGGCCTCGATTTTTCATCGTCTACATCAATGAAATAGACGAGGGACTATTATGCTCGATCGCCAAGTTCGTCGACGATAGCAAGTTAGGAGCTAGTGTGAGCTCACAAGAAGGAGTAGAACGCCTACGAAATAGCCTTCTCAGAATAGGTGAGTGTTCCGAAAGCTGGCAGGTGCCATTTAACCTTGACAAGTGCAAGGTAGTGCACATCACCGATGCTAACCCTCGGGAAAACTACTTCTTGCTAGGCAAACAGCTAGATACCACTAACCTTGAGAAAGATTCAGCCATACTATTTAGCAGTGACCTGAAGTTCGCCAAACAGTTCTTTCAGAGGATGCTGGGGCACATATAGAGACCATTTTGTTTCCAATTTAAGTAGATTGTTGTTTCCTTGGATAACTCTAGTCAGGTCGCACCTTGAATACGCCATTCTATTCTTGTCCCCAACCCTGCGTAAAGACATTAAACGGCTGAAAAGGTCATAAGCCAGGGCCACTAAATTGATCCCTTACCTTAGACATCAAAGCTCTCAAACGCGCCGGTTAAGAGGCCAACTGATCAAAACTTTTAAGATAATACGAGGAGTTAAAAACGTAGATCACAGCAGGCTGTTTACATTGACTGCAAATGCTACACGTAACCACAGTTACAAACTGGAATTATCGCAATTCCATACTAGCATTTACGGCAACTTTTTCTCGAACAAAATCTGCGGAACATGGAACTGTCTACCGACAGAAGTGGTTAACAAGTTCGTGAGTTGAACAGTTCAAATCTCGACTTGACTTAGATGGTACTACCTTGATATAGATTATAGTATACGTTGAGTTTAGAAGCAAGTAGATAGGTTTCAACATTTCTATAAAAAAATTCCTGATTGTGTTATTTTTCACAGCACAATCAGGTATCTTTTCCGACGACTTCTGGCCCGCAAAAGCGGTTGGGATAGGTGGGCGGGGAGAGCCTTCATCTATGCTATGCTTTCTCTTA
Source organism: Ceratothoa steindachneri (assembly GCA_963969495.1). NCBI lineage: Eukaryota > Metazoa > Arthropoda > Malacostraca > Isopoda > Cymothoidae > Ceratothoa > Ceratothoa steindachneri. Next base: position 135,658,986 of record OZ018318.1, on the reverse strand, counting down.
TGCTATAGGTTAGGGCTTTCCCAAAATAGTACCTTCACGGTATGGGCAGCAATGTTCTTTGATGTACTACTATTCCTTGTGAATCTCTTTCTATCTCGCTCTCTATCTATCGTTCCCTAACTCTCTCGCTAAATCGTTCTCTTTCTCACTCGGTCGCGTTCTCTCTATCTCACTCTCATTCAACCCTTTTTCATCGGCCTCTCTTTCGCAATCTCTCTCCTACTATTCTCTAGTTCGCTCTCATTCTTACTATTTCGATGTCTCTCTTTTTCTATCTCGCTTTATCTTTCACACTCTCTCATAGTCGTTCTCTTACTCTCTTTCTCTCTCTCTCGCAATCTCTCTTTTACTCCTGCTATCTCACTATCACTATCTTCTTTGTAGTTCTCTATTTCACTCTCGCTTTTCTGCTCTTTGTTTCTTTTGTGCTCTCTCTTACTATCAACTTCCTCTCTCTTTATCTCTTGCTCTCCTGTGCTCTCTCTATCTCGCTCTCATCCCCTATCTCTCTTGCTATCGCTTCCTCTCTCTCTTTCGATGTCTTGCTCTCTATAAACTTCTGGAACTCTTTCACAACCAGAATCTCTCTCGCTCTCTGTCTCACACTCTCACTGTCTCTCTTCCGATATTTATTTCTCCCTTCACTCTCTCTATCGCTCTTGTCGCAAAATAGGGTCGAGTTAACCCTTTCTGCGTTTCTCAGCAGAGATAGATAACGGCTATGTTCGTGAGAGATTCATAATACAGACAGAGTGCAAATTAACCTAATTTTAGGTTCGCCAAATAGTCGGCTATCTTGTAGGTTTCGGGACAATAGAAAAACGGGTATAAAAATAACTTTACTCATATGCAGATTAATATTCTTTTTACAAAGGTTAAAATGGGGTTTTGAAACAAGCTATATAACACATTAGACGTACACGAGTCTCAGCGACTTAAAGGGTGGGGGGACTTGGCGGGGATGGTCGCCGTACACACATACGAACAATACTGATCAAAGGGTCGCTCGAATGACCTAGAGCGTACTTGAAGCCCGACGATGGAGGCTTACACTGGGAGGGGTGGGAGTGGGGGGGGGGGGGGGGGGTAGTAGAAGATTTGCCCCGAGGGAGTAATCCTTCTCTTTGTGCAATTTCAAATAATAGTCTCTTGACAATGACTACTAACAGAATGAACTTAGCTCTTGCCTTCGGGTTTAGAACACCGAGTCAAGACTGACCGCGTTGCGTTCGAGGAGCGAGTAATAACGAGTACGGGGTAGACTCACGTGAATTAAACGAGAATACACGGAGCTTGAGGGGTTCTCCAAATAGCGGGTACGAACGGGGAAGTGCAGGCAACGGATACTGGCGGGGGGGGGGGGGGGTAATACTACCTTCCAACTCTGGCTCTGGATGATTTATAGTGGGGTCGAATGTGGTTTCTCCCCTCCGTCCTAAGGGAAGGGTTCCAGGGTCCGACGAATCGGCAGGCGAGGGTAGTCTCGCCTTATTAGCACGATCACGAGACGGTTCCTAAGCCGGCGAGGCTATTTTTGTACGACTCCCAATGCGACCATTTCGGGCTCTCAAGCTTGTCACAGCTTTCTGCGTTGGCGGGCTTTCAGGCCACAACGGTGTCTCATGATTAGGCACTTCCATTAGCGCAGACAAAAGGGGTCGACCAGGTGTCTGTTCTCTCTCTCTCTCTCTCTCTCTCTCTGATCTCCGATACTCCTACATCCCCATATGGAACTTCAGAGGAAGAGTGACATCCGAAAATGATTAATGGGGGGGGATTATAACTTAAAGTCGCATGACAATAGCGGATAAAGTTGAGAATACCTAGGACAAATTTTCAAAAATGGAGCCAAAGTACAATATATTGGAGCTAGTGTGTGTGTGAGGGGGGGGAGTTACACCATACATACACACAAGGTTATATAATGCTATAGCATGGTTGTCGAAGGCTATTTTTTTTCTATGATACCATTAAATGGGGCTCACTGGCCGAGTGTGAGAAAACGAGTAACAAGCTCTAACGCATCAACTGACGTTATTATTGTTGACGTTACGTAGATATGATAGTGTTTGTGATCCGTTTCCACTACAAGTTCTTTCCCTACTAAATAAATTCTAAATTTACGGATTCCCAAATGATAGCGAGGGCTTCTCTCTTAATTACCGCATAATTTTTCTCGCGCGCGAGTAATTTTCTGCTTGCCTAAGCGATGGGGAACTTTCGCTGTTATTCTCAAACTGGAGGGGAACACATCCTATACCGTCATTACTGGCGTCGGTGAGAAAGCCTAACAGTTTGTTCGGGTTAGAGAGGCGGAGGATATGAGTGGGTGCCAACTTCTTCTTTAGTTGGTTAAAGCTGTGAGTCGAAAGTGGCGTCCACTCGAGACGTTCAGGTGCTTTCTTCTCTAATAGCTCGTATAAGGGGTGGGGGGGAGATACTCGTGAAGTTGGATATGAAGCGACGATAAAACGAGGCTGAGCCTGTGAATGAATGCAGCTGCTTTTTGTTAGGGGCAAAGGCATGTCCGAGATTGCCCGGATCTTTTCTTGCTGGGGGGCTAACCGATTATTACCGATATGGAAGCCGAGGTAATCGATAGTGCTGAAAGCAAAGCGGCACTTGCTGTGACAAATTGTCAAACTGTGATCTCAGATTTGGTACAGAGGGCTTGAAAGGTGGTCAAGTGTTGATTCAAATCTTCGGTGGCCCCATAAGCATTATAAAAATAGAAGGTGACGTTGGATAAGCCTTTTAAAATCCTCATCATCCGATTATAATTACTGCAAGCCGTCACCAGGCCAAAAGGGAGCCGTTGAAACTGCATAATCTCCTTTTCAGTGGAGTAATCAGTAAATTTATTCACTTCCTCCCTCATGGCAATCTGATAATAGGCCTTGCATAAATCACACTCGAAGATGAACTTGGCCTTCTCAAAAAGGTGGAGGTTCTGATCTATAGTGAGGATTGGTTCCGAATTGAATACGGTAACCGAATTTAGCTTCCTAAAATCGACGCACATTCTATAAGAACTATCGGCCTTCTTTATCATGACAACAGGGGAACAATAGCTCGACTCTGAAGGTTCGATGATCTGCAACATATGTTTATCCACTTCGTTATTGAATGCTTCCCGGAGGTGTATAGGTAGGAGGGGGGGATAGTTTGTAACGGATGGGCTCTAGGGTGGTTAGTTGGATATTATGCTCAAAGTGGGCGGCCCAACCGAGGATCTCGGTGATGACGTCATCAAAACGACTCAGGAGCGCTTGCAGTCGATACTTTTGAAGAGATGATAGCTGGTTGCATATCTTAATTTCCGAAGGAGGGGAACTATTAAAGTCGGGCAAGACATGCAACGGGTATTCCTTGTCTTGCTCCACGTAGGCGACTTAAATTACGCAAAATGCGTCCAGGTGGTAGTCAGATTCCATGGGGGATTCTTTGTCGATTGCAACTATCTGGTTGATGCTCGCGCGCCGTTGGTACCGCTTGAGCATATTAACATAAAAAGGCTTTCTTCCTCTAGGGGGTCTCACTAAGACATCGACGGGACCACACTTCTCAACTATGTGGTAGGGGCCCTTCGACTGGCTCAACAATTTGTTGGTGTCCTTGGGAAGGAGAAGCAAAATTTTTTCTCTGGCGTTAAATTTCCTTTCTTTGAACTTGCAATCGAAGTATGTCTTATACTTATCAAAATTGATGTCGGCGTTCTGAGACGCGATTTTGGCGCATATTTCCAGCCTCCTTTTTAGATCCAGAGATACGAGTAAGAAGTCTGGATATTTTGATCCAATTTCTGATTGTAATAAAGTTCCTTTAGGATACTCAGGTGGTCTCTGACGTTCCTACCATATAAAAATTCAAAGGGGGCGAATCCTAATGCACGATGGGGAATTACACGGTAGGCGAATAAGGCTACGGGAAGGAAGCGGTGCCATTCATTTGACTGATCTGCACACAACTTCCTGAGAATGACCTTGAGGCTTCCATTTAGTCTCTCGCACATTCCATTCCCACTCGGGTGCAAAGGAGTGGTAAACAGGGGCTTGATCATATCATCAATAATTTACCGACATACTCAATTAATTTGCTGGTGAATTTACGATTACGATCCGAGAGGATTTCTTTGGGTAGGCCCACACGGGAAAAGATAGAAATAAGGGCTTCGGCGCATGAGATGCCATCGATTTCTTTGAGGAGCACAGCCTCGGGGGATCGGGTGGCAAAATCAACCAGCGTAAAAACGTAACTATTGCCTTCAATCAACGAGGTGTGGTTCGGGTTGATTAGGTCGATAGCTACTCGGGAGAAGGGTTCAGAGATGGACAATCGCTTGGTAAAGGCGCAGGTCTAACTAGTCCTTTTAATGCCGTCTTTTTGGTAAATGTCGCGCGAACGACAATATTGCAGAATTTCGTCAGTCGCACCAGGCCAATAAAAATATTTAAAGATCCTCTAAGCGGTCATCGTGTGGCTGAAGTAACCAGCAAATAGCTATCGTGAGCCGTTTGCAGGATTGGACGGACGTGAGAGTGGGGTACACATACTGTGCTGGACTCGGTGTTGTTTTCCTCGGTGCACACGCGATAGAGAAGGTCTTCCTTGATGAGGAAGAAAATCACCTTATTCCCTCTGACGGTTTCGCGTCTTTTGTTCTGGGCTTTTGACCACGAGCGACGAAGAGACTTACATTCCCTCTGGCTTTTGGCAAAGTCATGGCTCACCGCACTCTGGAATTCAGGATCACACGGGGGTTCCAGAGGTGTAGGGGCTTTCAGTTCCTTGTTCGCGCGGGAACGGGTAGTAACGGTTTGAGCCACGGGGGCGGAAGAAACCCGGGGGGGACTGACCAATTAGGACAGCACAAAACTTGATGGGGCTGTAACGACTTCAGCCCAACCAGTGAAATATTCATACTTAATGTAGCAGTCAATAATGGGGAATTTATTGGCGCGCCCCAGGTAATCATGCACTACAGCAAACTTATCGTGGTTCGGAGCCACATGGGGGAGTAGTCTACCATTAACAAAAGTTTTTATGGAACTAAAGAAATCTGATTTCAAATGATACCTATATCATATGTGCATCTTTTGGTTGTGAATTAAGTTCGAATGCTTAATTTTTATTAATTCTATAGCCATTTATATGATATCAGGTTTCAAGGGAGGAGTTCTGAAAGAACCTCCTGTATCTCAAAAACGGCGCCGTAGGTTATTATGATTTTAGCAGGAATAAAGGGGCTTTTAATGACTTTAATTTCAAATATGATAATCTAACGTACTAAAAAGTTGAAAAAATGAATGTGTTCTCCCTTTAAAGAAATTATCCTTGCCCGTGTGGGTAGTCAAAACCGTTAAGGTGTTGAGGACAAGAGAAAGTTTAGCTAAACGTTAAATTTTTAGCGCATTTTTTACGAGTAAAAACTTAACTGACAAGATAGAAGTGAAGTGATGGCCCATAATTATACCCGGAAAGAGTATAGCTCGGTAGCAGAAGTGAATACAGTGCAAGCTGATATAATTGCCATCAACACAGCTCTCATTATTTCAGTAGTCATTGGACTAGCTCTAGCTATTCTGTATTAACTACTTTTATCCAGTGCTGAAGATAAGTAGTAATAAAATATCAATACACTGGCTGAATACAGAAGTAAAAAGATAAAGTTAGTGAAAGTTAAAATTTCTCTTATATTTCTTACACCCTGTATACACTAAAATATGTACACGTAAGGTGAACAGGATGCACAGGGAGAGGTGGGACAAGCCGTACAAGGGGAAAGGAGATAGAGCTGGGCAACGGCAAGCTCAAAGTTGCCCTCATCAGGCTGATCAACTCCTAGCAATGTGTCACTAAGATGAGGAAAGGTAAAGGATGAAGGGAAGTCAGACTAGGAAAGATCTAAGTGAGAGTGACCTTAAGCCAGTGATCCCAGCTGCAATCCTGGCCGATAGGGCAATGGTTTGCAGGCAAATAAATCCACTGATAGGAAAGAACACCGCCAAAGTAAATAAAACAGAAGTGAACGAGAGGCTTGGGCTAAGGCGTCGGAGTTAATTAAACGGCGTAGGTATAACACTCTGCTTAAAATCACTTTGTGGATACAAAAATGGCTAAGAAGTCAAAACAGTAAAGCTTGCTGGCATTCAATGTGAGAATCACTCCCTAACAGATAGGCGCAGATAATTACATGTACCTTCAAATTTGGACGAACTGATACGAGATAGAAGATCATAGTTCTCGAGAATGCAGAAAGAAAAGAAGGTGCATAAATTGTAACCAGGTTGGACAGGGTCTTAGGGAGTGTAAGAGCGAGGTGAAAATGTGCCCGAATTTTCTAGGACTTTAGGAGGCAGTGACAATTAGCTGTAAGGCAAAGAGTCACATGAAAAAGAATAAGAAGGAAAGGTCAATAACTGAGAACAAGAGGAAAGAAAACTTGTCCTACGCAAGGGTAGTGAAAACGATCCCCCTTCCCCAAGCAGTAAAGCACCAGAAGAGAATCAAATGCTTTATTTCATGGTGGAAAAACAGAGCATAAAGATAATGGAGACGATAATGTACGTTCTTAAGATCAATATTGCAAACCCAGAGTGCTTTTTGGATTTGAATGCCTTGCTGGAGAGGAATAGAATAAAGAGATTTTTGTGGTTCCCAGGCAATCCTCCTTCACGAAATATACTTAAAATTGAACTAATTGAAAAGGTAAAGGTAGGGGTAGTTGGCTGAAAATGGAGAGGAAAAACACTGAAAGGCAATTAAGAAGAAAGGCAAGAGGAAAAAGAGGCAGAAGAATCACAAGGCGACGACAAAAGACTTAAGCTCAGAAGGCTCCACTTCGGAATCTGAAAGCGAGGAAAGTGCGCCTCAACTTTAGCGGGATGATCCTGCGCAGAGTCGTGGAGAGGAAGACATCAGAGATCGACCTTTTTTTTTGGACCAGCATGAGGAAGGACTTCATCCGTAACGTGTGTGCGACCTTTAGGTCTCGCCTGGAGCGAATGCTCGCCGCCGATAGCGGCCACATCGATTAACATTACAATTTTAACACACACATGCATATATACGAGGGGCGGTCAATAAGTTTTGCAATTCAGATATAAGGAAACGAGATATGAGGAATTTTTTTAATTATTTTTTCAATATAACTACCCTCGACTTCAATGCACTTGCACCACTTGTCCCTGAGGCTTCGAATTCCCGACAACCAGAAATCTGCCGACTACTGTTCAATCAACTTCTGGACAGCGAGCTGGAGATCTTCATTGTCCTCAAACCGGCGCACACGTAGTGCAGCCTTGAGCTGGCGGAATAAAAAGTAGTCGCTAGGGGCAAGATCTGAACTGTAGGGGGGATGCTTGAGCTCCTCGAATCCGCACTCGTGCAACTCTGGCCTTGTGGACTTTTGACGACGTTGAAGTCGATCATGGGGCGTGAGGTTTCTAGAGACCCAACGGGCAGAGACCTTGGTCATGGCCAAATTGTCGTGAATGATGTTCATAACACTTCCATGTGATATTCCAAGTTCTCACTCAATTTTTTTTTACCTTTACCCGTCGATTTTTGAGGATCATCCTCTCCACACGGGCCACATTGTCTTCGTTGGTCACGTCTGACGGGCGTCCTCTTCAAGGGACTCACGGCCATGGCGGAACTCCCTATTCCAGCGAGCAATGGTTGCATAGTAAGGGGCGGTGTCGGTGTACACTGCAACCATGCGTTCATGGATCTCTTTTGTATTCTTGCATTTCTTGGTCAAAAATTTGATCACTGCGCGGTGCTCAACCTTCTTCATTGTTGAATAATTTGTGACCGACGATCTGCGATCAGCTACTGCTTCTTAAATAGACGAGGCAGGAGCGTACGGCTGCAGGTCATGACTTGTCATAACTTGTCCTAACACCCCCACAAACAGCCACCCCCCTTCCTCTGTTTTGCCCCACCGATTCGCCAAACTTATTCACCGGCCCTCATATATATAATAGACGGCATCGTCGGCAGAACATTCGAGTGGTTACACCATTCCGAATACCCCTCTGATGTTTTACCGAACGCGCTATACTAGATAGATTTCAGATCACAGCGCATGGATACCATCTCCTAAGGACGGAGTATTTCCGGAAATTAAGGAATGGTCAGCCGACGAGATTTAGATTATAAATTAGAAACTGGGGACTACAGTTAATAAGTAGAAAATATTTGCGGTTAATATAGGCGGATTAAATGAGAAGAAAAACATTTCGGGAAAGTGCTAGTTAGAGAGAACTCTGATGTAGTAGCGGTATGTACAGGAAGAGTCAATCCAATGAGAGATTCGACGATGTACTAATTGCCGTTAAGAAAAGTATTGAACGCAAAGATTTGGAAGAGCTAGATGAATGTTATGTAGGAATAAAATTGTATACCCAAACAGGCCCAGTAGTAGTCATGGGGTGTACCAACTCACAAGGATAAATTACTTGCCTCCTTCATAACTTCCTTAGGGTATTCAGAAGTAACTCTACGGTGATTTTCCTTGGCGATCTGAATGCACGGCCCTATTATTCAAGATATACCTCAGAGAACAAGATGGGGAAAAATCTGAATCTGTTTTATTCACACGTGGTATATTTTTACGAGCCCGACCGGAAATCTCCACATACGCAACGGAACTCAGGAACTAAGACGAACATAATTCTTACCAGCATCGATTTACACTGGAACATGTATGTCCTACCAAGCCCTGTGTTCCTGACGGAGGACAATTCCATTCCAGTATATATGGTACTTAGCCCAATGTAAGTTCCAGCCAGGTCAAGAAACATTACGTGAAGGCTGATTGGGGTAAATTCCGGGATGTGTTGGGGGAGTATAGACCGGCAGTGCTAGAGGGCAAATGAGTAGAGGATATTGACATGGAAATAGAAGGAATAAAGGTAAAGATGAATGAAGGGGAGAAAGAATGTATACCTAAAATGGCGTTGCAAACCCTGTCAGATCCACGTTAGTTACACTAGATAAGAACGGCTATGAGAGAGATCAAATGCATTAAACAGTATAGGCACAACTTCTGAGTTGTACCTATGGAAACGAGTGATCCAAAGTACAGTAAGGGCAATATTGAGAGTGAGGAAAGAGAGGTTGTAGGGGATGGGGTGATTAATAGGCTGGATATGAGGGGAACCGGAGACTGTTCTAGCAATCACTAAAAAAATTGGAAGGTAAGCCACCAAAGAAGAAAATCAGAATAAAAAACGGTGACGTGTATGTAACGAGTGAAGTGCTAGTAGGCATAGAAGCTATTCAAGGACCATCCAAACCAGGTATTCATTATCATTAACACGAGAGAGGAAAATGTCAACTTCTATGCTGACCATGAAACGAGGATTATCGAGGTACTGAAACTTCAACTGGAAGAAATATATCCACCTGAAAGGATCGCGATCTATAACGCTGTAGAGGAAGGTATAAGAATGGTACTGGACGAGAACAGCAATGAAGGCGGGCTTAAAATACAGCAAAGAAGATACTGAACCTAAATAGGTACGAGAGAAAATAGAAGATTAAGACGAATTACGAGAAGTTCGTAGTGATGCACATCAACAAAAGAAAGGTAGAGAGTTACAAGGAAAGAAAGTACCCTAGGAAACCTTACGGTCCATTTAAAGAGGGTACCTTTGGACTAGCAATCGAGCGGGCACATGGCTGCTCAATTGTTTTGCGTCCTTAAACGGCCACTTTTCAAGACTTTGTCTAGTCTTGACTTGAACTGGTCAACAGATTCACTGTTGACAACTTCCACTGGAAGTGCGTTCCACTTACCGCAGATACTGTAGGTGAAAAAAATTCCACACAGATTGCGGTTGTAACGCTTCAGTTCAAGTTTGAAGCCGTGATTGCGCGTTCTGTTCTCACTGAGTGTGAAAATATCCCGGTAGTCAACATTGTCGAACCCTCGAAGTATTTTGAAAACTTCGATGAGCTGACCACGCAGTCTACGGGTTTCCAGTGAGAACAGATCTAATTCCCTTAGTCTATCCTCATAACTTTTAGGTCGGATAGAGGGAATCAGTTTGGTTGCCCTAACTTGTACGCGTTCCAACCTTGCGATGTCCTTTCGCAATAAAGGACTCCAAAATTGTACGGCATACTCCAGGTGCGGTCGGACAAGTGAGTTGTACAAGCACAGTACAAGCTCCTGGTTCCGATAACCAAACTGGCGCTTAATATAGCCTAGCATCCTTTGTGCCTTTTTCTCCGCCTCATTGCACTGTTTCAAGAACTTGAGGTCACTAGTGATTGTTACACCCAAGTCCTTCTCAGTGTCGGTGGATTCAATAGCAGTGCCCGTAAGGATATACTGAGATTGGGGGTTTCGGTGGCCAATATGCATCACTTTGCATTTGTTCACGTTAAAAGGCATTTGCCACGTGTCCGACCACTCCCCAATCTTCCCAAGATCTTCCTGCAGGCGGGCAGTATTTCCATCTTTTGCAACGTTCATACTAATCTTGGTATGAACGGTCTTTTGCAGTTTCCTTTTTTTCTTATGTTCTTATGTATCGTCGGCAAATTTGAAAATCTTGGCAACCATGTCACCGTCCATGTCGTTGACGTAGATGGTGAATAGTAGTGGTCCCAGGACAGAACCTTGAGGCACTCCGCTAGCAACAGGCACCCACTCAGAAGACTGTCCATTTACCTCCACCCGTTGCCGTCTGCCACTTAGCCAGTTCTCGATCCAGCCGGCTACCTTTCCAACTATGCCCAGTGCTCGCACTTTTCGGAGAAGGCGGCGGTGTGGTACCTTATCAAAGGCTTTCTGAAAGTCTAGGTAGACCACATCCACGGCCTTGTCCCGATCGTGCTCACTGAAAACGAAGTGGAAGAATTCCACAACGTTCGTCAGGCATGACCGTTACCTTCGGAAGCCGTGCTGGGAACTCCTTAGTAGCAGGTTTGACTCTAAATACGACGTCACTTTGTCCACCATGATGCTTTCCATGAGTTTACCGACTATCGAAGTCAGACTGATAGGTCGGTAGTTCGACGGTTGATTACGGTCTCCTTTCTTGAAGATAGGAGTCACCTCCACCTGACGCCAGTCTCTAGGAACGCATTTGGTTGGATTGACATGTTGAAGATTGCGCTCAGATGTCGTGACACTTGATCGCGCACTTCTCTCAACACTTTAGGTAGAACCCCATCCGAGCCAGGTGACTTATTCGTAATTAGGTCACTGGTCTTCTTTTTGATTTCAACTTCGGTGAAATCCATATCCTCCAGCTTTTCCCCGAGTAGGAATTCGCTGGGGGATTGGACCACATTCTTCAGTAAACACTGAAGAGAATTAGTCGCTGAGGAGGTTAGCATTTTCTGCATCTGAATGCTTTAATGTCCCCTCCTCATTCCTCAAAGGGCCAATCGTTTAACGGATTGGTTTACGGGTGTTTATATATCCAAAGAACTCCTCGGGATTCTCTTTACAGAGTCTCGCCACTCGGAGTTCCTCAGACCGCTTAGCCACCCTTATGCTGGACTTCACTCTCCTGGCTAGCTTCCGGTATTCGTCAAAGTCACCCGAGATCTTCGATTGCCGGTACACAGTTCTCTTCTCCCTAGCTAGTTTGCTGATTTCTCGATTAAACCACTTTGGTTGAACAGAAGACCGACGGAGGCATTTCAGAGGAATGAAACGCAATTGAAGACTCATGAATGTGGTTTTGAAACTATTCCAAGAGTCTTCAACAGCATCGCACACTTCTAGCCTCACGTTAGTCAGTCCAGCACGAAGGCTTGCAAAGTCTGCTCTTCTCAAGTCAAGTTTCCTTGATTGACTGGCAACAGACCTTACCTTCGGGATCTTGACGCTAAATCTAACTAGCTGGTGTTCACTGCCACCGAGGTCTTCGCCCACAGAGAGATCCTCAACGATATAATCCTCAGAGGTGTAGACCAAGTCGAGGATATTGTCTCCTCTCGTCGGTTCTCTTACCCATTGAGTGAGGAACTCGTTGTTGGCGAACTCCAAGAGTAGCGCGCTCTCGCCACAGGCTTCTCTGGTTTCCCAGTCAACTTGGCTGTTGAAATCGCCCATAAGGATGCACACTCTGCCTTGAACCAGCTCACCGAGCAGTTGGTACAGTTCCCTGTCCTTCTCAACGGGTTGGGAAGGGGGTCTGTAAAGCACCAGGGTCCTGTATCTGACAGGACCGATCTCGAGGTCGACGCCTAGGAGCTCGTGGTCGGATATAACGTTGGAGTTCGTAGATTTGATTGTATCCTTGACATACAACATTACACTGCCACCCTCTCTGTCTGGCCTATCTTTGTGGAAGAGTTGGTAGCCAGGAACCGTGAATTCGCCTTCAAAGTCTCGGTTTAAGGTTTTTATACACGATTCTGTTATGGCTACCATTTCGGGTTCTTCCGTCGCTACGAGGCCACAGATCTCAGAAATCTTGTTCCTGATTGACCTCGCATTGAACAGAAGAACTCTCAGGGAGTCCCTTAATGTAGGACCCCCTATACTCTTCCGTTTCCCGGCTTCTTGTTTGTCGCGGTGGCACCATTTTTGACAAACTCCAAGAAGGTTGTTTGGGGAGTGACTGGGGTGTACTGGCGTACGTCCGCCTTCCCAATGGGCCGGACACTCCTTTGGGTGCGCTCCACGACATCCTGGATGAGGTTAGCTAGGAACGCCTCGCCCTTAAAGGAGAGGTGCACCCCATCCCTTTGGTAGAGGTCTTTTCTACCATAGAATACGGTGTACGGGTTGACAAAAAAGACACTCTCCGCCGTACAGAGGTCTGCAAGGCTTGGTTTAGCGGCATGTTCCTCACGTGGGCAGTCCGGCTTGGACCCCACCTCGGGAGCACCCCCAGCACGACGCGTCTGTGGGTTTTCAATCCACAGTCGTCGACAGCGCCCATAACTTTCCTCATAACTGGCCTACCCTACCTCCTCTGAGGTAGAGGTCGTTGCCACTTACCATAAGGGCAACGACTAAAGTCTCTGAAATCTGAGACTTCTTGGCCTCAGCTCGTACCTGCTTATTCCCACAGCCTAGGAGGCAGCTCACCTTAACGCTTGTGCGAAGGCGAGCCGCTAGCAGGAGCTTCAGACATCGTGCTTGAGAATCACCAATAAGGGTGACTCTTGCACATTTGTCTGCAGACGACTTATTCTTTCCTTTCGGAGGCGACTTGCTGCTTTCCTCTTGTATCTCTAAAATTTTCTTGTTCTTCTTTTTCTTATTCTTCCTCTTTTTCTTCTTCTTGTCTTCCTTTGTTATCTATTCTTTTGTTTCCCGTTTCTCTTCTTCTGCTTATACTTTCTCGTCCTTTGTTTCCACTTTCTTTTCTTCTCTTTCTACTTTCTCTTCTTCTCTTTCTACTTTCTCTTCTTCTATTTCTACTTTCTCTTCTTTCTTATTTTTTTCTTCTTTGTGGCTCGTTGAGGAAGCCCTTCAGCAGAAGAAATCGGCTGTTGGACTTTGGGAGCCTTCTCGCCTGAGCATCTGCATCTCTCTGTTTTTAAGAGTTGAACTTCCCTTTTAAGGAGGGAGTTCTCCTCTCTCAATTGAGAGATGCTCTCGCCAAGGCGCTTCTTAAGTTCGTAGAAGTCACAGACACTTACGACATCTGTGAGCTCCTTGCAACTCCTGCCCCCGAAGTCTTCACTCCATCTGTAGACTTTGCAGGTTAGCTTTCAAAACGGAGGACCATTCTTCTTCGCCATCTTACAAAATTCTCGGACCATACGCATTGAAAAAGGGTTTTTTGGTTGTGATTTTCTCTCGCACTAATCACATCCGCCTATTTCCAGGAGGTTTTCGGTCGTCCGGCCAACAGAAACCCTTTGACCAAGCACACCAACCCTAAGGTCTCCCCGTGGCTGGACGTCCCAAATCGTGCCGCAGCTCCCAACTGAGCAGCACAAGAGCATCAGTGAACTGGTTCTCTGATTTTTCGACAGGGGTGCTTGAGGTGTAACTGTCCTTTTACTAAGCCCTACTAATCAACTAAAAACGGCCAGACTTGAGGCAAGTAGTAAAGCTAAGTGCCCACGACTTCATCCGAGATCTTCAGCTGATCTAGCAACCAGCAAGGCACAAAAGCTCTCTCACCAAAGATCAGTTGAGCCTTTATTCACCAAGTAGCGGTCACAGGGAGCTGGTCAGGCAATTACACGTTAGGAAAAAGCTTCTAAGGGGTACCTAGCATTTCTCCATTAATCGTACCCCAAACGCCTGAGATCCCTTCAATCTCAGTCTCTTGTAACCTATGAGTGCTCCAAGGCGTTATTTAAAGAGGATCCAAAGCCTCTCTTCTCACGCGGCATAAGAAAGCTGGTGAGGCCCTTATTAATAAACAACTTATGTGTAATAGAGATTAAGGTTTGTTTTTTGTTATTGGGTTTTTGTTGTGATTTTTCGACAGTTGAAGAGAGTTGGTGAAACTTAGTACTAACAGAATCGAAGAGGTTGGTAGGGGGATGCAAGTAGACGCAACAAAGAAGTGGTAAAGAAGTTTGACAACCATTAGTCTGGATCCTACTACAGCTACCTTACTGGCATGGGTGACCATACCGGACTAAAAGTCCCCCAGCTTAGCTAGCTTAACTCAGGCAGATCACGCAAGCTCTCTCACCGACGAGAACGAAGCTAAAATGTTGGGTCTTAAAATATGAAAAATCGGGTAAAAAAACACATGAAGCGTAAAGGATAAGAATAGCTAAGGTGAACTTGACACAATTAGGGAGATTTTCAGGAATGTTGCCCAGGTATAAAAGGAAACGTTAATTGCCAACTGTAAGAGCCACTTTAATGTACCTTAATGTTCCACTTCATGATACTTAGAAGAGCACAATGACTAAACTCTAAAGTGTGAAAAATCTAGGTACTTGGTGGATTACAGGCACTAGTAGGTTGGATATGAGAAAGCAGAAATAAATGGATAGGAAAGTTAAAATGAAACCAGGCAAAATAGTGTTAAAAGAGAGCGCGAAAAAGATTTGAAGGAAGAACGAGGAGAAACTGAGAAATTGTTAAAGGATAGACTGAGACTGAGAGAGGGAATTGCAACGAAATCTTAATTTCCTAATAGTATGAGAAAGATAGACAGAAATATAGATACGCAGTTTGTATGAACCTATATAACTAGTAATCAAGGGAAAGGCTGCAGATGAAGTAAAGTGAAAGCGAGCAAAAAATTAACATTGAGTGAGTAGATAGAGCTAAAAGATCATAAGAAGAGTTAAGTTTAATGTAAGATCGGTAGAGAATAATTAAGGGAAAGGACGATGCAGTCACCTGGAAACTATAGATGCATCTTCTCTTTTACAAAACATCCCCAAAACTTCTAATACTAATTTCCATATTCATACACCGTTAGAACCTTTATAAATTATGTTCTCACCTTTTCACTTCACTGATTAACGCGTTATGTTTACTTCTGGGCAATACACTTTTAGGTAAAAGACGCGTTGTAAATAAAACTACAATGAACTTTGGCCCCTCATACCACATCCTCCATCAGAGCTCTCGTTATCCTAGTAGATAAGACATCGGAGTTCCACTCCTATTTACCGGGTTCAATCCCAGCGAGAGCGGGCTAGAGAGAACTCAACATATGCATGGAGCTAGTCGCACAATGGTGCGCGATGAGCCTTTTGCGTGGGCGCAGACGTTTCAAAAAAAGGGCAAATGCAAGGTTTGCGAGTGGTAACCGCCACCACAGGGCTTTCACCATTTTTAATCTGCCCAAAGCTTCACCCTATCAAACACAATATTTATCCAAGATAGAAGGTAATTTCAAGCGATTATCATACCATATCCTCTAAGCAGCTCACAATTAAAGGCGCACTATCCATATCATATACAAAAAAGAGCAAATCAAAAGGCTGCAGGTAGTGTCGGAAAATATAAATTCCGGCGTACAGACTTTAATATAAATTATTAAGGTCCTTTAGTAATAAGCCTTATTATGAATTAATGGTATATTTTCCACCTTGTTATATAGGATTATAATTACCTATCTTCCCTTCTTTTTTTACGGCTAGCCAATCAAAGTTGTTTCTATGTGTAGATTATGTAGATGAAAAATTCGCCCTAGCTAATTATTGTTCGTTTTGAATTTATACCGTGTGGTTCCCTGTAATTTTCGCTCTAGCTGCAAAGACTTTGTGTTTTCTCCGAAAAATGTTCTCCTGTTATGCTCGTTTGACATTAATACTGATTGCCAGTTTGGTTTAACTGTACAGAATATCCATAATGTATAAGTATTTGTACATATATTAATTTGATTGTAGTGATTACACACTTCATTTCCTACCCCGTAACGCTGCTATTTCTAGCTTTAAGGCAGAAACCTTTTCGCTTGGGGAGTAAAATAAGATGTCTAACTACTCTAAGAGATCTTTATTTATATTTGGTGACCAAGACCCGAGACACTATGTCGCTTGCTAAGGTTCGTGGTGTTCATAGATCGGTGGGCTCCATTTTGGTACAAAAAAAATCATTTCTTTAACCCTCAAATATCCTTTCCAAAAAATATTGATTTTAGATGATAAAGTTGTAGAGGGTTGGGATAATGAGGAGGCCGTTGCAAATGAAATTATATAGGCAAGCGAGGTGAAGAGAGTTTAGGTTAGCCATAACGAAGGCGAAAGTTTTTACACATTTTCGCAAATAAATCTAAAAATATGTTTTATTTATTAAGTTTTAAGTGTAATTTTCAGATCTGACCCTAGTCTGTTCAGGAAATGCATACTTTTCTCATAAACGACCGAAGTCCATACTGACAAAAGTATGCATTTCAAGCGAAAACGAGTTTGACATCTGAAAACTACACATAAAACTGCATAAGAAAAACACATTATCACAATCATTTAAAAGACCTAGAATCAGACTGGACCTAACCTGGTAATTTAAGACGACAGTGCCGCCTACTTTAGGCTATTTCCGCTAAAAAATAACATTTTTTAGGTACTTTCAAAATTGGGGGCTTCGCCTCCATAATCCAATTAATTGTCGGGGTTGCAACCCCTACAATCCGCGCAACTTTAAAAAAACCTTCGTAATATTCCTAATTCGAAAGCCTACTTTCAGATTTGAATGCAAATGTCGATTGCCCAATGTCGTTAGGCCTCTAGTTTCAATCAAAGCTTTGCGCAGAAAACAATTTCTAAATAAAAGGCAAGCACTTGTTCGAATGAGGGCATTAGAAAGCCACGTGCCCTTAAATTCAGTAACGAAAAATTTGCCCTGGGTTTTTCGCCTTTCGAATCCTTTAATCCCGACCTAGAGCAGCCTCTTCACGCCATTATACCATATAAACTAAGAAACAAATACAGCCGTAAATCGTTCGAAGTACACGGGAATGTAATACGAAATGCCATTGGTTCATTGGCAAAAGACGCATGCGCAAAGCGCCTGTATATCTAAAAAAAATCAGGGCATTGGTTGAATATCGCCAAAAGATGCATGCGCAAATCGCCTCTAGATCTCTAAAGCCCAGGTCTTGGTGATTGAATCCATGCAAAAGTTGAAGGAGCTAGGTTAAAAATCACGCGTAAAGATTCGAAGTTAACAAAATAGCAATATATGTTCGATAAAATTAACTACGTTATTATTAATTCCGGAAGTTAAAAATGGCATCGGCGAGAATCCTTTTTAAAATTAAAAACGTTATCTTTGAAAAGTCTGAAATCGTAAATGTGTTGAAACGAATCTATTATGATAATTTGTCCCCCTCAAATTTCAAACTCTTATGTTAGTGATTAAGCATCTAATTAAAATGCAGAAATGGCTTAGATCAGTCCTAATTTGTTTGTAAACCAAGATTTATGAATGAGACTAACTTGACTCCGTTCTAGGCCTCACCACAACATGACCGTGAAAAGAGGCTGATTTATGACTCACATCTGTGTAAACACGCCGTTCTTGATGACTCTTCCTTATTTTTTAGTTAAATATACTTATGTTTTTCATTTTTCATCCAATTAAAACGAGGAAATGCCTTAAGTTAGTATGTTATTGCAAGCACACAAACCAGCAAGCCTATTTTGTCTGGGAAATACAGTTTTATAGGTTAAGAATAGGTCCCGGGCAAATTTTCCATCAAATTTAAGATATAAAATAGTCTCTATAATTAGAAATAACTTTTAAAGCGTATCTGATTTAAAAAGCAAAAAACAACCATGGGTGTTGATGAAAATTTGTGTAAGAATTAAGAATTATCAATCATAATTATAAATAGGTAGAAGATTATTAATAATTTTTTAATTATATAAATAGAACAATTCTTTTCAATTCAAATGATATATTATTTGATTTATAAAAAAGGATTTAAATATTTTATTTTAATTATTTTCGATAACGTGTACCATTTGTAATTTCGCCCAAGGCGATTTCAAGCAAATTAACCGGGCGACTAAAGGGTATTAAACAAACCTCCAAATAATTCTCAGTCACTTGGAAGTTATTCATGGCTTATGAAACCAGAGTAAATGCCAAATTTTAATGTAAAACTTTCAGAATGTAAATTCTTTAGAGCAGTCGAGCCCCCCCCCCCCCCTCAAATGTGAGCTATGCAATAGGCAAACATAAGGTATACAATTGTTTGGACTACCCATAAAACCCGTATATATGTAAAATATAAACTTGCCAAGTTTCTCAGGCTATGCACAAATTGTTTGCGTTCGGGACATAAAAATCGAAATTGTCTCTCTAAATAAAACGGTATAACACATGATAATCGGCATCATTCCTGTCTGTGTTTCTCTCATGTAATTATAATGGGATAAATGAAACAAAGGTTTTGACTTCCAATCTTAATGTGGGTGTCACATTCCCGTTGCACAGATTGAAGTCCTATGTTCGAAGGGAATCACGCATGTCAAAGTACTTTTTGATTAAGGTGTCTAGAAAACCCAAATACCTACCGAATTGGTCAAAGTATTGTGCTTACGCGTAAGTGGCTTTGGAGTCAATGAAGTATATAAATTATATGACGAAGCGTCCTTTAAAAATAATGCCTCCCATAAACCTATTGTTATTAAAGCACTTTCTGAAAATTTACATAATCGTATCCTGGATTCACAAAGGCAAAGGATAGGCTTGCAGCATTGAATAAAAAAAGTGGCCGATCCATCCACGGGTGAAACCATTAAAGGTATTTCTATTTTAGTAGGGGATGATTCCTACTTTAAATTCATTAGAGGTATAAGTGAGAAAAATGGAATAACATATCTCGAATCCACAGTTGGTGCCATACCTTTGGGATCTTACCTTTTGAAAAAACTCTTTCAAACAATTTTATGTCCAATACTTAAGGCAACCGTGGATGAATTATATGAGCTTGGAGACATAGAGGCTAGATCGCCTAAGGATAATATAAACACTATATGGGAAATGGATTCCTTATGTTTGATCACTCAGTACATGGCATGTGAAGATCAAAAGGTGTCTGCTGATTTTAAATCATCGGCCGAATTCCGTGATGGATGAAAAAATCATCATAACTTCCGCTACAATTATGCAATTAATAAAAACTATCCTGTGTAATATGACAAATCGAATAATACAAAATGACCTCACAACTAAACATGACGAAAGCTTTAAAGAGTAATTGAACAAAGGGTACATAAAAGAGGTAACTCCAAGGAGCCCTCATATAGAGGGATCTAAGATACATCATTTGGCGCACCATGGAGGTAGTTATTAAGGATTCTGCTACCACGCCTTTGAGGGAAGTTTTAATTGTTCAGCAGGTAAAACGAGTTTGAATGACTACTTGTGTCGGGGGGGGGGGGCTTTCTCTTATTAATACTTTATTCCACATTTTAATAAGGTTTAGGCAATATTCATTTGCCTGCATGGCCGATATAGAGAAAACCTACTTCAAATACTCCTTAAAGACGATGATAAAAACTGTTTTTTATGGTTGAAGTGTTCTATGCATCCTTATACCCCTTTTGTTACTTATCGTAGTTTTTGGGCCAACCAGTAGCCATTTTTGTTAAACACCTCACTTCTTTAGTTAGTTGAAGAAAAGAGAGGAGGTTTTTTGGAATTATTAATAGGGGCCCATTATGTGGGAAATTTACTTTGCTCTTTCTCTACAGCGAAAGGTATTATTCAATTTTATAAGGCATCAAAGAAAATTCAGGTTAGACAGGCTTCGACCTTAGAAACTGGTACTCTAATTCATCCGACGTTAATAGTCTTCTTAGAAAGCATAAAATTTGGCTAAAGAACCGATTAAGGTTCTTGGTTTGGGCTGGAATATTCGGTTTGATGAGCTCTATTACTCCAATCCGAACATACACTTTGAGGCCAAAATTAAAATCCAGGTATTGAAATGTATAGCCTCTATTTATGATCTATTGGGACATCTACTCCCGGTAATTATAGTAACCTGCTTATTTATGAAAAGTGTGTGAAATGGGATTAGAGTGGATTTTAAATAGGAAATTATGGGGGAATCATTTGCATTCCTGATACCACCAACGTGCAAACCTCTAACTTTCATGTACTTCCACTTGATATCAACAGGTATAGTTCCACGATGAAGGCCCCTGTAAGGGGTACGGCGATTTTCCTTCCTGGCCGCCGTGCTGACGGGACCAGCGCCCAGTCCAGCCCCAGCTTAGCCTCTTCTCCTACTTCCTGACGCCCTGTTTTCTTATCCTGCTCCCTCACTTTCCATACAACCTCTCTCACAACTTTCTCTGGTCGGCCTCTAACTTTACATGGTAGATACCTAACAGTTTCCTTTCATCCAACCATCCCGGATCGGCGCTGAGGGATGCGGGGGGGGGGGGGGGGCAACGCCCTCTCACCTCTGAGCTCCAGTTTGGGGTGGTGGGTTTATAACTACCTGATTCACCCCTACCCTCATATTCCTAGCATATCCTCTCTTTATTTCCGCAGATTATTAATTTTACGCCGAGCCCAAGGTGGAGCAGCCATGCTGATGGGCTACCTGGCCACTGGGCGGGAGGTGTGGCCTCAAATGGCATCAGGTGGCTTTGCTGGCCTTCTATTCACCCCTCGCAGAGCGGGCTACTGCATTGGGGGTCTATCGTTTGCGTCACACCATAATAACAGAGCACCCATGCCCATCGATGAAAACTTTAAAAAAAAACCTTGATAACCCGACCCTTGCATCTCCACTGGTACGATCACGGACTTGTTTTCGGGCCAGGCGAGTTCGAGGCTTACGCCACAGCCTCTATCTAGGTCTCAAATGAAAATCGTTCCAGCAAACACTTTGAGGTCGCTCCCTTGCAATATCAACCAACCTTCTTGTGCTCAACAGCACCTCAACCTTCGCCGAAAACCAACGACAAACCTACATAGCATCCTAGCTCCCTCTGCTTAGTCTCGTCATATATCTTTGTGTTCCAGAAGAACAAAAGGTCTGTGCTTACACACGTACTACGCCTTAAAAGAAATGTTCCCTCAATCAGCCCCTGACTTTTCAATTGTTGATTCACGCGCAGAGATAATAGTCCGAGCTACCACTGAGTCATTCTTCCAATGCCTGCATAGCCTGCAAACTCTCGGCTCTCTGAAAATTTATGCCAGTGATAAGAACGAATTTAATGTCAGTACCTGCACGGTCGTAGTGGATGACTTCTTCGCAGGACCTGATGTCACATACGAGTTCATCGCTTCCGTCATCAACATAATATTGAGTCAGTTAGTATTCTTCAAAAGCCACTTCTCGTTCTTCCACGACATTTAGGGTTGCTAAGATAACTCTAAAACAACAAACGCTGACAATGTTTATAAAATTTGCAGGAACACGTATACGAGTTCAAGAAGAACTCCCCATCCCCACTCCAGTGCCGTAACTGCAGCAGATTCGCCAACTCCGCAAAATATTGTAAGAACACTGCAAATCCGGGCTTTCGATGTTGACAATTGGCACACAATGCCCGAGATTGCACATAAGAGACGCACTGCCTCCACTGTGGCAGGCCACACCATGCCCGCCACAAGAAGAGCCCTCACTACCTCTATTGCCAGGAGATCCGCGTTCGGTCCCTGCAAATCGGTATCTCTAGACGCTAAGCAAAACTTATCATGCGTGAAGAAGGCATCACACTGTCAATACCCAACTCTTCCGCTGTGAAGATTAGTGCTCCTAGCATTCATAGGGCTCTACCCACGTCTAGCACATCAGTGCTCAGAAACAACGCACCAAGGAACCAGCCTAGCATTCGCAACAAGGTGACGCAATAGAAGAACCAATACCACGCCCCGGTCTTGATGAAAAACAACCCATCTCTCCCCGTCGAAGAGCCCCACTCTTGCCCTAAGTACATGTTGTTCACCTATCTTAAACGAGTCTCCCTCAAATCGCAGGAACAAACATCGAAGAAGCAGAGATCGAACTCAATCATCTCTCTTCCCCTTATATGTATAAAATCATGAAACCACCCATGTACCAAATACAACTAAATCCTCAATGATGCCACACGATGATGAACTTATAGATCATTCAGTTACCTAGGTGCCTGCCTCTACTAAGGGCACGATGGATGCGGAAGCTGTTCTTGCCACGAGTAAACCGTTGCCCGCCCCCTTTCACCGCAAGTTATCACTACCCAATGTCGCCCCCGACAGTGAATCCTTTAGTCTTCCGCTGGCCAATGGGAGGGAGGTGAATGAACTTGTATCCCAGCTCCCGAAACTATTCCTTTTAACTGAACACTTTAATGCTCGTAACCAGTATTGGTACGATGCCATAAACAACAGCGAAGGACATGCTATACTATATGTAGTCTTACGACAAGACGTACAAGTCCTCAACGATGAAGCCCCTACTCATTATCATACCAGACAAACTCCTTTACGCACATATATCTGTCTGTGCTCAACCTACTTCACGCCCGATCACTTCTTCAGAGTATTTGATGATCTGTGCAGAAGTAATCATTACCCCGTCTGCCACCTAAAGGTAAAACACATTAACTCCAAAATCCGTGTTTTGAGAAGATCGATATTTAAGATTTTAGTGCAGTTAATGCAACTTGCCATATGAAATCTCGGTATGATGACAAGACAGACGTAAACCACCGTAATAGGCATAATTGTCTCATTCTACCGATTCCATAGATATCACATTTGCAAAAATCGCATTTTGGAGTTAAGGCGCTCTGCCTTTTGGCGGCAGCCCTGCTCCTAGATCTACTCCCACTTTCCCCCATCTCCCCAAGACCGTATTGAGCCTACCAGAAAGCTGACTGGAAAGCTTTTGTAACTCGCCCTATTCCATAACTGTGTATGATGAAACAACATACGTCACATTCCCCTTAAAAAAGTTTGTGGAGCTTTTTTTTCAACAACGACCCACAAACATGTTCCACCCCGCAACTCTCGACTCAAACTATCGGTCGCAGGGTGGAACAAAAAGCGTAGCCCCGCTAAGCACGAAAGAAATAGGCTCCATCGCACCTATCGAGATAATCTCCGCACGTCTTCTTATATTAATTATAAAAGACAATGCGCCTTCGCCCGCTAGACCTTCCGCCAGTCAAAACATCACTCCTGGATTTAATACACATCCTCCATCTCATCCCGCAACCCTCACGCCAAGGTCTGGCGAAGAATCAATAAAATCCGCGGCTCCTTACGACACTCCCACCTCCCCATCCCCCGTCATAATAGCAACCTAGTCAGTGCTCCCAAGGACGTTGCACAGCTAGTTGCGGACTCGCTAAGCTCAATTTCCAATGTATCCTTCCTCCCTGAATTCAACCGACATAGATCATTAATAGAATCGCAACCATTAATGTTTGAAACGTCCAGACAACTGTGCTACAACGAACCCACCTCGATGAAAGAACTCCAGGAGACACTCCTATCGTGTAAGAACTCCCCCTCCCCCCTCATTCAGATAACTTAATATCATACGCACTCATCCAACAAGCCCATGTAGATGCCCTTGAGTGCTTCTTGACAATTTTTAGTGATATTTTCCTCGCGGGAGCTTTTCCCCAAGAATGGCGACACAGCCCTATCCTCCCTTTCCTCAAACCAGGTAAAGACCCTTCCAATCCAACAAATTACTGGCCAATGCCCTTACCTCGTGCCTATGCAAGTTACTCGAGCGCAGGGTGAACGCCCGCCTAATGTGGCATCTTGAACAACAGGAGTTTCTCCCTCGGTCTCAATTTGGGTTTCGCCCAAATCGCTACACATTGTACCCTCTTACTATACTTGGCGATGCTATTGGCTTTGCTTTCTCTAGAAGAAACTTTGTCATCGCAATCTTCTTCGACTTAGAAAAGGCATATGATACCGCTGGAGGCGCTTGATTCTACAACAGCTAGACGACATAGGAGTTCGTGGACCCTTGGCATTGTTTATACGTAACTTTTTAAAAGACCCCTCTTTCTGTGTCGATCTTCCAGCTGCTCATTCTTCGAAGCTCGTACAATATGAGGGTGTCCCTAAGAAAGCGTGCTTAGCACAACTCTTTCTATAATTGCGATCAATTCTTTCTCAAAACAACATATATTAGCGCCTGTGCACTTCTCTCTTTATGTAGATGATACTGCTATCTGGGTGACGAGTTCGTCCGTAGCGATGGCCACCACCCTGCTCCAGTGAGCCGTTGACTCAGGAAAGGTGCCTCTCAGGAAAGGTTCACAAAACTGAGCACTCCTGCGAGTCAAGAGAGGTAGTGTAGGTGGTCTCTCCAGAGCAACAGAGACGTGTCTAAGCTTTAGTATTTCTAAAGGTTGTGCTATATGTAGGGTGTATGGATAGAAGATACGAGGACGAATCTATGGTGGAGGGGTCGTGGAGCAGAGAATTCGAGCGAGTTTAGAGCGCATACGGAGAGATATGATGTAGAATCGGAGGCAATATTCATCACGGCGAGATGAGAGAGGGGGGAATCCTGTTTCAGCATGAGAGAGGTCACAGGGCAAGACTTAAATATTCGTGTAGCTAGTCAGAGGACTCTGTGATGTAGCGGGTTCAGCTCCAAGAGCATGCAGTCACTCACCTCGATGAAACACTTATTTATACCGACGAGTCGAAAACTTTCCACCTTACGCCCTACAACATCTGTCTTCTCAGCAGAGCTAGTGGCCATCAAAATAGCCGTTCGAGCTCTCGGTCTCCATTCCCCAGGTTTATATACCATATTTCCCTCCACACCCTGAAGCCATGGAGATACTGGAAATTACACCTCTTGACCGACGCTCTTACTCCATATCGTTCTGTTAAATGCCTGGACACTCAAACATCTAGGGAAATGAAACGGCCGACCTAGAAGCTAAGAAGGCGCCCTCCATATTGCACCGTTTATACCTAAACACACGATCTTTCACCGAGACTACATCCCTCTCATCTTTAAATTTGTGAGATAAGAATGGGAGCGATACTAGAACTCGTATGGACACCCTCACCTACTCTAAATTAAGAAAAATGCTTGCCCTGGCCATCATCCTACTCCCTCACCAGACGGCATAAAGTTATGTCGCGCCGTCTCATCCACCTCCCTAAACCAGCCACTGACTGCACTACTTATGTTATCTCTCTAATGCCGGCTCTTCCTGCCTTTTTACAAAAACAGCTAGTAACGTTTGATGGTCCTGATGCTTTGTTAGCCTTCAACCTCACTTTCTTTTATTTCTTCTATTGAACCTCCTATGGGGTGCTCTTCTGACAGTTGGTTTATTATTTTCTTCATTCAAAAGCTCTTCAAAATAAGTCCTCCATCTTTTTCTCATTGTTCTTCCTCAACTTTTATATTACCCTCACTGTATTTTATGAATCTGCCACCTTTTACATCCTTCTTGTCTTTCTTCATTTGTTTTTCAATTCTAAACATATTATTTTTCCCTGCAGCTGTGTTTAAGTTCAAATGTATTATAAAAATACAAAAGTAAGCAACTTATTAATGAAAAACAACCTCCGCGGAAAGCAATCGATCTTAAAGGCTACAAATGTGGTATACAAATTCCAATGCCCCCATGAGGACTGCAAACCTCATCCACATAATCAAAATATAGGTATGTCCACTACTACCATCAGCCGGCGCCTAACGATGCATTTGCAAGAAAGATAAATAAAAAACATACTACAAAGAAAACCATAACGCACAAATTACAAGAGCAACTCTGGTTGAAAACACTACCATACTTCAGATGTTATGCGTTGGATAAACACACGACACAAAATTGCCCCCCGAAAGACCTTATAATCTATTCTGAATGTGGAACTGTATGCTATTCTTGGCGTTACTGCAACAACACAGTTAAAAGATGCATTAACTGCCAAAGGAGACACAGAACTATGGCCATGATCTGTCCCAAAAGAAGAGAAATTGTAAAGAGAAAAGAAACAGAGTCAAACAGAAATAATGCTAATGTAAATAGAAACTCATACGCATCAATGACAAAAAGTGACTAACAAGGACCAGCAATACAAATAAATTTAGATGGTACTCTCAACGTGAAAATACTTACTTGTATATTACATGCCCACGTGATGAACATAGCTAACCCTGGGAGTTATGCAACAACAGTCAACAGCATGTTACAGGAAAACGAGCTCAACTCGATGAAATTCCGCAAAGAAGTTGACTCATCGGTCATTTTCAGAATCAATGTCACACAAAAGACAAAACATGAGTTAATCGAAGAAGCGAAAGGAAACCAACAGGAAGAAGAATCAGAAGAGGACAAAATCAGCGAGGACACAGAGACGGAAAATTCTTCCGACTACACAGGGCAAGAGTGCACATGGGTTACTCGCAGGAAAGCCCAAAGAACTAACAGATCTAAATCCGCAAGTAAAAGGATTCACTGCTCACGACTACCAATGAGCTACCTCACCGGTAAAGGAGGCAAAACCAAGGGAAACACAAAATCAACGCAGCCTCAACAATAACGAATACTTCCGTCTGAAGATGCCTTAAGAGAGGCGAAAGCTCACGGCCAAAACTCAAATTAGTTGCAAAAAATAAAATGGATCTTCCTCAACGGATCTTTAATCTCCAATCAGATATAAAAAAAAAATGCATTCGCCAGTTGGAACGTTCCAAAATAAAATTGCTAAAATCAAAATACAAATCATGTATAGACGAGAAGCTGTTCTAACATACACTGATATATATATATATATATATATATATATTTTAAAGGCCAAAGAAATGAAAACTGGTAACACAACCAGGAAAAACGCTAAGGAAATTATTATTACGTGAACTATTGAAGCTTAAAAGGGATAATGGGAGATATAGTAACATAAAAAATAGGGGCATACTATTTTAACCGTTATAAGAAAATGAATAAAGGGGATGGATTTGAACCTGTGTCATTAAGCGCTCTTCGCTAAAATGACCACGACGCTCATCGCCAGAGCTACCATCCTCAACTCCTAAAAGGCTGATTCAAAAAGCCTTTTTAATAACAAAGTGTAGGTTTTTATCCATTGAGAGACAAGACAAGTGTTTATCTAGTAGGAGGCGCACGGGCTTTTTGTTTGTAATAATTGAAAATCACATGACATGTGATATATAATAGATGTATTTTGAAGGCCCAAAGAAATGGGTCGCGCAATAATAATTTCCTCAGCGTTTTTCCGCGTTGTGTTACCAGTTTTCATTTCTTTGGGCCTTTAAAATACATCTATTATATATCACGTGGCATTGATAAATCGCTAAAACTATAGTAATTTGTACCCATCTTATTGAACGTAGTTTTTCCCGAAATGGGTCCCCTTAACAGAGAATTCAGAAGAAAGTTTTCTAAATTATTTAAACGCTATTTTGACCATAAAAATTTAAAAATAGTATTTGTTAACAAACTCAATATTGGCAGTTGATACAGTCAAAAGAATAAACCTCCTCTAGGGATGCGCAGTCGTATTGTTTACGAATTTACTTGTCCTCGGTGTCTCCAAGGAAGATACATAGGCAACACGATTTGCTCCCTGAGAGGAAGGTTCTCTTCAGACATGGGCATCAGCGCCCGTACTAAAAAACCACTTAATCGTAAAGAACCATTCCCTATCAGAACACATGCAATCAAATGCAACGCAGATATAGCTATAGATAATTTTACAATAATTGATCAAGATAAAAATCAACAAAGCTTAAGAATACTAGAATCCCTTTGTATTAAATCCCGTGCCCCTAGTCTTAATTGTGACTCGTCCGCTGCTCCCCTACTTATGACATAGCTCTACTACCAATACAATCTTACCTATGTCCACTTTAATCCCCCCTCCCTACTTCTCTCTGGAGTCAGACCAACATAGGTGAGTGTTTTGATGGTTCTCCCTTGTATTCCTCTAGGATTTTTAATATTCTAACTAATTATAAATTATGTACATATTTTCTTAGGTTTTGTATTATAGGAAAAGAAAAGTCTCTCTTTTTTCAGATATTTGTCAACACATTTAATATTCTAATTTCTTGATATTTTTTTAATATTATAATCTATTGTAAATTATGTATTCCTTTCTACTTTGATATGATAGAACCAGAAGATGAGCGGACAGCTCAAAACATTGTTTATACCCAATAAATGAAGAGAAATTTCTCCCTCCGCATTCTATGTACTCTCATTCGTGGTGAAATAATATATATATTAGGGTGGTCCATAAAACTGAAAATGATATTTCTTTCTCTACACCTGGCTAATTTTATTATACTTCACGAAAAGGAACTACACGTAAAATTTTGTCTCTCTTTCTCATCATTTAGGGGTCGCCCCACTTCTCACTTTTTTTCGTCAGGTTGGTCTTTGAGGGTGTCGGGATTGCCATTCGGTTTTCGTGAATGAGACGGAAGATGAATTGCTTCTGATCCTCATTCTTCCTCAGTGTCACATTCTACGCTTCTGCAGGGCCACTCCTCGTTCAGCTGCGTCGTTCACTACTCTCAGGCTTTTATCTCTGGTCTGAAAGTCCTCGTACAGATTGTCGTCCTTCCAAGCCAAAGGATCCATCTGCAGGAAGCCATGTTTCTCTTCCTGCGTTCCGCCCCTCTTCAGGACGTCGAAAACACGATGCAACCTTTTGTTAAAGAAGGAATTAAGGCGGATGTCCCGTGTGTCTTCGATCTTTCCCGGCATTGGTGACCTTTGGTTTGATTTTCCGTCTTCAGTCGAGTCACGCCTTTGGCCTTCATCTTGTCTGTAGCCCGATTGTTCAACAGGGAAAGGCCGACCAAGTCTTCCGCAAATACCAGAGATGCCGTTGGAGGGCATTTATCGCGGTTGCAGCGAAGTTCATCTGGTTCGTGTACTTCTGGAGTTCAGCCAGCTTCATGATGTCATTTTATGGAGCATGAGATGACAGAGGAGCTTCGTGCCAAAAGTGGACGTACACCAGGGCAATGAACAGCGCTATGCCAGTCCCATTCCGCTGTTCTCGTTTCGTTGTCTTGAAATGGTGTCGGAACAGGAACATCTTGAGGCAGTAGATGCGATTTGACATCCACCTCGCGTGGTAGATGGTACCAGGGCCCGAAACGATGGTTGAGTTGTTGTGCTTCCTCCGAAGAACAGGGCTGCGAGCTGAAGGAACTCAAAGTAGTCAACGCGCGGACACTTTATTGGATCAACCATGGCAGATGCCAAGTAATCCTTCATCTGGGAGTGGAGCTGCCCCAGATGTCCTTCGAAGAGGGTATCCTAAGCTACCGTGTACCCTTGCTGGTTGATGGTCGGCCACTCCTTTTGGAAACGCTTGAAAAAGGACCTACAGTGTGGCCAAAGACGACTCGTTTTTGTGTGTTTTTTTAGGTCGCATGTTCCTGCGCCGGAGCACGCTTCCTTCCTGTTAAGTTTTTTCTTTGTTTTCTTTTGATCTATTTTTTAGCCTCACATTTTTATCGTTGTTATTTGTTTATGTTTTTCTAATATTGCCAATAGTAGGTTGTGATATGAGTACGGCGACTTCTGCCATAGTAGGCAGTCGCCAGATGGGTTCCTAAAAAAAAAAAAAAAATCACCTCGGTGCTGCTGGATGATGTTCTCGCTACGCTCTACATGAACAACCTTTCGATCCCTTTTGTACGGCCCAGATTCCAACTCTGAAGCGTCAACTCCAACAGGCATTGAACTCTGTCTCTCGCTATGCCGGAAAGGCTCAAGCTTCATCTTTCCTTGGCCAAGACTAGGGTGGTGCACTTTTGCCGCCATACACGGCTCCATCCTGACCCAGACTTGTTTCTAAACAGGGTGCGCCTGGATATGGTGGACTCTCACCCTTTCCTTCGTCTTGTATTTGACACCCCCCTCACCTGGTAGGCTCATATTCGCAGCTTTAGGGTCTCTTGTACCCGCGCCATGGATATTCTTCGTTCCGTGACGTCCAACGCATGGAACGCTGATAGGGTTACTGTCTTACTTTTTTATCGATCGGTTGTTCGATTGAAGCTCGACTACAGATGCGAGTTTTATAAATCCAAAGCTGACCGTGTATTGCGGAAGGTAGACTCGATCCATCACTCCGGGCTTCGCCTGGCGACCGGTGCCTTCCGCACTTCTCCCATTGAGAGCCTACTTCTCGATGTTTGGGGAAATGTCACTCGCTCTGCGCCGTGTATTATTCCCCTGTATGCGCGAGCCCTGCGCCTCCCTTAATTTCTAACATCTCTCACTGCATCCGAAGCTGATCTCAAAGATGCCTATGCCGCCGAGAGACGCCAGTCATACCCTATGCCCTTTGAGTTTACGGCTAGGAAACGCTTTCGAGAGCTCTGTATAGCTCTCGTGCCAGTGGCGTCCCTGGTTCTGCTCAGGACGCCACCCTGGAGGGTGCCACCCTTGACTATTTGTCGCCACACCTCTGCTTCCAAAGCTTCTACAGCACCGGAAGTAGTGCATTCAGCCTTTTTGGAACACATTTCGTGTCTCGCTGGAACCGTGCAGGTGTATACGGATGGCTACAACCCCCAAAGGGGTCGGTTTCCACGCCGTATCAGCTCAGTTTGAAGTGCTGCGTCTGTCTACACGGCCGAGCTGGCTGCAATTTACTGCTCGGTACGTAAGGTCACGCGATTTGCCCAGTTTTGAGACCGGATTCTGATTTATAGCGACTCACAAAGCACCATGGGTGCTCTCGGGGCATTGGAATCTCCGTATTCCCTGATTCATCATATCCGCGACGCGACGCCTTTGGTCAGATTTCCAGATTATCTTCTAGGTTCCTGGACATGTAGGAATATCGGGGAATGAGCGCGCCGATGAGGGCGCCAGAAAGTCCGCGAGGACTGGACGACAAGGCCAGTGTTTCGTTCTTTCTCACACCGATTACAAGGTAGGAATACTGTCATCTCTCCGAGCTGCTTGGCAAAGAAGATGGGAGACGGCCGACGGGAACTTAAAGTTGCGTGCCATTGCCTCGTGACTGTTCCCATGGACCTACCCCCAATGCCGCGACCGCTTCTGGTTGTTTTCTGTCGTCTCCGAATTGAATACATTCGCGGGACACACCGCCATTTGATCGAGCGCTCACCTGCGCCTTACTCTGAAGACTACATTGTCCCCCAGACTGTTCGGCACATTCTTGTTAAATGTCCCACTCTGGGCAATCTTCGCGCACTTTACCTGTCCCGGTCCTGGACGATCCGGGTCGCTACCGCTTGTCGCTTGTAGTTGGGACGGCTCCCTGCACACTTACTTGTTGACAATACGACTTTTTGGAGGAGGCTGGCCTACTTTACTTTATTTGACTATTTGTTGCGGGTCGCATGTTCCTGCGCCAGGGGAAGGCTGGCCTTCCCCCGACGCTGAAGCGTTCTTCCTTCTTGTAACGTTTTTTCTTTGTTTTCTTTTGTTGAATTTTTTTTAGCCTTGCCTTTTTATCATTGTTATTTATTAATTACATAGGTATTTGTTTTGTTAATATAGCTTAGTAATATGAGTAAGGTGACTTCTGCCCTTGTAGGCAGTCGCCAGATGGGCTAAAAAAAAGAGCATGCTATAGTGTACTTGTTAAAGATTATCTTCAACTGGCCACACTGCAATATCATCAGCATAAAGGGCATGTTTTACTTCCATCTCTGGAAATAGATCATTTATCATAATAGAAAATAAAATAAGGCTTAAGAATACCAATTTAAGAGCAAATTTTTAAGAAAGTTGACTTGAAACTTATACTTTGAATTATGCCCTGAAGAAATAAAGTTTTGAATGAACTGGTTAAGTTACTTTATTACGAGGGATGGCATTTTCTAGTTCATTAATGGAAATTGGTTGATTATATATTTTTTATTGGCGACACCAAAGTTAATGTTGGAGAGTTCAGATTCTGCCATATCATATACAAAAGGTTCTATATAAAAATGAATATTGCAGATTCTAGGCAAAGTGGGCTGCCAGGATTTGTGCAGTGACCTAGGTTCGGAGATCATCTTATTCTCCTGTTTAAGAGTGATTGGAGAACAAGTCTTGCCTCCTTTCGATAATCTGCCTATCTTGTCCAAACTTTTGCCACAGGTGTGCAGTGAGGAATGGATTGTACAAATCTTCTCCAAGCCAGTCGTTTAGAAATTCTAATCGCTCTTCTAGCTAGTGCTTTAGCTAGGGAATATATAATAATGTTTCTTGATTTGTATGTTTTTTTCCTGCTCCGAAAATCTTTTTCTTTACTTTTACTGCATATTCACATATGCTGTTCCACCAAGGGTTATATTTAAAAGATATTTGCGGTGACGACTTTGGGACATTTTTATTTGCATATTAAATTATAGCTGTAGTGATTAAGGAGCAAGCATCATTTACATTATTCACATCATTTATTGTAGGACTTTTTAAATTGTTAAGGGAATTGAGTTAGATTACTTTTAAGGTGCCATTTTGGTCTTGTATAGGATCTTACTTTTAGGGTTGTTTCAAGGAATACAGGAAAATGGTTACTGTCGAAGAGATCTGGCACTACTTTCCAATGAAGAATGGTTTGCAGGGAATGGTATCATAAATATAAGTCAAGGTGAGAGAGGTAGCCCATATGTTCATTATAAAAGGTTGGTTCCTCTGTGTTTAAAAGATAAAAGTCTGATTCTTCTATAAAATCAGAGATCGAGTTTCCTCTAGGACAATATTGTGATGATCACCACATAGAGTGGTGCCCATTAAGGTCACCAGTCATTAATATTGGTGAGGGAAGTTGTCTATAGACATGTGTTAGTGCTTTTGATGTTAATGGAGCATATTGTGAGGGTTAGAGATGGTAAATAAATTTTTGCAGCTATTGCTTCTAGATCTGAATTAATAGCCAGTGGAACATATGGTACACAAGAAGCTATACCCAGAAATACACTACCTCCATGTGCATATCTGTCCTTTGTCAAAATATATTCCTTTAAATATGTCTTATATTCACTATTAGGTCTGGTCTCTTGTAAACATATGATCGATGGAGTGCATTCATTTAGGATTAACTGGAGAAATGGTAATAAATTTGGAAAATACGTATATTCTATTGACAAACCTTAATCCCCAAACAGAATCTTATACCCGTCCCTAATATCTGCTAACTTTTTAAAAACCCTATTTTATTAAAATATAAGGACATTTTATTAACCTGCTTTTTGAGGTGCAATGTTCATTTCCATGACTGTTCGATATTATTTAAGAATCGCTCAAAGTGTCTCCTTTGTCAGTATATTTTTGTTTTCCGAATTCATAATTGTTTTTTTTTTAGATGAAGATTTAGGTACATTTTTTGCTAATCAAACTAGTTTATACTGTATTTCTCTAGATATTTTTTTAGCTGGTTCTTTTATTGTGGATACATTCATACCTTGGAGAAGCATAGGGTTTTCTCTGGCATATACCAGATGATTTGAGGAATGACATAATACACAATCTGATGAAACAGGACAATGTCCTATTTCATGTTGTTTTTCACAATGCAAACATCTGGTTTTATTGGTGCAAATCTTATTAATATGTCCAAAATGCCAACAATTATAGTATAGTAATGGGTTTGGGTATTAATTCTCAATGGAAAAGACAAGGTACCCATAATATAACTTCTTAGATAGAGGGTCTTCCACAAATGTCAAAGTAAGTAATGATGTTGGGCTACGAGATGTGCCTTTATTAGAGATCTATTCTGAATTTTTAATTCTTCAAATAAGAGATCTTCACTGAAGTGGGTTATGTCTGGTGCATATATAATACCTTGGACTACGTTTGAGTTATAGGCAATTGTACATTCAACTTTATATTGGCCATTAATGATACTCTTGGCATCTATGATTGCTTTAGTTTGGTTAGGTGACTTTGTGTGAATAACGAGAGAACCAGTTCGACAATATTTGACGCTCTGGACTAGGCCACTACAAATATTCTCAATCGTTTTCTGTATGGTAACAGAGCTTAGCATTGTCAGTTTAATAGTAGGTGAACTTAAATATAACCTGGATACATACTCAAGATAGAATGAAAGGTCTTGTTTCGCGGTTACTTTATCCCCAAGACGTGCTGATGAAGGGCAGCGTTGAGGTTGTAGAATCCAATTGGGTAACATTTTTTTTTGTCTCTTTAATTACTTTATGCTGTAGGGGTGCGAAGATGTATCAGATAAAAATTCCTTCCAAATCGATAATATAAATAGCCCATTAAATTACCAACTCAAGACGGACTCCACCATAGCGTGATGGCTAGAGTGCCGGCTTTAAATCCATTGGTGCCGCGTTCGAAACTCATATTCCACAATTTTTACGAAGAAAAATCACGAGGAAAACGGAAATCAAGGAAAACGACTTCAAGGGCTAACTCATCAAATCATCAAGAAGCAAGAAGAACTCATCAAGTCGCCAGGAATCAAGAAGGAATCACCAGCTCAAGATAAATTGAATAAAATGAAGATACATCAAGAAAGGAAGGATAAGAAGATCAAGAATTAACCCATCCAACTTAAAGAAAAAGGAAAATTAGCCAACAAGAATACCAAGAGTCAGATAAATGGAAGACAAATGTTTCAAGGGGCAACTTCAGTCAAGAAGAAACAAATAGATTCGAATATAAAGTGAAAATCTAGATGAAGAATGATATTGATAAAATAAGAAAAAATATAATAAATACCCCCCTCCCCCTTCCTCCATAATGCAACTGCTTTAAGGTAGGATCCAAGTCAATGCTATCATTGCCTATACTTGAACTAGGTCGTTTTAGCTTTGTTAGGCTTTCGTTCCTATGGGTAATATAGAAAATAAGTAACTAAAGTTATTAAGATGTAATAATAAAAAAAACTAATTGAAGTGAGCGATACAATACAACCTTACAGGAGGAAGTCAAATCGCCGAACGAAAGACATCCTCAAAATTGGTCCAAAATTTGAAGCATGGCTGTATGGGTGACAAAAACTAGTTACAAAAAATACCTAATTATTTATTTTAAAATAGTATGTAAATCCATAAAAAAAGGCAGAAATTAGCAAAGGCTAAAAACTATTTAAAAAAATACGAGAAAAAACATGAGTAAAAGAATAAATATTAAAACTAAGTAAACAATAAAACGATTCTATCTGGAATAAATAGTCATGTCATTATAGAAAAGGCAAGAATTATTGAATAGAAAAAATAAAGAATTAATTGTATGATTAGGTGGAAAAAAGAGAAAAAGACTACATAAAAACCCCATACAAAATAATTCTTCATTCATTGATGACATCACTGAATTCGCAACAATAGATTAGAAACTTAAGCCTAAAAAATAGTCCTTAGAAAAAAGTAAAAAACCTCCTGAAATAGAAAAAAACAAAAAAAAAAACATAAACTGTCACGCCCCCAAAAATTGATTTCAAATTGAACTACATGTCCCTGCGACTGCTCTTTGATTGCCCCGCGACGTTAGTTACTTTATTTTGTAAAAATTATGGGTGTGGGTAAAAACACCCCCAGTGGAGGGCTTCACACCCATAGGCCCTATATTTTTGTGTGTTTTGGCGGGGAATGCACCCCCCTTGAAAAATTTAGGTGCAACATATTGGGAAAGTTGACGAAACATTATGGGAAAAGCACAATCGCGCCGAGCCGCGGATGTTCAGTTTTACCGATAAGGGTTCTTCTATCGCGTCATCTTGTTGGTAAGGCGTAGCTGGGTGTGTTCTCAAAAGGTTTCTCAGTGCGTTGTTTCCATGGAGGGTCGAGCGTTGGGGATGGAGAAACTGGTGTCGGGTGGTTGGTTATGAGCGCCAATGAGTGAGACGGGGGTATAATGCCGTGAATGCTCGAAGACCACTCGTCACAACGGAAAAGGTGGGCGTTGACAGTGTCTTTTTCACAGTAATGTCTTCTTCACGCATGTCTAGATTGCTTAGCTTGTAGATATACCGAATCGTAGGGACCGAACGTGGATCTCCTGGTGGTAGAGATAATGAGGACATTTTTTGTGGCGAGCATGATGTGGGCCACCACAGTTGAGGTAGAGCGTCTCTATTCCAATTTGGGGTATCGTGTCCCAATTTCTACATCGAAAGCACCGATTTCCGGTGCTCTTAAAATACTTCGTGGAGTGAGCGAATCTGCTGCAGTTATGACACTCAAGAATGGCGGGAAGTTCTTCTTAAACTCGTATAGTGTTCCTGCAAATTTTATGAACAATGGTATGGTTTGTTGTCTTAGAGCTATCTTAGCTACTTGGGGACCCTCTTATCATCACGGGATGCAAACGCCAATCACTCAGCACAGTAGCCCGCTCTGTGAGGGGTGAATATGAAGCTGGCTATGCCAGCTGCCGCAATTAGAGCACACTCCACCTGTTCGGTGGCCAGGAAGCCCTTTAGCATGGCAGCTTCACTTTAGGCCGGGAGGAAAATTAATAGTTAGTGAAAAGAGAGGAGTTATGCGAGGAAGGTGAGGGTGGAGGTGAGGCAGTTGTACAAACTCACCACCCAAAACCTGAGCTCAGAGGGAAGGAGCGTTGCATCCCTTCCTCCCTAGCCCCAATGTGGGATGGCTGGGTGAGAGGAAGCTGGTCGGCGTCTACCTTGTGCAATTAAAGGTCGACCAGAGAAAGTTGTGGGAGAGGTTGTATGGAAAGTGAGAAAGCAGGGTAAGAAGACAGGGTGTCAGAAAGAAGGAGGAGAGGCTAAGCGTAGGCCTGACAGGGCGCTAAGGTCCGTTAGCACGGCGAACAGAGAAACAAATCCCCATCCCCCTTACGGGGAGCTCCTACGGTAAATGTTAGCAGCCCTGAGGTTGCCCGTGTCACCAGCTCCTCTAGCGGGGAGTGAAAGATCCCAGTCGTAGGTTTAAATCACGCACCCCTAAAACTTGTTTTTATCCCCTTCACGTAGATTGAGGCCGACCTGACACCTTAAAAGGACTTCACAGCGTAAGTTTTGGACGATCGGTCAAAAAATGTTTCATTTCGTCAGGAAAATATGCTCAGATTTTGGGTCCTTGAACAGTCGGAGGTGAATCAGAAGGGAGAGAGGCGGGGGTCACGTATGATCTGGCCTGGCTCTCTCTTGTAGATGGCTATCTCCAAGTAAAGGGAAAATCAGATAAATAAAAACTTATTTTTCTTTACCTTAAAATACGAAAAGCAACGTTAGTGACTGCAAAAAGTCTTTGGAATAAAGACAAAAATATGTGGCAAAGTTAGAGGTAGTGAAAATGTCAAGAGTAGGCAAGAGAAAAAAGACTTAGAGAGTTTAGGAGCAAGTTAATGCGCAGCTCTCCTGAAACTGTTTCGCATAGAGTAAGCTGGCAGGTATGTTATCGCTAAAGTAGGACTGGATCAACTAAAGGACTCCTTCAATAACATTTATTCGAGAGAGAGAGAGAGGAAAAAATTATTTATAGCAACGGTCACAAGACATTTCTTGATAAAGATCAAGTTTTTTTTTAATAAATCGCTCGGGTATTTTTTTTCCCATTAGTTTTTTGTTATAATTAACAAGGACAGTCATTTACACAGCATGGATGGTTTCGACCTGCCACATCAGCCATATTATCCAGCTGAAATTCGCTTGAACACTCACATTGCACGTCACCCCATAAATGAACACACATATTCTAAGCCAGAATGTACCCGTGCCTAGTTTTGAGACAATACAGAAAATCTTTCGGCGCTTTGTCGTGTCTTGTTATTCTTTCTGAAACTCTTTCCTCACGAGTAAAAACACGAGAAACCGTGTCTTTAGAAGGAGTAGTTTTAGCCATCACTTACTTTGGTCTTATTCTAGTCTCAATAAGTTTTATTTGTTTCTATTTTGATGGTGTTATACTTTGGGGTTCTCTAGGTAGACCATTCTTCAGTTTCAACTCTCGTTACGATCTCACTTATTCCTCACCATCAGGAGAGGATGTACGGAAGTAGCTTCCGTCTCTTTATTCCATTGTTTCGATATCTTTTGGCTTTTTATGCTTCACTTTTTCAACTGATTTTTCCCTTAATTAAACCTAAGTTTTCTCCTCTCTCTTTTTTTGTACCTCTTCTTGCTTTTTCTACGTTTTGCGACCTTTCCTTGGTGTAATGTTGACTGAAGAGCTGACTTAGAATTCTTCAGAATCAACGCTCCTTTTTTTCCTTCCGATCGCTTCCAGTTTTCTTTGAGAGCTCTCGGTCGACAGCTGCTTCTTTTGTCTGTGTTTAGGTCGTATCATTCCCTTTCTTTCTCTTAGATATTCTATTTCTTCGGTCTGGGAATCGTAAGGTTCTTTATCTTCTTATGACTCACTTTATGTCCGCTTCTATAACCCTCGTTTTTGTCTCTGTGCTTCCGCCATTCTATATTTCTTCGTAGGTTTTGCTTCTTTGAGAGTTCTCTGAATGTAAGTCTTGACTTGCGTGGCCTTTTAAGTTGACTGTATGTCTGATGCCTCTGATTTTTAATATTTTTCCCGTTTTTTTCCTACCCCATCCCTTGACTTATAAGATGAAAGGGGAGCTTTTTTTCCATTCGGTTTTTCAGGTGATTTTTTTGTTAGTAATTGGTCACTAACTTTGTGTTTTTCCATACCTCTTTTATCTTCAAATTTTCTTTCTTGGCTTTCAAACACACTATCTCTAATTTAGCCCCTTTCAATCTATGTGCCCTTCTGAGATGGCTTTTGTTTTGTTTTTATTATATTTCTTTTTGTCTAGGTTGAAGACCTTTATCCACCAAACTATATGTCCTTCATCTCGGCCACATACTTCTTACCATACCTCCTTGGTGCAATTTTTAAGGTGGCTCTTTATAGACTCTTTACTTCTTCCATAACTTTCCCTGACTTAGTTTTGGGGGTTGAAAGATACCCTCTTTTCTTCCTTGTGCTAGCGGTGGTTTTTCTGCTAACTGATTTCGGTCGACGACTTCTGATATCTCTGGCTTCGCTCGTCCGACCCTCTGCCACTTATTTATACGTTGAGAACAAGAAGTCATTGATTACCGAACTTTCTTCCATTGGTGCTCTTGAATAGCTTCGTTTTCTCGAAGTCTCAATAGATTTTTCCTTATTCCTAATTCTCGCTTTTGCCTTATCCTTTTTATATTGACTTTCAAGACCGAGTGAAATTCCTTTAATTTCTGTAATATATTTTTTAGCGCGAGACTTTGGTGCAATTTCTAATGTTACCCTTTGTTTTGGAGATTATTTTTTTTTAGTTGTCATTGGCTTCAGTCTTTCTTTAGATGATGAAATTCTTCTCTTTTCTTTGCTTCTTACTTTTCTTTATACAGGGGTTGGTCCACGATGCTTTTTTATTTCTACAGCCTCCCTTACATCATCCCTCTCTTCTTTATAAGTAAAAAATGGAATATCTTCAATTATAGTTGTTCGGTCACTGGGCACTATTCCTCTGGAACGCTTTTTCTATCCTGAAGATGAAACCACTTAGGTTTTTCTTCTAACCTCACTCGGTGATTACTTAGAGTCTTCCCTAGATGATTACGTGTCTTTGACTGACTTTTTAGCATTAAACGACTCTTCATAGGCCGAAAGAGACTCTGTAACGGAAGCTGACTTTAGTATTGTAAAGTCAAGCTCTAATCGTCTTCTCCCTGTCTCTCTTTAGTACCTAACATCTTCCCTTTTATTTCTACCTCTTATAATTTAGTCTGATGACATTAAAGGAGAGGATTTTCTCTTGCGACTTCGCAATTCTTATTTATATCTAACGCCTGGGCTAAAATTAATTTCTGATATGTCTTTTACCTTTTCATATTCGTATCTTGTCTCTTCTCTGGATTTGGTCTCTCCTCTTAAAGATGACTTACTTTCGTCTGTGTATTACGTGGTAACTTTCTTTGTTTTTTTATTTCTGGATGACCGCGCAATCGTCTCCCTAATGTTTAGCTTTGCGCCATGTTTTTCTGAAAAGCTGCTCGGAGTACGTTGTTCTCCAGAGCGTCGCTTCACTGTTTGCATCAACGGCCTTCTTTTGTCTACATCACTAAATCTCTTCTCCCTTGGTCCTTTTGATAAATGCTTTCGTGCAACAGAAGATGACAATTCGCGCAAGCCACCAAATCTTTCCAGCCTTCCGCTCTCGCTTATGCGTCTATAAAACTCTTCCGTGAATTTCTATTGATTTGGCTCGTTAAGAGAACACGTCGGGCATCTGTAGGTCTCGCTCACATCATGCAATCTTGCTGGGGCCGTTTGAACTACAAGGGGAGGAAGGCCCTAACATGAGCAACCATGTTAGCAAATCCGGTACGGACGTGGGCATAAAATTCGATACCCTCTGCATCGCCTATGTTAATGGTGATGCGTTGGTTTTCCTATTTTCGACACGAATGTCATTTCTGACGATAAAAGGAAAGCTTTGCTTCGCGAATTTTCCAATTCTTGGTTTAAAAGAGAATAAGGCGGTGGTTTTAAAGTTTGAAAAAGAAGAAAGACGCGGTCTTTTCAAATACAGTTCCATGCGATTCTTTTTAGATATAAAATATTCTCGCTGAGACCATAAAGTGATTTCGCCTCATTAAATGTTCAAGTAAAGACACAAATTGAGATTATTCAAATTCATTTCTAAACTTGGGTATGACTAGAATCAATTATTCCTCCATAATATAACCCTATATTTTAAGAACGAGACTTTTTGAAGGTTTGAAAAAGGTTTTTTTCTTTTAGTTCGGTTGTCTTCTAGGTATATTTAATTTTTTTTATCAATTATTTCTAATAATTCCTTTATAATATAAAAAGATAAAATGGTGAAGTTCAGAAATAAATATAAGTATCTGTCTTGGTTTTGGTGAGCGGATACCTTCGCTGCAGAGAATGCATTCTACTTACGTTGCAGGTGGCCATATAGATAGACCAGCTTCACAGGGCTAATAAGAGGTGAGTGCGTGAGGAGATTAATGGCTTGCCAAAGGGAAGATTTAAATACCAGGTTTCATTCAAGGTTATTGAATGATTATAAACAAAAATAAACTTTAATTACACCGATAATGCTAATTATGGAAATGTCTACAAAGGAATGAGAAAATACTGTCGCTCCTAATGAAATAATAAATCAAAATACTAATCAGTTTAACGGGGATCAAAATATGGGAATTAGTCAGACAGGCAAAATGTTGGTCAACACTGGGGAGTCCAATTAAAGGGTCGGGAGGAGCATATCAGGTGAGAGGAGAGATTCTTACGAGGCGAGCTAGTCTTGCGGCTCAAGGGGCGTTGTACTCTTGACGGAGAGGTCGAAATTACCTAGGGCACGAGTAAGATAATTTTCAGGCTGGGTGAGACACTCTCGAATTGAGATGACTAATCTCAGGCGAGGGGGCGAGGTTTCCTTGATGGGATGAGAAGAGTGGTTCGCGCAATTCTCCAAAGAAAAAGTAGTTTCACGAATTTGCCGATTGACTGTGGCCAAACTCACGACAATCTGTATAGCCGACGAGACCTAACTCCGAAGTTCGACTCGAGACGAGGGGCTGTATCTTCGCGAAAGGGCGGGCGGTACTCTCTGACGAGTAACGGTTGACCTTGGGTTAAATACCCTGCTGGCTTCCTCGCTAGAAAGCCTCCAGGCATGGCATTCTCATGGGAGCAACCATTGACACCAGTCTCTTTAGGCTCAGACGAGATAAGACGACCGAGGAAGCTTCGTCTCAGATCGACCCTGGCCTTCAGGCGGGGTAGGGTTGGAAAAATGCGTCTCAGCGTGGGATAGGCCGGTTGATCAAACACAGGTGTTACCAGCCGCTTTAAAGTTTTCCTACGCGAAAATAGTTCTCTTTCCTTGCATTTAGAGATCTAGCTTAAGCCTACGTGGTCTCTGTTTGAAGCAGGGGGGGGGGGGTCAAGGTGGACTTTGGGGTTTGTTCCCTCACAGTATCGAATATTTGTGATTTTTTTAAACTAAAAGAGTTACAAATGGAAATTATTAGAGCAAATTTAGATGGAGGAAAAAAAATCATGATAGGCCGTGGGACAAAGACCGAAAGTCTGCCAGCGAAGCGCAAGCTCCTTCTGTAAGCTGCTTCTCTTGTAGCTCTAAAAAGTAATTGCTTCAAAATTCATAATAATTTTTCATTTCGGTCACTTTCTCTGCTTTTATCTAATTAAAGTTAAAGTTAACTGGCGGGATCATACTAAAATTTGTGAACTATTTTCTAGTGTACTCTGATAGTGAAGGTTTTTAGGATTAGGGTTACAAAAAATTGCTCCAGCAAATACAATAAATCTACTAATGGCCTTCCAAATCAATTGATATTCAATGTTTTGAAATACGAGTATGTAGTCATTAGGGAGTTTCATGAAAGGATTCAAAATATTGATATTTACGAGTGAATCCACAAAGGACTTCTCCGCAGCATCAGTTTCGAATCCCCGCGCGAACAGTTTACATAATCATACATCATTTTAAATTCTGTTGTGGATTTCATGCACAAAAATACTCTTTCCACTTTATCATTCCTGATGATTCTTATAATTTTAAAAATTCTTCTCAAATTCTTCTTCAGTCGTCTTGTTTCCAGCAATTACAAGTTAATTTTTTTGTTTTTGTCATTACACGGATGACTGAATTTTTTCTCTTTCTAATATTCTTTTTCTTACATCGAAATAAGAATTGAACATATATTCCAAAAGGAAGGCGGCTAAAGATTTATAAACAGGAACAATTATTTTCTTTAATTTATCAGTAAAAGATTTTGCATAATGTCATCCCATGTGTGCAGTTTTTACTGTTTATCATTAATTTATAGTCAAAAGTAAAGTGAAAAAGGCTTATTTTTAACTTGCACAATTGGCTAAAAAATTACATTTAACTCATTCCACTGTGAATCGTCAGAGGTACACTTGCAATAAAGAATCAACATTTGTTCTTCTCTCCTTTCTCGAATAAAAAGTGAAACATTTTTAATAGGATTGTTACACGAGATGAAAAGTGCGTAAGGTACAATAATATTAAACGTTCTAGACAATGGATTGGTCCTGAGGAAAAAACAATACGCACAACCGAAATGGGGGCCTCATCCACTGAAGATTCTCTTGTGCGTTATGTGGTATATGAATGGCATAATCCATTATGAACTTCTTAACCCTAATCAGACTATCGACAAAGAGGTTTAGCATGTTCAGTTGCACTGTTTACATGCAACACTTAAATGGAAAAAAGACCGGCAGTAATCAATGGAGGAAGGGTGCTCTTTCATCGAGACAACGAACGCGCGAGAGATACCGCACAAAAGCTTAACAATTTCGATTCAGGACTAATGAGTCATTCTTTTCGAGAGCCTCCCTTGACCAGCTCCACCTCTAACAAGGAGTTAGCCCAACTTCTGCATACTATGGGTCCTCCCCAAGATTCTCCTTTGTCTACGGATGAGGGGGTTT
Organism: Ceratothoa steindachneri; assembly: GCA_963969495.1. NCBI lineage: Eukaryota > Metazoa > Arthropoda > Malacostraca > Isopoda > Cymothoidae > Ceratothoa > Ceratothoa steindachneri. Next base: position 135,615,238 of record OZ018318.1, on the reverse strand, counting down.
CTCCCTTACTCCCTTAGAGTCACCCTCGTCTAACCACTTTTGGATTATTGGTGGTTCACCCCCTTTCTCATTCGCATGTCCGTACCAAGAACGTAGAAAGTAAACGGACATAAACCCAAAGCTACTCATGCCCCAGAGTACACGGTTGTCCTGGGGAGCGAACAACCACGTGGTGCGAAACACTTCCAAGCATAAGTCTTCTTCTGGTTAAGAACTTTCCCCGGCAACACGGCTCCGAGGACTCAAGAGAAGAGGAATGCGCCCCTCCCACTTGATCTGATGAGATCCCAAAGATAGCCAGCTTTTTATCTCCTTCGGAAAAGGATCAGACTGTGGCTGGCCTTACCGGCCTCAAAGTCCCTCCTCAGGGGAAAGAGAAGAGAGAGCAAATTTAACGGAAGTTAACTCTAAAGCGTTAACGCTAATTATCATTTTAAAATTATAAAACAATACATAAAACGTTTTTCTCTTATAAAACTACAAAATATAAAAACAATGCAAAAATTCTAAAGGGCCAAAAATTCTAAAATATAAAATTTTAATGAATGATTAACTGTGCCCCCTCCTTTGGGTGTGTGTGCGGGGGTCGGGTACGGACAGGTCTCAAGGTTAGGCCGGGAATTATTTTGTTTTGGTAATAACATCATAACTATTCGGGCATTCTAACAAAATTTGAAACCCTAGTGTTGTGTTACATTCTATTTCGAATGATAGAATTGCCAAGGTCGTAAGATCATAATTCAGCATAAGTGAGAGCACGCGACCTTTTCGTTAGCAGACCTTGCTGAGCTCACCTCTTGTGCTGTAGATGATGGTGCCAGGTCGTTCTCTAATGAAGTCAACACATGGCTTACTAAGGTCGAGCGTTTGACATTTTAAGAGTTTTAATAATTCCCATGTCTAATGGCTGCATTATTGAAGTGGTATTGGGAGGCAAAAATAAATGTTAGACAAGTTTCAAAATGCAGAGGTTGCAGAACAGTTATCAACAAAAAGGACAATTTTTTGTCCGAAGTGAGAAGATCATCATTCCAACTTCTAAGCCAGTCAGTGAATAGGGCTGTTGTCAGCCAAACACATTTATTAGCGTAATATGCAACAGGTAATGCATTCACAGAGATCCCCTTAAAACAACATGGTTTGGTTGACTTTGCAATCATCAGTAATTTTTTCTCATCAGTTCCATTCATGTTAGTACAGCATAGTAAAGTGATTCGATCTAATGCATTTTTTGATCCAACTAGATTTTCGTACTTGTAAGTCAAGGACCCTTTTCGGCATAACACGGTAATACAAACCAGTTTCATCGGCATTGTATATGTCATCTTTAGCCAAATCTTTAAGCACTTTCTTCAGTTTTGTAGTTTTCCATTGATCCGCACTCTGGTGATCTGCACTCGCCTTCTCCCATGCGTTCTTTTATACTTTATATTGTTACGTTTCTTCCACCAAGAAAGCCACCTTGCAGTTGCTTTAAAATCATTATAGCCGAGCTTGGTAGCGATTTCTTGAGCTTTTTTCATGAACATAGGACCATTGACACGTACAGATCATGCTATCATTATTGAAAACCATGTTGCTAGTGCTTTCTCAACGTCAGGGTTCTTTCCATTTCTCTTCCACTTCATCCCTGGATTTCTTGTCAAACTTTTAGATTGCACTCGGAGCATACTTTCATTTTTCAGTAAGTTAACTACTGACGTTTTAGAGATGTTTAGTTTTTCTGCTAATACACGCTGTGTAATGGACGGTTGAGCTACTCTTAAGCTTTTTATTTTGTTAAGAAGTTCAATTTTTTATTTTAGTGAGAAATCAGATGTTCCTTTACACTTAGGCATTCTAGAAGGGTGAATTGACAAAGGCTTTAAACCAAATAATGAGCAATGGGTGAACACCTCTGAACATCAACACACTATTCAAGTAAACAAACGTTGTGGCAGCGTCTTCAAATGTTACCAGATGTTATTTATTCATCAGAAATTTAACATTTATGTAAATTGTAAAACTTTGTAGATATGGGAAAATGCTGCCTTGCTAATATGTACTCTATTTTCTTTCCCTTATGTTACTTTTTAAAGTCTTGAGATTTTTTGTTTAATCTTGGAATTTTTTTGAAGGTAAATCTTAGGATAAAGTTAAATTCTCAAAGGCATCCCTGAACGTGACTGGTCATAATTGCCAGAATACGGCATAGGGTAAATCAGCATGAATTTTGATTTTTGTATGGTCTTAGTTGATGGGTTTCATATAATCCGATGCTCATATTAAGAGAAGTAAATTTTACGCAATAAAAAATGTATGTATGGATCGGGACCTTCGGAAGTGGTCTTAATTGGCATACTAGCCGATGGTACTATGCGGAATCCACTGTATTTGTATTTTTTTTTCATTCGTTTTAAAATTAAGATCATAGGAATAATTATTATAATATTTAAATTATTGCAGGTTTATTAAAAAGCGAGAATTTAATAAATAATAAGAAAAACCTGCATTCCTGAAGCGAACCAAAACTCGCGCTCTGGTCCTGTTCCTTAGGAGGGGAGTTTCCGTCCCTAGAGCATTGCTCTTCGATCAAAAGGGCAAATTAATTACAAATATCGGTTAAATGAATTATGTTGTATAATTATAATATATTACGTAATATTTTTTAGAAAAATAAATGCTTGAATCTTGTTCAATTCCATAAATAGTTCTTTCCGAGGAAAAGCGTGCAACCATTGCTAATCTGCACCAAAGGGGTTTGAAATGCAAGGAGATATTTGCATAGGATACATCAAGGAGTATCATCTTTAGGATCAATAACGACGTTAAAAAGACTGGTTACACTTTTGTAAATAAGTTTTCTTGATGCTTAAGAGCTCCAAATGAACTGAAAAATTGCCTCTTGGTAAAGTTCCAGCTCAAAGATCGGGTGGTTTTGTCCAGTGATAAGCTTACTCGCGATTATAAAGAAGCAGATGGGACCACTTTAGCCCGCACAGTGGGGGTTAAAAATTCCGACAAAGGTTCAAGTCGAGAAAAGCTGCGAAGAAGCCTCATCTCACCAAAAAGAACCATACGGATAGTTTCCACATTTGTAAGAATTTTAAAGAATGGACTGTTAAAAACTTGAGCAAAAAGATATTCTCTAATGAAGTCTCGTTCCGCTTGTTTAGAGCTTCGGGAAGATCAGTCGTTAGTTGGAGAAACCGGGAGCTCTTTCATGAGTTCTGGCATCAACTCCAAAGCATGCTATATCAGCAACTTTTCCCAACAGTGTATATTCAGCATGGTGGCACACCTTATCACAAAGCAAAATCAATAACAAAGTTCTTGTTTGAAAATAACATCGAACTTTGGGGTCTTGGCCCAGAACTTTGCCAGATTTGAATTCAATAGAGAATTTGTAGGAGGTAAGCAAACTGGCTGTTGATAAACAGAAGTCATCGAATTGTGAGCAGTTGTGGGTGTTTATTGAACAAGAATGGAGCAATATAAGTAGAGATATCATCAAAGGTTTCCTATCTAGCATGGAAAAACGAAGTGAAAGAGTCCGGAAGAACAAGAGACCCAATTGGAAATATTGACTGCGCGCATCATTCAAAATACGGGGACAGGTAACGTGCACGAAAATCGCCCAAACCGGGAAATTTGACAAGAATGTGTCAAAAAGTCCGGGGGACAAAGCACTCATAGCGATAATGTGTGGGCCATAGCTCCATCAAAAAGCAGTGTGTCCTGCGAGTGTGCCCAATTCGAAGACCAGAGGGAGCGACCTGAAGTTATCACGGCATTGGTGGGTAGGTCCATGGGAAGAGTTACGGTGCAGCTTTAAGTTTCCCTCGGCCTTCTCCAATTTTCTTTGCCAACCAGCCCATATGGCTGCCTTCATTTCGATAATTTAATCGTGCGCCCTTATCGGCGCACTCATTCTCCACAATTCACACATGTCTAGCATCCCAGCAGAACATAATCTCGACATCTACCCTGCTCGCGGCAACCGTGTCGTCATGGATAGCGCAAAACAAGTTTCTGAACCGGGTACGACGCGTAATTTTACGTACCGAGCAGTCTATTGTAACCAGCTCGGCCGTAAAGACAAACAGAGGGAATACGGCATGGAAATCGACCCCCTTCTGGGACTTGGAACCATCCGTATACACTGGCACGAATCCAGCGTGACACAAAGTGTGCTCCAAAACGCCGAAGGCAATACTCCGACGCTGTGGAAGCAGAGGCGTGGCGCCAATTGTTAAAGGTTGTACCCTCCAATGTGGCATTCTGGACATAACCAGAGTCGCCACCGGCCCGAGAGATTGACCAAGCTCTCGAAGGTGTTTTCTCGTCCTTGTCGTTGATTCCATTTCTTTCCAGGAGATTGTGGTCTAGCGGCTGTCACTAATGACTGGTGTGTGTAATCTAATGCTATGTAGTGACTGTAGAGCCCTACCCGGACTTTAACCAATCTATGGCAGACTTGGAATTCCAACCTTGTTGTTAACTTTAGATTTGTGTTGCTTCCTACTACCCAGTTTCCTCTGTCTTTCAGTTTCTTTTATTGCTCTTCTGTCTTCATCAAAATTGACTACAACTCTCCAGGTTCTTCTGTCTTCTGCAAGTTCTTCCCAGTTGTTGATGTTGATCCGGCACTTCTTAAGGTTAGCCTTCAGATTATCTTTGTACCTTTTTTTCTGTCCTACAACAACTTTCGTTCCCTCTCTCAGTTCTGAATAGAAAATTTTCTTGAGAAGTCTTGTGTCCTCCATTCTGACAATATGTCCTGTCTATCTCAGCTGATTATGAACAATGAATACTTCTATGTAGGAGATCCCTGCTTGGTCTAGAATATTCAGATTGGTTCTTCTGTCGTGCCATTTGATGTTTAGTATGGTGGGCAGACATCGTTGATGGAAGTTTTCTAGCAATCTTAGGTTCCTGCGGTAGGGGGTTCATGTTTCTGAGGCATACAGCAGAGTAGTGATAATTTTTGCTTTGTAGACTTTGATCTTAGTATTCAGGCTCATGTCAGAATCTTGGAAGACTCACCGCCTCAACTTGCCGAAAGAAACATCTGCTTTTTTGATTTTGTTATTTACCTCTGCATCTATATCTGCATTTGATGAGACTCCCCAGGTAAGGGAAGTTATCTACATTATCCAGTGTATTATCTTGGATTCTGATTGCCGGTAGATTTCTGGCTCTATCTTCGGGTGCTGGTTGGTACACCACCTGAGTCTTCTTTGCATTGATCTTGAGGCCCACTTTAGAGTAAGCATAGAGGAATGGATTAAGGATAGTTTCAGATGCATCTGTTTGTGCAGCAACTCCATTATAGTCTGCATACTGAAATTCACCCAAGTTATTCTATGTTCTTTGCTGTTTGCCTTCAGCCTTTGCAGATTAAACAATTTCCTATCCATTCTGTAGATCATTTCAATTTTTCTAAGTTTTCTTAGTTGGACACAAAGAATCACAACTGCTATGAAGATCGAAAACAGTGTGGGAGCATTGAGGTATCCTTATTTCACTCCAGCTTTCACCTCAAACTGATCTCAATCCTTATCATTGACTAAGACTGTCGCCTGCATTTGGTCATACATCAATCTGATCTTTCTTATAAATTTTGTTGGGCAGTCTTACTTGGTAAGGATATCCTAGAGCAGCTCCTTTGATACTGTATCGAAAGCCTTAGTCAGGTCTATAAAGACCAAGTCAAGGAGTTTGTTCTTCTTCCTACTTTTTTACAATGAACAAATGTAATTGAGATTGCAGCAGGTTACCACCACGTTACCACCATGCTGCCTTGTTACCATTCATCTTACTGATGTTTCTTTTGAATTCTTCCAGAGCTGGTGGTCTACTCATTGATTCATCAACTGGAGGCTGGGGAATAATGTTGTTGATGTCATTATTATAGGTTTTTTCTTGATTTAGGTGATCCTCAAAATTTATTTTCATCGTTAATTTATCTCTTTATTGGATTTAAGAACAGTGTTGCCATCTTTGCTCTTCAGTAGTGCGTGGCCCTGAATGGATGGACCAAAATTATCCTTGGTGGATCTAAAGCAGGCTCTTGAGTGATTATAATCAGCGAGGCTGTGAATTTTTTATAATTTCTCCCTCCACCACTGATTATATTATTTATGTGTCTCACTTTTCTCTGGCGCTTACTTTTGATTTCAATATAAAGTCCTCGCTTGCTTGGTGATTTGGGGTCATTTTGTAGCTATAAGAAAGCTTCCATTTTTGTTCTATAAGTTGTAGCTCTTCATCGTTCTGGTCACACCAACCTTGGTGTTTCTTTATTTTGTACCCCCAAACCTCGACACAATATTCTGTAGTAGCTGATTTTATTTGCTTCCAGTGCTCGCTGATGTTAGGTGCAAACTGTGTTGGTAGTTTCTCGAGGAGATTTTGTTCTAACTTTTGTGTGTCCACTTTGTCATTCATAAATTTAACATTGTATCTTCTATTTTCTTGTTGATTTTGGCTTTTCTTTTTAGGTGTTAGTTTCATTCGGATTACAGACGAAATGAGACGATGGTCTTTCCAGTATTATTCTGCTCCAGTCACAGCTTTTGTGATGTGGAGCTCATGTTGATCACGTCTCCTAACTATTACATAGTTGATCATGTGCCAGTGTTTGGATCTTGGGTGTTGCCCTGTGCCTTTGAATATATTTAATTGTCTGAAGAACCATAGTTATGACTAGATCATGTTCAGTACATTTAGCTAAGAGCATGATCGCACTGGAGTTAACTTTCCCCATTTCATTTTCTCTATTACTCCTCTCCTTATTTACTGATATTTTCCCACTCTAGCATTGAAATCCCCAAGGACAATAAGCTTATCTTTTTCTGGTTTTTGACACTAATTGGGTGTAGAAGGATTCTTTAACTTCATCTGGATTTCAAATTTTAAAATTGATTTTAATTTTAAAAAGTTGACTGTGATAGAACGAGTTGAAGCTGCGTTAATTTCAACTTCTATCACATATTAATTAAAACCACGATGTTGCCCACGTGCATCTTCGATTCGAAGCTTGACGTCTTATCACAGCCACCGGATGTCAATGTTTAAACAAGGAGGTTATCGTCCCTCCGTTCGCCCCATACGCCGACCTCGCCAGATTGAGTTAGGCTTATGGGCAGATAAGGCATTGTTCTCCGGCTTGGCTGTGCGTTCCCTCAAAGCTCACACCCCATTGTCCCCCCACGCCAAGGAGATGTTCTGGCTATTTATATGGAAACTTTACCACTAAGATCAGATTGGAGATCCAGATTTTCGTCGCGAAACATCACCACGACCCTCTCTCCCTTTGTGCGCCAAGGGACCTCGACCTCGAGATTCACCATCACTTGTCCAGAAGAAGGACAATATTCCTTGAGTGCCAAAGGTTCGAGCCTTTCGTGACGCCAAGTCCCCAAGGCTTCCCCCTCGTGTTCAGAAGAGAACAACGTAGAACAGCCATTGTTCTTTTGAGGCCTTCGCCAAGAAACGGTTCTCACCCTTTCCCCTTGTTGTTCAGAGGAGAACAGCATTAGAACAGCCATTGTTCTTGAGCCCATAGACAAGAGACGGTTCTCACCCTTCCCCCTTGTTGTTCAGAGGAGAACAACATTAGAACAGCCATTGTTCTTGAGCCCGTAGACAAGAGACAGTTCTCACCCCCCCTTTGTTCAGAAGAGAACAACGTAGAACAGCCATTGTTCTTCAAGCCGTTCGTCGAGAAACGGTTCTCCTTCCCAAGACGCCACGTCCGGATCCTTTTATTCCCCCCCTTCGGCTGGAACTCGCCAGCGGACCGAAAATTCCTTCGCGCCACCTTCCACTGCACCACTAGTGTAAAAGTTACGTAAGCCAAACGTCACCTTTGAGTACTTAACCCTTTTGTCAATTCTATCCTGTGCTTTAAATGGTTTATCGAACCATCCCATCTCTTTAACTCTATATTTGTTTTACCTTTTTAAATCCTTTAAATCCTCGGATTAGCCGAGCCCCCACGACCCTTTGCATTCTCTGTTTATGTCAATATTTTCCGTCTTGTGTTTGTTGATAGTTATTATTAATAAAACTCTATTTTATTAATGATAGCAATATTATTATCCTTGAGCTCAGTTCCACTTCTTAAGCATATCGAAGATACATAATATCGGCCGCCAGACATTGACGCACTCTAAAGATAATTAAGGAAGTTCCCTCAACGAATAGTGATATATGGTATCGTCGGGAGTCATTCTACGACATTGACCTTCAACTTAAAAAGCTGACTTTAAACATAAAAAAATGACTTTCAATTTTAAAACAAACGAAATTTAATTAAAAAAATTTAATGTTATCTGAATGTGTGTAACGTCAACATATTTAATTTCGCCACCAGCCTACGCAAAAATAACCCACTGTTTACGCTTCTTAAGTATTTATTTCTTCATAGAGTACCATATTTTAACATAACAATCACAAGAGTTATATCTACAGTATTACCTCCATATGCGTTTGTAATGATAAACTGATTAAAATTAAAAAGAAAATTAAAATCTCCATCAGTCATCTTCCGAACCTTTCCAACATTTCGGCCAACAATCTACCGTCACATTGGTGAGCATATTTTCGTACTTGTTGGAATTCTTCTTATCATTTCCTCACACACCTTCTCAGCCCTTTCAGTAACCAAGTGACTATTTTTTTTAAATACTCCACTGGTAAAATAGTTTATAATGCATATTTGCATTATTGGAATTTTCTAAGAGTATAAGATTAATAGATATCTGAATAGCCGAAATAATATCCGCGCATAGATAAAAGTGACTGAAATAAAAGATGGGCCACCTCGAATACCTTGGCGCGCATCTGGATGGCGAATTAGCGGAAAGCAGCAAGGCTGCCACTCGTAGGGGAAAACGCCTACAGTAGGGGATTTCAGCCTATCGTAGGGGATACCTACGGGGAAAATGGCAATATGTAGGGGAAGCTAGGGGATAAAATGACAATATGTAGAGGAGATTTGTATTTTAAGCTTTAATCGTTATTTTTCAATAAGTACTGGGCTGGAAAACCGAGAGGTGCCGGAAAATGTTAACCGTCAGCTTAGTTCGCAGAACTACAGTTTTTCCTGTATTTCTACGGATTTTTCCAGTTTTATACAGGATACTGAAGGTTTTCTTGCTATTTCTCAAGAAATTTTCTGAATTGTTGCAGTTTCTCAATGAACAAAGTCTTCTGCTTTAGTGTTTGTTTCCTGAATGCAAACAAGGAACCAGTCACACGATTCTACAGCTTATTGTTTTGGAGGAACGGGACGCCACTGGACTGTTTGCATCCGTGAAAAGTACTTCGCAGAAATATCAGCTCCATTGTGACAAAGTTATAGGATATGCCTCAGATGGGGAGAAACTATTGCAAGGAGCCAAGAACACTCTTCTGACCAGAATGGAAGAAGCTGCACCCAATCTATTTGTTCTTAAATGTTACTGTCACACTTTACATCTTTTTGCAGAGCAGCCCAGTAAGATTCAATAAAAGACAGCTGATCAGCTAACACACGATGTCTACAATTACTTCAAGATGTCCCACAACCAGCAGAAAAGTTTTGTTGAGTTCCAGAGGTTTATAAATGTGGATGCTCATCGAATCCTAAAACCATGTCAGACGCGGTGGCTATCTGCGGCATAGTGTGTTAGCCGAATTTTGGAACAATGGCCAGCTATCGTTCTGTTCTTCACTGCAGAGGCAAGTGGCAACAGAAGCAGCTCCTTGTAAGCTGACAGGATACTACAGACACTGAAATATACGTATGTCAAGGCAACATTAGAGTTTTGTTATTATAATTATGTCTTAGGAGACTTGATATGCTGAATATTATATTCTACACGAATAGTTTTCAACTTCATCGACTTTTGACCTAGGTTGAGCGTGTTATAAAGGTGTTGTGTTAAAACCTCAGGAAACAAATCCAGAACCTGACTAACATCAATGTTGACGACGAGTCACAGTGGCTACCACTTGACAAAGTTTATGCATCCACATGAGAGGGAGAGCTTCCAGAGAAGGTGCAGAGATTGGTACAGGAAAGCTGTCCGCCAAATTATTCAGAAGATCGATGTTTCTAACTCAGTTCTGAATGAACTTAACACTGGAACGCCCAGAGGGCTCATTTTGACCCTTTTACAAATTCAAAACCACTTCACATGGTAAATATTTCCTTCCAACCTCCGTCACTCTTTGACTTTTATTTAATTTAAAAGCCCATTTAATTCGTATAGGGTTTTTTTTAATTCACATAATGGCATACGAATAATACACCTTTTTTATATGCGACGCCCATGGGGTCATTTTGACCCTTCTTGGAACATCTAAATTTACAGTATTTATGTTTCCTTATATAGGATGGAATCAGAGGTTAAAATTTATCTTCTTTGTAATCTTGTACAGGGATGTTTAAATGTGATAGGACATGAACCACAAGGGGTGGATAGAGACATAGTTGTTGTCCAGCTCAATTTTGTTTCGGAATCCATACATAGTAGAGGTCATGGATTTTGTGTCTGCTTAGTTGCAGTGTGTTTGGTAAAAAAAAAAAAATATCGTTCATCATAATGTTACGACGTTCTAAACTTTGTGACAGTGAACTTTTGTCTAAACCTACTGGGGTTGATGATAATGAATCAGATGGTGGGGAATTGTGTCCTGATGACTCAATGATGAAGATTTCATTCTCGAATCTTCAAGCATATTCGATACTGAACACGAATCTTCAATTGATTTATGTCACCCAAGCAACATTGAAGGTAAATACATGTAGATATGCATATATATATATATATATATATATATATATATATATATATATATATATATATATATTTATAGTAAGCTTTCATTATTTTGGATTGAAAAATCCCACTCCAATCCTATAAAAATTTGTTATAGGAAATAATATTTATACATTTGCATCTATATATTTTACATATACACTCGACTAATATATGCCCATGTGTATACTTTCAGAAAGGGAAAATTCAAGGTGATGCAACGGTAAAACGAGTACGTACTCATACAGGTGACTTAGAATCATAAAATAATCAACAAATAGCTCGGGACGGGACCATGTGGGAATGTGCCAGCTCCGATAATGTTACACAAGGTAGACGTCCTAACCACAATGTACTGAAAGAAATAACAGGCCCAACACCACATGCCAAGAGGAACATCAATGGTGAATGCGTTGCATCTGCTTAGAAGCTCTTTATTGATGATTATATGCTCCTTCACATAAATAAATGTACCTCAAGCGGAAGCTGAACGAGTACTTCAGGACAAAACATGGTCCCTCTCACTTTCTGAACTACATACCTTTATTGCAATTTTATATGCACGCGGAGTTAGCAGCTCACGAAATATTGATCTTCACTCTCTATGGTCTGAACCCTGAGGCCTCCCATTTTGCCGACAAACTATGTCTTGTAATCGCTTCTGTGAAATTATGAGATTTCTTAGATTTGATTAGAAGTCAACAAAATCGCGACGTTTGCAGGCGGATAGATTGCCCTTTTTTTCTGAAACCTGGAATAAATCCATAAAAAAATTGCTCCATGTGTTATAAGCCATCATCCGATATAACAATCGATGAGCAACTTTTCCCAAGCAAAGCTAGATGCCTATTTACACAGTTCATGTCATCAAAGCCAGACAAATATGGGCAAAACTTTGGCTTGCTGTTGACAGTGAATCGAAGTACATGCTAAATAGCTTCCGTTATTTAGGTAAGGATGAACATCGTCCTGAAAACATACGTGTTTCGGAGTACGTCATATTAAAACTTATTGAGCCATATATAAATAATGGAAGAAATGTAACTACTGATAATTTCTTTACATCATTGAATTTAGCAAGGACGCTTCAGAAAAAAGGTACTAGCCTTGTTGGAATAATGAACGGGGCTAGAAGAGAAATTCCAGATTCAGTGAAGAAAACACCCGCCAGCCCCTAAATGACACATCAGTTCTAAAAAGAGGTGATATATCTCTTACAGTATATCAGGGAAAGAAAAACAAAAATGTTCTGCTAATGAGTAGTATCCTTACGAGAGTAAGAATTGAGAGCAATGAGAAGAAAACACCTGAAACAGTGTCTTATTACAATAAGACTAAATGTGGCGTAGACGTTCTAGATCAAATGGTGGGAAAATACCCAGTCAAGGCATCGTCAAGGCGGTGGCCAATCCACATTTTTTTAGGAGTTCTTGATATGGGATGTATCAATGATGTACTCAGGGAGATTGATGCATATGTCATCTTGATTTCTGAGCATGGGATTGACACTCGTAGCTCCGAAATGAAGATCTGGAACTACGACGTGTTAATCACGAATTACTCTCAAGAGCGGTACGACGGTGCCGCCATCGCCATCAAAAGAAGGATCAAGTATAAACCAATAAGAAACTTGGAAGAATCCTATCTTGCAATAGAGGTCGAACTCGATATAAGAAAGCTGGTCATCGCCACCGGGTACCAGCCGCCGAGACGAGAATATTTACCAATCCATTCTCTCTCTGGCCTATTTGGCAGAAGGACTCCCACTATATTATTGGGGGACCTTAATGCCAGATGTCGGGAGTCTGGGTACAGGACCATCAATGGAAATGGAAGGTGCCTGGACACTATGATGAACAGAAACATGGTCCATAGAATAGGCCCGGACTTCCCAACCTATACTTGAGGAAGAAGTGCCACAAAACCAGACATTTGTCTGGCTTATCGTCAGCTGCCGTTCAATTACTACATGGAACCAGTCCAGGTACCATGCACTGATCATATATGGATCCTACTTACCATCAACAAGAACCCTATACAAGTCCCAGCTCCAGTCAGCAAAGACTACAGGAGAGCAAACTGGGCACGGTACGCGGGTCTCCTCGAGGCCTATCACCCACCAGATCTGGACGAGGCAATTCTCGAGGAGATAGATGAGGCACTCGACGACCTCAACGAACATCTTATGAATGCAGATAGGGCTTGCATCCCCAAAACCCAGTATAAAACCATCTCCTCATACAGGTGGACTGGGTACATGAAAGAACTCTACAGAGAATTGAGAGTCATGCACGAGTTAAACATCAGAAATGCATCAGTTGATTTGCTACAACGAAGTAGAGAGATCAAGGAAGAGCTCAACCAGTTGATCCTCAAACAACAACAGAGACAATGGGACGATGCGATCGAGAGCCTTGATCAAGATGCATCCCCCAAGGACTTTTGGAAGAAAGTCAAAAGTCTCAGAGGATCATCTGGAAAAAAGAAGAAAATGGAAATCAAAAAAGAAGATGGATCCATTGAAACAGAAGAGAGTAACATCGGAGTAATACTCCGGCGTTATTGGAAAAAAATCTTCAGCATATCGGAAGAAGAAAACGAAGATTTTGATATAGAGTTCGAAAACAACATCGTAGACGAGCTTAACATGGAGACACCGAGATCACCGAAGAAGAGATCCTTGGCATACTCCGCTCATTCCGACAAAAAGCCCCAGCCAATCGGGGCTTACGAAGGTAAACTTCGAAAAGGCACCAGCCAACATCATTGAAGGAATGAGACGTATTTTTAACGCATGTCTGAATACAGGGTACTTTCCAGATGCTTACAAAACGGCAAAGATGATCTTCTTGCCCAACAACGGAAAGGAACCAACGTTGAGAGAGAGCTACCGCCCAATTTCACTCCTGGAATTTGGCGGGAAACTCTTTGAGAAGATCCGCAACGGGAGACTGGTGTCTCACCTGGAAGAAAACTCCCTCTACAACCCATGTCAATTCGGGTTTAGAAAGAAGCGAAGTACAGAAATGGCAATCAATGTCATAACGGAAAAGCTTTCCCAAGCCAAACGGGACAGGAGTTATGTGGATATCGTTTGTCGGGATGTATAAGAAGCATTTGACAAGGTGTGGCAGCGGGGCATGCAGTATAAGATCTTACGGCTGGGTCTAAGTGAAAACTTAGAAAGAACTCTCTGTGACTATGTCATGGAGGAGCGGCGTATGTCAGTCTAGGGTGCACGGACGGACCAAAGTTTCCGCTAACTGCGGGCCTCCCGCAGGGTGGGTGTCTGTCCCCTACCCTTTACTCGATATACACCGCGGACGTCCCAGCCCCTGTGTACCCCTCTTTCCTCAATATTCAGTACGCCGATGATTTCAGCCAGATAATCGTATCTCCATGGAGGAATGCGCCGTGGCAAGCTCGCATGACAGCGATGGAAATCGCGAACCTAAACAACTACGAGGCTCAGTGGAAGATAAGAACAAACCAAAAGAAATTCAAGGTGGTCCCCATCGGACGCACCTTAAGGGCAGACGTGCGTGTGGGGGATACGCGATACCCCTACACCCACGAATGCAATGTACTTGGTATGAAAATCACCTCTACCGGGTACAAAAAGCACGTCGAAGAAAGAATTTCTCGAGCCACGTCCGCTGTCAGAACTCTATACACATTTAGAAATCTACGTGAAAGCAACAAGAAGAAGATCTACAATGCCCTTGTAAGATCTACGTTGCTTTACCCCGCCTCCATCCTCTCATGTGTCTCAAAAACACAAAAGAGGCGACTTCAAGTAGTGCAAAATAAATGCATGTACCTAATCACGGGTACACGTAGGCAAGAAAGAAGACGGCAAGAAGATCTGCATAGAGAGGCGGGGATAATTCCCATTAACAAAGTCATAGAAAAACGGACCCGGAAAATGCAGGATCTGGTTAATCGGGAACTGAGTGATGAAATCACCCAGATGATTAACCAGAACAGAAGAGCTGACTGTCGCCCCAGATTCCCCAGCTCCGCCAACCGAGTGGCTGGTGGAGACGAAGTACTGTTCTATTCCTAAAAGTGATGTAAAAAACCTGTAGAGAAAAGAAACAAGAAAAGAAAACTCGAATTACGAAAACAACCCACCGATGAAGACAACTTTAAACCAAGACTAAGAAAACCCCCCCGATTTCGACAAAAAAATCACCAACTAGAAGAAACAAAAAACACACGCACACAAAAAATACCAATACATTAAGCACGCACTTAAACGTATTAAAAAACACATACAAAGTAAGCAATGCATAACATACACCAAATAAACAAAAAATTGTTAAGAAAATGTCTTGAACGCCATAAATAATAATTATTTATAATTATTACCAAAATCTACAGTAACAACAAAAAATACACGCAACCAATAAAATAATAAAAGAGATAGGTCTGATCACCAGACTCTAGGCATCTCTTTGTACCCTACCACACTTCTTTCTCTTTTCTCCACTTGCCTATTTTTTCTATCAATCCACACACCCTATTGTCCTTCCCTTACATGCACATCACTTTAATTTAATCGTAATCGTTGCTGTACTCACGTATCGAGCTGTTACTAGCCAAAGGATTTCACCAAAGAAATTTATGCAAGAAGATGGTGGAAGAACTAAGGGAGGATTATGTAAAAAATAACCGATCTACAAAGCAGCTGTCAGATTATAGCGATGATTCTGATTCAGAGGAAGTAGAAACAGCCGGTAGTTGTTGTCGCAAGTGTCCAGTTCGTCAAGAATGTAAGGAGAATAAGACTAAATTAAGGTGCACAAAATGCGGGAAGTGTACTGCAAAAGTAAAGTATGTGTGTACTCTTTGCCAATAAATATAATAATAAAACATGGTTTTCATGTTTAGATACGACAAATTATTTCATAACAATTTTACAAATAATGGTTTTCAAATCTCAAAGTTGTTTTTTCATTTGTTATTCTGAAAAAATATTTTTAGTGATAAAAATATATTTATTTCCTCTTGTTGAATCAAATAAACATATACTTAATTAAATTATTAATTATGATATGAAAAACATAACAAAGGGTCATTTGACCCCCCTTGGGTGTTTAAGGAAAAAAAATTCAGTAGGCGTTCTAGTGTTAAAGATGTGAACCATGGGAAAATATTGGATGGCAGTGCTAATATAAGATCTGGCGCAATTCTTGCAAAGGGTTTTCCGTGGATCAATTCGTCTAAAGTACAGACTCTTGATCGACAATGGAGTTCCATTCTGGTTGATGACAATGTGAAAAAAGGAGGGTAGGCGGGAAAGCCTATCGTAAAGTTGTGGCAGAGTCTGAGCCGCCCTTCTGATTATGAGGAGCTCGCCATCTTTATGCTGCAAATGATCTTGCCACAAAGCACAGCAGAGGTAGAAACGATCTTCTTCAAACTAAATTTGAACAAGACAAAGCTAAGGAATGCCCTCGCTGTGCACACCTCGGTGGCTATCATAAAAACTGCAGAAACATGTCCATCGCATGTTGAAGTATACCAATGCGAGAAAGACTTACATGGAGAAGTAACCCAGAAAAGGAGCAGATCCATACTGAAGACTTTCAGTGATAAATGTATTTTCATTTATACACATGTACTTTAAGTTGTACCAGAGTGAAGATCTTAACTATCCACATCTTCAAGAATAGTGAAGATATCAATCAATAGTGAACGTATGAAACATCTTTCCTAATAATAAAGTGTACTTGTTCTAGGTTGGCTAAAAATATACTTGTTCTATATTCGTTACAAAATATTGATATGTATCCCATCCTAAATATGTAACGCTCACCCAGACCCACTCAAGCAACCAAATAAATTGTAAAACCCAAATCTAGTAACATTTAAACCTTTGTGTTAAAAAGTAATACATACAGCTGTAAATATTCGCAAAACTGATGTAGCAGGCTATCAAAGCAATATGTTCATTCACGCCGAAATAATTATTTGTTTCTTTTTTAAAATAAGCATTTTATTAGCTAAAATACCAACTAAATTTTTTTATGCCAAAAAGTATTTTTTACAGTTGTTTAAATAAAAGAATATGATAAAGTAAACGTAGGGGAAAATGCGATCGCTTGGTAGGGAAAATTGAAAATTTAGAGCGGCAGACCTGGAAAGCAGTACTTCCCAGCTTACTGGACTGTCATCATTCACCAGGTTTGTCACATTTAAAGTCCTGTACAATCTTTAATTAACATGCTCTTATCGGGGTGCTCTTTCACAGTGAAGTGGCTCCCACAAAACTCAGAATACAAAACTCTCGGAAATGATTTGTTTAGCGGAAGGTGATTCCCTATGGGATAATTGTTTTGGCATGAGGCAAGCATTATTTTTTCTACAGATGATGACAGCAAAATATTTTTAATACAAATTTCCACACATTGATTCATGAGTTTTACGAAATATGGCCAGGTGAATGCAAGTGATTTCAGCCTGTGTTGCCAGGTCGAAGTCAATGAATGGGTGCCGTCCTGATCAAATCACATTTTTCGTTCTACAGTCTATTTAATTGCAATAAAACCTAGTTGTTTCGGTTTCTCTTACCTAAGCTAAAATTGATGATATAATCAAATATAAAAAGTACAACGAATGGGATATATTAGGTAATAGGCCTACAAATATTGCTGATTGTGTTCAGATTGGCATTTGGTAATGGGTCTAGGTGAGCTTGAAGTTTGTTTATTGTTTATGTTTTGAGTTCAGTGTACTAAATGAAAATAAAGGATGGATTGCATATATATATATATATATATATATATATATATATATATATATATATATATATATATATATATATAAGTAAAAGAACTCAATGTCGAGTTATGGTATATGATAGTGAAACCACTGTATAGGAACCAAAAGTTTAATTTACGAGACTAGTTTCCGTATGGAGTTTATCATACCCTCTTCAGTCGTATACTGAGAATGCAATTGTTACAAAAGTTTATAAATATGGTACAGATTAGAAAATACCAAAAAGAAAAAACCCAAAGAAACACAAATCGGGGAAAAAAAGGTCATTAATCAGGGAGTGTATGTCTAAGATCGTTGACTAAGCGGTTTACGATGTGGTTACAGAAATGAGGGCTGAATTTCAATTGCCTGTGGGGTTCAAACCAATTAAACATTAGTTTGAAAAATTTAAACGGTTCACACATTGAACCTTATAAATGGGAACACAAACTTCCCACTTTGTAGTATTTCTCTTTCGTAAATTGGAAGATAAACTTCCCGCTTTGTAGTATTTCTCTTTCGTAAATTGGAAGATAAACTTCCCGCTTTGTAGTATTTCTCTTTCGTAAATAGGAAGATGGACTTCCCGCTTAGTATTCTCTCTTTTGTAAATGGAAAGTTAAACTCCCTAGTATGCAGTACTATATCTTGTAAATAAAGGAACGAAAATCCCAGTGTACTCTGTTGGTGAAGGAGGTTTCCAAAACCGTTGCCTCCTGTGCCGGGTAGTGAAGTAAAGGGAAATGTGATGGACATTTTGGAGCACAAATCGTGCGGGTTACAGAGAGTGACTTTGTTGAGTCGATGCTACTTGGGAGCTTCTGTTATTCTCCTTGTAAGACCTCATAGGGAAATGTTCACGCCATCGATGTCGCTTCCACAAAACTTTACCTCCTTTGCCGAGAATACACATTCAGTATCGTGTGCTGGATCCGAGCTTTGATTGAGTGTTTAAAAATTACGAAAATGGACTAAGAGGCACTACGAACAAGCGACTAAAAAAATACTGCAGGAAATTACTTCAGTATTTAATGCCAGCCTTAACACCCGCTACTTCTCGAAAGAACTTAAAGTAGCCAAGATGATTTTCATACCCAAAGCTGGCAAGCTTTGGAGAATTACAAACCTATATCTCTACTCGACTTTGTCGGGAAGATGTTCGAGAAAATTATGAATACTCGCCTAAATGAGCACCTGGAAGCTAATGACCTTCAAAATATATTTCAATTTGGTTTCAGAAAGGAAAGAAGCACGGAGATGGCTCTCGCGGTCATAACAGAAAAAATAGCTAAAGCAAAAAGAGAAAAGGCTAGCGTTGATATAGTCTGCAGGGATGTGTCCAAAGCTTTTGACAAAGTATGGACGAAAGGAATGCAATATAAGATATTGCAGTTACGCCTACATAGCAATGTGGAAGGACCACTTAGCAATTACATAACCGAACAAAACGCATTTATCAAAATGGGAAACTACCATGGAGATAAATTCAAGATGGAGGCTGGCCTTCCGCAACGAGTTTGTCTGAGTCCAACATTATACTCTGTATATACCTCGGACATTCCTCCACCAGCTACATAAAGGTGCCTAAATATACAGTTCGCAGATGATATCACACAGATTGTCGTCTGCCCTTATAAGAATCCTGATATGCAAGCAAGACTGACAGCAGAAGAAATACGACGGATCAACGCTTATGAAAAACAGTGGAAGATCAGCACCAACAGGAATAAATTTAAAATCGTACCAATACACAGGAGGAGACTCAGAATATGTGATCGATCGAAGGAAACAGATACGAATACACAAACGAAGCTACAGTGCTAGGATTGACGATTACGAAGAGATGATACAACAAGCAAGCGAGAGAAAGAGTAGAAAAAGGAAGAAAGAGACTCGGGCTACTATTTAGGCTCAGAGCATTTAAAAAAAAACAAGAATAATATTTATCAAGTCTTAATCCAGTCAACAATGATATACTCGGTGATACCATTGTATACAATCTCAAAAAGTAATATTATCTCACTGCAACGAATACAGAACAAGGCAGTTTTGATGGTCACGAACAAAAGAAGAATAGACAGAAGAAGACAGCAAGATTTGCATCACGAAGCAAGAATTCAGCCAATCAACAAGATTATAGAGAAAAGGGCCAAGAACCTCATCCAAACCACACATTCCGAGATAGTAGAGGAAGCAATGGCCATGATCACCCAGAAACAGGAAGGGGAAGCACGTAGAGACTTCCCCACCTATACTTTAAAGATCAACGAAGAAGAGGACGAAGTGTTCACATGATGAGAACAAACAGAAGGAGTAAGTAAACAAAGTTAGAAAAAGCTAGAAATAATAAAAAGGAACATAAAAGGATAAACAAGAAACAGGTATAATAAAATAGAAAAGATAAAACTTTCTACCAGTGAAGGTAAACAACTAAAACAACGGTTTGAACGCCACATGACAGCAACAATAACACAGATTTAAAAACATGACATAAAACGAACATAAAGGATAAACCTGATACTCAGGCAACTATTTGTATTCATTTGAATTCTAAACTATAACATTTCTAAATGCCAGAGATTAGCGTGACCTCCACGTATACTTTGCATTCAACTGCACATTTCTACTTTCTTCTTTTCCATCTACATTTTCTTCTATCCTTCACAATGGGCTTACCACATCATACGTGGGACAGGGGCACTAGAGATTGAATGAATTGACAGGATATAGTACACACCATTGTTCGGATTCCACGTAAAGCTGTAGGTCCGCCGACCACCATAGTCTCCTTTTAATCTTCCACACTACTTCAAACTTTGCTATCCCCTTTTCCCTTTCCTCTCCCTGTCCTTCTCCCTGTATCCCTCTCTCCTATCCAGAAGTCCAACAGGACTCTGGAGGGAGAGGGGAAACTGGGAGGGCCTGGTGTCCTCCCCTCTCCCTCTGGACATCTGAGGATAACCTGAAGGGAGGGGGAGGGGCTTGACGATCTATTCTATCTGACCTTCCACACCTTTTCTACTTTACTCTTTGTTATTACAAAGATGGCCGAATATTCTACTACTACACTCTACTGACAACCTTCGGGTAAAGTATTTTTGCTTGCTTAGTAACAGACTTTGAGCACCGCCTACATAGAAGAGTGGCTATTCTGGAAGTCTTACAGGAAATTGCGCTTCACCCTTCAAAAAGAGAAATACTTAATATTCATCGAATATTCATAACAGAATGAGGGCTTAAGCACCTCACTGCTCCCGTCCATCGCCCTGCGTGTGAACGTGCTTGGATGTCTGCTCTGCTATTCATTGAATTCGTCTTACCTATGCCGGCCACTTGGACTGACATAATTAAGGGCTTATGTAAAAACTGGTTTGAGGCCTAGCCTACAGCAGAAGCGTAAGTCAGAAATGATCTCGAAACTGGGGCATAACTGCGAGTCCCGGACGGAAGAGAGATCCTCATCGCCCGGGGGACCCAGCCAGAATCATAGAGGAAAGTACACCCGTCTCTTGTAGTTGGATGCAGTTATGTCGTAAGTACCCGGAAGGGGGTGGCAAAACTTTAGAGGTCGTTGATTCGGCCGCTACTGCATCAAGTCCACCACAATTCACCACTCTTGAGGTTCCCACTCGAGTCCAATCCCATCCATCCATCATCCATCATTCTGGCAGCAAACGAGCGGGGGAACAACAGGAAAATGGACGGGGGATTTTTTTCACCATTTTTTGGATTCGTACTCCAAAACACCATAATTATACTTTGGTTTCAGAAAAAAAGAAGCCATCACAAGAGGACAGAGTAAGGACAACGAAGACTATGGAGACCCTGACTAAGAGGGTCCCCATAAGGACCATCCCCGGAAAGAAGAAC
Source organism: Ceratothoa steindachneri (assembly GCA_963969495.1). Classification (NCBI taxonomy): domain Eukaryota; kingdom Metazoa; phylum Arthropoda; class Malacostraca; order Isopoda; family Cymothoidae; genus Ceratothoa; species Ceratothoa steindachneri. The sequence continues at coordinate 135,593,813 of OZ018318.1, read as the reverse complement.
CCCGACAAAAGGCACCTATGTGAAACCCTCTACCTCGAGCTAAAAGTGGCACTAGTGAAAATTATTGAAGTTTCATCTGGTTTCATCACCCTATGTGCCGAGACCAAGGACGTAGACCAGCTCCTATCGGAAGAGGGAGCGAGTGTCATACGGAACACTGGCCTATAAGCGAAAACCCCTCCACAAGTGGCAGAAATCAAAAGCACGATCTGCCGCAAAGGGGAGAGCTGGTTGGGTGAGCATACACCCGAGGAGCTCAAGGAAGAGATCACCAAGAGAAATCCCTGGGCCCAAGTTCGCGAACACACCCACGTTCTTAAAATAAAATTCGCTACCACAGAAATGGCAAAATAATCGAATCAGAATGGAATACTGGTATTCAATATGAGAATACCAGGCGAAAATATACAATAGGAAAATTTAATAGCATACAAATGTGCTTAGTATGCTACAAACTCGATAAGCACACACAACGACATGCCTAGACAAAAACAAACTGTGGTGCAGTGAATGCGCTACAGAACGGCACCGATTTGACAAATGCGAGGGCACCAAGAAGAGATGCCTAAATTGCAAAGGGGAACACAGGACCATGGCCCTGAACTGCCCCAAGCGCCGCGAGATTATAAAAACAAAGAAAGAAGTAGAGAGGAAAGCCAAAGAAACGATATACGCGAACGCTGCCAAGAAGAATGCGGAAATAAAGCCTGCATCTGCACTTGCACAGATGAATATGACGGGAGATTTGAGTGCAAATATATTAATTTGCATTACCCACGCAAATGTGGCAAATGCAGTAAAACCTGGCTGCTATAACCAGGGACTGAAGGCTCTCCTGAAGGCGAATACTCTCCCGTCAGTAATTATGCCTGAAAACCTCGAATGCTCCAGGCATTCAAGAACTCAATCATAAAGAACAATACCGTCAAGTCTGGACTGGAGGAGATCGCCGAAGCTCCCTCATCAGAGGAATCCGAAGAGGACGACGAAGAGGAAAAGGCTGAAAGTGAAGAGGGATCCTTCTCTTCTGACAACGAAGAAGAACCCTGCACCAGTACACGAGCTACGAAGAGCAGGTCTAGAACCCCGAGTCCCCCTCGGAAAAGGAAAACCCTGGGCCTAGTAAAACCGCCCAGCCAGCCCCCAAGAATAAGAAAAATAAGAAGAAGCATAGGTAAAAACAATTCACCATGTTACGGAACGAGCTGAAGATATTGGAAATTAATAACAATGGCTGAACGATGAAAGGAATTCTTTACGGAAATGTATTCAGGGAAATTGATGCGGCTATCATCTTAATTTCGCAACACGGGATCGACACGCGTAGTGCAGAAATGAAAATCTGCAACTACCATGTGTTGATCACAAATTATTCGCAGGAGTGGTTCGACGGAGCCGCTATTGGAATAAAGAAAGGGATTAAATACAAGCAAATAAGAAATCTAGAAGAATCCTACCTCGCGATTGAGGTTGAACTCGAATTAGGAAAGTTGGTCATTGCTACCGGATATCAATCTGTGGGGGAATTCCACGTGGAATCTCTTGTTCAGAACGGAACTTCCATGCGCTGTAGAAGGCTCGGTTAGGCTTAAATTGGCAAGCCTAACCCCACCCTCCTTCCGCAAGCGGTAGCCTCGAACCACGTCCACTACGATTTACCTTTACACGGGCTAGAATAGCCTCTGCAAGAATATTCGAAGCCATTCGAGAGTAGAGCTGTTTCCCGCTACCCCCCCCCCCCCCTCGGGAGGGGGGGGGGGATGAGCCTCGGACATAAATAGTGCTCGACTCCCATGAGGAGACACAGAATTGAGAAGTCTCGCCTGGACCCCAAGAAAATTCCCCTAGTTCCAAGTCAGGTGCTAACAACAAAGCAAAGTGACAGCTGAACTATTGGAATTAGCCCAGCCAGTGAGGTAATTCCATTTAACGATCGCTACCGAGTGATTTTTCCGACTTCTCTCGTCAACTCCTGTCGAAGCCCTCTTCGTTCGCCCCTCGTTTTCGGGTGGCCGAAATACTCTACCCTTGACCGGACGTTACCGCCCCCCTCCTTTTTTGGAGAACCGTCATCGCTTTAACATCCCGCTCAGAAGCTTCGAGCGGCCTCGTCTCACGTGCAGAAGACATTCGTGAAGCCTTACCCTGACGTTTTACCCGGAATCTTCTGTAAGCCAACCCCTCTCCCCCTCCAGTAACTCATTTGCGTTAATTCCCCCCATTTGAATAGTCTCCTCCCGTAACACCTTAAATTTTAACTTCATAGTCTGATTCATAACTACAATTCCCCCCTCCTTCGTTCATCTGATGTAACTTTCCCCTTTTATTCTCTGATGTAATTTTTGCCCATCATTTCCCTCATTATTCTTATGTAAATAAAATTATATTTTTGTACATGCCTCTTTAAATAACCTTAAGCTTTGCCAATGCCCATAATATACCTCACCTCGTTGCACTCTTATCTAGTTGTTTCACCCGTCGAAACTAGTGGTGTTCCGTCCCTTTTCGGTTCGCCTTTAAGTTATTGGTCCCTCCCCCATAGATATAACATAGTATTGATGTAATATAATGTCTTACCACAACATAACCCCCAAGGAGATATGTGTTACCAATTCACACTTTCACTGGTCTATTTGGAAGAAGAACCCCCACTATATTAATGGGGGATCTGAACGCCAGATGCCGAGAATCCAGTTACAGGACCTACAACGGTATAGTAAGAGGCCTGGACATATTGCTGGACAGAAATATTGCCCAACGAATAGGCCCTGACTTTCCCACCTTTGTCAGAGCAGGAAGTGCCACAAAACCAGACATTTGTCTGGCGAATCGTCAGCTGCAGTTCAATTACTACATGACACCAGTCCAGGTATCATGTAATGATCATATAGGGATCCTACTCTCTATCAACAGGAATCCTATACAAGTTCCAGCTGTAGCCAGAAAGAACTACAAAAGAGAGACTGGACACGGTATGCGCGCCTTCTCGAGGCTTACGATCCGCCCAACTTGGACGAGACAATTCTCGAGGAGATTGACGAGGCACTCGACGACCTAAATAACCATCTCATAACGCAGATAGGGCTTGTATCCCTAAATCCGAGTATAGAACCATATCTACCTACAGATGGACCGAATACATGAAAGAATAATACCGTGAGCTGAAGTTATAGTATGAAATCAATATCGTGAATGCGTCAGTTCACTCAATGCAGCGAAGTAAAGAAGTCAAAGAAGAACTGAACCGGTTGATCCTCAAACAACAATATAAAAGATGGGAGGATGCGATCGATAGCCTCAATTACGAAACGACTTCCAAAGATTTTTGGAAAAAGATTCGAAATCTCAAAGGATAGACTGGGAAAAAGAAGCAGAAGATCGAGCTACAAAAGGAAGATGGAAACATCGAAACGGAAGAAGGAAGAATTGAAGAGATATTCCGAAGTTATTGGGAAAAGATCTTCAGTATAACTGAAGAGTAAAACGAAGACTATGACCTAGAGTTTGAAAGCAACATCATCGACAAGCTTAAAGAACAAATACACAAGACGCACCTTCACCACCAGGTGGATAGAGAGCGCGACGGAGACGCCGAGAGTACCGAAAAAGGACTACTCGGCGCGCTCCGCTCATTCCAAAAAAACACTCCAGGACAATCGGGTCTTACAATGCTTAACATTGAAAATGCACCAGACGATGTCATCAAAGGGATGGGAAGAATATATAACGCCTGTCTGAACACGGATACTTTCCAGATGCTTATAAAACTGTTAAGATGATTTTCTTGCCTAAGCACGGAAATAACCCAACGTTGAAGGAGAGCTATCGGCCATTTTCACTTCTAGAATTTGGCGGGAAGCTCTTCGAGAAGATCTTCAACAAAAGACTGGTGTCTCACCTGGAGGAGAACTCCCTCTTCAACCCACATCAATTCGGGTTTAGGAGGAAGCGAAGTACGGAGATGGCGATTAATGTCATCTCGGAAAAGCTAGCCCAAGCCAAAGGGAAAAAGAGTTACGTAGACATTGTTTGTCGGGATGTATCAAAGGCGTTTGATAAAGTGTGGCAACGGGGAATGCCGTACAAGATCTTACGACTTGGCCTAAGTGAAAACTATGTCAGGGAGAGAGCGGCGTACAACAGTTTAGGGTGCACGGACGGACCAAAGTTTCCGCTCACTGCGGGCCTCCCGCAAGGAGGGGGGGCTGCCTGTCCCCCACTCTCTACATGATTTACACCGCGGATGTCCCAGCTCCTGTAGCCCCACTTGCCTCAACATTCAATTCGCCGATGATTTCACCCAGATAATTACTTGTCCATGTAGGAATGCGACTTGGCAAACTCGTATGAAAGCAGCAGAAATTGAAAATCTTAACACCTACGAGGACCGGTGGAAGATCTGCACCAACCAGGAAAAGTTCAAACTAGTCCCTATAGGTAGGATACTACTTTACAACGTCAGGGTGGGGGATAGACGTTATCCCTACACCACGGAGTGAAATGTACTCGGAATGAAGATTACTTCATCCAGGTACAAGAAGCACGTCCAAGAAAGAATCACTAAAGCCACTGCTGCAGTCAAGACTTTATATAGGTTCAGAAATCTTCGTCAAAGCAATAAGAAAAAGATCTACAATGCACTTGTTAGAGCGACGCTGGTATACCCCGCTTCCGGCCTCTCTTGTTTCTCGAAGACATAAAAGAGGAAACTACAAGTGGTGCAGAATAAATGTACGTACCTAATTACAGGTACACGCAGGAGAGAAAGAAGACGCCAGGAAGAGCTTCACCGGGAGGTGTGGTTAAGTCCCATTAACATTGTCAAAGAAGAACGGACAAAGAATATGCGGGAAATGGTTAATCGTAAATTGGACGATAATATCGTCCAAATGATTGACCAGAACAGAAGAGGAATAAGTCGCGCCGGATTTCCAAGTCCCGCCGGGGTTTTAGCTGGCGGAGCAGAAGTGCCGTTCTACACATGATAATAGAAATGTTTTTACCTTAAACCAATAAAAAATCCGACTAAGAAAAAAGCTTATCTAACTATGAAACCTCACCGATTACAACAAATTCGCCGATGAAGACTCAAATCTACCGATAAAGACCGAAATTTACCGAAAAAGACATCCACGAAAAAACAAAAAACACAAATTACACACATTACAAAATATACGAAAAAACAAAGACTCTAAGCACAACAATAAAGTAATTAATAAAGCAATTATTACCACAGCAGCAAATGTACATATCATATCAAAAGACATTAATTGATTTTGAAGACAAATGGCTTGAACTCCAAATATATATATATATATATATATATATATATATATATATATAAATATATATATATATATATATATATATATATATATATATATATATATATATATATATATATATATATATATATATATATATATATATATATATATATATATATATATATATATATATATATATATATATATATATATATATATATATAATTTCACCAGGAATGAGAGTACATAAAATGCGGAGAAATTCATCTTCATTTATTGGGGATAAACAACGTTTCGAGTTTTCCGCTCATCTTCGAGTTCTATGATATAAAGGAATACATAATTTACAATGAATTATAATATTAACAAAATTGTTTAGAAATTAGAATATTAAGAGTTTTGACAAATATCTACAAAAAGAGACACTTTTTCCTATAATGCAAAACCTAAGAAAATATATAATTTATAATGAGTTAGGATATTACAAATCCTAGAGGAATACAAGAGAAACCCATTAAAACACTCACCATCGTTGGTCTGATTCCAGAGAGAAGTGGGGAGGGAAGATTGAGGTGGACATAGATAAGATTGTATTGGTAGTAGAGTTATGTCATAAGTAGTGGAACAGCGGACGACTCACAATTAAGACTTGGGGCACGGGATTGAATATAAAGGGATTCTAGTAATCTTAAGCTTTGCTCAATTGTTATTTTGATCTATTATTGTAAAATTATCTAAAGTTATATCTGCGTCGCATTTGATTGCATGTCTTCTGATAGGGGATGGTTCTTTACTACTAAGTAGTTTTTCAGTACGGGCGCTGATGTCCATGTGTGAGGAAAACCTTGCTCTCAGGGAGCAAATCGTGCTGCCTATGTATCTTCCTTGGAGACACCGAGAGAAAGTGAATTCGTAAACAACACGACTGCGCATCCCTAGAGGAGGTTTGTCCTTTTGACTGAACCAACTACAAATATTGAGTTTGTTAATAAATACTAATTTGAAATTTGTATGGTAAAAATAGCGTTTAAATAATTTAGAAAACTTTCTTCTGAATTCTCTATTAAGGGGACCCATTTCGGGAAGCCTAAAATATTTTGAGTCTTTAGGAACATCGAAGAAGGATTACGAGGTAAATATTGGGAATTTAAAAATTAAAAAATAAAGGTATTTAATCTTTCGTGATTTCCACCTGTCATCTTCATTCTCTCTAATGCATAAAGAATTTGAATTCCTAAGATCCTATTTCAAGAATAATTGCTATCCCCTGTCAGTAGTAAATACATAGGTTTGAGGCAATTTTTTGTGAGCATTTTATTTAGCTCTTCCGAATATGAGCCTGGTTTTGCCATGTTTACAAAATGTGCTGGAAAATGCACAGTATGAGATCTGGCCTCATATTTTTCTCTATGTTCACAACCGTCTTAACTTCCTGTGCCGGCCTTGCCGTTGCCGCTGCATAAGTTGTTGTCTTCCTCTTTTCCTTCTCTTCTAACATTGCAGTTTTTTTGTTCCTTAGTAATTGTTTCTTCAGGGGACATGCTATTGAGAGACAATGGACAATGGATATATTAAGTTGTGAAAGGAAAATACATACAAACATATAAGATTGCAATTGCAATCATGTATGCATATATATATATATATATATATATATATATATATATATATATATATATATATATATATATATATAATAGTGGGAGATAAATAGATATGGATATATTTCCCTGATGTAAAGGATATAAGGGTAGAAAATCTCTGGTGATAGAGAATCGCGGCGTTTCTCTGAGATTGATGTTCTTCTCTTTGTTTCTGTTCTAATATTCTTGTTATTTTGCGCACTCTTATCTGCTTCTTTTTGTTTGTTTTTTGTTTAGGTTGTTATGATTTTGCATGTTTGTCTGTGTGGCTCCTGTTTTTTGATGTTATTGCTTGTGTCTTCAATTTGTTTAGTGTAATTTATAGTGTTTTTTTTGTAGCGTTCAATCCTTTGTATGTGTTTATTGTATATTTTGTGTTTCTCTCATTGTTCGTTTATGTCTTTTCAGGGTTCTTCTTGTTGTTTATTCTTGTGAAGTTTATTGTTTGTTATGCCTAGTATTATGTGTAGATTGGATCTTCTTGTCTTTCGGTCTGTGCTTTGCTACTGATAAAGTCTAGTCTTCTTCTGTTTAAGTCCTCTAATGGAATGTCGATGTGTCTCTGTCTGATTTCGTCCGTCATGTGTCGTGGGATTTTCTCCCAGATTTTTCGGGCTCTTCTTTGCAGCTCCATCTTGATTGGAGTTATTTGGATGCTGTGATGAAGGTCCCTCTGCCTCCTTCTTTCTCTCCTCCTGGTCTCTGTTATTAGTAGCACTCCTTTGTTCTGTACTCTTTGGACGGGTCGTACTTTATTTTTTGAACTAGTATTGATAGGTATAGGTGGATACAGCAGCTTCGATCTTATGAGCGCGTTGTATATTTTCTTTTTGTTGGTGGTATTCAGGTTTCGAAACCTGAATAGCTTGTTCGGCTCGATCTTCGCTCGGGCTGCTGTCTGAGCAACGTTGCTACCGTATCCATTACTATCTATCTTTAGTCCAAGTACTATCCCGTTGTTGCTGTATGGAATTCGGGCGTTATCGGTCTCGATATGGGCCTGTTTCCTACGAAAGAATGGAATCACCGCAATTTTAGGGGTGTTAGTTGCGATCTTCCATCTTCTTTTGAACCTGCTGATATGGTCGATTTCTCTGGCGGTGATATGTGCCATGAGATCGGGATTTTTGAAGGGGGCAGTCATAATCTGAGAGATGTCGTCAACGAACTGGACATACAGCGTGTCTTCCCTGACCAGATCGGGTAGATCGAGGGTATATATATTGTATAGGAGGGGGATTAGGCACACTCTTTGCGCTACGCCTGCAGTTAGTTCGAAGTCTGGTCCCGTATAGTCGTATAATTGTAAATATGCTATTCTGTCTGTCACGTAGTCACATAGAATTTTTTCTAGTCTTGGGTTTAGTCCGAGTCTTAGTATTTTGTATTGAAGTCCAGTCTTCCATACTTTATCAAATGCCTCCCTTTCTTCTCTGAGCACCAGGTCAGCGTATCTTTTTTGGCTAGTAATCTTCGTTAGTTTTTCTATGATGATTGCTAGCGCCGTATCAGTCCCTCTACCTCTCCCTCTGTTGGTTATGGAGGTTATTTTCCCCAATAAAGTCTTGGATTCTGTTACCAAGGATCTTCTTGAAAACCTTGCCAGCCACTTCGAGGAGGGAGATGGGTCTGAAGTTTGCTGGTCTGTCGGGCGGTTTCCCGGCTTTGGGAATGAAGATCATTTTGGCGATCTTCCATTCTTCCGGGAAATAGCCGACATTTAGGTACGCGTTCATTAGATTGACCAGCCCCTCTAAGATGTTATGGGAGGCGTTCAACCAGTTGAGTTTGTTCAATCCTGTTTTACCTGGTGCTCTCTGTTTGAAGTTACGTAGCGTCGTTCGTACTTCTGTCGTTATTTTTCGTCCGTAACCTGTCATCTCTCTGTCAGCAGTTGTGTTATTGAAGGGGTATGTCCTGTCTAGTTCTTGTCTTATTTGGTCGTGGATATGTTCTTCAAAGTCTAGGTCAAAGAGTTCGTTTTCTTCTGGTGTAATGGAAAATACATTTTTCCAGTAGTCTCTGAACTCTTCTTCCGTTTCTGTCGCGTCCATTTTTATCCAGTCATCTTTCTTGAGGAGAATTTTTTGGTTAGGTGGCTTAACCTTCAATCTGATTAGAGTGTTCCAAAAAGTTAAATCCGTTTCTTCGTCTAGTTTGTCAACGAGATCATTCCAGAGTGCTGATTGCTGCTCTATTATGAGTGTCTTCATTTCTGTTCGTAACCGTCTGTTTTTAACTGTGTTAGTCAGCCTAATTTCTTCGAAAAGTCTTTTATATTCGTCCGTTAGGTCATATAGCTCTTGTGTCCACCTTGGTGCTGGTAACGTTTCGTAGGATGTTTTGGGTACCGTTGGGCGGTCCGCCTCCACCATTGCCTCCATCAACCTTGCCAGTTCCTGGTCGATTTCGTCCAGGGTGGCTTCTACGAGTGGTTGAGCTCTGAACTCACCAAGAAGGGGTCGGTACTCTTCCCACTTCGCTCGGGAGAGGCATTTTCTCTCCCTGACGGGTATTTGAATGGCGCTCGATGAAATTTTGATTATGATAGCGACGTGGTTGCTAGGGATTAGAGGTCCGGGCTGGATATGGTAATTGTAGGGAAATTGAGAGCTGGTCAGGGTGATATGCGGTTTGGTTGCGTAGGTGTCGGTGATATATGTTGGGAAGTCGGGCCCAATGCGGGTAACGATACCTCTATCAATAAGGTTCTTCAAGTTCTTTCCCTTCTTGTTTAGACCTCCGGTGTATCCGGATTCCTGGCATCTGGCGTTGAGATCCCCCCGAACAAGACTGTTCTCCCGTGTGCATACAGTTGGAGAAAGTTGTGCATCGGGATATAGTCTCGTCTTGGGGGTTGGTACCCTGTTGATACCACAAGTGGCCCCAGGGGATGGGGGGGGGGGGAATTGGATCTCGATAGCCAGATAGGATTCGTCTAAAGATGGGAGTAGTTTGAATTGAATACCTTTCTTGACTGCGATGGCAGCGCCATCGAAACGTTCTTAGTTGTTTTGCTATAATTGAAGATCTTCATAATCTTCTGCGTCGTGTCATTTCCGTGTTCTGATATCAGAACGATATCATGGTCGCATTTTCTGATATGTTACCGTAAGTCACTTGTTTGTTGTTCCATCTGTTAGTGTTCATTTGTAAGATTGTTAAGTCTTTTTTAGTCTGTCCATGTTGTCTGTCAATTAGTCGTTTCTATTAACGCGTTTCTTTGGTGTGGAGGGGCTGACTGGTGGAGATCAGCACTTACCGGATCTCTTTTTGTTGAATTCTGATGTCGTGATCATAACAAATGCGTCCTGGTTGAGCCGGACCATCCCAAAGTGAGGACTTCTTCAACTACCTTCTCTGGGATATCCTCACTGTACTCCCATTTGTACCGGCCGGCGGTCACTCCGTTGCTTACGTCCTTATCCGTCTTTACTTCCGGAAATGGGAAGTCTTCCGTGGTGAAAATTTTTAGTTCAATTTTCCTACCGTGGTAGGCATGCTTGCCCTCCTTAGACGAAGAGGTGAATCTACCCCTCTGCCGGTTGGGTGAGCGTTTGGATCAGCTACCATGGCGGTGTTTCGTTTTTGTTCCTTTGGGTGATTTCGCCTCTGGATCGGTTTTGGGAGTTTCATGTGCTGTGGGTTCTGGGTTGCCTTGGGATTGATTCGCGAAGCGGGAACATCTCGTGTTTGTGAAGTGGCTGGTTTTAGTCATGAGGGATAGGGGCTGCATTTGGATGCGAAGGACCTCCTCCGAGGGTGTGTTCTCGGGGAACCATCTCATTCATCCCGTTGTTTTTCAGCATTTGGTTCAGCTTTTTTTTAAAAGAGCCTCGGTTTGTTAAATTAGCTATGTGCGCATAGCAAATGCAGCACATGATCTTGATTGACTGCTCGCTCTCTACTTTAAGGTAGGTGCGTTGAGCTGCTGCCTCGCCGACTGCCACCTTTGCCACTTTGGGATAAGATCTGTTCGTTCTCGCCTCTTCTTCCTCTTGTTCTTTTGCTGCTGCTTCCTGATAGCGTCCTTCTTAACAGGGCATGACATTGTCATAGCTTCATGTTCCCCGTTGCAGTTTATGCAACGTTTCTCGTTGCTTCTACAGTCACGCAAGACGTGTCCAGCTTTATTGCAGATGGAGCAAACTACTTTTGTTTTAGGACATGCTCTCGTTGTGTGCTCGTAAAATTTGTAGCACTTGAAACATGTCTGGACTTCAGTAAATTCTTCTCTTTCGATCTAGGCAGGGCAGACCCTAACGTGAAAGAGAAGGAGTCCTACTTCTTTGGCCTTCTGTGCCATTCCTGTGTCGGCGAAAATCACGTTAAAGACATGGGTGTAGTCTCTGAATTTGATGACTTCAGAGACTTTAACCCAGGGGGGATTTCTCTTGATCTCTTGAGAGATTTCGGCGCTTGAGTGGTACCCCACCCAGGAATCAAACCTGCGGCAAATGACACTACGGTGTGCCTGAATTTGTGGAGGGATTTTGGGAGTTAGGTTGATTGCATTGAATACCTTCGTTGCCTTTGACAAAGCCAAGAGCTCGCGTCACTTTCTTTCTTGCATATGGCCGTATACCCAAAAGGGGTGTCAATTATTCTCACGAGAGTGACGTCCAGCTGCCCGTAGACTATGGGGAAGACATCTCGCCGATCATGCTTTGTCCTTTAGGGGAGAGTCTTCAGACTAATTCTTAGTATGTCGCTCGTCATTTTGTCGTCCTTGTCATTTTGTTAAGTGTGAGTAAATAGTGGAAGGCCAGACAAATAGAGAAACAGATGAAATTTCCCAAATCCAATTGCAACTTTACCTTTTGAAGTGAAGATTCTGGTGTCCGTTAACTTGCTGTAATCCTTGTTTTGTGGTGGCACTATCACTTTGTATGGTGTTTATTTTGCACCACACATGGAAGAAAATTGATTTTGAGCAAGAATATTTCGCGAGAGGATAAAATCTTCGGGAACGTTTGGCTAATATCATTTTCCGTTACCTCCTTTTGCAGAACTGACATATCGAGAGAAACAATTTTATAGGAAAAATCTTAGCAGTCGCCATTGAGAGTGTACGCTTACAACACGTTATTCCAAAAATAAACATAAGTATGACCATTAAATGTATATCAATTCTGATTGGTTGAATGTTTGTAGTGTTATGAGTAGATGAAATGTCGAGTTCATCGAAGAAGAAAAAAAGGCCCCCTCAACTAATGGGGTAAAGGAAACTGGAAAAAAAGATGAAGGGAAAATACTAAAGCCCTCGGAAGGAGAAGAAGAGAAAAAAAGCGCAAAGAAAAACAAGAAGAAAAATAAGAAGACACCAGAGAAAACACCGCAGAAGCCACAATATACTTCGGACGAGGAAGAAGAGGAGGACGAAAGGCATGAAGGTTTCCCCCTCACCGAGAAAAAAGAAATCCTCGAAAGAGGTCTCTTTTTCGACGGGAAAGACGTGGGTCTACGTGTCTTCGGCTTTCCCCTGTCCCCGGTCCCCCAAAACGACCTGGAACTACTCATCATCGGCCTAGCTGCGGGTGAGTACAAATGGACGTACGAGGGACCATACTCCAGGAAAGAAGTGTCGGCCCTACTCTTAAAATCCCTAGTGTATATCAACCCAAGAGACGTACGCAATGTAAATATGACAACATTTAAAGCCATAAAGAGCGGTCAAAAAACATCACAAATCAAATAGTGAATACCGAAAAAAGTGCAATCAAAGTGAATAATAACTGTGAGCGAATGAACTAATCAAATTAGTGAAATAAATCTAATTCAATGAAAAGTCATATAGTGAAAATAGTAAAATAAATGAAATAAATACAAATTAAGCAAAAGTGAATGAACAGTAAATTATAGACAGTAACAGAAAATCTAGTCTTAACATAAAGTAACGAACAATTAAAGTGTTACTAAACTAATTTAGTGAGAATAAATTGTGTAGTAAATAAATAAGCCAAAATAAAAAATTTATACAATAATAATAAATCAAATTTTAATCGAATTAATGTAAAACTATATTAACAAATTGCAAAAACAGAATTAATAAGCATTAAAAACTAAAGTAAATATAAAGTGTAGTGAAATATAATAATCTAACGAATTAAATAAGGGTACAATAGCAGTAATTTTATGATTGTATGGTAAATTATCCCTAACCTCTCTATAATATTTGAATTGTAAATATAAAGTGTAATAAAATAAACTAAAATTAAATGAACAATAACAAATATATAACAACAGTAATCTTAAGAATGTATTGTATATTATCCTTAATCTTTGTATAGTATTTAAATTTAACTTCCAAAAGTAAATTGATAACGATTTCCATGTCTCCGGGAAGCTATCATTTCCTACTCCTACTCACTGCTTTTACCTCCTCTGCTAAATATATTTTCACCACTATTTATTATCATTCTAACTACATATAATGTATGTAATTACCCCTTTTTGTATTTATTACTTAATAAACCGTTGAAACCGTTGAAAACCGTTGAAAAGCGACCGACTGCTTTGCTTGCCTGAGCCAGTGGAATTCTTCTCTCCGTTGGAATTGATATAGCAAAATTTTTTTGAGGTTTTCGCACGAGTTTTAAGTGAAGTGATTCGCGCGTTAAGTGATTCCTCGCTTACGAGTTCTTTCGCATCATACGTGGAAAGTGACATTGCGTTTTTGTGCAGTAAAAAGGGAAATTTTTTCATTCGCTTCGTGCGCCGGTAGCGAGGGTGAACGTGCTTCCCTCCTTCCCCTCCGATTTCTTCATCAAACTCCCTTTGGGGTGGACCAAGGACCTGCAAGCTCTCGAATAGCGCCTGCACGTAAGGTAAAGTGCCATATTGCTTAAGTTGTAATTATTTTTTGCTTTGGACGGGAATTACCCCCTTTAAATATTTCTGTTCTCACTGGTGAAAAACCTCTCACACACACACACACACGAACGGAGCCAAGCACACCGAGTCTTCCACAAAATTTGTTTTTCCAGTCCTTAAATGAGGAAATGGAAAAATAAATGAGGGAGACCCGGCGGATACCGCTGAGAACACTCTCTGATGGCTCCAAGCCAGATCGGGGGGAGGTCTTCGCTATAACTCATGGGGAACTAGGGGTGACCCTAGTTAGACTAATTGACACGTACAACGGCTACTCGGCTATCTGCCAAAAGGAGAGCGACTGCGAAGTCCTTACATCTCAGAAGGCGGCAGAATGCTTAAAAAAAAAATCAACCGAAAAACACACACGCCACCACAGATTAAAACACACCGCAGCATCGTCCTTCGCCGCCTAGATCCTTGAGTAGGAGGCCACAGCATCGAAGGAATTCATGTTGAGGTCGATAAAAACCACTCTTGGGCTAAGGTAGCGGAAGTCGTCGGACACCCATTTTTGGAGGAGCTGTAAGAGCACCTCCATGAATTGTCTCGATTGCGCTGAAGAACATAAGACGCTCTCCATGGCTTGCCCGATCAAAAAACAGATTCTGAAGAAAAAAGAAAACCGAAAGAAACTGAAAGAGGAAACGAAGGCGAACCCACCCTTTCCTAAAGTTGAAAAAGCTGCGGTAGTGGAGTCAAAAGGAAACCCTACCTTTCTCCACCTCGAAAATGAAAATTCTACAAAAATTATGTGTTGCATATATTATGCTCATATTGCGAATCTCTCCTTCCCGGGGTGCTTTGAAGATGAGCTTAATAAGATGCTAATTCATAATGGAATGGAGAAAATGTGGTTTCCCCCAAACCCACGGTCGGAAGAGATCCTGAAAATTAGTCTCAAACTCCAGTGCAAGACTAGTTGCCAGAAGCTCCTAACTCCCAGCAGTGCCACAACCACAGGATCCAGGCTGCAAAAGCACGTACGGAGAAACAATCAGCGCAAACTCACCAGAACAAATAAACAAACGCACAAACACTCACACAGATTGAAAATGAGGCTACGGAGACTGAGACTGCGAGAGCCGAGGGAGGGGGCACGTTCGCCCCACTCACGGAAAACCTCACAGCCCCAGAGACGCCCGAGATCGTCCTCTTCTTGCAAGAGGGAATCCAGGCACGCATACCATTCAAGAAAAATTAACTTTAAGGTATTCGCTGCAGAAAGGTCCCCTTTTCCTAAGGAGATGGATGCTCTTGATGTATCGGAAGGTGTAATAGCTGGAAGTTACAAATGGGAATTCACCTCGGGTGACTACAGTGAAAAGCAAGTCGAAGAGGCTTTACTCCAAGGCTTGGTCAAACTGACACCGGATACCTTTGTCACCCTTACTGACGGTGAATACAGAAAGATACGAACAGGTAAAACTATTACGCCCCCTAACACTCCACAAGGACCTAAGCTCGTAAGAGAATAAGTCCTAAAAAACATCATATCACACTCACGAACCCTTAAGTGAACTAGACAATGGAGACTTTAAAGATATTACATTTTAACTCTGACGGATGGACAAATAAACAGACAGTATACGGAAATGTATTGAGACAATGCGACCCAGACGTTATATTTATTTCAGAACATGGAATAAATGACACAAACACACTAAAGATTTTCCCTTATGAAGTCTTAACCAAAAATCACAGCGGAGAACGTTTTGACGGATGCGCTATAGCTGTGAAAAGAGGTCTTGACTTCAAATCAATAAGTGGACTCGACGAATCTTACCTCGCTGTGGAGGTCCGTATGGCAGTGGGAACCCTGATCCTGGCAACAGGGTACCAACCCCCAAGGAGAGGGTATTTTCCCCTTCCCAACTTCTTGCAGTTATGCGGTCACGGCAAAACCGTTCTCTTTGCCGGTGACCTCAATGCAAGAAGTGCTGCCTCTGGTTATACGTCGACCAACCCAGCAGGCAGGAATCTCGAGACACTTATCGATAAACATATTATGACTAGAATTGGACCAGACTTCCTAACATTCATCACACACAGATCAGCCAGCAAACCAGATATTGTACTAACCAACAATATGTTCCCATACAATTACTTCATTGAGCCGGGCCCCCCTATTCCCAGCGACCACCAGGCTATCCTTATTAAAGTTTCAACCTCCCCCATTCAAATCCCTATCCCAGAGCAATAGAGCTACGCTCTAGCCAACTGGGATAAGTATAAACAACTCCTCGAAAGTTATAACCTAGAACCCTTAATTAATGCCACCCTAGAGGAAATTGACGAAAAGTCGGATAAAATTAATGAAAATTTATTAAAAGCCGACAAGGAAGCCGTCCCCCGAGTTAAATATAAAACTCTTCCTGCCCCCTCATGGCCCCTTAGAAGGAAATCCCTCGCGAGGAAGTATAGGGAACGGATCAATGAAATGAACCTCACTGGCCCCAACATTAACACACACCGACAAACATGACTCATTCCTGACGAACTAATGACACTTATAAGGGACCAACAGAATGTACTTTGGAATAATTTAATTGACAGACTGAACATAGAAACCGACTCACGTACATTCTTGGCAAA
This sequence comes from Ceratothoa steindachneri, assembly GCA_963969495.1. Classification (NCBI taxonomy): domain Eukaryota; kingdom Metazoa; phylum Arthropoda; class Malacostraca; order Isopoda; family Cymothoidae; genus Ceratothoa; species Ceratothoa steindachneri. The sequence continues at coordinate 135,577,435 of OZ018318.1, read as the reverse complement.
CTGTTAAACGACTAAAAGGCGGACAACCGCCAAAGACTATTAAACTCAGACGTGATGACACTGAAATTTCGGACGTGGAAAGAATCGAAGAGGAATTCAGACTCTTTTGGGCATCTATATTTAAGATATCCCCGGAAGAGAATGATGACTTAGATTTAGGCTTCGAAGACGGAATCATTAACGACCTGAATGATCAAATACACAGAACCCATCCTCACCATTGCGTATCACAGGAGAGGGAAATGGAAGGACTCGGCGGTAGAATTACTGCCGAGGAGCTCTCAAAAACCTTAAAGTCCTTTCGACAGCGAGCACCGAGGCGTTCAGGACTGACAAAGGAGAATTTTATTCGAGCCCCACCCAACATCTTATTGGGGCTCATGAATATCATTAATGCGTGCCTGAATGTGGGTTACTTGCCTGACCACTGGAAGGTAGCAAAAATGATATTCATTCCTAAAGCCGGTAAACCACCGGACAGTCCAGCTAACTTCAGGCCTATATCTCTCTTATAATTTTCAGGGAAAGTCTTGGAGAAGATATTGGCCAACAGGGTAAATACGTTCCTAGAGAATAACAATTCTCACAATAACCAGCAACATGGCTTCCGAGCGAAGCGAGGAACAGACACGGCGCTAGCCGTGATTAGCGAGAAGTTGGCAGAAGTAAAATCAGAAAAACGCCACGCAAATCTGGTGCTACGCGATGTCAAAAAGGCCTTTGACAAAGTATGGAGGAGAGGCCTACAATATAAGATCTTACAACTGAGCCTCAATCCCATACTTGAAAGGATCCTTTACGATTACGTAATGGAGAGGAGGGCGTTTCTGAGTATTAAAGGTTATAAAGGCCCTGAGTTCGAACTCGAGGCGGGGGTGCTGCAAGGCGGGTGCATAAGTCCCCTACTCTATAACATTTACACTATTGACCTTCCCCAACCTCTGACTGAAGGTTCCTTGTACGTCCAATTTGCGGATGACATAACAATGATATGTACGGCGCCTTATCAGAATGCGAATTTCATGGCACAGAGTACGGCGGTGGAAATCGAAAACATCAACTCTTTCGAGAGAAGATGGAAGATATCCACCAATGCCCAAAAGTTTCGTGTAATTCCATTATTCCAAAGGACACTGGCAGACATCCGTGTGGGGGGTGCACGCATCCCATTCCACACAGAGGGCACTGTTCTGGGACTGCGTATTACGACTGGTGGGTATAGGGATCATGTAGCAAAAACTACACAGAATGCATGGAGGGACTTGGGTAAATTTTTCAAATTCGTAAACCTGAGCACCTCCAACAAACTTAAGATCTACAATGCGTGCATTCGCTCAAAACTCCTTTATCCCCCGGTCCCTATAAACGCAGTTTCCAAGACCCAAGTCCTTAAACTGCAAAGGGTCCAGAATAAGGCAGTATATATCATTACAGGAGCCTGAAGGAGAGAAGGGAGAAGGCAGAGTGATCTCCATGGTGAACTGGGGATGACCCCCATAAACGTGGAGCTTCACCTCAGAGCAACCAAAATCTGGAACAAGGTGCACCGGCACCTCCCTCCCGAGTTTGTGTTCAGGCCCAATGACTCTGACAACTTAAACAACATAAGACGACCAATATCCTTTAAAAGCAGCAGACTACCGATTGACATTGACGTCGACCCAAGGTTCACTTAAAATAAAAACCCCAATTCACAACACAAATCAAGAACAAAGCCAAGCGAAATTAGTCACTATATTAGCATTTGTCAATATTAGTTTTTATTAAAAACTTTCCCAATTTTTTTTGTGCGAAATATCGCTAAAAAACAAAAAAAATTCGCAAAATAAACATCAAAATCTGGGTGTGAAAAACCCGGATAAGAAGATGCAAATCTTCAACAAGCCACGTAGAGAGTAAGAATACCCACTACTACAAAGGCTTGAATGCCTAGCGCATTACCAGATAATATATTTATATATTGTCACAAAAAATATAACCAAAACGCAAAGAAAGCCAGAGATGCCCTTTTACCAGGGATCTGTCTTTCATACTTCTTTTCATTTTCACTTTCCTATTAATTTTCCCTATTTCCCCACTATTTCTCCTACTAAAACCCTCTTTTACTATATTCCTCACTTTATATGTCCAATGTCCAATGGAAAAGCGACCCTGACATTGTACTTATCTCTGAACACGGACTGACCGCGCAAAAAGAGTTAAAAATATTTCAATACGACGTCATCAGCAAAATCATAGCCAGGAACGGTATGATGGCTGCGCAATAGCCGTCAAAAAGGGACTAAAATTCCAAAAACTTCCCCCACTTAGATGAATCTTACCTTGCCATTGAGGTAGGAACTACCTTGGGGGTCTGGTCGTGGCTACGGGGTACCAACCCCCAAGACGCGTCTATGTACCCATGCACAACCTTCTACAGATCTTCAGACATAAGAAAAACGTAATCTTTGCTGGAGATCTGAATGCAAAGTGTGCAGCGGCAGGGTATACCTCCTACAACAATGGAGGCAGAAACAACATCGAAGTATTACTTGACAGACAATACGTGACAAGAATCGGACCAGAATTCTCGACATACATTACTAGAAAAGCAGCAACGAAACCTGATATTGCTCTATCCAGTATCAGGTTACCATACAACTACTACATTGAACCGGGCCCCATCATTCCAAGCAACCATGAAGCTATTAAAATTACAATTAGTGTAAATCCCATTCAAATTGCAATCCCAGAACGCACAAGCTACAAGCAGGCAAACTGGGAAAGCTATAGAAATTATTTTCTAAATTATACCCCTGACCATTTACTCGATGCCAATTTAGAAGAGATAGAGGAAGAGCTGGATAAAATCAATGACCTCCTAATTAAAGCCGATAAGAATAGTAATCCCCATATTAAGTATAAAACCCTTTCAGCTCCCCATTGGACCCCTCCCATGAAAGTCCTGGCCCAGGAATATAAGGACCTGTCCAATGTAGTAGCGGTGATAGGCCCCAACCACAATGCCCACAGAAGACTAAGACAGATTAAAGACGAACTCCAGACACTAATTACGGACCAACAGATACTTACATGGGACAGACTAATAGAAAGACTCGACATTGAAAGAGACTCACATACTTTCTGGCAAACACTTAAACGGTTAAAAGGAAGACCTCCCCCCCAAAGAATCGAGCTTATAAACGAGGGTATAGAAATTGACGAGCCTGAAGAGATTGAGGAAATGTTTAGGATTTTCTGGTCCTCAATCTTCACAATAACTTCAGAAGAAAATGAGAATTACGACCTCGAATTTGAAACTGACATAATCCAACAACTAAACACACAAATACACAGAACCTTCCCTCATCATTGTGTGTTGCAGGAAAGAGTGATGGAACGCTATGGTAGTAGAATAACTGCCCTAGAACTCTCCGTCACTCTAAAATCCTTTCGTCAAAGAGCACCGGGTACCACGGGGATGACCAGGGAGAACTTGGAGTGGGTTGCATAACATCATGAATGCCGCTCTGAACACGGGCTACTTTCCCGATCAGTGGAAAGTGGCCAAGATGATTTTCATTCCCAAATCGGAAAAGCCCCCGGACTGCCCTGCCAGCTTTCGGCCGATATCTCTCCTAGAATTTGCTGGCAAAGTCTTCAAGAAGATATTGGCAAATAGGGTCAACTCTTATCTCAATGAAGCCAACTTGCATAACGAGCAACAACACGGCTTCAGAAAGAAAAGAGGGACTGACACGGACTAGCCGTTATTAAGGAAAAGCTTGCAAAGATCAAGGTAAGCAAAAGGCATGCCGGCCTGGTGCTCCGCAATGTCAAGAAAGCTTTTGATAAGGTTTGGAAGAGAGGACTACAGTTTAAGATCCTTCAAGTAGGCCTCAACCCCATTCTTGAGAGGATTCTATGCGATTACATAATGGAGAGAAGATCATATATACATATAAGAGAACACAAAGGCTCCGAATTCGAGCTCGAATCAGAGGTCCCACAAGGGGGCTGTCTAAGTCCCCTTTTATACAACATTTATACACGTGACTTACCACAACCTCTATTCGAAGGTACGATATACGTCCAGTTCGCTGATGACATATCGCAAATTTGTAACGCCGCTTACGTTCACAGGGAATTTATGGCGAGAAATACGGCTAGGGAGATATCTAACATCAACTTTTTCGAGAGAAAATGGAAGATATCAACCAATGCCCAAAAGTTAAAAATAATTCCCATGTTTCGCAAGACCTTCTACGATATACGGGTAAAAGGGGAGAGAATCCCCTACTGCCTGGAAGAGACGGTTCTGGGGCTCAAAATCACCGAAGGGGGCCACAAGAGTCGTATCGGACGAACAGTCGCGAATGGCAAGAGAGATTTGAGGGATTTTTATAGGTTCCGTGACCTAACTGGCTCAAATAAACTCAAGATATTCAATGCGTGCATTTGCTCGAGACTCTTATACCCGCTGGTGACGTTAAACGCGAGCGCCAAGACCCACATTGCGAAACTACAAGTCATCCAGAACAAGGCGGTTTTACTTATTACAAACACCCGAAGAAGAGAACATAAACGACAGAGGGAGCTCCACGACTCGGTTGGATTATCTCCAATCAACGTAGTGCTCCACAAGAGAGCTAAGAGGATATGGTAGCCATTGGTGCACGCTTGACCCCTGAATTCTCTCGTACACACCTAGACATCGAAGCCGACCGACAAATAAGACCATTTAAAAGCAGTAAATTACGTCTGACGGTGACGTGACTCCCCAATACACACTACAGAATCGACAATAGACAAGAATCAACCAGTGTAATGCGCAAGTTTTCTATTAGTAAAAATTAATTTCATTTTAAACCAAAATTCACTTAAATAATAAAAAAAAAATTCAAACTCAAATTAACATTTTAAAGAAAAAATATATCTGTTCAAATACCCAAAGCGGGATTAAAAACCCAGACTCAAATTAAGGCTTGAATACCAAAATCATCACTAAGATGAAAACAAAATAATTAAATTGACAGTGTTAATTTAATTAAATAAACTATAAAATTATAGTTTATTAAATCAAAAAAACCCAAACTAACAAAAACAGAGCTACCCTTTCACCAGGGACCTTTTTATTCTGTCTCTCACACATCATCTATTCTCTAAACTCACCCTTTAACCACTTTACTCTCTTACTATTTTCTCTCTTACTCTACCTAAATTTCATCACTTATTATGTCCAAAGTTCAAAGTCCAAAAAAGACGACGGTTGAGAATTTTCAATCCTTAGAGTTGATGGTTCTCCATCGATTAAACAAATTTGCAAGGAGTAAAGGCTTCCTCAATTTTGGCAATAAAGTTTTTAGCAAAATTGGAGTAGAAGGTATAAAAGAGAGGAGTAGTTCACTCGAAAATGTTGATATAAAGAATTTAAGAATATATACAATAGGGGATCGAATGCTCCTTAACCTTTTAGTTAGAGTCTGAAAGTGGAGTAGACCCAACAAGGAACCTTACAAATGAGCACCCCGTTGGCCCTATGAAATCATGAAATTGACACACAAATCGAACACTGAAATAATATGCCATGTTGTAACAATGAGCTAATGTAGAACAAAGCAAATACTTGTAAATAATGTTAAATCACAATTTAATATGGATCAATGCAGAACAGAATATGTTGTAAGGATGCAAACGAAATCGTTGGCTTTCCACGCGAGCGTACAAACATACACAGATCACAAAACAAGTTTAAGCCGGAGGTCTGGATACAGATAACGGACGCAGTACAAAAACACAGCTGGACATACATATAACGTAATCTGATCTGACCAGCCAGAGTTTACATGAACCTATAAAAGGACGAAATCGATCTTGCTATGGATATCGTCTTGATAAGGACAGTTAGGTGGCCAAATGCAAATATTTTCTTACTGCGCACGAGCCTACACTGAACAAAGACACACTCTTTGACTCTGCCCAGCAGTCTTAGTAGAGAATACACGCACCCGATAAGCTCCACCCCGCGTTCAGATTAACTGAAGAGAAGTCACACTCCCTTAATTGGCGTTGGTAAAAATAGAGGAGCTAAAACATTCTTATTATTCTTCTCATTCTGATTTGTATATTAGTAACGTTATTATTATTATTTGCATCACGAGTCCGTTTCTCGTCCTGAATCCATCCGCTCATAGGTATGATTTCCCGCAGAAGGCCCATGGGTCTTCTGCGGGAAATCATGCCTAGACTTAATTTGGATCTTCCCATTTCTACGAGTAAATTTATCGATTTAGTTGAATTATGTCTCTCTGACAATGTGTTTCGAGTAAATAATGAGTTTTATGGACAAATATTTGGCCTTAGCATGGGAAATAGTTTATCTCCGATATTGGCATGTCTCTTCATGGAATATTTTGAGACTGAACTCCTTCCCACAATTTCTCCCCCTAACTTTAAATGGTTTAGGTACATTGACGATGTATTTTCTGTATGGCCTAATGGCCATGATTTTGATACCTTTTTTAATAATTTGAATAATTTGCATGTCTCCATCAAATTTAAATATGAATGAGAATATGATAATAGATTACCCATAGTATATGTCCTCATTATCAAAGATCACCATGAATTAAAACTTGACGTGTATAGGAAACCAACCCACTCGAATGCCTATATACATTATTTTTCGTTTCACGATAATAATGTTAAAAAATCGGTAATTTCTATAACCTTTTCCTTAGAGCATACAAAATATGTCATCCTTCCTATTTAGATGAAGAAATTGTCATTATCAGGACCATTTTTTCTAATTTGTATTACCCCGATTGGTTCATATTGTCTGCCCATTTTGCAGCTAGGAAAACATTCTATGGTAATAAGCCTTCCCGCACTAACGACCTTAACAAATGTATAACATTGCCATTTAATAATAAATTAAATAGTTTAAAGGACATATTTGGAAAAGCGGGTATTAATCTAGCCTTTAAATATAATAATTCCTTAAACCAATTGATGATGGCCAGGAAACCCAAAGAACATCATAACATAGGAGTATATGCAATACCATGCAACGATTGCCATAAAGTTTATATAGGAAAAAACGGGGAGAAATCTAGACAAGAGATTGTACGGACACAAAAGAGATATTAGAGTGGGCAGCGAAAGCAGTGGAATATTTTGCCATGTTAGAGACAAGAATCATACGATCGATTTCAATGGAAGTAAAATGGTATTTAAATCGGCTAACTATGTTAAGAGAAGAATCGTAGAATCGAGCTTGATATCGTCAGTTCCTAATTTAAATCTATCTGAGGGTCAATTTTCTTTTAATCCTGTAATAAGAAAGCAAATAAACAAAATAGTAAAATGTCAGCCCTTCAATATGTTTAGGCCTACCCCCCCTCCCCAGATTAGCGACAAGTAGGGGATTGGGGGAAAAAGAGGGGATCTTGTGTTATGCTTATATGCACTTCTCTTATATTTTCTACCCAGTGTCAGTTGAAAAAGGGTGTGAGATACACCGAAACTGTTCTGAATTAAATTGTCTTCGGAGAATGTGGTTTAATTCTTCATATATATATATATATATATATATATATATATATATCCGGCGAAAGTGAATAATTATGTTTGTGCATCCGAGAGCGTGACAATGATGTTATCCTCGATGCCCCAATGAAATGAAGGTCATTAATGAAATGTATGAAGCAAGCTGCAGCGAAGCAAAGGCTGTCCATAAATAAGGAATCTAGGAAATATTTTGAATAACTTAAAATTTAAGACGTGTCACCCTCGGATCATATTCTCTGACGTAAGGCCTCTTAAGAAATATTGCACATCATCACAGCAATCTAGGTAACATTTCAATGCAATATATAGCTATCTTATAATTCACCGACAGCTCGAAGTCTATTAATCATCTAAATATATCTTGTAGATAAGATCTTTCTCCGTAGATTACTAAGACTGACTCAACGGCTCGTGAAACTATAGGATGGTCACCAGTTTGAGGGTGACGATGGGTTACCAGTGTATGGATGTCGGGCGAAGGCGGTTAAAGCAGCCTTACTCTCGAGTTTGGTCTGACTACAAAGTGTTCTTTTAAGTAATCCGCTTGTAAGCTGGGTTCAAATGGTAACATAGTTATTGATTGGCAGAAGGAACGACTCGAAAGAAGAATGGCGGTTTTGTAGGCTTTAATCTAGGCTTAGGACTACCTCAGTTCGGGCAAGCGAAATAGTTGAGTTTTTCTCGTGGTTCGTTTGTGAGCTCACGCCTTTGGGTTGACTATCACTGTTAATATTCAGTGTTTCTTTAAGCCTCCTTCTGCGTCAGTTTGTTTGAACTATGAGCGGATGGATTCAGGACGAGAAACGGACTCGTGATGCAAATAATAATAATAACGTTACTAATATACAAATCAGAATGAGAAGAATAATAAGAATGTTTTAGCTCCTCTATTTTTACCAACGCCAATTAAGGGAGTGTGACTTCTCTTCAGTTAATCTGAACGCGGGGTGGAGCTTATCGGGTGCGTGTATTCTCTACTAAGACTGCTGGGCAGAGTCAAAGAGTGTGTCTTTGTTCAGTGTAGGCTCGTGCGCAGTAAGAAAATATTTGCATTTGGCCACCTAACTGTCCTTATCAAGACGATATCCATTGCAAGATCGATTTCGTCCTTTTACAGGTTCATGTAAACTCTGGCTGGTCAGATCAGATTACGTTATATGTATGTCCAGCTGTGTTTTTGTACTGCGTCCGTTATCTGTATCCAGACCTCCGGCTTAAACTTGTTTTGTGATGTGTGTATGTTTGTACGCTCGCGTGGAAAGCCAACGATTTCGTTTGCATCCTTACAACATATTCTGTTCTGCATTGATCCATATTAAATTGTGATTTAACATTATTTACAAGTATTTGCTTTGTTCTACATTAGCTCATTGTTACAACATGGCATATTATTTCAGTGTTCGATTTGTGTGTCAATTTCATGATTTCATAGGGCCAACGGGGTGCTCATTTGTAAGGTTCCTTGTTGGGTCTACTCCACTTTCAGACTCTAACTAAAAGGTTAAGGAGCATTCGATCCCCTATTGTATATATTCTTAAATTCTTTATATCAACATTTTCGAGTGAACTACTCCTCTCTTTTATACCTTCTACTCCAATTTTGCTAAAAACTTTATTGCCAAAATTGAGGAAGCCTTTACTCCTTGCAAATTTGTTTAATCGATGGAGAACCATCAACTCACAGGATTGAAAATTCTCAACATCAAGGATATGTCAAATCGCCCTCTCTAAGAATGAAGAAAGCAGAATTACGAAGGGTATAATGGTTTTACTCGTATCTATTTTCATCTTCTCTCCTACAATGGAAACAATTTTGCAAAATTATTAGCACTAAATTTAGTTTGCTGGAAAGTATTGATGCAAAGAAGGTAGCGAGTGAACCTTTCTTATAGCCTTTAATGCAATGGCCCAACATCATTATAAAATACGATTTTATCATACAATTCTTAAAATGTTGATTTTATTTTTACCCTGTTACATAAAATATGATTGTATTTTCTTCTCAATTTAAGTCTCTATGCATGCATCCTACATACTTTGAGTGTAATGATGTATGCCTCACACGTTCACTGCTGGATAAATTCTTAGTCTGTTCTTCAAAACAATCAACCTTTGGCTCTCAATACCCCTCAATTAAGCGCTCCTTAATAAAGATCACATGTCAAATTATATTTTGTTTTCCTTAATAAAAGTATGTTTTCTCCCTTCCTCATTCTGTTATTTAATCATCATCATCATCATCATCATCATCATCATCATCACTAACTCTATAATTTAAGAACGGGATTTTGGGGAGTATTTGAATAATAATTTCATCTTAGTTTGGTTATGACTTGAGTATATTTTAAATTTTATCAAGGTAATTTCTAAGAATTCCTTTAGAGTTTGAAAAAACAAAATATTTTAGTTAAGAAAAAATAAATATGATTATCCAATGCTTTATAATGTTTTAAAAGAAAATGAATTACAATTGGTGAAGTTCAGAAAATTGATTAAAATTTATGTAAGGCTGCTTTTTGATTTTATTTTAAACTATATTTTAGCAACGTGATTTTTTCAATGGGGGGAAATAGTTTAGAGTTCCTTTTTAAAATTATTATAATTGGCGAAATTCAGAAAATTTCTAAAAATTTAACCATGGCTGCTGTTTTTTAGATTTTAAATTTTAATCTTAGTATGTAGTGAAGCGCAAGCCTTCTCCAGTTACTCTCCCTATTCAAACCATAATCCAATCTTCCTTTATTGCGTTTAAGTGTGTGTATATTAAGTATAAACTTTACTTTAATTCATTGTGTTTTTGAGATCAGCTTTTCCCAAGGATTGTAGTCACTCTTACTTCCATCTATTGGATAAGCCACATGAAGTTATTTTATTTAATAATTTACCGTCACAAATAATCTTATTAGGTATTTATTAGTAGGTACCTGTTCACTCTACATCATATTGTTTTTTAAAAATGGGTATTTTAAGCATACATTAATCCTTTTTTCTACATTTCCTTTCTATTATTATTATTACGTATCATATCCTATATCTATTCCCTCTACATCTATAATTTATAGGTATTTGTTGGCTACGTAGTCAACATGTCTTCTCTCATAATCAGAGCTTCAGTTCGAAACCGATTTGGCCTTTCTAGGACCCACAAGGCTAACACAACGCTTTAAGGTGTAAAATTAGGTCTCATCTTCGTATGGTGTGGTTCTAAACAAATTAATATATAGGTATTTCTAATTTCAAACGATGTGAATCGGTGGTGAAACACATATTAAAATTACATATATCATTCTTGCAATTTATATTCCACTTCTTTTTACATACTCCGTTTGTTGAGTTTGCAAAGTCTATAATCCGTTTCCTTCCCCACAGATGATAAATCACCCAAGAATTTGGCTTCACCTACCCTAAGCATTATCCCTTTCATTCCTTCAATGCGGAAGGCAAAATCCATTCCATTGTTTTTCCTTTATATTTCCAGCAAAGAAGTATCTGTTGTATATGCGAGTATAATCCTCACAATTGATGAACCCAATGTTGCAATGGTCTAAATCATCCGCACGATGACAAACAAAGACTATGGAGCCAATATTATGTGCAGATACAACGACTTGTAAGAAGTAAATCGACACGCAAAATTTTATGATAACATGTTTTTATTCTGAGTTTGGAAATTATTATTACTAGTAATTTTACTAGCCTCCGGGCTACTATAGTGGTTAGCGCGTTTGCTCGGCAATCGTTGGTTCAGGAGTTCGAATCTCGGTCCGGATTCTTTTTGGTCGTGTGCGACTCTACATCTCACTATGTCGATCGGTCGACCGGTCCCCGTTTTGCTTTTTTTTTGTTATAGCAATAACATCATAACTATCTGACCGATTCTAACGAAATCTAAAAACTTTATGTTGTTTTACATTCTCCTTCAAATGATACAATTGCCAAAGTCCTCTCAAGTTAGCCAGGATATTATTTTGTTTTGACGATAACATCATAACTATTGGGCCCATTCTAACGAAATTTGAAACCCTTATGTTCTTTTACATTTTCTTTCGAATGATATAATTGCCAAGGTCCTTCTAAGGTTAATCCGCGAATTATTGAAAGTTTTGAGGGTCGTAAGGTCATAGATCAGAATAAGTTAGACCACGCGACTTTTTGATCTGCAGACCTTGTTATAAAAGCGGACACTTTTTACTAGGGAGGTTACCTCCGTGACTGCACATCACGGTGGGGAAGGGTAGGTGGAGCTTGTAGCCATGACAGGCAGTCCACCTAAGAGAAGGCTAACTCTGATTTCAAAACCATGGTTCTCTGGGTATAACTTAAAACTACATCCGGTAGCGAGGCTCTGATTGGGAACTCTTAGAGTTATAGCGATAGTTAAGTTACCCTTTAATCTGTTATTGCTCCCAGGTCCACTATGATAGGCAGGAGCCGGTCTGATGACCGGTCTTGTAACAACGTACGAGGGGCGGTCAATAAGTTTTGCGAATCGGTAGGGCAAAACATAAGAAGGAGAATAGCTGTTTGTGGGGGTGTTAGGACAAGTTATGACAGGTCAGAACCTGCAGCCGCACACTTCTGCCTCGTCTATTTAAGAAGCAGTAGCTGATCGCAGATCGTCAGTCACAAAATTTTCAACAATGGAGAAGGTTGAGCACCGCGCAGTGATAACATTTTTGACGAAGGAAGGCAAGAATGCAAAAGAGATCCATGAACGCATGGTTGCAGTGTACACCGACACCGCCCCTTCCTATGCAACCATTGCTCGCTGGAATAGGGAGTTCCGCCATGGTTGTGAGTCCCTTGAAGATGACCCCCGTCCAGGACGCCCGTCAGACGTGACCAACGAGGACAATGTGACCCGTGTGGAGAGGATGATCTTCGAAAATCGACAGGTGAAGTTCCAAGAAATCGAGCGAGTACTTGGAATATTACATGGAAGTGTTATCAACATCATCCACGACAATTTGGCCTTGCCAAATTGTCGTCCCATGATCGACTTCAACGTCGTCAAAGTCCACAAGGCCAGAGTTGCACAAGCTGCCCTGCGCGAGTGCGGATTCAAGGAGCTCAACCATCCCCCCTACAGTGCAGATCTGGCCCCTAGCGACTACCTTTTATTCCGCCAAATCAAGGCTTCACTGCGTGGACGCCGGTTTGGGGACGAGGAAGATGTCCAGCTCGCCGTCCAGGAGATGATTGAACAGCAGTCGGGAGATTTCTGGTTGTCGGGAATTCGAAGCCTCAGCAACACGTGGTGCAAGTGCATTGAAGTCGAGGGTAGTTATATTGAAAAATGATAAAACACTTTTCCTCATATCTTGTTTCCTTATATCCGAATTGTGAAACTTATTGACTGCCCCTCGTATGCCCAAGATTTTAGATTCAAGATAGCATAAAGTTAGAATGTGGAGAGAAGGATAGGATAGATAGAAAACCTTGTGTAAAACGTGCGTGTTAATGGGATGTTAATGATTGTAGGATGAACGATGAGGGTGATAAGGTTAGGATGATAATGATTATTACCAGGTTGCCTGGCTAACGCTTTTCTTCTTTTTTTTCGTTTTTTTTTATGATGTGTGATTCTAAGTGAAATATTTAGCATTCAAGCCTTTGTTTTCATTTGCTCTATTGAGCATCTGTATCTATTTTTATTATTATTTTTTTTTGTTATTTGTGCTTCTTTGTCCTTTTTACATTATGTTTTTTTAGATGTTTCTTTTAATATATATATATATATATATATATATATATATATATATATATATATATATATTTAGTCAATTTTTATGTGGTTTTCTTCCTTATTATTATTAATAATTCTCTTAATTACTCATCGGGTTTCTCATTTTGTTTGTATAATCGGTTAATCGGTTGTTTTCTTCGGTTGATTCTATTTCGGTGTGTTTATCCTTTCGGTAATCTTGTATTTTATTTATAGATCGGGTTGATGTGCTCATGGCGCCGCACGCGGTCTTTTATAACAATCTTAAGTTTCGCCCATTCAAACATATACTATATTACTTGCATTGTTTCTTAACAACTTTAATTTTATATATTTATAAAATCAATGTATGGTCAATGAAGTATTTGTAATAAAGAAATAAAGTAATATTTCTATAGTTACATTGTATCCCACACCGGGCATCCAACATTACATTTATAAATTTAGATTTATATAATTTCAATTAGTTAACGTACACAATAACGTACACACATTCGCATTTAAATAGTTCACTCCTTAAGCGTGTTTTCTTTTAGCATATTTGTCCGTTAGCTGTTTTTTTTTCATTTTTGGCCAAGGATTTTGAGAAAATATCATTTGTTTAGCAAAATAAAATGTGGCCGATAAGATTAGCATATTTGCAGTGAAGGCTTGTAAAGTTAGTGTGCATACTAAAGGTGAGGAAGTAAGTGCACTCTAAACAATCTCACGCACAGGCGTCTTCATAAATGTCTGTCTTATGACATGAAGACTCTTATCCTCGTCCTCGAGGAAATGCCACGACGACGACGACGTCGACGGAATTTTACAAACTTTTCAAATTTTAATAGAATTTTGTAAATTTCACATTTTCAAAGAAGATGGATTGTTGACCGATCTCAAGGAGGATTGTCCCAAAGAAAAATTGAAAGGAATCTTGAAAAAACTCATTATTCATTAACAGAATTAGAGTCTAATTTAAAGAACAGGATAAAACATGGAAACCTCTTTTAACGAAGACCAGTATGAAGAAGAGGAATGAGTGATCTGAATAAATGAGCGACATGCCTTTGTAAATTTTGCACAACATAATTTTTCTGACATCAAGCTAGGCTCAATTTTCAGACAGTATGCCAGTATATGTCTGGAGATTACCCCATCAAGACTATGACATAAATAGATCAGAACCATAGTGAAACATGGTGGTCTTTATTTTTGGTCTCGGGAACACCTTGGAAATATTATAGCCCGGAGTTTGTTGGCAATATCAATTCAGAAAAATGAATTTCCTTTCTTAGAGGGACTTCCTCCAGTCTTTTTAAATGGTGGTCTTGCAAAAGAAAGTCATTTATTCATGCAAGATGAAACTTTCTCTCATGCTGCAAAAAGGACAAATGAATGGGAGCACCAAAGCTTCATCAAATGACTTGCTTAGTCGAGTCAGTCCCCTGACATAAACTCAATAGAACAATTGTGGAGAATAAGAGACCAGAGTTTACAGAAAAGGTAAAAAAGAGAACACGTTTGGAATTGCTGTATGTCATACACCAAACATGTTCGGAAATACTACATGCTGTAATCTCAGAACTCATTAAATCTATGCCTAGTCGAGTCGTAGCTCTAAAGGTGGAAGTTCATAAGTATTAATAATGTACTTTCATTGTTTACAATGTATTTCATGTAACAAATTTACAAGTGATGGTGTTTCAATAACTGATTAACCTGAACTCCATTTAGTTAATGCTTTGACTAAACTGTCATTCTGTTTTTTTTTTCTCCCATCACGTTCTATTCAAATTGCTACGAATCAGTTGCTTGACTTGCCATCGAAAATCTTGGCTTGCAGGTGGTTAATATATAATCTAAAAAAACAATTAAAATTAGATTAACTTTGGATAATTTCCAATAAGATCACTTTGACATTTTTTTAGCCAAATATTTAGTAATACAAAGCTAGAAATAATTCGTTAAAAATTGACTTCGAGGTTTCATGTTTTGGATTGCAGCAAAAACATCAAGGGTATAAAAAAATTACAAATATAATTGGCTAAATATTTTTGGGGTGAGGTGTAGCAAAAAAAAAAACCCGTAAAAGATTCCTACGAAGATAATATAATATTTTCACCATATTTTATCTACCAGATGAGATTTACTCAACCCAAAAAGGACTCATTTTTATGATAGACGGGAAGCTGTGTAAGGCATAGAAAAAGGACAATACGAGGGAAGAATCAGAAAAAAACATACGTTAATCAGTTATATTTTACGTTACATTGATGTTAAATTAATACGTTATGTTAATATGCTAAATCAAAATATGAAGGGCTCACAATCGTGAAATGCGTATTTTTCTTTATCACATTACCAATGCAAATGAAAAAAATAACTAAAATGAATAGAAGCCGTCCTAATACTGAACATGTTATGAACTCTTTTAAAAACGGGACATGGCACTAATACGTAATTCTAAACACCTTTTGAACAAGCACTAATTGACGTCTGTGGTGAACCTCCTATTAAATTTCTGTTACATTTCATTAAGGGATTATAACAGATTTTCTCTGTAGAATGGTTTTATATTCGATACTATGTTTCATCTGAGGCTTCTTCACATATACCCTCCATTTCATAAAACCTAGCCACGAAAACAACCTGGAAACACCACACATCACTATTCTCTGGCCCCTTCTCAATCTCCTTAAATATTTTCCAAGGGAATCTCATATCCATACCAAACTCGTGCACTTAAATTACCTACAACTGAGCTGACTGAGATAATTTCAACAACCATATCGGATTAACATCCAAAACTACTCAATCACCTATTTCATTGATATTAACAAAGCCTACGCATGCATACTTCGCCAACTCTCGCCAATAAACACCGATTATATTCCTATGGTAAAACTAAAAGAGTTCTACCCAAACTTCTCCCCCCAAAATCCACGGACACCATACAAAAGCAATCACGGACACAAAATAATACGGACACCATTAAACGCATGAAACACAAACTACATGCATTAATTCAACGACAGCAAAGATATCATTGACAAGCTTCAATAGATAATTTAAACCACAAAAAGTAGATAGAATTTCTGGAAGACCATCAGGTTAATGGCAAACTCAAGAATGAGGAGCAAACACCCACCCATCCATCTACTCGACCACAAACAAAGTCAACTTTACCAAAGAGGATTCACACTCATACAATACTGTGAATTTCAGTAACAGGGAACCTGATACTCGTATTTCACACAAATATCATGATTTACTAAAAACTGTTATATATACTATTTTACTATAAATTTAGTTTCATTTATAAAGAATAGTGGATTTGCAAAGGGGCAACTTCAAAAAGCATAAGGAAATTATTTGAAACCGAAATCATCTTTATCTGAGTTTTAAAGTCTGATTATATATGCCTAAAAAAAATTTAGGCATAAATTTATGCTTTTAAAGAAATCGTTTACTACGATTGATTGCCATCAAAATTTGTTTCGTATTTTGAGCTCACATACTAGTGCTACGAGAAATAGGTTGAGGATAACTCAAGGTCAACTATTCCCCATTGCTGTTTAGAATATCTCGTTAAGAACAAACACTATGAGATGTCGAGAACGAATAGTAACCTGCTTTACAAAACTACATTTCATGTCAACAGGCAAATATTTGGCAATTAATATAACGGCTGAAAGAGGAAGTTGCATTTTCATAGGAAAAAATGGTAAATTATGCACGAGGTGTAAATAGCGAAGGCATAAATGTCCTCAAGGAATTTATGAAGCGAGGAGGCGAGAGATGGAAAATTCCTTATCTCAGAAAATAAAATCTACATATTTCGAATGACATTTATTACCTGTACGAATTCTAAATATTTTACATTTGCAACAAGACAAACTTTTCATAATGAATTTATGTAAATATTTTTATTTTATATTTCTAATTTTTTAAAGGAGCTCGTTTTTTGCTAGAAAGCTAATCTAAGAATGCCATTAACTAGCTAGCAAAGTCAAGCAAACTAACTTAACCGGTCCAAATGAGCCGTTTACTGTAAAACAGGCAATGGGCATGAGTTGCTCTATTAACAAAAATAGTGAAATATCAATTTGTTCCCATAGAATTGTGGGTTTTTGTGATATTGAATCGCTAAGTAATATCATAGACCTTCCTCAAACAACGCAAATAGTGTGGAGAAACACGTTGCAAAGGAAAGCCCCTATACACCACTCTTCAGCAGAAACAGAGCATACGACTAGAAGTCGTAAACATGGAAGTTGACCTATCAAAGACGTAAGATCTAGTGTCAAGGAAATAAGATAACCTGACATTTACTAGTTTATCAATCAATTTGTGGAAGCGATATGTTATTTTTCCCCGACTAGGGAAAAATAAGCACGGTCGCCGTTCACCAGGGTAGCCATCCAACCAGATCTTGTTAAACAAAGTTAAATGAATGCCAAAATTTGATCGCCTATGTGTTGAAAAATGGCGTACAAAATATCAGAACTTGGTCGGTATTCGCGAAAGAACCTTGGTGCATCTTGGGTCGTCATTGTTCCGGGTGGCTTCACTTGAAGAGGGGGCACACTTTATCTTCTAGTATTTGGCCTTTTCACTGATTCGGGACTCACTACTATATATTTTATGGGTGATTTGTAGTTATTTTTCTTTCAAAAGTTTCGGTTTTTTCCTTTTTGGGAGAAGAGGGCCCCCCTCGATAAACTGCCGCCTGGATGTAAAAAGGAATTTGCCTTTGGGTGGATGATGAAAGATGGATGAGATAAATCCAGGCGGGATCTTCTCGGGGGTGTGATTGTATGGTGGACTTATTGACAACGCCGCTTCCCCGAGGGTTTTTAATCGCGACCGCTTTCCAACAAGAGGATGCCCCTCCGTACTATAGGAGGGGCATCTAAACCAACGAAATTGGCAGTCATACAAACAATCTAATGAAAATCAACGTGGTGCTGATCCGACTCCTCGACACTCCAACGAGGCTCAAGCACACCTCAAAAAGATTGGACTTGAAGCTAGTATACCTCAAGAGATCCTGGCCCAACGTACCATCGTATTAAAAAGACTAGACCCGCTCTTCACAGAAAACACCTGTGAAGAGATAAAAGAAGAAATAACTGCGAAACAAAAGTGGGCCTACATCACAGCAGTTTACAAGTTCGGGAAGGAAGCGGAATGGTGAAGGTAGTCTTCAGCAGCATCGCAATGGCAAATCCGGCAAAAAACGAGGGGATACTCGGCTTTTACCTTAAAGTAAGCCCCGAACAAATAGAGAAGGAAGAATATATCAACATCAACTGCTGCTTCAAGTGCTACGCAGTCGAACAGCACGCTACTAAGGACTGCACAACTACCAACCCTGCATGCTCCAGCTGCGCAAAAACCAGACACGGTTGGAAAGAGTGCAAGGAAAAGGTGCAAAAGTGCGTAAATTGTGGGGGTGACCACAGGCCATGAGGTGCCCCATCCGAAAAGAGGCGCTTCGCAAAAAGCGGGAGAAAATCAAGAAGGAAAAAGAAGAAAAGACAAAAACCACCTACGCGGATACAGCAGCGAGAATGACCACCCCTACACGAACAAACGCTACAAGGTTGGTCATGCCCAAGGAAGGGCAAGAAATCATGGCCATGGTTATGTTTGCCCACATAGCAAATCTTATAAACCCCGGCTCTTTTTCAACTCACCTCAACCTTCTTCTTGAGAAGAATGGCTGCAACAAGAAGGTCTGGTTTCCCGAAAACCCAGACTCGGCGGCCCTTTTCAATCTCGAATTCATCGAGGAACAAAAAAGGGCACCATCGAGTAATGCGGTAAAGGAAACCGCGCAAGAAAAAAAAATACAAACACCTTCGGAAGGAGAAGAGAAAAGGGGCGCAAGGAAGAAAAAGAAGATTACCGAGGAGACGCCACAGCAAAATATTACGGACGAGGAAGAAGAGGGGGAAGGAAAATACGAAGGGGTCCCCTTCACCGAGAAGAAGGAAATCCGCGAAAGAGGCCTCTTTTTCGACGGGAAAGACGTGGGCCTCCGTGTTTTCGGCTCCCCCCTGTCCCCAGCCCCCAAAGACGATATGGAGTTACTCATTATCGGCCTAGCTGCTGGTGAGTACAAATGGTCGTACGACTGACCATACTCCAGGAAAGGAGTGGCGGCTCTACTCCTAAAATCTCTAATGTCCATTAACCCAAGAGACGTCCATAATGTGAATATGACGACATTCAAGGCAAGACGGAGTGGACAAAAAACATCAGAAATTAAATAGTGAATACGAAAAAATGAACAATTAAAGTGAATAATAAATAAATAATCTAATCATATTTAGTGTAACTAATCTAATTTAGTGAAAATTAATCTAATGAAAATAGTGTAGTAAATAAAATAAATATAAATATAGTAAAAAGTGAAAAATTATTAAATTATATACAGTGATAGTAAATCATATTTTAGTGTAAATGAATTTAATGATAAATAATTTAGTGTAATATAACAAGCTGATTTAACTAATCATCAAAAATTACTAACAAAATTAAATGTAAAATGAAATTTAAAGTGAATTATAATAAACTAACTAATTAAATGAATTACAACTAATGTATTATAATAGCTATTAACTTTATGTAAATATAAACATTAATATTAAGAATTTATATAAATTATCCTTAAACTTTTTTCTATTATTAGAATTTAACTTAGAAATAATTCAATTAGTAATGATTTCCATGTCTCCGGGAAGCTATCATTTCCTACTTCTACTCAGTGCTTTTCCCTCCTCTGCTAAAATCTATTTTCACCACTATTTTTTCTATCATTATTACTACAATGTTTGTAATTAATATTTTAATTATGCTGCAATGTATGTAATTCCTTTTTGTATTTATTTACTTAATAAACAGTTGTAACCGTTGTATAGTAAGTTTTGGCTTAGTCTACTTAAATACGAGGGGCGGTCAATAAGTTTAACAATTCGGATATAAGGAAACGAGATATGAGGAAAAGTGTTTTATTATTTTTCAATATAACTACCCTCGACTTCAATGCACTTGCACTACTTGTCCCTGAGGCTTTGAATTCCAGACAATCAGAAATATGCCGACTGCTGTTCATTCCCCGCCGGACGGCAACCTGGACATCTTCATCGTTCCCAAACCGGCGTCCGAGCAGTGCAGCCTTAAGCTGGAGGAATAGAAAATAGTCGCTAGGGGCCAGATCTGCCCTGCACTCGCGCAGGGCAGCTTGTGCAACTCTGGCCTTGTGGACTTTGACGACGTTAAAGTCGATCATGGGGCGTGAGATTTCTAGGAACCCAACGGACAGAAACCTTGGTCATGGCCAAATTGTTGTGGATGATGTTGATAACACTTCCATGTTCTCGCTCGATTTCTTTGACCTTCTCTCGTCGATTTTCAAGGATCATCCTCTCCACACGGGCCACATTGTCCTCGTTGGTTGTCTAACGGGCGTCCTGGACGCGGGTCATCTTCAAGGGACTCATGACTATGGCGGAACTCCCTATTCCAGCGAGCAATGGTTGCATAGGAAGGGGCGGTGTCGGTGTACACTGCAACCATGCGTTCATGGATCTCTTTTGCATTCTTGCCATTCTTACTCAAAAATTTGATCACTGAGCGGTGCTCCTAAACCTTTTCCATTGTTGAAAAATTTGTGACTGACGATCTGCGATCAGCTACTGCTTCTTAAATAGACGAGGCGGGAGCGTGCGGCTGCAGGTCCTGACTTTTCATAACTTGTCCTAACACTCCCACAAACAGCCATCCCCATTCCTCTGTTTTGCCCTACCGATTCGCAAAACTTATTGACTGCCCCTCATAAGTATATACAACAATAATAGACAACAACTAATAGAGTAATGATAAAATTGTCAGTGAAATCCAAGTGATTGAATTAAATTAAAATGAAAGCTAACAAATAAAAATTTAAACAAGTGTAAAGAAGTAAATCATAAATATTAATGTAAATATAAAAACCCTATTAATGGGTACAATTTAAGCGTAAAAGCTGTAAATTAACAAAAAGCAGAACTCCTGTGTATTATTGCTCCAGGAGAAACCACTTTATGTATCTTTGCCTCTGACTAAATCCTTCCCCTTCTCAGCTATAATTTTTATTTTTTCAACACTTTAACTAGAATTTTTTTTTTAATTGTATGAATTATTTTATTTAATGTAAAATTTCTTGTACTGTTTCCTACAAATATATCATTATTATAAGTTACTGCCATATTTCCCTGAAGATGGCCCACTGCGGTCGAAAGACGTCTAGGAATAAAACATGTCCTTTGTGGCTATTTTCTCTCTCCTCGAGATTTCGGGAAAATGAAATATAGAGTTTGGTCAGCAGATGAGAAATTCGGATACAAGGAACAGTTGAGCTTTTAAAAAAAAAAAAAACTTTATTAAACTGATAATCGTTTAATTCGTATCTACTTGGCTATCTATTATCTATCGATATATCTATCTATCTAATTATATGCCTGTTTCATCTAACTATGCTATAGTTACTATGTTGTTAAGGCACTTAACATATATATATATATATATATACTGAAGGTACATAGAGCATATCTATGTACATAAATGTGCAATCCGAAGAAAAAATACATAACCTGAACGAAGCCAAAACAACCAACTACCCTTTTTAGACATCTTTACCACAAGCCTTAAAGACAAGATAATTAACAAAGTATAAATTAAAGCCATTGATCCGGCCTTTGCCTGTATGCAGAGAATGAATTCCCAGAACACTGCAACAACAGCGTAACTGGTATATCAATCGTACCCTCACCAACTGCACCAAATAGAAATTAGCATATAATGACCTTGAGAGAGCCACCCATGTACTCGTTTAACAAAGGATTATGTAACCAAGATATAGAGTCAGCTATAATAACAAAAATGAACAAATGGTAGTGTACAGGGGCCTATGACTCGAAATATAGACCAATCTCGAAAACTGGTCGTTTTAACTACATATATACTTTCAGACTAGAATGATCGCGAACCTTATTATGAAAAACAACTCAAGATCTGTACCAGAACCCAAAGAACGGACCTATTTAATAAATAAATTGGAATGACCGCAACAAAACTCTCAAGAAGGATGACATATCACCTCAATTATGGAGCACTAAAATCATACACAAGAGTAAGCACAGAGTTTGTCTCAACATAAAAATGATGGAGGGGGAGACTAAAATGTTCGATTTTGCCCCAAATCGCCACCAATTACTCTTTTTCGAAGGTATGAAATTATAAAAAGCACCAAAATTAAAGAAACAATTTAATCCGAATGAAATACTTCCAAATGCAACAGGGCGGAACTGAATAACGAGATTCGTTTAATATATTATCCGAAAGGAGCTCACCTCCTTCACGAACCCAATAAAATTGAGGTATCTTCTTTGACCATCGCTCCCCGTTAATCTTTTTTTACCTGTTCTTTCCAGCTAAATTTTTTTTTGCACTTGTATAACTTTTATATATGCGCCTACTTTTCCACACTATGTTTGCTAGTACATTTTGAACATATATTCTAATATATGAGCCTATTTTCTTCCTTTGTCTCTGAAAATGATATAAGTTGTATCGACAGACGTCAGACAAATAAAATATTCCGTGAAAGAGCCCCAATTTTCTGCTACTTTTCTCAAGATAAAACCGTTAGTTACCAATGAACTTTGGTGAGCCTATTCAATGGGTGAATCAAGAACAAAAGGCCGATATACGACAAATGGAGAGGCTCATTAAGAAAGTTAATGATATGAACTTAGCCGTCACTTTCAACAAAACATGATGTGATTTATATATATATATATATATATATATATTAGGGTGTTTCTCCCCCCCCAAAAAATATAAGTTTCACTCTAATCACCAATTTTTGTTCCATTTAGTATAAAAACAATGATCGCCAAATATCGTGCAATTTGATTAATATTTAGGGGTGCCCCTGGAAGGTTTAACATTTACCTTAATATTTATGAGAGAAAAACAGTACTTTTTGAATAGTTTTTGGTTAAAAACTGGGTCTCGTAAAAACTTTGTGTCATAATGGATATTGTAATTATAAAAACGTTTTGTTCTTGTAAATCTTTTCATTATCTTAACAAGAAATGAGAAATCGCACAGAAAAATGAAACAAGGAGAAAATATTCATTAATGCATTAATATGAATTCAAGAATATTTTGCCTTTTTTTTAAATAAATTCATTGCGTATATTTTTCTTAAGTATTTGTGAAGGCAAATAGTCGCTGTGTTAAATAACATGCTATTTGCACGGTTACAATTGATTGTTAAATTGTAAGAGTTCAGCCATAGCAAACTGAATGGCTGCAACATTGAGTCAATTTTCTATGTTACCAGGATACGAGACGTGGACCCACTCTTACTTGTATCTCACCAACCTCTTTCTCCAACCACCACCCATTGAAAGAGGATGATTATTTGAGACCTTGCGAGGTGGCTCACGGCCGCCTGTAACTGAGTAGCTGTTATAATATTAATGCCGCTCATTGATGGTTGAGCAATGTTTTCTTCCGGCTATCAGGGAACTTGAGTCTCTGCTCCGAAACTACTTTAAGCAAAAACTGAATCTGATCTTCATCTCATGTTAAATGGCAATTGTATTCTTGAATCAATGTGATCCCTCGTTCTGCATTGTCATTGGCAACCTTGAGGTTAAAAATGACAGACGCGGCTGTCTTAAAATCAATGTTGCTTTCCCAAGTTTCTGGGTCAGAGCGTAAGAAGGAATGTCGCAGTCCCAGCTTTGTAAAAAGGGACATTGAGTTTTTGCTACAGAAATCTTCTAGCTTGGATGATGAAACAGAGTCCTCTTTCAAATTGATCCACTTTAGGGGTTTCTTTGCACCTTCCTTATTTGATATGGCTTCAGACATGGCGCTATTTGTATATGTTGAGACCAGAGGGTCAAACAAAGCCATTGCCACCATTTCCTCTGTGTTCGCAGCATTCACACTTTCAATGAGTAAATTGCTTTACTCATCCATCTGGCATGGTGCATTGGCCCAGGAGTTAACAAGCGAAGCCCTCGTGGAGGAGTGCCTCCCGGGAAGATCAGAGACAACTCTACCAACTCACGGTAGTCATCTAGAAGAATAAGATTCTTATTCTTGAGAACATCTTCAAAGAAAGCTGTTAGGTTGTCTTTACTATTAATCAGAAACTGTTCCACCTCGGCACTGTCAGCTCCGGTGCTTAATGAACCTAGACCATGATCAATGGTGTGCCAATGTGTTTTAAACCTCTTGAAAAGAAGTACTTCAGGGCCAGACGTTGGACCCATTGAGGCGGTGAACGCTGCTCCAAGGACGAGCTCAAGAACATGGTGGTGGCAGGCCAGATGCAAGAGATCTTTCTTCAACTGCTGTTACAGGATGACACAGGTTCCGGAAAACTTCCCTGTATTGGTGGCTGTGGTGTCGAATCTCATCCCTACAATCTGATCTTCTAGGATCCAGTCTCTCAATTCTGATAAGAAAGTATTTGCTTGCTCACTACCTGTTCCACTCCTGAGCTTGGAAACACACAAGAACTGACTGGTACCAATACCGGTTATCAGAACTGGAAGCCTCTCCACATGCTGATTTCCAGTGAGATCTGCTATCAACTACCCATCCCAGTGCAGGATGAGTGAAACATCTTGAAGCTCGTCTTTAAGTCTGGGTATAGCATGGGCTTGAGTAC
Organism: Ceratothoa steindachneri; assembly: GCA_963969495.1. Taxonomy (NCBI): domain Eukaryota; kingdom Metazoa; phylum Arthropoda; class Malacostraca; order Isopoda; family Cymothoidae; genus Ceratothoa; species Ceratothoa steindachneri. The sequence goes on along the minus strand of OZ018318.1, from coordinate 135,552,440 downwards.
GATGTTCTATTCTCTTCCAGTGAATGGAGCTCTAATTTATGTTTGAGGCTGCAACATTATAACCTAAGATGGCAGCTGTCTCTGCAAGAATGAATGTTGCAGCTCTTGATGACGTTTTAGTCCAGTCAAGGGTAGCACAATATTCCCCACACGTGCCTTCTTAGACGGAGGCGGAACTGGCACAACAGCTTTCGAAGGCCTGCCAACGCCTTGCTCTTGATCACTCTGTGTCATTAGATTCATTACCTGATGAGGACGAACTGGTGAGAACCGCTTTGCTCAGTAACGCCTTCTTTTCAACTGTTGCTCGCTGACGACGACGTTCTGCAGCAATGGAACGTGCTTCCGCCTTCTTCTCCTCCTGCACCAATATTTTGTCAACTGATCCAAAGACGCCTCGAGACAGTCTTCCCTTTGTGTGAGGAGAAAATCCCTATCCTCTTGGATCTGCATAATGTTCATAGCATTTTGATGAGCGATTTCAGAGAGTGTCGAGACTTTTTAAAAATTCACTTTCCTTTCTTTGCCTTATGTGCTGCAGTTGTCTTTTTGAGTGTTTTTGGAGCGCTTTCCAGTTAGAAAACACTTTTTCTATTTTTTGATTACATGTTGCTTTGCCTGTACTGGAATATTCGCTTTTGCCCAAAACTCAAGAACGGCCTCGCAGGTGGCTTTTGACGATGTCCGAATTTCCTCTTTTACGTTGAAATGCCGATGAAAAAAGCATGCAATCACTTGTCTCGTCTAGGAAAGCTTTGCTCCGCCAATCATGGGCTCGCTGTGACCTATCAAATAAAACTCGGTTCATAAACATCAAACGGCTTCAATGGTGGGTTCAAGAGAATGTTTTCAATAATGCGTTCACAACTGTCCTCTTTGGGTGTATTTGTGTGTAGACGATTCCCTTAAATAGTTTAAGTCAAATATTAAGGAAAATGGTCCATTGGTTAACCTTGCATGGCCACCCCTAAATATTATTTTAATTACACCAAATTTTACAAGAAGTGTTTCTGTAGGTATTGAAACAATTCTGGATGGTTAGAGCTTGTATTATTCCAACTTTAATTTTATACCCCTATACCTGAGAAACACCCTAATATATATATATATATATATATATATATATATATATATATATATATATATATATATATATATATATATATATATACAATAAAAAACACTGTTTAGGAGTATAAAGTTTAATAAAATGGGACTAGTTTCGATATGTACTTTCTCATATCATCTTCTGCCGTTAACTAAGAGAAATCGACAAAGAAAAACTGAAATATATAATAACAAGTAAATGGAGGCGTTAGCTTTAAGTGATTTACAATATCCTTTAGAATGAGGTTTGATACATAGTGACTACATTTATGCTGCCTTTCTGACAGACTGTAATTTGGAATTTCTTTGATTAATGAGGATTCAATCATTTTTCTTTTATTAAAATCGTTACAATGGTAAATTTGGGGGGCACTATGGAAATCTATTGCATGATAGCGTTTTTCACATGGTTAAAAATACTAGAAGCATTGCTTGCTCTACGAATATCCTCCCAATGTTCATATAAACGTTTACTTAATGACCTTCCGTTCTCTCCTACATAGAAGGAGGGGCAATTTGGAGCCTTATACGGGATTAAATATAACCCTGCATCCTTATTTTGCGATTTTGGCTTAGGGGAACGGAAAGATCTCTTGATAGTTAATGGATATTTGAAGGTGGTTAAGTTGGGAAATAAAATGGAGTTTAGTCCTTTGAGCGAGGGGTAATATGGTAGAGATGAACAATTATTTTTATATAGAAGATTTTTTTGTTGAAGATGGTAGAATATTGCAATAGCTTTAGATAGGCTTTCATCTATACAATAGAGTAAAAATTTTAACTAAATGAACATGCATGTTATGAAGGGGATCTCATCTTGTAAAAAACATGAGTCACAAATTCGAAAAGCTCTTAAATACATATATACTACGATTGTAGTATCTATGACACAAATAAAAAGTGTATATAGGAATTAGAATTATTAGGTTTACGGTATACAGTAAAAGACGATTCATCATTAATTCTTAAAACTTTTACGTCAAGGAAAGGTATGTGATTGTCATTTTCCCATTCCACTTTGAATTTTATAGTGGGATAGAGGTTGTTAAGCTTTGTCAGAAAATTATCAAAGGAGTCTATTTGGTTTAATGGCTATGTGGAAATCACATCATCTACTTACCTATACCAGACAAAAATTTTATTGGGTGTAATAGATTCCTTCGGGGAAGAACTACGACAGCCCAAAATAATAATTGGAATTGAATTTCGTTGAGTGCTCGGGTTTTTGTTATTCGAATACTTTAAATATGGTTGCCCGAGATTGGTCTTATTTAATTAGGCTTTAGTGGTTGGAGGACTTAAACAAGAATTGCAAACATAATCTTTAATTACACAACAAAACATATAATACAAATAATTACACTCTCTAGTTATTAATTAATTCAGCAATGGGAAAATTATCAATAATTACCAATAATTACTTATGCCGAAAGGGCTCAATACTCCGAGTACTAACCGAATAGGGTTTAGAAAGAAACTACGAATGGAATGCTAGCCTTGGGGGCACAATAATTAATTTTAGTTATCCGAGATGACTCGGGAGGAGACTACGTGACAAGTCTTAGTCATAGGGGCTTGCGTACGCGCAGACCTTTCAGTAAAGGCAAGTATTGGGGTGGATGGATGCTATCTAAGTTCACCAGCATGTAAGGTTTTTGATGAATTAGGTGTAGGCAAGTCTGTGGTGGGTTCATAATTTGTCATATATAGGGTGGAGAGAGGTGAACTCGTCCAGGTTATGCCAATCATACAGTTGTCCCTCCGTTTAGGGGGAATTTTGCATTCAGAGGAATGAATAACAAACACTTCAGGCCAAAGTGACAATCTACGGCGAGGAGAGATAGATTGTGTCTTAGAGATCAGGGCAGGTATTTGGTTCTTAATTGGGTCATCCTACCTGGAGGTTGAGTATAGGAAGTATAGAGGCAGATGTTAAACGGTCGATTTCGGGCGCCGACGATGTGAAAAAACTGGGTGTTACAATTGTAATGCCTTCTTTACTCATATCTAATTTTGTCTGGAGTCAAGACAGCGCAACGTAGAGAGCGGACTCGGATCTCTTAGTGATAAGGCAATGAGGAAACCTCTTATGACGGGATCGATGTAAACTGCCACATTTGAGCCAGTAGGCCTCGCCTGTGCAATCCGAGTCATCGTGTCCTAATTTTCCACACCTAAACACACACTTCGAGTTTTATTACAGTTTTTCATAGAGTGGCCAAATCAGCTTTAATTGCGACACAGGAATTGGATAGAAAGTTCTTCTTGGATGTCAAAAGCGATAAAGTTGTCCGTGGAACCGAGTATGGGAAAGAAACTGTCAAACACCAGCGTGCAGATGCTGACATTAAATTCGTTCTTACCACTTGCCGAAATTTGGAAGGAACCAATGAACTGAAAACCAAAGCAAGCGTTTGGTTAATGCTTAATAGTGGCTTGAAATATAATTTCGGAGAGGAAGTCAGCAATTGAAAAGTTAGGAGTAGACTCAGAGAAAGTCTCTTTTAGGGCGTAGTATGTGTGCAGGCCACACACCAACTGCCTACGGCGAATTTTCGCATGCCTGAGAGCAGGATTCCCCGTAAGGTCTTAAATGGAGAGCTTACTATTGGGAGTCGGCATGCTGGAGGGTCTCGAAAACGCTTTAAAGACCATATCAAAACTTCGCTAAAGAAATGCGACATTGACCCCACCAACATAGAAAAAATTGCTATTGACTGCCCAGAGTGGCGTCAGATGTCTCACACAGACACTGAACTACTCACAACCCGCTACAACACCTTATCGGAACAAATAAGACAGCAACGGCATGCACCACCACGTGCAGACGGCAACTTTCCCTGAAATACATGTGGTCGCGTGTGGAGATTATGGATTGGACTCATCAGCCACCAACGAGCCCACCAGATGCAGTGAACCTGTTCTACCTAAATTATTCTACTTCAGCATCGTGCAATATCATCGTCGTCTGCGACGGACTACGTTAAGCAAAACCCCTTTATGTACTTTGATGCTTTCTTTTACCCCGAAGTGGGTTGACAGGTATAGTATGGAGATCATGTTTCAGGTGACATCTGAATCCTCTTACGCCCACAGATACGTTCAGTTCCATTTTCATTGCCTTTAAAAGGATCTCCGCCTTCGTTGATTTTCGCTTTAAATATTTTAGGAAAAATCTCTTGAGATACCCATAGGGCAGTTTTTTTTAATTAAACGGAAAGATGAAAGATGAAATACATTTAATTGAAAAGTTATTCGCAAAGAACAAGTCTATCGCGCCTCATCTTTTGACTGTTAGCAATCTTTTCCAGTTGTCCTCTTTTAATATTGTTTAATTAGACCCACGAGTCACGTGGCTCACACTTATGCAGAGAGGAGCTATCTGATGAATTGAATGATAAATGCTTCGATCAATTCGATAGTCAACCGATAATTTCGAACTTTATAAATATACATTTTTTATCCTTTGTTCTAAATTTCCACTAAATTTGTCTAAAATACGGTTTTGGTGATGTGAGCATGTTTTTATTTATATAAATCAGTCAATGGGTTAACAAGAGCACGGTTTATAAATACTTTATCTTCATTAGTTCTTCAGATGGCGCGTATACCAAAAGGATGCATTTTGGAAGGTTTATCTGCAGCCCGTCTGATTCGAATGTTGAGAAGATCATACATGTATAATGAGTTTCGTTTTCACTGGTTATAAGTAAATCGTCTACATATGAGAAAATTAAATCCAAATCACCCCAAACATGGTTGATATACGAGGGGCGGTCAATAAGTTTTGCGAATCGGTAGGGCAAAACAGAGGAAGGGCGATGGCTGTTTGTGGGGGTCTATTTAAGAAGCAGTAGCCGATCGCAGATCATGAGTCACAAATTTTTCAACAATGGAGAAGGTTAAGCACCGCGGGGTGATCAAATTTTTGACCAAGGAAGGCAAGAATGTAAAAGAGATCCATGAACGCATGGTTGAAGTGTACACTGACACCGCCCCTTCCTATGCAACCATTGCTAGCTGGAATAGGGAGTTCCGCCATGGTCATGAGTCCCTTGAAGATGACCCCCGTCCAGGACGCCCGTCAGACATGACCAACCAGGACAATGTGGCCCGTGTGGAGAGGATGATCCTCGAAAATCGAAGGGTGAAGGTTGAATAAATCGAGCGAGAACTTGGAATATCACATAGAAGTGTCATGGCCAAATTGTCGTGGATGATGTTAATAACACTTCCATGTAATATTCCAAGTTCTTGCTCGATTTATTCGACCTTCACCCGTCGATTTTCGAGGATCATCCTCTCCACACGGGTCACAGAATTAAGTCGGCTATAGTCACAAGCAATGATGAACTGGGCAGGAATAGGGTGATTAATTTACTCTAATCTTACCTTCTGACAATATAGTTTTTATGTTCTCCTTAACAAACTTTAACATTTTAAGAGAAAGGGGTAACAGCGGACCGTCTGTAACAATAAAATGATGGAATGAGAGGAGAACTTTCCTTACATTTGGGAATTAACGCTATTATTGGTTGGCTTGTAAATAGCACTGTATTTGATTACTAAACGGTCTATCTGGGTGGCCATCAGAAATAAATGAAAGAGTATGAAGAATTAAGCTTTTATTTATGGCTCAAACAGAAAAATTCGTGGTACAATCCACCAAACACGATTTTATTAAATTTATCAATGAATTATAGAGTGCCTGGGAGTCAGCAACTAATAAAGTACATTGCATATCACATATTAAAATCTTCCAAACAAAATTGCACCTAAGTCTTAATGAGAGGTTTAAAGTTTGAGTGCCAAATGTAGGAATAGGGGTGCCAGAAGCTGAAGTGAGGGGAATATGTGAGTTCTAGTCGTTTTGTTTTCGCACTAGGGTATCAGGTATAATAATAATTACGAAGCGAGTTTCAATTAGAAGCCCCTTATTCATTTGGAGTCATTCACGTTTAAACAAGGGTGGCAAGCACATAATGATGCTACGAGTACGTCATCCATCAATGTTGCCCTAAAAATTCCGGGATTGCACTAACTTGTTGGTACCAGTTGGGAGGGGGGGACGTTCAATCAAATTATGTGTGATACCAACAAATACCGTTCTCTAAGGCAGGAGAGTTGTGAGCCCGACTTTAGGTGGTATGAGGGAAGACACGAGAGCTGCGCGACTGCGATGGTGATCGTCCTCTTGATGGGTCCTTAGAGTGTTTTCTAGTTCCTTTCGTTTGACAAAATTAGATTTCAAATTTGTTTTATAGCTCCTGAAGATGGGTTTAGAAATAACCTAAAATGTAGAAATAAAGAGAGGGACCAACCAGCCTCTTCGTTTTGTCCTTCTTACTTAAGATATATATATATATATATATATATATATATATATATATATATATATATATATATATATATATATATATATATATATATATATATATAAGTTGGCTCACAAGTCCCAGGACACAACAGTTCCATATTTCCCTTGGAACATTGGGCAAAGTAATTATTTTTTTTAGTCCTGAGGTAATTAATTGTGTCTTTAGTTATTTATTTATATTTGTACGTATTATTTTGCAGATAATCACGGATACAAGTAATTCTACGAGTAAAGAACGACTGGCGAGTGCAGTATGGGCTCATGAAAGATCTCGTAATAACATGACTATGACAAGCATTCGAGAAGCTTTTAACGCAAGGTTCAGGAAAGAACCATCATCAAAAAGCAACTTCTACGTATGGAAACAAAAGACTTTTCAAAGTGGATCTGTCTTGGACCAGAAAAGAGGTGCAAGACCACAAATTCGCCAGGACTCATGGGCACCTGTTGCAGCTTCTGTCGCACGATCACGAAAAAAGTCATCTAGGAAGCGTTCTGCCGAGCCGCAAATTCCACGTACCACAATGCTAAGACACTTGAAATAAGACCTAGAAATGAAGCATTTAAACCAATTTACGGGAATGAGCTCTCAGCAATGACATGGTCAACCGCCAACGTTTACGTGAAACAGTCCTAGCACAGTTCCCTGATTCTCCATGTTCTCATAAAATGATATTATTAAGCGATGAGTGTGCTATTTATCGAAGTACAAAGTGTCGTCATAACGTTTACTTCTGGTCAAAAATGACCCATACTTCCAACAAGAGATTGCGAAAAATCCCCAACATGCTATGATATGGGCAGGTGTGACATCAGAACATTTGAATGGCCCATATTTATTTGAACAGACTGTTAACTACGAGACATATGGAGTTATGCTGAAAGGCTGGTTATTCCCTCACCTTAATGACTTGGGCATTATAAAATACCATTTGGTTTCAGCAAGACGGTGCCCCAGCTCACTACAAACTATCAGTTGGCACGTTATTAATGAAACATTCCCTAACCGCTGGATTGGCCGTGGTTCAGATGCCATAAGCTGGCCAGCGAGGAGTCCTGATTTGTCAACTCCAGGCCACTCCTTGTGGGGTATAATCAAAAACAAAGTTGCATCAAAAAGATATAACACCATCAATGAACTAAAAGACGCAATTAAAGCGGCATTCCAAGCCATTTCCAATGAGACATTAAAAAGGATGGCTCAAAGAACATGCCGGTGTTTGCAGCTATGTCAAGATTACGAAGGCGCGCATACTGATCCACTAGCCCATTCAGGTAAGTACGTGTTTCATAACACTGACTATTATATTTGTTTTCCTTAAATAAAATATTAATAATTAATGTATACAACACTTGATAAAAAATTACATTTGTTTTGCGTTAATAACTTATTTATACAAAAGTTGTACGTGGAGTGTGCTGTAGAAATTCAAAAATTCAAAAATTTCAACTACATAGATTATGTTTAGGAGATACTGGTTTACTCAAAGTAGCCACTTCACCTTCTACTGCGGCCTCAAGACGGCTCTGAATCTTGTCCCATGCCTTCCACACTGTATCCCTGCAAAAATATTTGAACCTTGATCTTGCCCATCAGATAGTTCTTGATGCTGCTGGCACAGACAGCCTTTGCTCTCATACTCAACCACTATCCACACATAGTAATCCACGGGATTATAATCGGTGAATTAGCAGGCTGGAAAGTGGCAGGGGTGAAGTTATAATTTTTTTTTGTCAACCACTTCTTTTTCCGGAGGTATGGCCTTCCAGTAGCAACCCTCTATAAAAAGCTTAAACACAGTCTCCAGCAGCTCAAGATATCGGTCTAAATTGAGATTAAGACACTGCCTAAAGATATAGGGCATCAGGACGTTACCCTGAGTGGAGGCATCAAATTCCGATCGCAGTTGGGAGGACGTCAGATGGATTGTAGGCACACTACCTGTTGGTTTGTGTATTGTGCAACTGGTTCTAGCAGAAGTTATTTTCATGTGAGAAGAACGAACTCCTCCCTTGCTCAACAGGATCTCATTGTCTTTGGCTCTCAGAATTTGCCTTGGCGACTCTTGTACAAGTAGTAGCAAAGGTCATGATTCAGAAGCATTTTCTCTCTCGCCAAAGCAAAGGATTTCTTTGCTTGAGTCTTTCGTTGCCTTCTCCTGCAATTATTAGATAGGATGAATTTAGCGGTGCTGACTGCGTCAGAATACTTTTTGTGTCCCTTTCTGCTGGCCACATCTTTGTATTCTTCGTTGCAGCTGTCTATGTCACATTCTTTAGCTTTTATATTGTTCAGAGTGTATTGAGGAGCAGTGAAAACGGCGGTATTTTGACATCCAGCGCGAATCATCCTGATGCAGCTAACTCTTTTCCAATATTCAGGTGGCTTTCATTCCTCCATCTAAGCTAACCTTTTCGCAACTAAAGCCTTGCTCTATATGCTCTACAAATTTTAATACAAAGTAAGTCATTAACTAAGCAAAAAAAATACCTACTATTTTTGAGTCTTCCAAAGATTCCAAGAGCGATGCCGTCGGAAGTCTCAAACTCATGGCAGTGTCACGCTAGGCGGAAAGGTCGTGGATGAGTTTCTAGAATATACTCAACCAACAGCAAGACCCTAACGGCGGGACATGCAGACATGGGCCATATAACATTCCTGTGTCTGGCTCAGGCGGAAGAAGGCAGCGCCAAGCGGGCAGGCGCGACAAAGGCGGTCTTTGATAGACCAAGAAAAAACAGCCCGATACAACCAGCTTCGCTGAAACCTCATAGCTCAAAGTTTTGAGCCGTAGTGGACGCGTTACTGGCCAAGTGCGCGTAAGTGGCCGTCTCGTAGCCACGACCGCCCAAGTCAAATTCTTCAGCGACTGGCATTCGTCTCTGTTTTCTTGACCTGACGACTACACCAGTGCTTAGACACGATATGACGTATCCAGCGATACGTCAGTCAACGTCTTCCGGCCAAAATGCCAAAATGAGACATTTAAAATCTTCAAATTTAGTTATCTATATATATACAGGGGTTGGCAGGATACTTGGAACACGTGTTAAATTCAATGAATTTTGTTTTCTAAACAGCGTCGATGCACATTGTAATTGATTCATACAGCTGCCTGACTTCATTGAGAGGAACTTTGAGCTGTTCTTCTTGCAATACCTGCTCCAGCTGTTTAAGACACGACAGTGGAGCGTAACAACTTCTAACTTGTCGCTCCACACGCACCCAAAATGCTCAATAATATTAAGACCTAGAGATTTGGGGGGCCAATATATGTGTTGTAGCTCCTACCTGTGCTCTTCATACCAATTCTTAATCACATGAGCGGAGTGTATTGGGGCATTTTCATCTTGGAAAAGGCCCTCACCATCAGGGAATAATGTCTAAACCATGGGATGGACTTGCTGTTGATCGTACCGTGCAGGGTACCGATTGGACCAAGAGAATTCCAAGATATAGCTGCCCATACCATCCCTGACCCTCTTTCGTGCTTCAGGGTAGGAAGAAGGCTGTCAGAATTAATAGCTTCCCATGGCTGCCTCCACACATACACTCGCCCTACAGTGGACAAAAGAGAAAAACTGGACTCATCGGAGAATATTACTTGCTTCCATTGGTCTGTCAACCAGCCCTTGTGCTATGTACACCAATTCAGTCCTTTCTGAATGTTTCGATGAGAAAGCAGAGGTTTCTTGATGGCGGTTCTTCCATGATATCTGGCTTTATTGAGCTCACGGCGAACAGTTTTGGTCGAAACTGGGCAAGTGAGTTGTTGATTCAACTCTGCAGTCTTTTTAGAGGCAGTTGTTCGGGTTTTTTCATCGCAATGTGTTTCAACACTCGTCGGTCTCTTTCAGCGAGCTTCGACGTCCTGCCAGAATTACTCCTCCTGCTGAAGTTTTTGCCCTGCTTATCTAATTCTGTCATGGTCCTTAATATGGTAGCTCTCTAGACACATTGGAGTTTAACTGTTCTGGTCAGGGAAACTCCTGCAATTCGAGTTCCAACAATTTGCCCTTTTTTGACTTCGACCATTATCTGAAAAAGAAATATAAATAATCATTGATAAATAAAACTATGTATCTACAATGAAAACAAAACACTCGCAATGAAATTTGGATAGATATTCGTAATATAATGGCACATTGAAATATTGGTGTTAAATTTCTACTGTTTCAATTATTTTGTCCAACCTCTGTATATATATATATATATATATATATATATATATATATATATATATATATATATATATATATATAGTTAACAGCCAACATCATAAAGAAAGAAAAATGGTATCACAAGCCGGAAAAAACGCTGAAGAACATATTACGTTAACCATTAAAAGCTTAAGAATGAAAATGGGAGATTTAGAAACGAAGAAAATAGGGCAGACTATTTTGACCGCTTTGTGAATGGAAAATAAAGGGATGAATTTGAAACTCTGTCGTCAAGCGCTCATCACTATCAGAACCACAACGCTCATTGACTGAGCTAACCATCCTTGACCCCCAGAATGTTGATTTAAGAAGCCTTTTAAATAACAAACTGTCGGTTTTAATCCAGTGAGAGACAAGACAAGTGTTTTCTAGTAGGAGGGGCTACGGGATTTTTTTGCTTATAATAAGAGAAAATCACATGACCCGTAATATGTATAGTGTATACACAAGAAAACTAAAAATCTTTGAAACTCGAAGGAACGCATGAAGTCTAATCTAATGCCCCATTGCGTCAACACAAAAAAGAATTTAACAAGGAAGTAAAATCCATCTTAAAATACTACCTTGATTTAAAGGGTAATTTTATATTAACAATCTTAATCTTTTGTATAAGCACGGTATCAAAAAGATGCAAGAGGACCTGTCTTTTACAACCCATTATGTCTACGGCTAACTCTCCGTCCTACCAATTAATACGTCCCACCTCGTATTTAATAGCGATACGTCATTAAAGTGTCTACGGACACTTTTACTCTGGCATAGTGATAGTACAGGGTGTCAGCCCAAAATGCCCCCTCTTTTATAATGTTAGCCATTAAAGCTTGAAGGTAGAAATAAGTATCATTGCAAAGAACAATATTTAAAATTTTATAAGCTAGCTTAGGTAGCCAAGGCTTGCGGTGGATAGTCTAGGCTAGCCTAAGATGTCTTATCTATGCAGACATTAAACAGTGACATGGCTCCATAATCAAATCAATTCATCATTTTCGAGCAAGATATGGTATACGATTAGACACAAAAACAAAACAATCCAGAGAAATTACGCCAAGTGGAATGCAAACAGTACAATTCGTAATTAAAATAAAGGAAATTCGAACCGGAAGAAAAGTGTGAGGACGGAAACGAACATTGACAAGGTAAGACTTTAATTGATGCTGATGAAACACAGTCAATGAGAAAATTGGCTGATGAGACACATTCGAGTAGAGAAGCTGTTCGAACTATTATAAAAAGAAAGATCTTAATTTAAAGCCATAGAAAAGTCAATTTCATCGAGAAATCTCAATGTAGGATAAGCAACGAAGGCTATCGTTTTACCTGAGGGTTAAATAAATGTGCGATGATAATCAATTAGTATTGAATAACATAATTTTTAGTGATGAATGTCACCTTTACCTGAAAGGCATGCGAAATAAACAGGATTACTCGAAGTGGTCACTAACTAAGCCAAATAATCACTTTCAAAAACCTTTGCACTCCCCAAAGATAACCGTATGGTGTGGACTAAGTGGAAATAAGATTTATGGGGCCCTACCTCTTTGCGAACCATGAAACAGGACAAACTCAGTCAATTAACGCTGTCAGATATTTTGACAAGTTTAAAGGAATTTTCGTCAATAGCAAAAGTCTCCTAACGAATGGTTTCAGCAAAATGTCGCTACAGCCCGTACTGCATGTACCACCATGACATCGTTGAAGGCTCGATTTCTTCAACGACTATGTCGTATAGGACAAATTTCCCATCGCCAGCTTGGTCACCTAACTTGTCACTTTTAGACTACTTTCTATGGAGTTTTGTGCAAAACGACTATTTTGAGTTGCACCCTATAATTTCCCAGAACTGAAGAACAAGTTTCGAGAAATTATTTCATCCATAAATGTCAATATTTCTCAGAATGCCTTAAGAGATTTTGCTGATCGTATTGATGAGTGCGTAGAGTCCGGTGGTGGTCATTTCGAACGTTTAAAAGCTATCTCATAAAATTTCAAATATTGTTCTTTCCAATGATACTTATTTCTACCTTCAGGCTTTAATGGATAACCAATTACAGCATTATAAAAAAGGGGACATTTTGGGCTGTCACCCATTATAAACAAATCAGGTTTCTCAACCATATTCCTACGTCCGTGCAGAATGTGTTTTAACATAGATTGAAATCGAAATCCAATCGTATCGTACGTCCCCAAAACACTTTCCTTAAAGAGATTTCTTAAAAGCTATCTAATGCAGAATAAACCTCCACCTCTGTCCACACGGCTAAAGAGTCTCATGCCTCGTTTCAACATATGAGCTAAACTGCCTATAGCATCAATTGAATAAAAATGCAGAATTCTTCTATACCTCAAACGACTGGTTAAAACAGTAAATGTGGAAGCCACGTTAATCGATTCCAAGTCAAATATTAATATTCCAACACTCAATTTCAAGGTCAACGGGGCCATTAGATCGCTAATTACATCCCAGATAGAAAATAATTGGCCACACCATTTTAGAAATTTTCTCTCCATGCGACTCCCATTATATTGGATATTAATATTTGTTGTAATACTTTTGTCGCTTTTATTTGTGTTATTCTTCATTATTTTCTAATATAAATTGTCGCCTAGGAAAATACAGCCTTGGCCAAAATTATGGGGCAGGTATGAAAAAGTGAAGAATATGATTAAAACTCATTTATTTCAAATTTGTCATAACACAAATAAACATTTTTTGCGTATATCTATCAATAATTAATATTTGATGTGTCCTCCTTTTGATTTTACAACCGCTTTTTATGCGTGTTTGCATGCTTGAGACTAAGTTGGCTCAATCTTCTGCCACTCTTCATGAATCTTTGCTGTGAATTGACTTTTTGAAGAATATTTGTGAACCTTCACTGTTGTGCCCAAGTGTGACCACAAATGTTCAATGGTATTGAGGTCTGGAGATTGAGGGGCTATTCTATCAACGTCACCCATTTCTTTTCAAACCACTTCTTTGAGACTCTCGATGTGTGGCATGGAGCATTGGCTTGTTGGAAGATTACACCATCTGGTATGTCATCATTGAAAATTTTACCTAAGGAACGTTGATAAAACTGGTCTGTCGTGGAATGGCCAGACTCTCTCTCTCTCTCTCTCTCTCTCTCTCTCTCTCTATATATATATATATATATATATATATATATATATATATATATATATATATATATATATATATATATATATATATATATATATATATATATATATATATATATATTGAGTGTAGGGATTCCAAAATTCTTAGACTATATTCATTGTTATTATGACCAATTATTTTGAAGTTATCTATGGAACATTCTGTCTTGCATTGTATACTATGATTTCTAATTACAGAAGCTTCCTTCTTAGACAATATTTTTCCAATGCGATGGCTTATTCTCATGTGAGAACAAAACCTCTCTTTCAATGAGCGAACCGTACTACCAATATAGGTTCCTTGCAAACAACAAGGACAAGTAAAAGCATAAACAACACGGCTGCTCATTTCTAGAGGAAGTTTGACTTTTGACGAGAAAAAACTTCCTATGGAAAGTGGGTTAACAAAAGTGATTTTGAAGTTGGTATGAAAGAAATATTTTTTAAGTAATTTGTTGCATTTTCTAGTGAATAATTTATTGTAAGGTCCCATTTCTGGTAGAAAATACAACAAATTACTAAAAAAATATTTCTTTCATACCAACTTCAAAATCACTTTTGTTAACCCACTTTCCATAGGAAGTTTTTTCTCGTCAAAAGACAAACTTCCTCTAGAAATGAGCAGCCGTGTTGTTTATGCTTTTACTTGTCCTTGTTGTTTGCAAGGAACCTATATTGGTAGTACGGTTCGCTCATTGAAAGAGAGGTTTTGTTCTCACATGGGAATAAGCCATCGCATTGGAAAAATATTGTCTAAGAAGGAAGCTTCTGTAATTAGAAATCATAGTATACAATGCAAGACAGAATGTTCCATAGATAACTTCAAAATAATTGGTCATAATAACAATGAATATAGTCTAAGAATTTTGGAATCCCTACTAATATATATATATATATATATATATATATATATATATATATATATATATATATATATATATATATATTTGCAAGTTGGCCAAAAATGAACTGGTAGCTGGTACACGTAGAGGTTGCAAAAAAAGACAATGAAATATATATATATATATATATATATATATATATATATATATATATATATATATATATATATATATATATATTTATATATATATATATACGTAGGTACTTTTGGAGCTTTATGACGAAGTTGGTTGAAGACCCTTAGTAAATGTAAAAATTGTTATAAGTCCAGTGGAGATGGTTTATTATTAACTCTGCGCGGTCCTTTTTATTTAAAAAAAATATTTCATAGTGCAAGTTGGCCAAAGATTAACTGGTAGCTGGTACACATAAAGGTTGCAAAAGAAAGACGATGACAAAAATATATCTTTACTAGCAACAAAATATTATTTAAATATACCCAGATATCGGGTTTAAAAGGAATGGTCGCACAGACGGATTTAAATGTCTACGCGAGATACAGGTGGGTTAATCAGGGGAGTAACGTGGTCTGGTTCAGGACGGTGATAAAAAAAGGGGTTTTGAACCGGGGCGCACACACAAAGAATGGATCGATTGAGTAAGTCAGATTCTAAATCAATCAGAAGGCGGCAACGTTCAAAATTGCTTAAGTACTCGTTGCAGGAAAGGGGCCAGTCGGGATACGATGACTGTGATCGGGGAAGTCGGGTTACCTCTCGCTTCAGATGAGGGAGCACACGTAGCTTGCCTTCGGAGATCGGAATCTTTGTCAGATTCTCGCCGATTGACTATGGCAGAGTTCACGGATGTCGATTTAGCTTTCGTCCTCGAATCGAAATCATCATTGTCTCCGATCGCGGGGGAGGGGGGGCGAGCATCCTTCAGCTCGTTCGTGGTGGTAGGTGGGAAATCTATTAGTGCTACTTACTAAACTGAGTCGAAGGATTATATAGACGCTCGGCGAGGTGACTTTAGATCGCTTAGCGGCCGCCTCCACACACACGTGCGATTTTTGGGAAAGTTGTGTGACTCCTTCCGGGGGAAATTGTGATAACGTTGGCGTAGAATGTTTAACAAACTTTGATCTATAACGGAAAGGCAGGAATGTTGGCTGAAAGGTGGCCATGGGAGACGATGAAATCGGTCCCGAAGCAAATACAGCTGGGGTGTTATAAACGGCGTAGGATGCACCCTCACCCGGGTTTAGCCGTGCTTTTAAAGCTACATGCGGTGATCTAGGAACCACGTGAGTACAGAAAGGACGTGGTTGCCCTTCGACATTATTCTGCTACATGGTCTAACATGCTGGTGTAAGTGTTTAAATTCATTCTTCCCTCACTAGTGAACAACAAAATTGCACCTGAAGACGACATGCAACCTCTATCCATTACACTGCCACATCCATATTTTACTATTGTGACAACATATCTCAGATCATAAGCTTCCCCAACTCTTCTAGAAACATAAACAGCTCTAGGCGGTGCAAAGTTCTGAGGAGAAATATCAAATTGTACTGATCATTTTTAGTATCAAATAAAAATGTGTACAAGCGATAATAAATTGGTGGAAACTAATGTGGAGAACCTGCCTCAACGTTGCTTTCATCACATTAAAAAGCTTTAGCCTAATCATCATCAGTCCAATCTCCATGCTCTTTTGCCCAAGACAATCGCTTCTTCTTGTTTACCTGAGAGCGACGGTTTCTTTCTAGCCTTAAACCCTTTGAACCCAGCTTTCAATAACCTTCTTCTCAGTGTGCGTCTTGATATCTTTTTTTTTTGTTGCTGCCCGAAATTCAGCAGCTACATCAGAAGTCGGTATTTTTTCATATTTGCCAGATATGTCCCTATTAACAACCTCTTTTCCCTCGGAGTTGTACACCTTTTGTGACTTTGACCATCATTGGTTTTGAAAGAATTGGCCTCATTGTACCTTTTATTGGTATTTTTGACACCTTTTCTTTAGTTTTATTCGTATTATTTATTTTTCCTATCTACCTCATAATTTTGGCCAAGCCTGTAAGTTATCAATGTTTGTTCAACTAAAAGATGGAGCATGAGGTTATAGGTCTGTGTCACCAGTTATGGGGGTGCGTTGCCGGTCTTACAGTGGAATTTGACCTGATTCCACAGTGTTATTTTGGGTAATCCGTTTGTAGGCTGGGTTCAAATGGTAACCGGGTGGTTGCTTAGCAAAAGGAAGGACTCGGAAGAAAAATGGCGGTTTTGTAGGCTTTAATCTTAGCTTAGGGCTACCTCAGTTCGGGCAAGTGAAATTGTTGTGTTTTCCGTTGTTCGTTTGTGTGCTCACGTCTTTGGCTGACTATCCGTGTTAATACTCAGTGTTTCTTGTAAGTCTCCTTCTGCATCAGATTCTTGAGGATGAGGTATAGACTGGTGATAATAATAATAATAACAACCCCGCTAATAATTACTAATCAGAATGAGAATAATGAATAATAATGAGAATGTTTCTGACCGCTAATTTATACTAACCCCAATTTATAGGCGTGGCTTCTCTTCTCTTAATCTAAACGTGGGGCGGAGCTTATCAAATCAAAGGTATGTGCGTAGGTTCTTTAATAAGACTGCTGGCCGGAGCTTGTTTAGTCAAAGAGTGTGTGTGCAGCTAGACAGTATCTGAATTTGGGACCCTAGCCTTGCTTTATCAACCAACATTTATAGCAAGATTGATTTTGTCTTACACGGGATCATGTAAACTCTCGCGGGTTAGATCAGATTCCGTTTTATGTGTACACAGCTGTTTCTACCGACTTTCTTATCACTGTAGTCAGCCCTTCAGCTTGCATCTGTTTCCTAATGTATATGTTTGTACGTTCATGTGAGTAACCACCGATTTCACTTGATTTCTTACATAAATACTCGGCTTTACATTGATACATATTAAATTGTAATTTTACATTATTTACAGGTATTTATTTTGCCTTACATTGATTCATTATTACAGAATGGTATATTATTTCAATGTTCGATTTGTGTGCCCAATTTTAAGATTTCATAGGGCCAACGGGGTGCTCATTTGTAAAGTTTTTTGTTGGCTCTACTCCGCCTTGCAATTGGGTGCTACGAGGTTTCTATACACACTCAAATATCAACATGTACACTACGTTAGAACCTACAATATTACTCCTGCTTAGTACATTTATTTCTGAAGTTTGTACTTTAGTTGGTAGTTATGGTACTTTCCTTGGAAAGCTTTTGATAGCCCTACTAGCAACCATTTATTTGTCTTTTAAGTGATGCTAATTCAGTTTACATCTAACTAAGGGGAAAAGTCCGACAAACAAGCATAGACAATAGAGTAAAAAATGCTTACAAAATATGATTACCCTATCAATTATAAACCAAAGTTAATCTATAGATGATTGTGATTTTCCATAACATTATTATTAGGTAAAGAGCTGTAAAATGATAGTACGCTGGAAGCAAGTTATGGAATATCGGTGCTAGAGGCAGAAGACGTCCGGTCAATAGAGGAATAATTAAAAAATAGCGATTCGAAAAGAAGAAAATAGAAGAATTCACTTTTAAAGTAGTTCCAATCGAGCTAAATGGAATTTTACCTGTTCATAAGTGAACACCAATTTGGGAACAAACTCTGGCCGATGCTTCTTATATAAGTACAATCCTAGGTTTTACCCAGGAGAGGGCAGGAATATTATAAATATCAATGCACCTTGTGTCAAGTGAGAGGGCTTGTTACTTAATTTCCTTAGTAAAATCATATAAAATGAAGAGAAGGCAAATAGAAAATCTATAAAATAAACGAAGCATAAAATAAGTAGCAATTTCGTTTGAGAAAAAAACGAAACAAGAACATGTCATTTAGAATAATAAAGATCAAGAAAAAACATTCAATAAAGTCTGGACTGAACAGCTAATTTATAAGATTCTACGGCTAGGTATGAACAACAACAAGACACCCCCTACGGATTAAGTACAGAAAAAGGCGAGAATACCTAGGTCATCAGGACAAGAGCCCGAGGTCGCAAGATCTACCGGATTACATTAAGATCATCATGTCACATAGCCGAATGAAGACAACATACTCGTACATTAAATCAGAAGAGCGAAAAGGAGGAGTGTGAGTATAAGTTAGGGACAGAGGCTGATAGAAGAAAAGAGCAGTAAAAAGAATAAAAACTCTCGGTCACCCACAGAAATCTTGGTGATCTGATCCCCTCATGATGGAGGGAGTGGGGTTTGGTTAGGTATTAAGAAAATACATTAAAATAAAACAACGAAGCAATACATCATTCATAATTAGCAACACAATATGCATATATTCATCGTCTACTATGGAAAATGCATAATCTCAAACATCCCAACCAGAGCTAAAACCACGAAATAAAAGTCTTAATCGTTTAATAAAAAAACAACCCCAAAACACCTGACTTAAACAACAAAACGCATGACAGCAGTCGTTATTACGGAAAGCAAAAGGACAAAACAACCTGATCAAAAGCAGGAAACACAATAGAGATCTCTATAGTTTCTAATGAAAACAATAAACCCAAACAACCTGACTTAACCTAGGAAATCGTTTATATCTTATATGTAAAAGTTGAGTTGGTTTGTCTACAGATGAAAAGAGCTGTCGTTAGTCATGTTCATAATGCAAAAAAAGCTGAACTGTCTTAACTTCACCTGAAAAAAGCTAGGGGCTTATCTTCAGCTGAAAAAACTGGGGTGACTTATGCTCATAAGGTCTAAAAAGCTGGGGTGGCTTATGTTCAGCCTAAAAAAGCTGAGATAATTTTAGTTTTTGAGGTGAAAAGCTGGAAAAGCTTATCTTCAACTTAAAAAAAGATGATTGACATATTCATGAAGTGAAAATAACTCAGGGGGGAGGGATCTTTTCTTCATGGGGTAAAAAAAGCTTGGTTTGCTAATCATCACCTGAAAAAGGATGGAGTCTTTTATGTTCATGATGTGAGAAATCGGGTTTGGCTAAAAAGTTGGAGAAACGTATGATAATGGGATGGGAAAAACTAGGGTGGATTATAATTAGCTTCAGCTGAGAAAAAAGTTGGGGTGACTTATGTTCCTGATGCGAAAAAAGCAGGGGTGAAAATAGCTAGGGTGGCCTAGCTTTAGCTGAAAATAGCTGGGGATACCTGTTCATATGGTGAAAAGGAGTTATGTTAATAAGGTGAAAAATGCTTAGGGTTTCGTGACTTCGAGGAAAAAAAATAGAGTGACATGTTCATGATGTGAGAAATGTTGGGATGGCTTACGAAGGCTAGTAAAAAGGTTCTCAGACACATGTCCTAATTTCAAAATGACCAATATTTTACAAAGCAATTTATGTTCGAACATGTCTTTGATGCTTCTCGAATAATTTTTTTAAGTTTTATCATTCTAAATATTGGGAGTGTATGCATACGGTGTGCTTCTTTTAACGTTGTCTTTTCAACCCTCTAAATAAAGAATCTTGAAATAAAAGCTAATATTAAATTTCTAACTAAACTTAATTGGAAGCCTGTTAAAATAATTGAAGCTTTACAACAAGTTTATGGGGACTCTTCACTATGTAGAGCAATGGCTTACGATTGAATTAAGCGCTTCAAGAAAGGCAGAGAATAACTCGAAGATGATTGACGGGAAAGGAAACCCTCCAGTTCAAAACATCAAGAAAACCTCACTCTTGTGCAGAATCTAGTTGAATAAGATTGGAGTCACTATCAACAAAGTTGCCAATAAAGTGAGACTCTCACATGGTTCAGCATTTGAAATTCTCACTGAAGATCTTGGTTTGAGCAAACTTCTAGCGCGCTGGGTCCCTAAAGCGTTGCGCAATATATTCATCAAATAATAATTTGTAATTGAAAACAAAATTAGAACGATGTATATGTTTGGCCCTTTTTTAGGAAGCTTTATAAACAATGGTAAAAAAATGAGAAAAATAGAGAAGTTTATGAGAAGGATCATGAAATTGTTATTAATACCGAGAAAATATCACAAGTGTTAAAATTTTGTCAACAATAATCCGTGTGGGGCTCAACTGGAACATTAGATAAATACATCTCTAAGAATTCTGTGAGCGTTAGTGTCAGAGATCAAAGAGAGAAAGAGAGAAAGAAAGATGCGCGTGGCCGCGCCTCTCAAGGGGAGAGAGCTACAAGGAAAATAAGTACCTTAGAAGACCTTACGGTATATACAAGGAGGTTACTTTTGGCGCAATCTTCGAAGGTGTTCGTTGGCAACCTCGAAGATCACTACGAGAATCTTAACCGTAATTTCGCAAGACTTTATCTAGTCTTAACTTGAACTGGTTAACAGATTCACTTTTGAAAACTTTCGGCAAAAGAGCGTTCCAACTACCACAGATACTGTATGTGAAGAATTTCCACAACAGATCACGGTGGTATCGCTTCAGTTCAAGTTTGTAGCCGTGATTTCTTGTTCTCCCCTTGCTGAGCTGGAAAATATCCCCGTAGTCCAGTCTGTCGAAGCCTCGAAGTATTTTAAACACTTCGATAAGCTAACCACGTAGTCTCCGGGTCTCCAGCGAGAAAATATCTAATTCCCTTAATCTATCTTAATAACTGTTATGTCTGATAGAGGAAATCAGTTTGGTTGCCCTGGCTTGCACGCGTTCCAATCTCGCGATGTCCTTTCAAAATGAAGGACTCCAAAATTGTACGACATACTACAGGTGCGGTCGGACGAGGGAGTTGTACAGACAGAGTACTATCTCCTTGTTCCAATATCCAAACTGGCGCTTTATATACCCTAACATCCTTTGGGCTTTCTTCTCCATCTCAATACACTATTTCGAGAACTTGAGGTCACTGGTGATAGTTACACCTAAGTCCTTCTCAGTGTCGGTGGATTCAAGAGCAGTGCCATTAAGGATATAGGGTGATTGGGGAATTCGGTGGCCAATATGCATAACTTTGCATTTGCTTACGTTGAAAGGCATTTGCCACGTATCAGACCACTCCCTAATCTTTCGAAGATCATCTTGCAGGCGGGCAGTATTTCCATCTTTTGCAACCATGGCAACCATGTCACCGTCCATGTCTTTGACGTAGATGATGAATAGTAGTGGTCCCAGGACAGAACCTTAAGGTCACTCCGCTAGTAACGGGCACCCACTCAGAAGCCTGTCCATTTCCCACCACCCCTTGCCGTCTGCCACTTAGCCAGTTCTCTATACAGCCGGCTACTTTTCCTTCTATGCCCAGAGCTCACACTTTCCGGAGAAGGCGGCAGTGTGGTACCTTATCAAAGGCTTTCTGAAAGTCTGAGTAGACCCCATCCACCACCTTGTCCCGATCGCGCTCACTAAACACGAAGTGGAAGAATTCAACAAGGTTCGTCAAGGATGACCGTTGCCTTCGGAAGCCGTGCTGGGAACTCCTCAGTAGCAGCTTTGACTCTAAATGCGACGTCATTTTGTTCACCATCATGCTTTCCATGAGTTTACCGACTATAGAAGTCAGATTGATAGGTCGGTAGTTTGACGGTTGGCTTCGGTCTCCTTTTTTGAAGATAAGAGTCACCTCCGCTTCACGCCAGTCTCTAAGAACGCATTCGGTCCAGATTGACAAGTTGAAGATTGCGCTCAGGTGTCGTGACACTTGATCGCACACTTCTTTCAACACTTTAGGTAGAAACCCATCCGGGCCAGGTGACTTGTTCGTCATTAGGTCACTGATCTTCTTGTTTATTTCCCCTTCGATGAAGTCCATATACTCCAGCTTTTCCCCCGAGTAGGAATCCATTGGCTGGGGGGTGGGACCACACTCTTCAGTAAACACTGAAGAGAAGTAGTCGTTGAGGAGGTTAGCATTTTCTGCATCTAAGTGCTTTAATGCCCCCTCCTCATTTCTCAAAGGGCCAATCGTTCGACGGATTGGTTTACGGCTGTTCACATATCCAAAAAACTACTTGGGATTCTCTTTACAGAGTCTCGCCACCCGGAGTTCCTCAGACCGCTTAGCCGCCCTTATGCTGGACTTCACTCTCCTAGCTAGCCTCCGGTATTCTTCAAGGTCACTTTAGGTCTTTGATTGCTGATACACAGTTCTCTTCTTCCTAAGCAGTTCCCCGATTTCTCGCTTAAACGACTTTGGTTGAACAGAAGACCGACGGGGGCATTTCAGAGGAATGAAACGTGATTGAAGACTCATGAACTTATTTTTGAAACTGTTCTACGAGTCTTCAACAACATCGCACACTTCTAGCCTCGCGTCAGTCAGTCCAGCACGAAGACCTGCAAAGTCTGCTCTTTTCAAATCGAGTCTCTTCGATTTACTATTTGCAGGCCCTGCCTTCAGGTCTTTGACTACAAATCTAATTAGTCGGTGATCACTGCCACGGATCTCTTCGCCAACAGAGAGGTCCTCAACGATGTCATCCTCAGAAGTGAAAACCAAGTCAAGGATATTGTCTCCTCTCGTTGGCTCTCTGACCTATTGAGTCAGGAACTCGTTGTTCGCGAACTCTAGGAGTAGTGCGTTCTCGCCACAGGGTTCTCTGTTTTCCCAGTCAACTTGTGTGTTGAAATCCCCCCTGACAATACACACTCTGTCTTCGACAAGTTCTCCTAGTAGCTGGTACAGATCTCTGTCCTTTTCAACGAGAGAGATAGAGTAATAAGAAAAGTGAAGTACCCTAGGAGACCTTACGGTCCATTAAAAGAGGGTACCTTTGGACTTGCAATCGAGCAGGCACATGGCTTCTCAATTGTTTTGCGTCCCTGAACGGCCACTTTTCAAGACTTTGTCTAGTCTTGACTTGAGCTGGTCAACAGATTCACTGTTGACAACTTCCACTGGAAGTGCGTTCCACTTACCGCAGATACTGTAAGTGAAAAATTTCCGCACAGATTGCGGTTGTAACGCTTCAGTTCAAGTTTGAAGCCGTGATTGCGCGTTTTGTTCTCACTCAGTGTGAAAATATCCCGGTAGTCAACATTGTCGAACCCTCGAAGTATTTTGAAAACTTCGATGAGCTGACCACGCAGTCTACGGGTTTCCAGCGAGAATAGATTTAATTCCCTTAGTCTATCCTCATAACCTTTATGTCGCTTAGAGGGGATCAGCTTGGTTGCCCTGGCTTGTACGCCTTCCAACCTTGCGATATCCTTTTGAAACGAAGGACTCCAAAATTGTACGGCATACTCCAGGTGCGGCCGAACCAGGGAGTTGTACAGACAAAGTACTATCTCCTTGTTACGTTATCCAAACTGGCGCTTTATGTAGCCTAACATTATTTGGGCTTTTTTCTCTGCTTCGATGCACTGTTTCGAGAACTTGAGGTCGCTAGTGATAGTTACACCCAAGTTTTTCTCAGTGTCACTCGATTCAAGAGCAGTGTCCTTAAGGATATACTGAGATTGGGGGTTTCTGTGGACGATATGCATTACTTTGCATTTGTTCACGTTGAAATGCATTTGCCACGTGTCTAACCACTCCCCAATCTTCCCAAAATCTTCCTGCAGGCGGGCAGTATTTCCATCCTTTGCAACGTTCATACCAAGCTTGGTATCGTCGGCAAATTTGTAAATCTTGGCAACCATGTCACCGTCCATGTCGTTGACGTAGATGATGAATAGTAGATAGAGAGAGACATAGAGAGAGATACAGATAGAGAGAGATAGAGAAAGATAGAGACAGAGATAGAAAGAGAGAGATATAGATAGAGAGATATAGATAGAGAGAGAGAGAGAGAGAGAGAGAGAGAGAGAAAGTGAGAGAAAGAGAGAGATGAGACACATGGTCGACCCTTTTTGCCTGCGCTAATGAAGGTGAGAAATAACCAGAGGCCGTCATCGCAGAAAGCTGTGAGAAACTTGAAGGTCCCATTGGGAGTCGGGCAAAGTTTCGCCTCGCCGGCTTAGGAACTTTCCCGCGATCGTGCTATTATTTTTCCCTGCCCATTTGTAAAAAGATTTAGAAGGCGGTATACGCCACCTGCCCGCCCCGTCAGTACCAGCTATTCGCGTCCATTATTTTTTTCATAAAATCAAGCATATGGAATTTTCGTCTTTCCTTTTAACTAAACAGGATTTTACCCTCTTCGAAACCTTGGGTTGAATAAAGAAATTGTCATCACCCATCCTGATAAGGCTAATGGGGTGGTGATTTTGAAGAGGATTGATTACATATAAAAAAAATGTGCCAGATTTTTTCAGATACATCGAAATTAACTGAAATTAAGGAACAACCTTTGATTATTATTCATCGTTTAGAGGACAAAATTAACCCTTTTTCTACTCAAGCTAAAATCTTCCCGTGTTCTAAGTGATTCTGTATACAATTCTTTGTGTCTCATCATCATACTTGGGTCTACTCTATGGGCTACCTAAGATAGATAAGACAGGATACCCTCTTCGTCCCATTCTAGTTTCATATTCTCTTCATCATCACTAACTCTATAATTGTATAACGGGATTTTTGAAGATGGGTGAAAAATGATAAATGTTTTTTTTTTCTTAGTGGACAAATGACTTATGTTTTTTGCATTTTTAAAAAAAAAATAATTACAAGTCGTCAAATTCAGAAAATGTATTAAACTTAAGGGATGGAGGTTTTTGATTTTTCGATATATAAAAGCAATTTCAGGAGAAAGAAGCTTTCGTTTTTAAACCAAAACTCCGTAGGTATATTTAAAATTTTTAGCAAAGATAATTATCGAAGTTTTGTGAATTTTTTAAAACCCAAAGAATTACAAATGGTGAAGTTCAGAAAATTTATTTTTATATATCTTCTATAATTCTATATTTTATCAAGATGATTGATATTTTGAAAGGGGGAAAATATAGTTTAGAGTTCCTTTTTCTTATTATTATAATTGGCCAAGTTCAGAAAATTTAAAATAATTTAAACTTGGCTGCTTTTTTTTAGATTTTAAATTTTAATCTTAGTAGCGAAGGGGTAGTGGCGAAGCTATGGCTGGTCCTTCGTATAAAGTTACTAAGTTTTTAGTTCCACTATTAAAGCCTTTTACTTTCAATTTATATACAGTTAATAATAACCTTAATTTTGCTTCTCAAGCATCGATCTCACATCCTTATTTACTAATATTCCCATTCAGGAAACTATAGAGATAAAAATGCCCTATTTAATGGATCCAGTTTTTCACAATTCTCTCAGTTATTGCATCTAGCCGTCAAAGACGACTATTTCACTTTTAATAACGTCGTTTTTCATCAAATTGAAGGTGTTGGGATGAAAAACCCACTAGGGCCAGGTTTGCAAATATTTCCATGTGCAATTTTGAGGAGAGACTCTTCCGTGATTACCCTGCTCAATGCCGTCCCTTACTGTATAAAAGATATGTTGACGAGACCTTTGAAGTTTTTTCTACTAGTTTATGTTCTAAAGAGTTTTTAGTTTTATTAACAATTTACACCTTAAAATTACTTTCACCCAAGAACACGAGATTAATAATAGTTTATTTATAGATATTAATGTATCCCGTACCCCTTCTGGCATTCAAACTAGTGTCATTAGTAAAACAACTTTCACAGGGCTGGGATTAAATTTCTTTAGTTTTTTTTTATATACCATACAAAATTGGTGCCATTAGAACGCTCATATTGAGAGGTTTTAACCTGTCTTCTACCTACCTTAATATGCATTTGAAATTTAACTCTTTAAAAAAATATTTTGTTAAAAGATGACTATCCATTATCCTTAGTCGAAATCTGTATAAGGAATTTTCTCTTTGGGATATATATATATATATATATATATATATATATATATATATATATATATATATATATATATATATATATATATATATATAATCCCTCCACTTCTTTTAATGTTCCCAAGGAAATTAGGTTCTTCATATTGACAGACATCACCCCTTTTATTGACCTGCTCCGGAAACGTCTATCTACCATTTTAAGTAAATTTTACTGTCAAGTAAATTTTAATTAAACTTATTTGCATTAACAACAAAAATATTGGCAATCTTTTCAGAGTAAAGGATGGTATTCCCACGCCGTTGAGTTCGTGTATAGTATATAAATTTACTTGCCCTAGCTGTAAGCAGGGGACCTATATAGGAAGCACGGTGCGTTTTCTCCAGGCAAGATACTGTTTTCACATGGGCTTAAGCTATAGAACGGCTAAGACATTGAGCAATAAAGAGTATTCCAACATCAGAAAATATGCAATAGATTATAAGACAGATGTATCCTTAAATGATTTTTCTGTATTAAAATATGCTAAATGTACATCCACTCTCCGCATTAAAGAATCTCTGTGTATTAAATACAGCCATCCAAATTTAAAAATAATGACGCGTCATCCTTTCCGTTATTTATAACTCAACCAACCAAACTGTATTCAATATTTAAATTCCCTGCCAGGTTTCACTTCTCAGTGTTATTTGACTATGTAAGGTAATGTTCTGGTTCTTTATTTATTTTTACTATATTGTATATTCTTTTCAATTCTTATTCCCCCCATTTTATTCTCAAGTTCTGTACCGTTAAGTTTATTTTGTTTGCATTTGATTAATATAATTTTGTTTCAAAAATATTTTCTACTGTTGATACCTCAGTAGTTTTTTTGGTCGTTTGGTTCTCGTTAACATAATGTTCATTTTAGTATTTTATATAGTATATTTTATATATATATATATATATATATATATATATATATATATATATATATATATATATATATATATATAAATATATATATATATATATATATATATATATATATATATATATATATATATATATATATATATATATATATATATATATATATATATCTATATATATATACTATCAGAGATACCCGTCGTTGTCCGGGTAAATTATGCTTTCGTTAATAAACTAAGACGTATTTCATCTTTTTCTTTTTTTATTCTTCACAAACAATATTCTCATTCTATAAATGAAACTTAATCTTGTTCAGCAACGCCACATAACTTCTTAGTACACAATACTCTTATTTTTTTCTTGGGAATTTATAGAAACAGATTACTTTTGTTTCTACCTCTAGAGCAATCAACATGGAGTTGACCATAAGAAAAACAGGGTTCCTCTAACTGTAACTTTGCCACTAATAGAGTCTAACCTTAAGATTTCTTTAATTCACATTGCAAAACTTCCACGGATTTGGAAATATAATCTTCTAAATTTAAATCGCAATTCTGACCCTGATGGATTTAGTGATATTCCATGAATGAAGACCTCCTTTCCTTTGTCACTTCCGGTGAGAAGGGTTGCCTCTATGACATGAAGCATCAAATTATTTCCCACCAGACGAGTGAAATTTGAGAGCTTTGTTAGATTACAATTGCGCAAAAACATTTAGATTTACGACCCCCCGTAGGCGCGGCGATTTGCCGCCCTGGCCGCCGTGCTGACGGGATCCAGCGCTCCATTCCGCCCCAGCTTAGCCTCTCTTCCTTCCTTCAGATAGCCTGTATTTCTCCCCTACTTCCTCACTTCCCCTACAACCTCTTGCACAACTTTCTCTGGTCAGCCTCTAATTTCACAGGGTAGATGCTGACCTTCTTATCAGCCAACCGTCTCGGATCAGGGCTGAGGGGGAAGGGGACAATCTTCCCTAACCCCTGAGCTCCGATCTAGGGTGGTTGGTTTTTGACAACCTACTTCATCCCCACCCATACCTTCCTCACATCTCCTTACCTTCTCACTTCACAATCTATATTTTTACGCCACGTCCAAGGTGGAGCCGCCATGCCGAGGGCCTGCCAGGTAACCAGGCGGGAGGGGTGGTCCTGAATGGCAGCACCTGGCTCTGCCAGGCCTGTACGCACCTCTTGAAGGGCGGGCTACTGCAAGGGGTGATGAGCGATTGCTTCCCGTATAAAATACAGGGTCACCATGCCCAATGATGAACAAATAAAAAATCAACTCTCAACTTACCCTGTTCCATCATCGGAGCCGCCCTCGTGCAGCTCCACAGTAAAAATGGAGATGATTCCCCCCCTGTGCTTGCGCAGGGGAACCTCCATATTTTTCTAACCGGAGAGGAGGCTTACTCCTCTCCTTCGCCTACGGTTGTAGAAGACTACCCCTCAACCCCTTCTCTGGAGGTCTTTCGAGCACTTCCCTTTTCCCAGGGGCAGTCGCCCGTTTTCTTTTCAAGGAGACTGCCAAGAAAGCAAGCAGGCAACTCATAGCCGACCGATCATGAGTGAAGAGGATTGGTAGGGCAAACCCCCGTGGGGGAGAGAGGGAAGCCAGGCCCCTTCAGTAGCTTTCCTCAAAAGACCTGGTGGCCAGAATATTGAACCTTGCCGGGGTCAAGGCCCCGGCCTCCCCACACATGACTAGTGACGCTGCCAACGGGAGCTGCGATGTCCTGGGAGGGGATGGCCATCTGGAGACCCGTCCTGAGATAGACATGGTCATTTAGGCAACCCAGCCTCAGACGATAGGGCCTTCTATGGGAGGGAATCTGGGCTCGGCGCCAAGCACCGAACCCGAATCCGCCCCTATGCAAGGTCCTCCTCAAAAGGCCCGGGTTTCCAAGGCAGTACAAGGAGGAAAGGGATTTCCTCCAACCGGTGCCCCTGTGACTACCAGGACCTTCTCCATCTCAGAAAAAGGACCTGGCTAAGGCCGGTCCATCTGGGTTAGGGGCTTCTGCCGGCGAAAGGAAGAAGCCGGTTCATCCCCCGCCCTCCTCTCCTAAAAGGAAACAAATAAGAAAAAGACAAAGAAGACTCGGGGCTCCTCTCCATCCAGGGGAGCTGCAAGGAAGGATGGATCTGCTGCCACTTTGGTAAGCGACCAAGCCAAGATCGGCACATCTGGCCCCTCTGCCCCCATCCCGAGTGCGGAGCCCACGACTATGAATAAGAAAAAAAGGGCGCAGGGCGGAGCCTCGATAACATCGGGGCCTCTCATTCAGAGCCTACCTGGCGTTTTCAAGCCCGCTGGCTTCAAACGCTTCCTCGTTAGTCGCCCCACTGATGGCACCATATTTGGCCAAGGGCAACATGATCCATCAGAGAAGAGCATTAGCTAGTGTAATTGATAGAGAGCCTAAGGTGACCCGTTTCTCGGACGGGAACCTTCTGGCAAATGCGGCGGTCCTTCCGAGGTGGTCCTTGGAATTGCCGTGGACTCCGGGCCAACTGGGAGGAGCTGCGGAGGCTCGTCTCGTCCCGTTACCTATTTTTCTGCAGGAGACCATGCTAGGCGCGTGCCCCCTGACCGCCCTCCCGGGGTATAAGGGTCTTGCGACCATACCACCACGAGATGACCGGGCTGGGGGATGCGCGGTTTACACCAGGCATGATGCCTCTCTTTTTCCTTTCACATTAGTTACCTCCTTTCAGTCAGTGGCTGTGCAGCTTCACCTGGATAGGAGGTATACTATCATTTCTGAGTACATTCCACCGTCAGCTGACTTTGACGCGGGGGATTTCCGCCACGTCGTTGCACGGTTGCCGAGGCCCTTTCTCTTGCTTGGAGATCTGAACGGCAGGCATCCTCTCTGGGAAGATTACTCAATAAATCCCAGATGACAAGCCCTGGCCGATTTGATCGAAGATCTTGTGGTAGGTGTCCTAAATGTGGATGAGTTTACGCATCACTGCCCGAGAACCACTTCATTTTCTTGCCTTGATCTTTCTTTGTGCTCTTCGGATGCACAACCTGATTTTAATTGGGTGGTGGTCGATGAGCACATGGGAATGATCTTTTTCCACTCAAATATCATTTGCTGGGTAACCGCCACCTGAGAGCCCACCTCGGTGGTGCTTGGCGCAGCGTAGTGGCCTGCATTTCAGGAAATGACTGAATTCTCTATCTCAGTTGAGGAGTTTAGGTCGGTAGATGAGGCAGTTGAGTTCTTCTCCGGCAACCTTATCGCCGCAACCCTGACTACTATTCCCAGAACGTCTGGCCGTTTTGCACGCTGACCACTCCCATGGTGATCGGCCGAGTGTGAGAAGGCCCTCAAACAGAAGCGTTATGCCTATATGCGCTATAAGCGCCACCCGAACGATTTCACTGTCGGTTCAATTTCGTCGGGCTAGGGCTAGGTTCCGGTATATTTCGCAGCACGCCTGCCGCTCTTCTTGGCGGACATACGTGTCTTCACTTAACGGGAAGACCCTTGTAGAAGAGGTATGGAAACGAGTCAAAAGGATTCAGTGCAAGTTCTCGCAGGACTCCCCTCCCGTTCTCCAGGAGAATGGGACCGCAATCTCAGACCTCGCGTCCGTGGCGGAATCCTTCGCACCGCTTTCTCCGCATTCTCTAACCAGAATGCTGCTCAACCAGCATTCGATGCACTTCGTGATGTCACGAAAAGCCACCGGCTGGACTTTACCTCCAGAAGTGGAGAACCCTTCAACGGCAGGTTTACTGTCAGTGAGATGCGCTCCACTTTCTTCGTGCGCGGACACCGCCCATGGTCCGGACGATGTCCCGTACGCCATGCCTTGACACTTGGGTGAGCGAGGCATGGCCTTTCTGTTAGATTTGTTTAACAGGATCAGGGTGAAGGGTCTCCTCCCAGATTTTTGGCGAGTCGCTATTATGCTCGCCTTTCGAAAACCGGGGAGAGATTACTCTACTCAGGCCGGTTTCCGCCCAATTTCTCTAACCTCTTGCGTGTGCAAGTTGATGGAGAAATTGGTAAATATTAGATTAGCCTTTTTATTAGGCAGTGGAGGCCATCTGTCTTCTGCACGGTGCGGCTTC
The DNA here is from genome assembly GCA_963969495.1 of Ceratothoa steindachneri. Lineage (NCBI taxonomy): Eukaryota > Metazoa > Arthropoda > Malacostraca > Isopoda > Cymothoidae > Ceratothoa > Ceratothoa steindachneri. The sequence goes on along the minus strand of OZ018318.1, from coordinate 135,520,987 downwards.
CGCAAGTTTCACTCTACGTCAGATGCACTGCTCCGACTGGAAAATGCCGTCTGCAAGGCTTTCCTTTGTATACAGCACTACGCCACGGCGTTTTTCAATCTGGAGAAGGCCTATGATACCGCATGGCGATACAGTATCCAGGAGACTCTACACACGATGGGGGCGAGCGGACACTTCCCAATGTTTATATCTTAATTTTTGCGGGATCGTCGATTCCACATAGAGTGGGGGGAGCCCTCTCCGGCCCAAAGGAGCAGGAAGAGGGTGTATCGAAGGAAAGTGTCCTCAATGGCACACTCTTTGCCCTGAGCATAAACAGCATTACCTCGGTGCTGCCGGAAGATGTTCTCGCTACGCTCTTCGTAGACGAGCTTTCGATCTCTTTTGGCGCAGCCCAGATGCCAACTCTGGAGCGTCGACTCTAACAGGCATTAAAGCGCGTTTCTCGCTATGCCGATCGCACAGGTTTTGGTTTTCTTTGGCTAAGACTAAGGTGGTGCACTTCTGCCGCCATCCACGGCTACACCCCGACCCATATATATTTTTTAATGGGGTCCGCCTGAAAGTGGTTGAATCGCACCGTTTCTTTGGTCTTGTATTCGACCGACGCCTCACCTGGGAGGCTCATATTCGCAGCCTTAGGGTCTGTTGTACCCACGCCATGGATATTCTCCGTTCCGTGATGTTCTGGGCTTGGGGCGCTGATAGAGCCACTGCCCTACTTTTTTATCGATCCTTTGTTCTTTCGAAGCTCGACTTCGGATGCGAGTTTTGTGCATCCACAGCAGAGCGTTTATTGCGTAAGGTGGACTCGATCCACCACACCGGCATTCGCGTTGCGACCAGTGCATTCCGCATTTCCCCCATTGAGAGCCTGTTGGTTGATGCTGAGGAGATGCTACTCGCTCTACGCCACGTGCAGTGCATTACTCGCCTGTACGCGCGAGCCCGGCGCCTCACTCAGTCGCCAACAGCTTTCACTGCAGCCGCAGCTGATCTCGATGCTGCCTATGCCGCCGAGAGACGCCAGTCATACCGAAAGCGCTTTGTGTTTAGGTCCAGAAAACTCCTTTGAGAGCTAGGTATAGCTCTCGGGTCGGTGGCGCCCCTGGTTCTGCCCAGGACGCCACCTTGGAGGGTACCACATTTGGCTATTTTTCGCCACGCCTCTGCTCCGAAAGCTTGTACTGCGCCGGGAGTATTGCGTTCGACCTTTTTGGAGCACACATTGTGTCACGCTGGAACCGTGCCAGTGTATACGGATGGCTCCAAGTCATAAGAGGAGGTCGGCTTCCACGCCGTATCCCCTCTGTTTGAAGTCAGCGGGGCTCTGCCAGTCGCTTCTTCTGTCTTCACGGACGAGCTGGTTGAAATACACCACTTGGTCCGGGATATTACGCAACGTGCCTGGTTCGGAGACCCGATTGTGATCTATAGCAACTCACAAAGCCCCCTGAGTGCTCTCGGGGCATTGGAATCTCCGCATCCCCTAGTTCGCGATATTCGTGACGCCACGTTTTGGCGAGCCTGGCGGTTGTCCAGATTATCTTCTGCTGGGTTCCTGGACATGTAAGATTTTCGGGGAATAAGCGCGACGATGAGAGCGCCAAAGAGTCCGCGAGGGCAATGCGACCAGACCAGCGTTTTGCTCTTCCTCACACCGACTACATGGCAGGAATACGGGCAGCTCTTCGGACTGCTTGGCAAAGAAGATGGGAGACGGTCGAAGGGAACTTAAAGTTGCGTGCCATTGCGCCGCGACTGTTCCTTCGGACCTATCCTTTAATGCCGCGACGGCTTTAGGTCGCTTTCTGTCGTCTCCGAATCGGACACACTCGTGTGACGCATTGCTATCTGATGTAGCCCTCGCCGGCACCCTATTGTGAGGTCCGATTAAAAAGATGTCAAACGCGTAATGGTGGGTTAATGTTCAAACAACAAAATTATTCAATACCACAATACCATTCTTTTATTGAATGAACGAGAAGTAACTGAACCGACTAGAACTTTGTATCCTTATTCACAAGAGCACCCTTTAAACCCCAAAAGCAAATTAATCTCGTGTATAATTATACCTTGAAGACAAAACAGCTACAGAAACCTTCATGTGATCGTGAATAGACCAGAAAAAGATTGGCTTATTAGAGTAATCCGTCTGCTATCACGCTTTATATTGAATCTGCAATGGACTAGGGCGGAAATTATCGTGTAAATATATTTTTAAAGTACGGAAGCTGCCAGTGATACGATTGATTTACACATTCCCTTCGTCCAACTACTTGAATTATACCATGCTATGATTCGAGATAGCATTTTAGTCTTCGGAAACCATTGAATTTGTAATTTTAAATCTCATAATTCGTATATGTATATAGGATTGCTGCAGAACACGCGATAACATCATGTAATGTTCCAGTTGATAGCTATATAATCTATAGAGGACATATAAACATTTACAGGATACGACTTTGTTTCTTCTAGTCTCGCAAATAAATGGAGGAGAATGTTTCTTCAAAAAACTTCTTGCATCCATCAATAATACAAGAGGCCAAGGAGTTGGCGAGATAATGTTACTTTTGTATGAAGACGCAATCAGTGTAGTTGGGGTTAGGTGATCCTTGATAGAACGTAAACAGAAATGCAGGATCTTTGTGTTCACAGCTAAAGGGGAACAAAGCCTATTCTTTTTACTCCATCGACCATCCTCCTTTCCGGTGAAATCAGCACCACTCCTCTTTATTGCTCTTGAAGGTGAGACCTACTATCCAATTTGAAACATTAATGATACCGTTATTAAAAAGAATATACTGCCTTTTAACCAAGGCAGGGGTTATTCTTGCTATTTGTTCCATGAACTTGTTACGGCCCATCTAAAAGATTGTGAGGGAGTGTAGAGTCAGCGCCTCGGGCAGTGTGAGGGGAAAGAAATCTGGAGGTTGTATGTAATAAGGGCAATCGATAACCAATCATGTTTTAACACGCACAGAGACCTTCATACTTGTAAGAAGATTTGGATGTGTCGTATATGTAATCACACAATGCTTTAAGGTGTAAATAGAATGAGACAACACGAGTGTGAGAAGTTGTTCTGTTCTAAATGCTATACATATTATAAAGCGGACGGGACAGAACATAAGTGCTGGATAACGAGGTCTAAGAAGTCGATGGTGAAAAAATAGAACGCTGTGTATTATGACATTGAAACCTCTAAGAAAGTGGTATCATGCATTCTTTTTCCTTATTTTTGGTTATGCACTCCTCCTTGATAAATGTGATGAAGTATATAATAGATGGAAGAATGGTGGTCACGAACAAGGACTTTCAAAAGAACTGGTGAGAAGTCTTCCTTGATAAATGTGATTAAATCTATAATAAATGCAAGAATTGTGGTCACGAGCAAAGATTATCAAAGAGCTGATGTGAATAAGAGGGTAGAAACAAAATATGAAATCGCATGTGATGGGACATAAGAATGCAAAATTGGATGGACATTTCATCTTTGACAAGTTACATCGATATTCATATCCTGATCTCTTCACTTCAATTCCAATGAAGTGGGGACGAAAATATTTTAATGATAGAGCTCATTCTAAACAATCTTCAAGGATTCACTACTATTCATGCCCCATCACTGAAAGAAAAGCTGCCCAAAACAATGAGAATCCCCGAAATAGGAAAGAAGGTTATTTTCTTTACGATATTCAGTCTGATAAAATCTTGAACTATGTCGGTGCGATTCCTGAAATATATTTTAACTATGGTAAAATGAGCAATAAGAAAAATTATGCTTTGACAGTAATTTTTGTATTAAGTTCCGGGAAGAGTATTACAATATTCGTACAGAGTGCATTAAGTATTGCTTTCAAGTTATTTATATTTTTCCCTTGTGTTTTGAGATGTATAGGTGTTCCTTTATCGAAAGATTTAAAATTGTTCCCATTTAGTCTGGCATTGCAATCTTCTCGCTCTTGCAAGGTGTATAAGGACGTATTATTCAAGAAAAATCTATCACAATTATCAACAAAAAAGACAAAACCTTTTTCTTATGAAGCTATACGACGGATTATGTATGTTTGAAAGAAACGTCACAGAAATCCCGATTTTCCATGCGAGAAATACTGGTGAGCGAAGCTTGTCCGATGATGAGAGAGTATTTTCCCTAATGGGTTTTCCCCCATAGGAGGAGTAAACGTATTTCTCCTTCAAGCAAGATGTTTTCATAAGAGGACGTGCGACATTGAAACGCCGCTACCAGACAATAGACAGAAGCAAGTATGAGGTTATCAGTCTCTGGGAGTGTGAATTGGAATCCATGATGCAAACCAATCCAGCTCAACTTGATTCAGTTAATAAAATCTCTGCCGATGTAGTGAATGCTGCATTGGATATAGGGAGTGCGCTTTTCGGCGGAAGATGTAAACCATTTATAATTTACTATCCGCCAACAGAGAGCGTAAAACGCCATTACGTCTATTTTAGCTCGTTATATCTTTATCACAGAAAGAATAATCCATATCCCATAGGATCACCTCGCCGTACCGTACCTGTACGAGAAATTCTGTCTATTCAAAAATTACCCGACGGCGCGACTAATGGATATATCGATATCGTGACAGTAGATTTTTTTCCCCATAATGATCTTTACATTCCAGTTCTCCCTCAAATTATGGGTGTTAAACTTACTTTCCCACTCTGTGCCACATGCACCTAGCAAGGCTCACGGGAGTTTGATTATTCGGAAAACAACATATGCTTTGGGAGGTGTACAAAACCCAAGAACTAAAACTTGGACACAAAAGATGTACGAGATCAAGAAAATTTTCGAGTTTGGTGAATTTAAAAAGAAAATGGCCAATGTGAAGTGGGTGAATGAGGCTGTATGGATCAAAAGACAAGTAAACAACAATGAAAAGAATTCCGGAAAACGTTTACATGTCAAGGTCTGTCAAAGTAGGTAAGGATTTGTTGCTGTGATTAGTTTTCTCCTTTGATCTTAATTAATTAATATATTACATTAAAAATCCGATTTCATAAGTATTTACTGTATAACCCGCGTCCCCTTTCAGATCGATAAATAATTATAATAAAAAAGCCAATCAATCGTGTTGCTCATATTTGCTTCTCTCTCTCTCTCTCTCTCTCTCTCCTTTCCTTTGCCGTCTCTGGGTAAAGCTCGCTCAGAGGATTCGCGGTTCAAATACTATCATCTACGGTCGTACCATGATTTTATAGAGCTAATTAAAAAGTAAGATTAAATTGGGAACTCCTTGGATGCAGTTACTAATGCGTATATAGCGAAAACGCATGCCTCGTAACCGTCACAAAGATCAGCCATTTTGAAAGAATTCTAAAGGGACCATTACATGGTGGCTATTACATTACAGCGCGGTAAATTTAGCTAGAAAAAGCTTCCTGTTTGTCTTCTTTTTGACATTTATTTCTTAATATATTGAAACCACAAAAGAACGACTCTATAAACCTTCCTTAATCTCCTAAAAACAAACCAAACGAACCTACAAAATCTAAACTAGACTAAAGGAGAAATAAGAAACCTAACCAGCCTCCAAACCCCAACTAACCTAACAAACTCCTACATAAACAACATAAAAGAATATGCTTCTTATGTGCTCCAAATACGTTATAAATGAAAAAGTTGCTGCAAATTTATTTTTATTTACAAGAGTATAAATACAACGTATTTTTAAATAAATTCAGATATTTATAACCAATCGCCTTCGATTGCGTTAGAGATGTTGAACTTTAGAAATACCCAACACCCTCTTTTTAAAATAAAGTAGGCCAAACCTATTTCAATTATTGAACTCATTTTCTAAACTTAATGATTAATCATTACCTCTGTAGTATTAAAAATAGACATGTAATATGAATGAATTTAATTCCGGGATTTTTAACTTTTGATCTTCCTCTACTTACTTTGTTTAAAACTCGAGAGTACTTAGTTTGCTTTTCTTATGAATGCTTTTGGCTGTGCCATTGTACATTCAAATTATTTTATAGATTTTATACACATATAGAGAGTTTTTTTAACATTGTAAAGGGGTGTCAGAAATTGAGTTACATGAATATAGCACTTCTGATCCATGAAAGTTATTCATTATAAAATAGTGCTAATTAAATCGTGATATGGCAATATGAGAAGGAAGTGGGTAGAGATAAAATAATTTAAATGTTTCTTATGTTGATGCTCAAAGTTTGAGCATCAAAATAATATAAAGAGGATATACGGGGTTGAATAAGGTTTTATTGATATGTCTAGGGAATGATATCGAACATTATCAAGGGTTGGAACTTTTAATAGGCCTCCTAAGCAAAGTTGAGGAATTGGATGTTTTACTCGGTCAGGAACTTGATAATATATGTAGTAAAAGGAGAGCAATTAATTATCATGGGGAATTTGAATTTTCTTAATGTAAATTGGAAAGATATAGAAAAAAATGATCGAAGTTCGGGATTCTTTAATTGATTATTTTTTTGACAATTTCTTCTTTCAGTGTGTGCAGGATCCTCCCCCTACAAGGAGGCATGCACTTTCGGATCTTAATCTCTCTCAAGACATTATAGAATTATAATTTTGGCAAAGTTTTGGTCGTAGCGATCTTAAAATTCTAACTGGGAGATGTTTTAGCATTGCGACGACAACATTTAAAATGTGAGAAGAGTTTATAATTATTACAGCAACTATTCAATGCAAATATAAACCTCTAAAACAATCAGATTCAAAAACTAGAAAAAATAGTGGAATGCTGAAATCAGAATTATAATTTGTGCTAACGAGGCTGTATTTAAGGCAAATACAGGTTTGGCCAACGTTTTGAGACTAAATTTTGTTTTTATTCGTTTTTAAATTTAGGTGATAGAAATAATTCTTTTAATATTTAGATTATTGTAGATTTACTAAGATGTTACCATTTCAAAAATAATAAGAAATCGCTGAATCCAAAATAACGCGCGGTCTTGTTCTTGCAGGAGATGAGATTCAGTCTCGGCAACCTTACTACTATTCGATCAAACGGGTAAAATGATAAGAAATATGGGCTAACTGAGTGATGTTGGGTAATTATAATCAATTTAGTAATATCTTTGGTAAAAAAAAAGGTTGAGTCTTTTTTAATTCGAGAAATGGTACTTTCCAAAGAAAAGCTTGCGACCATTGTTGCTCTGCACCAAAATGGCCCGAAAATCAAGGAAATAGTTGCTAAGGGTATTTTGTATCAAAGAGAAAGATCTTTAGGATCATACATGCATAAATATAGTGAATGTGAATCGTTCATATAAATTCTTTGATCATTAGAAATGATTTCATTAAATTAGAGCCAGTAAATAGACGAGTAGAAATAAATCCATTCAGAAATTGTAATAAAGTTCTGAATTTTTTTTATTATTATAAATATATTATGTGAGAGAGAATAGCTTCTTTTGAGATTGGTGGTAGGATAGTTGATAGAGATGAGGCAATGGTGTAAGTTGTAAGTGATTACTTCAGCGCTGTATTTAATTAGTAGTCCTCGGTCTATAGCTCAAATTATACGAGTTTTAAGATAAGAACTGAAGTAATGTGTTAAGGTAAAGGAAGGTGAATAAGTGGTCCAAAATCCGCATTCGGATGTGGATCTGGCCCCAAATACAAGAAAAAACCTTTACTTGGCTATGGCTAAACTCAACACAAAATTTCATTTAAGTCTGTCAATAACCTTTTGAGATATTATTAAAATTACCGGAAAAGTCACAACTTGCAATATTAAACTGAGTAACTGTTCCAGAATTCGTATCCGGAACTGTTTCCTCTTTCATATCTAATACAATAGTTCTAACACCAAGCCACCCTCCCTATAAAGAAATGTAATCGATGTCTGTCAATAACAGTTTGAAATATCTTATACACAACAAACATACACGGGTGATCACATAACCTCCGCCCGACTCTGTTGGCGGAAGTAAAACCTATCGTTTTTGGTTTTATTTGCTCCCACAACTCACTGATCGTTTGGTTTCATTCTCAAACTTTTGCCTTCAGATGGGATCTTGAGGGGCCAATAGAATTCCCCTATCTTTTATCATAACTTACACATTGTTCTTCAGTATTTCCATAATTCCAAACATTTTAAGTAATAATAAACAAAACTAAGCAATTTGTTTAATGGTACGTAGTTGAAAGCTTAATAGAAACGTAATTAGCACATCTAAACATGAATTTTTATACCAGAACTTCCTCTCTCAATCTAACTAGTGTATCCAAGGTTGGCAATTTACCAATTTGTCGATAATTTTAGCGACTTTAAACCTTCTTGGCGATATTTCAAAGTATTTTGCGACATGCCGCTCTTTAACGATTAAAGAGAAAATCTAGCTCAAATCGAAATAAACATCTATTAGTAATGCACAATTTTTATTATTAATGACGATTGATTACTAAGTCAAACGCCGAAGTTTGTAGATGCATATTTATGCATTTTAAAAATTGAGCCACTTATTAGATTGCTTCTTTTTGTGCATTTGCCATTCTTTTCACCTTTCATTTCTGGCAATCAGTGAAATATGACGCCCAGTAATGGACCTGATGCTCCCAAATGCATGTTTCAAACTTGTATTTCTTGCTGGAATGGATTACCCAACAATGACTTTTTCATGTGTTTTGTGAAGGAGGTTAATTAGCAGCAATTTTGTTCCAAATGTAGATAATATCTTTAATTTTTTAGGTAATTCCAATATTACCTTTGATTTATCTTTAACTTAATAAAACTGATTAAAATGTAATGAATTTAGCAATCCATTTTAATTCATTTCTGCCTCCTAGGTGTGCATTCATAAATTGATGACATAGAATCTAGAAAACAAAATTAATTCAGTATCAGGTTAATTATCCTAATATCTCTTATTTAGTGTTGTAGTATAGGAATTATGAATGCAATGTGTTGTAGTCAACAGTTGCGCGATTTATGGCTCAGGGATGAGACGTTTAAAGATTGCATGGAGTAAGTTGAAGGTGATGATTTGATGCCCTTTTGCAAGTCTTGCAAATGTTTGTCAACAGCAAAGTTAAGTGATTTTGCAAAACAGAGTTACGAGTAAATTGAAAAACCTGAACCGGTTAGATTTCGAAAAATAAAACCTTGCAGATCATCTAAGATATAAGGGATGACGGCTCCAAAGTTATTTTTGCCGATTGAAAGTAGTGTAAACATCTAAAATTTAGTGGCTCTCCATTGTTTCTTTAGAATTAAAGGTATAAATTATTTGTTTTAATGGACAACCCAATATATCTCTAACGATTTTTCCAGCTACTTTTAATACAAATGTAGCGATAATTTAGCGACATTTGGCATAGAATTTAGCTACATTTTGATATAGAGACCTTAGTTGTATCAGATTTTTTCTTGTGATTTCTTGCCTTCTTCGCTCTTGTGATATTTATATGTGCGATAGTTTGTTTCTCTCCTTGCTTCTAGTGGTTCTTCAGTTAGGTGTAGTCGTTGTTTTTGATTCAGCTCTTCGTAACTTTTTTCTCTCAGATACAATTCCTATTTTACGATATTTATTTACACAATATTATTGATACAAAGATTATATTAAAATATTTGGGATGACATTTTATAGAGGAAGGGAGTGGCGAATCTTGGATATGACCTTTTGCGTTTTGTTTTTTCGATTATTTTTTACTTTTAAGACGTTCTAACAATTTTTGTAGCACATTCTAGAATGGACCTTCATTTTAAGTAATTTTATGAGTACAAAAATAAAAATACCCTTTTCTCAGTATAGTAAAGTTCGTAGCTGAACTAACGTTACATTTATTTAATGTAATTCATAATGCAATTTCTATGCATATGCTTAAAATTGAGTAAACACAACATTTATGTAGGTTATTAAACTTCGTTAAATGGGAGGGGGGGGGGGCGTGGGTAATAACTTCTTAACCCGTGAAAAACTGAGACTCCAAAATCGCAGAAGATTGCGGATGGCCAAAGCCGCCATCATTCAAATGAAGAAACCAGCAATTAACGTGCAACTTCAGCCGGAAACCATACTCCCGACATCTCGGCTTCCCCGAGTTGACCGCCGTTAAAAGAAGCACGTTTTCAAACTTTTATTTTCCTTTGCCTCCTTTATCAGAGAACTAGATCGGAGCGACAAATAGTCAGACATAAAAAGTGGAGAAATTAGATAGGTATAGAAGATATAGACAAATAGTTAGTTAGTTAGTTAGTGAAAGGTTTAGTGGTGAAATTTGGGAATAAGGGATAGATAAGATAGGTCCCTGGGGAAAGGGTATCTCTGTGTTTCTTTAAGCTAATGTATATATATATATATATATATATATATATATATATATATATATATTTCAATTTTATTTATTTTTTCTTTAAATTTGAGCAAATCCTATGATTATTAGTTGTACAAAACATTTGTACATGGTAGCTTTCAAGCGTTTTTGTATGTGTGTTCTGTGACTTTGTCGATTGTATTTACTGTCTTTGATATATATTGCTTATTTGGTAGTTTATGAGTAGATCGGGTCTTGGTTGTGCCTCACACTGGGAAATCTTTTCTGAGCCTGGTTCTGTAGTAGGTCCGGAATTCCGAAGTAATTCCTGATGAAATCTGGGTCGGAGTTCCTCTCCACCTTCTGCCAAATTTTGAGGGCTCTGGTACCTAAGTCTTTGTTTATCGCCCTGATGTTTGCTTCTTCATGTAGTGTCTATTGGCGTTTTCTGTCCCTTTTCCTAGCGTTGTCTATTTTTAAGAGTGCTTTATTTTGCACTGTTTGCAATTTCATCATCCAAGTCTTTGGAATGGCCGTTAGTGGTATTTTCTTCTTTTGACTGGAATGATGGTAAACTTGTTCAAATTTATCACGATTTTCCAGTGGCGTTCGTATGTGGTAGTTAGGTTCTCAATTTCATATGCCATCATCCTTGCCATTGTTCTTTCATCTTTGTATGGGGAGACTACTATCTGTGTCACGTCGTTGGTGAACTGGATATACGAAGATTCCTCTAGCCTAGGACTAGGGAGGTCTCTAGTAAATATCGAGTAGAGCAGTGGACTCAAACAACCACCTTGAGGAACGGCCTCTTCCAGTTGAAATTATGGTTATTGGTACTTCCCGATCTTGATGAATGCTCTTCTGTCCATGACGTAATCACAGGTAATTTTCTTCAATCTGGGATTAAGTCCCAGTTGGAGGATCTTAAACTGTAGTCCTCTGCGCCACACTTTGTCGAATGCTTTCCTGACGTCCCTCAATACTAGATCATCGTGCTTCTTCTCTTTTTTCTATTTTGGCTAATTTCTCTGTTATCATCGCCAGTGCTGTGTCCGTACCTCTCTGCCTTCTAAATTCGTGCTGTTGTTGATTGTGCAGGTTATTGGCTTCCAGGTAGGATTGCACTCTGTTGGCGATGATTTTTTCGAAATTTTTAGCTCCAAATTCAAGGAGAGAGATCGGGCAGTAGTCTACTGGGGAGATTGGAGACTTTCCCGAATTAGGAATGAATATCATTTTTTATATTATTCAGACATCGGGAATGTATCCCGTATTGAGGGCCACATTCATGATTTTAATTAGTTTTTCCTTATGTTGTGTAGAGCGTTACTAAAGTTTGCCTTCGTTAAACCTGAGTGACATGGGGCACGCTGCTTAAACGTTTTTAGGGTTTCGTTAAACTTTTGTAGGGTGATCTTTTTCCTTAGGCCCACTATGGGTTTTTCCGCTGTAGCGTTATTGAACGGACATGTTCGATCTATTACTTCGTTTAAGTGGTCTAATATCTCGTTCCCGAATTATGTGTCAAAATTTTCTTCCTCTTCAGGGAAAATTTGAAATATATTTCACCAGTATTCTCTAAATTTTACTTCTAACTCTTCAGGTTCAGTGATCACTTCACCTTCCAGGTTCTTGATATTCGTTTTTAGGTTTGCTGGCTTTCCTCTGAACCTCTTCACTGTTTCCCAGAATGTTCTAGGGTCCATTTCCTCATCGAGTTCTTCAATGAGTCGGTCCCAGATTTCTGCTTGTTGCTGTATGATTAGCTTGTGGAGGTGTTCTTTGTGTTCCCGCCTCATCTGGCGGAGGTGCCTGTTTGGTCCCCATCTGTTGATTGCGTCCATTAAGCCTCTGTATTCTTCCTGAATAGCAATCATTTCCGGTGTCTATTTTGGAGCTGGTAGGGTTTTATATTTAATCTTTGGGATAGTGTTTCTATCTGCCTCTAATATTTTTGTTGTAAGGTGGTTTAGTTCATGTATTTCTTCTGGCGTAGCTTCCTCTAGGCTTGCAGGGACGTAGTTCCAGCAAACGGCCTGTTATGCCTTCCAGTCTGCTCACTCATATGACTTCCTTTCCCTTATTGGGATTTGGATTGGGCTTGTTGAGAGTCTGATGGCTAATGCTTCGTGGTCACTGGATATCACGGTTCCGGGGGAGATGTGTTAGTTATAAGGAAACCTTGAGCTTGTTAAAACTATGTCGGGCTTAGTTGCACCTTTCGGTGAGTAGTAGGTCGGAACTCTGGTCCAATGCGCACTGCTATGTTTCGTTCTAGAAGAAGTTCCAGATTTCGTTCCGCCGCCTTGGTGCTGGTGTACTCAGTGGCCCTGCATTTTGCGTTTAGTTCACCAGCGAACATCACCGTTTTCTTATGGGCAAACAGCTTTAAGAAGTTCTGGATAGGAATGTACCCTCTTCTTGGGGGTTGGTACCCAGTAGCGATAGTTAGGAGCCCTATGGTAGTTTGTACCTCTATCGCTACGTATGACTCGTCTAATTGAGGTAGAAGTTTGTGCATGAGGCCTTTTCTGATTGCTATCGCCGATCTATCAAAGGCCTCATCTGTATGACTTGTTGTATAAACTTGGTACCCGAATATTTTCATGTCTTTGTTTTTCGTATCGATGCCGTGTTCGGATATTAAAATGCTATCTGGGTCAAGGTTCTGAATAATGTTTCCATATTCGGAACTTTTTCTTGTCCAACCATTTACGTTCATGTACATTAGTTTTAGGGTTTTATTTGCAGTGACCATTGTGTAGAATGTTTCTTTTGTTTTTCTTGTTGTTTTGTTTTACCTTTGTTGTACCTTTTTTAGTTTTCTCTTCTTTCTTGCTTTTTATTAAATTCACTCTGAGAGCATCTTTCTGTCTCTTGTTTGCATGCTCTTGTGGGGTGGTCGTCCATGCGGTAGCATCTGAAACAGATCTGAATCTCTGTGAATTCCTCCCTCTTTATTTGATTAGGAGTGATCCTCACATTGAAAGCCAACAGTCCTGTCTGTGTTGCTTTTTGAGCCATACCTGTATCACTAAATACGACTTTAAAGACATGTGTATGTTCTCTAAATTTTAGTACTTCAATCACTATTGCCCAGCTGTGGTTGGATTCAATTTCCTTTTTTAGTTCTTCGGAATCATGAGACCCGACCCATAGGTCTAGACGCCTACATATCACGCTTCTATACTTCAGTATTTGGAAAGGGATTTTGGGAGCTAGTCCGATATCTTTTAGCACGTCCACTGACTTTTGTGCCCCTAGTGCTTCGACATCCTTTTCATTTTGGCACAGTGCTACATAGCCTTGGGGATTCTCAATTACTCTAACCAAAGCAATAGTGAGTTTGGAATATATTGTTGCGAAAAATGTCCCTCTAACGGGCTTTTCCCTGGTTACGGCTTTGAGAGGAATCCTTGTAGTTTCCCGCATATTTGTAGTGGGTTTTTAGTGAACCATGATACCCTTACAATTGTATCAATAGAGAACGCTGGAAGGGATGGGGGGTTTGAACATTATGACTTGCCTACTTGTATGCAATTATATTTGTATGTAATTATATTTAGAGACCTAGTTGGATAGGGAAGAGTAGGAAAAGATATAGAAAAAATAAAATTTATATGTCCCTGTCCACGTACCTTCATTCTGAGTTTTCTTCTTTGATAAGTATATAACCCTTAAGAAATTTCTTCTGAGTGTTCACTTGCACGGTTTGGTAAGGGGTTGGTGTAAGTAGATTGTTAATTATTTACACTCAAGTTTCGGGGGTGCGCTCAACTAATTAAAAATCACTTGTTTTTCAGTTTGTTTGTTGGATCGTACACTTTGAGTTTACTATGTTCGTTTTATTTCTGTTTTACTCTTAACTTTAACTTCACTGACATTTTTTGTTAAATTTTTCAATATAGTTCACTTATTATACTTTTAGTTGATTTTGTTTGCATTATTTCTATTTAAACTTTTGATCTGTGTGGTCTCATTAGTCACTTGTTTTTTCCTCTTTAGGTTGTTTAAATTCGGTGTCTTATTAGGGTATCAATCTGATGTCTTGGTTGGGTTTGTTCCTTTTTTCTTTTTGAATTTCTACTTAGGTAAACATTGGAACCTCCTCGATTCTCAGCTGTTGTCCGCCGCTGGGAAATCGAGTGGTAAAGGGGACTCCAGCTCTGGTGTTCGTGTGCTCTGCAAATATCGGAGGTGGATCGTCTATCTTCATCCATATTTTCTCCACTCTCTTCCTGATGTTGATATTGAGCGCTTATAATCCTGCTTCTTGGTGTAGGCCCTGTTGTCTTCTCCTCTCTCTCCTACGTGTGTTTTTATTTTGTATTTTCTGGAGTTCCAATTTTTTGGTCCTTGTTTCACCGTTAATAGGGATTGGAGGGTATAGTAGTACCTCTCTTCCTAGTGTAAGATAGATTTTTCTTTCATTTTTTATGTCTAATCCTCTTAGATTGTACAATAGGTTAAGCATCGGAATCGCCTTGTTCTTCCTTTCAGTTATATGTTGTTTGCAGCCTCTTTTTGTTATTTTGAGTTCTAGCACTTTGCCCTCACTATGATATCTGTAGTTCTGATCTTCGACTAAAATTTCAGTTGTTTTGTGCTTGGAGATTTGGATTATTGTAAATTTCCTCCCGTTCGTTCTTATCTTCCAATCTCTTTCGTAGTTGTTGATGTTGTTGATTTCTTAAGCTGTTTTCCTTTCCTAAAAGCGTCTGTTCCTGTACTGAGTGACGACGAGATGGCTCATACCGTCCGCGACCTGAATGTTTAAGCAGCCAGGCATTATTGGTGGTGGCAGGTCTGCTGTGTATATCGAGTACAGCGTGAAGCTGAGACAGCCGCCCTGCGGTAGTCCAGCTTCCAATTCGAATTCTGGTCCTGAATAACCATTGATCTTTACATATGTTCTTTGCTCTGTGACATAATTGCAGAGAATTCTCTCCAGATTGCTATTCATCTGGAGATTTAAGATCTTATATTGCATTCCTCTAACCCAGACTTTGTCGAATGCTTTTTCTACATCTCTCAGGACCAGATCGATGTAGTTATTCTCTGATTTGGTCTTTGTTATTTTCTATGTTATTATGCCAAGTGTCATTGTGGTGTCTCTTCCTCTTCTGAATCCGAACTGATAATCATTGAAAAGGTCATTTTCTTCAAGATATTCGTTTAGTCTTCTGTTAAGGATTTTCTCGAAGACTTTGCCCATGAAGTTCAATAGCGAGGTGGTTTGGTGGTTTTCCTGGCTTTGGGACGAATATCATTTCCGCTAGTTTATAGCTATCAGGGAAGTAACCGGTGTTTAGGCACGCGTTAAAAATATTCTTTAATGCTCTGATGATTATGTTAGGTGCCTTGGTAAGATTAATTCTGGTTATTCCTGAGGGGCCTGGCGCCTTCTGTTTGAATGATTTTTATTACGCCTTTGATCTCTTCTGTTGTTATGTTGGCCCCTGTACTCTGAATTTCCCCCCTTTTCGCTTTAAACTTGGTGCTAAAGTGATCCTGTTTATGTTTTCCCGCAAGACTGTGTGGACCATTTCGTCTATCTCTAGATTAAAGTCTTCGTCCTCCTCTGGTGTTATGGAGAACAGTGATTTCTAGTGATTACGAAAGAGTTCTTCTGTGGTTCTCTCTTCTTGGATCTTTCTTCCCCGTTCATTTTTAATTGTTATTTTTTCTCCTCGGGGGTCTGCCTTTAAGTCTATTTATTAGTCTCCAGTTTTCTTTTGGTCTTCTTTCTTCGTCTATTTCCTCTATCAGACTATCCCATATGTGGCCTTGCTGTTCTTCTCTGAGATGTCTCAGTTCTTCTCTCCGTCTTCTGAGTTCTTCGTATCGCTCTCTATTTGGTCCATGGAGAATTATTTGTTCTAGTATTCCTCTTAGTTGCCTATTCTTTCTCTTCATTTTTTCTGTCCATCGAGCATGTGGCAGAGTACGGTATCTTGTCTTTGGTACATATCTTTCGTCCGCCTCAATGATCGTTCTTGTTAATCTTGAGTTCTCCTCATCAATATCTTCCAAGTTGGTGTCAGTGAGATCCTTTGTGACGAAGTTACTAAGATCTTGTATGTAACCTGCCCAGTTTGCTCTCTTGTAGTCCTTCCTCGCCGGTATCGATACCCGCATCGGGTATTGATTCATGAGCAAATGTGTCGCAACATGGTCGCTATATGCAAAGGTAATTGGTCGCATGTGGATGTTGCATGTCATATTGAAGCTACTGAGCATGACATCTGGTTTTGTAGCTGCATTGCCTGTGACATATGTTGGAAAGTCTGGCCCTATTTTCTTGAAAATCTTTCTTTCCAACATCATTTCTAAGTTAGCACCTCTCTTGTTTCTGGAGCGGTATCCATTTGTACTGCACCTGGCATTGAGGTCTCCCATAAAGATTGTTGAGAACCCTGTGCCAAAGATTTTAAATAGGTTGTGCAGTGGAAGGCAATTTTTTCTTGGTGCTTGGTATCCCGTGGCTACTATTATTGGCGTTAATTCTGTTTCAATTTTTACGGCCAAGTATGCCTCATCCAAATTACTAACTTCTTTGAACTTCAGCCCTCTTCTTATTGCTATGGCCGCCCCGTCATGACGCTCGCCTGAATGGTTCGCGTTTATGACAGTGTAATCGAACAATTTAATTGTTTTTTCTTCTGTATTGACTCCGTGTTCTGATATTAATATTATGTCTGGATCGATCTCTCTAAAGTTTTTTCCTAATGCTGATGTTTTATCGATCCACCCTTAAGTGTTGATTTTCAGAATGCTGAGCTTTCTTCTCCTTTCTGTTTCCATTGTTTATTAAATTTGGTCTTCTAGATATCTCTGGACTTCTGGCGGGTCGATCTCTTGTTGGGTTCTGCTTCACTGACTTTAAAGCTACCATTCTTCATACTTTGAAATGTAGAATGGCAGAAAGGAACGCAGTCGCCAGGGTATATCCTTATTTTATCTTCCAATAAGAGTTTTTCTACTTCTTCCTCTTCTTCTTCTCCTGTCTTTCCTTTGAATGCCCATTTGCATTTTATTTCTTTAATTGCCTTAATGATGTCGTCCTGTTTCTTGCCTATCGGGAGGGGAGAGCATTCATCGCTGTAGATTTTAAGTTTTAGTTCCTGTGCTTCCATGCGTACTATTTTGTCTCCTTCATTACTTTGCACTGAAATGTTTGTAATTGTGTTCTCTTCAGTAGTGTGTTTCTCATTGCTCCTTGGTGCCGACGCTGAGGCGACGCTGATTTTTAAAAATTCAGATGAAGTGGGGTTGTCAGAGAACATCATCTTCCTCATTCCATTTTTCTCTAGCATAGTATTCAGTGTCTTAGCGAAGGTGTCTGGTTTCCCAATATTCATCACATGGGCATAGAATATGCATGTAAGCACTTCTGTTGATGCCCCTTGTGACACAGTTAGATGGGTATGTGCTTCCTACATTTACTTTACAGTTACCTTTGGACGGTTATCCATCGACAGCCATCTACGGGATTCACCAAGCCCCCCTCCCCTGCTCCCCACCCCTGAATAAAGATTTATTTATTTCCCTGGCACGTCATAGTAAGATGACGTGCTAAACCCTTCCCATCCCTGCCCCGCCGTGACTTGGCTCTGTGAATTTGACTCTATACATAGAGCTCCGTTACAACTATGCCGTTCTACTTAGAAAGGGCATAATTGCAAACTTTGGGGAAAGGAGATCTGAGGCTAAGCCCGCTGCGGAACCAAAAGAAAGGAGCAAACCTGGATTGAGACTCAGTTACCAACGAGGGGAGGATTAACACCCTACCCTGCGGCACCGTCCAATACAACAGAGGGAGACTCTACCGTCTCTGTGAGATGTCAACGTAACTGGAAAATATCCAAAACCTAAAAGAGGGGGCGGCACCTGACTGGAGTCAGTTGATTCTGGCTTCAGTCATCATTAAGTCCACCATGTTTTCACACCCTCTTAGGAGCCCGAACAGGTCTAATCTTACTCATCATCTATCACCACATCCAAGTCATTTTCATCGAGTCGTTATCGGGGCGGGGGAAACCCCCCATACAAAGAGAGAGAAAATAAGGTAAAGCAAAAATGGCACTTAGTACGTCATACCTAACACTCCTAAAGACAAAAGACAAGAGCCCCACCACGAACGATCAACACACACTTCTAAACTTAGCTGCTACACACGCCTCCTCATCATAAACATAATAAAAACACATACAGTTAACAAAGTAGTCTTCCGATCACAGGAGGATGCCCTAAAATTCCACCAACACGCATCTGACACACTCGCTGCACTAGAATTACAAACAAAATTAGCCGACTGTGTAGTAAAAAGACACCAGATACGCATCACAAAGACCAACCCCCTATGGTTGGCCTTCTCCAGAGATGAACTCCGCACACACCTTAGACAGAAATATGGGGAGCAGGTTATCAAAGACCTATTATTCAACAGAACTAAACAATTGGCACTGATCACACTGTCTGACGAAAACAACAAATCACTGCTGCTAGACCAAGGCATCAAGGTCTGCGGCACCCTAACACACCCTTACAACATCGAACCACAACATAACATAAGATCAACACAATGCCACCGGTGTTACAAAACCGGACACACAACACGAAACTGCCAAGCAGACCTGGTTTGCTCCAAGTACAGTGTTGTGGGCCACCACTTCACCACCTGCACAGGCACTACACCACTCTGCTCAAACTGTGGTGGCGACCATGTAGCCGTCTACACAAAATGCCCTTACTTAAGTAAGGCCCGCTATGACGCCGTAGCGGCTATACGACGTCCTCAATCCCTCCACACCCCCCCCCCCCCTCCGCCATCCACTCACAGAACATTCGCCGCGGCTGCCGGCGGAACGGTGTCCGCACATCTCCCTGTCCCACCCCATGATCAACTGACGCCTACGGGAATACCTGGAAGAGAGGGACTGGTTCTCCCCCCACCAATATGGGTTCAGGAGGGGCCGGTCTACTCAGGTGGCCGTGACCATCGTTCATGACAGAATACAGAAAAAACGCCAGGTACATTAAAAGACACTCTCCATCAGCAAGGACGTGGAGAAAGCCTTCGATAAAGTGTGGCACGAGAGACTCCGTTGGAAACTCGCCAACAATACGGAATTACCTCTCTGCACCAGAAAGCTCCTCTCGCACTACCTCACTGAACGGAAATGCCACATAAAATAAAAGAACACACTCTCACCACCCTTCACACCACGCTCAGGCGTTCCCCAAGGAAGTTTACTGGCACCCACACTATACATCATGTACACAAACGACACCCCACGCCCACCCGAAAACTGCTATCACACATACACAATGACCTACGCCGATGACGAGACCATTCTTGTCAGCGGCCGTGGACCAAAAGAAATCGCGCTCCACGCAAAAAGAATACTAGACGCTAAGACAGATTACGGGGATAAATGGCTGATTGCCACAAATCCTCAGAAGACACATATGACACTCTAAGGCACAAGAGATCACTTCATGCACAACCTACAAATCTTCTCACACACATCAGACAGACATGAACCATCTAAACCCAACAAGGCTTGAATACACACAACGTACAAAAATCCTTGGGGTAACTTTTGACAAGACCCACAAGTTCAATATACACCAGAACATAACACAAGCAAGAGCCTCAGTTACAAACAAATCGCTGAGCAGGTTCTACCCTGCGGGCAAATAACTACAGTTATACCTTTACAAAACACTCGTGTGACCTATTCTCACGTACGCCTCACTGTCACTCGTAGCTGCAGGTGACACATGGAAGCAGAAGGCTCAGGGCATTCAGAACTCTGCCCTGAAGCGCGCTTGCCGCTCTCCCTTGTACTCGAGAATGGCCACACTACACGACAACAACAAATTAGCACCCTTCAACACATATGGTCACACCAGACTCACAAAACAATTCGGGGAAACTCACCAGAGACCCATTATACACCGCACTACATGTAAGAAGGTATGCCATGGCACCGCAATACCTCGCGGCCCATGACCACCCGCAACCCATACCGTTCTTTGCATAAACCAAAGGCATCATGAATAACGCGTTTCCGACTAAGCAGACACGCTTTCCTTCCTGACCAACCTCCAACCGTCGTCCAGTCACGAATACCTCGAGACCAACCTAACCACACCACAAATCGGTGTCTAGCCACCAACCTATCAACTCTTCCAATCCCCCTTAAGTTTTCCGAAACCTTTTCCTCTACGACTGCCTGTTCGCTTGTGTTACACGGCTGCAAATTTTTTTAAAAACTATGATATATTTCGCCTAAGTCAATTTCCTTTGCCAACTTTCTATTCTTCTTGCTATTTTTTTAGTCCATAAGGTAGATGGTAGATCACTCTTTCTAATAAATGCGTTTGCTAAAAAACAAACTTAAATTGCTAAGACTTCGATCTATTCAATCATCTTCGGAGCGTCTGTATGTATTCTTTCCTCCTTTACCGATGAAGTATGAAGGCTGAATGAAAAGAAAGTTCAGGGTCAATTTATTGAAAGTGATGAAATGTGTGGTAGGTTTTCATTGGTGTGAAATTGTTTACTAATTTTCCCTGGTGTTGAGGGAATCACTGGCATACTTTCTTCTTCTTGTTTATTAAAAGAAAAATAAATTCCTCCGTCAATAATATTGCTGACCGTCGATGACGGTTAGGTTCTTCCATTGTGTTATAAATTTGGTTTATTCTTTTAGTAGGATCTTCCATCGTAGATTTCAAGCCGTTCAAGTAGTTTTTTGCTAACTATTCTTTTCTAGTTTCATATGGGCATTTTTGGCTCTTTTATTTGTACTCTATAACTTTGTTATGTATTAATTCTTTATTTTCTTTCTACTTAAATTTTTAGCTATGCTTGTTGTTATTGCAGTTAATTTACCTTACTCTTTGTATTTTCGTTTACTTTGTTATATATTTATTCATTTCTTATTTTTTAATTCGAATCTTAGTTTAGGCACTCCGCCTCTTTTTATCATTTTTGTTATTGCCGCTAGACTATCTTCTTTTTCTTATCATTATTTTAGTTAATTTTGTTGATTATTTATTCTTTTTCTCTTCTTTTTATTTTAATTTGATTTTAGCTTGGACACTTTGCCTCTTTTCTTTATCCATTTTATTGTTCTTTTTCTTATTTTTGTTTTAGTTAAATTTTAATTTGTGCACTTCGCCTCTCTTTATTAAAGTTTATTGCCTTTTGTTTATTGTTTTTCTTTGACTTGTTTCGATATTTGTATCATTGTTAGGTGTAGATGGGTCTTATATTTTATCTTGCACAGTTTCTTCCGCTGGGGAATAGTGATGTCCTTTCTACTGTGCGTTTTCTGAAATGCGGTATTTCTAGATTGTTCTTGACTGTTGAGAGTATATCAATCTTGGCAGCTCTCGTTTTTGCTTGAACTCAAGCGTTCCTGATTGGACTTGGAACGATTTGTGCGATATCATCTGCATATTGCTGATACATCAAATCGTCCCTCAGTGGAGTAGGGAGGTCCATTGTGTACCCGAGATACAGCAACGGACTCAGACAGCTGCCTTGTGGAACTCCCGCCTCGAGGTCAAATTCGGGTCCTTTGTAGCTCTTGATCGCGATTTGGGCTCTCTTCTCCATGATATAGTCACAGAGGACCTTTTCCAAGATCTTGAATTGTAGCCCTCTCAGCTAGACCTTATCGAAGGCCTTCATTGCATCCAGCAGCCCTACGAATACGTATTTTCACTCAGCTTCGCTGCATGCAAATTTATCCGTTAAGAGGGCGATGGCGGTCTCCGTTCCTCGTGTCCTACGGAACCCGTGCTGCTGAGGGTTGTGAGTTCCTGGCTCGGCTAGGTGTTCTTGAAGCCTGTCATCCAGGAGCTTCTCGTAGACTTTCGCAACAAATTCCAGCCGGGTGATTGGCCTGTAATTGACCCTTTAATCAGGGGATTTACCTCCCTTAAGTATGAATATTATTTTAGCAATCTTAAAACCATCAGGGAAGTAACCCGTGTTCAAGGAAGCGTTATAAACATTTAGGATTCCCTGAATGATCTGCTTTGGGGCATTTACCAAGTTGTTTTTGGTGATGCCCATCCAGCCTGGTGCCCTATGTTCAAAGGTTCCCACAGGAATTGAATACGTTTTTCAATCCCTCCAAGATGTTCGTCGCTTCCATGTAATTTCTCATCGTGAACCCTGAGACTCCCGGCGTCTTTTGCTTAAAGCTACTTATTGTTTCTCTAAGCTCTGCAAGGGTTAATATTTCCCTTTTATCCTCGTCGTTGTTCCTCAACTCGTCCACCGTCTAATAATCTTGTGTCCTCGCCCTTGCTTGGTTGAGTTCTTCAATAATTGTGCCCTCAAAATCCGTGTCAAAGTTTACATTTTTTTCTTCACTGATTCGGAAGACATTCCTCGAATGTTCTTTGAAAACTCTTTCGATTTCGATTTCATCTTCTAGCAGTTTTCCTCTCCCACCCTTAATTTTGATCTTTTCCTTTGTAGGTTTTCCCTTCATTCTATCTACCCATTTCACGAATTTCTTAGGGAAGTCTTCGATGTCTATCTTCTGAGCATGTTCGTTCCAGTATTCTTGATGCTTGTCGTATATCATTTGCGTTAGTTCTCTTTTTTTCTGATTTGTTTATAAAGGCTATATACTTCCTCTCGTATCTGTTCGGAGCTACGTCTTATTTCTTCATTCTTATTTATCATTATCGATGACCATCTGAAGTTTTGGATAGTTCTATAGGCTATTTTCGGAATTGCAATTTCGTTTGCTGTACTCAGTTTTCTCCTTATTTATCTGAGTCACTCGTTGATCTCTTCTAAGTCGCCTCGGCATAAGTCCTTGGTTCGTATCTTCTTAATGCTTCCTTGTATTTCGTCCAGTCAGCCTGGTAGTAGGCTTTCCATTTCTTATACGGCTTCTGTATAGGATTCTAGCTTATGGTAAGCTTTGTAGCTATATGGTCACTGACTGGTATGTCGACCGGCTCGAACTAATAATTGAATGGCAGGAAAAAGTTCGCGAGGTAGATGTTTGGTTTCGATGTCACGTTGTTGTTTAAATATGTGGTGAATTCTGGCCCTAATTTTTGGACCATTTCCCTATCTATCATCGATTTCGGATGCCTACCCGCGTTGATTCTTCTTCTGTACCCGCTCTCAGTGCAATTGGTATTTAAATCTCCCATAAATATAACTGGATTTCTGCTGTTGGAGATTTTTGTGAAATTGTTAATCGGCAATCCGTCTCTTCTTGGGGGTTGGTACCCCGTGGCTATTGTAAGGTTGGTTAATTCTTATTTTATTTCTAATGCCGAATATGATTCGGTTAGTCCTTCCTATGTCCTGTAGTCTAGTTCCTTCTTGATTGCTATTGCTGCTCTGTCAAATCTCTGTCTCGAGATGTTAGTCACTACTACATTGTAATTCCATATACTTAATTTTTCACTTACTAGGTCTAGCCCATGCCCAGGTATTAAAATAACGTCTGAGTCTAGTTCTCGAAAGATATTTCCATATACGTATTTTTTATCTCTCCAACCGTTTGTGTTTATCTGTAAAATTTCCAAGTTACGTTTTTCCATTTCCATAATCGTTCAGGGGTTTCCGTTGATCTTAATTACTGTTTTTTCTTCTCTCTTTCATTTTTGTTCACGTCTATACATGAACTCTTGAAAGTGATGACGACGGGGTCGAGGATTGTTGTTTCGGGGTTAGCTTTTTGATCAAGCTGGATTTCTTTTTCTTTTGTGCCTTTCTTCTCGTGATTCTTGTTTCCTGAGTAGATTCTTCTGTACTACTTTCCGATTCTGTTTCTTCTCTTTCATCCTCCTTGTATTCCTGTTGCTTGGTTTCTTCAATTAGTACTTTTGTTGTCTCATAGTTAATCTTGACTTTAAATATGGCTGACGAGTCCACATCCTTTGGAAACTTCATTGGCTCACGGCCGTTTGCCTTCAGCATTCCATTCAGTGAGTCCGCGTAGTTTCCTGGGCTAGCAATGTTCATGATGTGTGCATGTAAAATGCATGTCAGTATTTTAACATTGAGTGTGCCATCTATGTTGATTTGTGTCTCTGTGTTTCGCGGATGCGTCGTTGATTTTGCTGCTGCTGCGTAGGTCATGTTTCTTTGCCGATTCATTCTTTCTTCAGTTTCCTTTCTTTCGATAATTTATTTTCTTTTCAGGCATGACATCGCCATGGTCCGATGTGGTACTCCGCAGTTGATACATTTTTTAATTGTATTTTGTCATGTTCGGTGTGTGTGTCCTGTCCTTGTGTTCCACACTCTGAACATATTACAAGGACTTTTGGGGGGGCATTCGCTGGTTATGTGATCTTCCATTGAATAGCAACGGAAGCATATTTAAATGTTTACAAATGCGTCTTGCTGGATATTAGCTTGCGGTATCCTTGTATAGAAAGCAATCAGCCCTTTCTCCATAATTTGTGAGGCCATTTCTGTATTTTCACACACAATTTTAAAAACATGTGTGTGTTCCCTAAATTTAATTCCGTCGTGGATTTTAAGCTATGATTGTCTTGCTTCTAGTTCTTCTTCGATGTTTTGAGGTGTGTGCATGCCTACCCAAGGCGCAACTTTCCTGCATGCTACAGATCTATTCGCCGTGATTTGAGGGGGAGTTTTTGCTTTTAAGTCGATCTTCTTTAGAGCGATGCTGCCCGCAGAAGAGAGTAGTTTCTCAACATCCTTATTCTCGCGGCAAATCACGATAAACCCAGTTGGTACCTCTAAACACTTGATAAGTGGGATCAGTAGATGGTTAAAGATCTGCTGAGTCACTTCTTGTGATCTCCTCTTCTTTCCGTTGTGATTGAGTCGTAGGGGGGGCCGTTTAATGAATTCCATCTTGAGTCAGTAAATGGGGGGAGCCCCCTCTTTCCTACTCCGAAAAGGGGACAGAATCTAAGAGACTAAGCCCTATCTGGTGTGTACCTATTGGTTCCTTAAATACCTTCCTATTAAACGCACTCCGTAACCCTCCCACCTTAATGGGATTACTCTAGCAGACGCCTCTCCAAGGTCTCCGGCTCGTGTCCTTAAGGGACCTCCTTCTTCTCGCCCCCTAACAAGGCTTCCCAGGTTCATTACACCGTACTACCAAGGAGCTCTGGGCGTAATGAGGGTTGCGTTATGTTGCGAAGCGATGAAAGAAGGAAAAAATTAAAAAAGCGCTGTGTGGATAATACCCCTTTATGGAGGGAACTACCACGTACTGAGAAACAAGAGGTCTCTCCAATTAATCTAAGCACGCATCAATATTGAGTTCAACGTCGTACAAGATTCTTTGTGCAAAGTTTTCACGTATTCACGTATGTAAAACCTCGTTGTTACTTGCTGCCTTTACCAGAAAGTAAAGTAAGAAAAGCATTAGATTTACACTAAATCCATGTAAAGAAAACGATTTTTAGTCGATATGTATTCTTCATCGCCTAAACGTAACGTCTAAGGAAACCAGCCAATCTGGTGAGTGGAATTTTAAAACAATTTTAATGTGCTATTCCAGCTCGTGGCCTGAGTGATGATGGCCGGCTTCTCTTCGTTTATTAAGATGGCTTCTAAGATGTTCAAATTTAACTAGAATATCTCTAGTAAGGTTGATGCTATGCGCGTTCTCCATATGATTCTTAGGTCTTTCGCTTTGAAGGTGCACAGTTAAACGCCTCGAAAGGGCGGTCGTTTTCATGCCAATATATTTTGAGTTATTATAATGCTTTCAGTCCTTATTGAGGCAGATAAACTATGTTGGTTGACTTTAGATTCGTGAAGTTTTGGCAACTGGTTTTTTTTAAGGAGATTGTTGACTTTTGTCGTTTTATAGTATATATTAAGTTGAATTTTGTACATTTGATTCTTAATCTTGATGTTACGATTAACAATCTCCTTGATGTTTTTTTCGTCTATTTTATAGGCCGTAGACATCTGATTTTGGTAATACAATTTGATGCTATTTACTGCTTCCTGATTACTTTCCGTTTTATCCGTATCTTTGAATTGCAATTCAAAGATACGGATAAAAGATGGAATAAAAAAGATGGTAAGAAAATAGAAAGTTGCCAAAGGAAATTGATCAAGGTGAAATATATCATGGTCTTTAAGAATATATATATATATATATATATATATATATATATATATATATATATATATATATATATATATATATACATACGAAAGGATTGGATTTTTTTATTAACAAAAAATAAATATGTAAAGGTAATAGTAAAGGTAATAGTAAGAACCCCTTAATCCTCTAGAAAAAATCTCATGGACCCTTTTCATGAGCTCTACTCATACGAAGAGGATTGCTGAATGAACTCCAGGGGATTATTATTACGAAATTAAGGAATTTTGTCTTCTACTCTTTCGTAACCATATATATATATATATATATATATATATATATATATATATACATATATATATAATGTTCAACAGAAATCCCAAGGCGAGGAAAATGGCTGGTATCATCCTTTATATTTACCGGCGACGTTTCGACCAGAATACGGTCATCTTCTTAGGCCTAAAATACAAATAAACGAAACAAAATATTTTGCACTATTAAGAGAGCACACTGCTAAATTTACATCTAGAACTTTAATAGCTACTATTAGCTTTAAATCGCAAATTTAGAGTTAAAGGGAATATTTCGAAATGGGGCTCAAATTTACAATAGAGACACTAGGGAAGGATTTTAAATATTTAAATTATTTAGCGATTGTATAATTGCTAAAATCTATTAAGGTAGGGGAGATTTGATTTATGAATCTAATGATTATATAAAAGTGTTTTACCAACGCATACCAACGCCGGTTCTTCTATTTATTTTTACTCAGGTTATAAGGATAAAATCAAACGGTCTGTATTTATTTCAATGTTTCTCCGGGGGTTTTGAGTCGCCAGCCCGGAATTCCTGGATCTTGAGATTTCCAAGATCTTTGAAATAGGTAACAATCTTTGCTACCTTTTGGAAGCAGCCCAAATCCCCCAAGGCACTGGGCAATCACATGGTGGAGGATGTGCTCGAGGCGGTATCCGCCACTGGACTGGAGGCGGGCATTCAAGGAATCGTGTTTAACACTACTGCCGTGAACACGGGTTCCAATGAAGGAACCGGCATCAAGATTTAGGAGGGTCTGGGAAGGAATATCCTCTAGTTTGTGTGCAGGCACAATATCCTGGAAGTGATCCTTTGGGACATTTTCAAACACTGTTATGGGCTATCTGGCAGGCCTAACATCCCTCTATTCATCCGGTTCCGTGACCAGTGGGACTTCCTCGACCAGAAATCTTGGATGTCCTCCATACATGAAGACAGCTTTCTTCCTCTCGTGACAGGCGAGCTGTTTGATGCAAGGGAGACAGCTTTGAGCAAGCTCAAGAGTGCCATCGAACAAGAAAGCTATCCAAGAGACGACTACAAGGAGCTTTTGGTTCGCTCCTACATCTTCATGGGAGCCAATATTGGGATGAGCTTCAAGATGAGGGCACCAGGAGCGTTCATCAAGCAAGATGGATGTCGAAGGGAATATACGCTCTCAATATTTGCCTCTTTATGTCTCAGTTTTGGCTGACCTCTCACGAAAATCGAATTATGGAACATGTTTCCCTCTTCTTCGCACTCCTATATGACATTCCGTGAAACAAGGCCATAGTTCCTTCCCATGATCCTTACAACGATCTCCTCTTCATGAGGGAACTTTGCAGAGGAATCCCCAATAAGCGCGTTGCTTAAGTGGCCCTAAAGGCATTCAAGCCCCATCTCTGGCACGTATCAAAAGACTTGGTGCCTCTCTCTCTCTTCGACGAAAGGGTTACAAAGGAAAAGAAGGCTTCCATGGACCAGAACATGAAGAGGGAGGGGAAATGACTGGAACGTCTGGACGGAAATGCCTTCAATCCCAACTAGCCTCTTTCAGGTTTCTTCAGTTCCCGGTCGAGAAAGGCGCTGGATCTCCTGCTCCCAGGACAAGGAGAGGAACTGGCCACACGCTTGGCTAAGAGCCCCGCCAGTTGGGAGGGAAATCTTCTCTTCTGCAAGATGAAGAGGGCGATTAACCCGGTGGAGATGGTCAACGACGTTGCCGAACAAGGAGTGCCACTGATGACCACCTTCAACGGAGCCATACCCGAAAAGACGTTCAGAAGCAGTTTATTCTGAAAGTGGTGGCCAAAGACAGGACTTTGCACGACCTCCAAGGCAGCCCTCCTAAAGTCCGAGTGATCGGACCCTGAATAAAGCAAGGAGGTGCTTTCGGAACTGTTTTTTGTCTTGTTTCAGTTTTAAGTGATGCCATTCTATTTGCACTTCTCTGAGTGCCAAAGGAAATATATAAGAACACCTTTTTTCATATTTGCTAACATTTTGCTTCGTTTTTTGTTTGTTTTTGAAAAATTGTGCTTCGTGGGGGACCCCTAAATAATGTCCGATTACAATAAAATTTTGGACGAATCTTTTACCCTTTTAGTGGAACAAAAACAACATGTGACATTTTGAACAAGTCTAATATATAGATAGAATATATATATATATATATATATATATATATATATATATATATATATATATATATATATATATATATATATATTTATATATAAAAAAATATATATATATATATATATATATATATATATATATATATATATATATATATATATATATATATATATATATATATATATATATATATATATATATATATATATATATATATGAATATATACGAGGGGTGGTCAATAAGTTTTGCAATTCGGATTTAAGGAAACGAGATATGAGGAAAAGTGTTTTATTATTTTTCAATATAACTACCCTCGACTTCAATGCACTTGCGCCACTTGTCCCTGAGGCTTTGAATTCCCGACAACCAGAAATCTCTCGACTGCTGTTCAATCCACTCCTAGACGGCGAGCTGGACATCTTCCTCGTCCCTAATCCGGCGTCCACGCAGTGCAGCTTTAAGTGGCGGAATAAAAAGTAGTCGCTAGGGGCCAGACCCGGAGTGTAAGGGGGGGAGGGGTAAGCTCCTCAGATCGGCCCTCGTGCAGGGCAGCTTGTGCAACTCTGGCCTTGTGGAAAAGGACATTTTAGTGGAGAATCAGGATACCGCGTGTCAACTTGCCGCGCCGCTTCTGACGGATGCACTTCTTCAACCCAGCCAGTTCATCGGCGTAATATTGGCCTGTGATATTTCTTACACGAGGAGCATAGTCCACCATCAACACTCCCTCAGAATCCCAGAAGATGGGGGCCATGATCTTCCCGGCTAAGGGTTGGGTCCGGTACTTGATGGGGGTCAGAGAACCCCTGTGCTTCCAGGCCATGCCTTCGAGCTTGGTTTCGGGATCCCAGTGATGGACTCACGTTTCATCAACTGTCACTATGCGTGACTCGAATCCCGCCGGGTCTTGGTTGTACAAGAGCAGCAACTCCTCCGAACTTTAATGACGTTGAAGTCGATTATGGGGCGTGAGGTTTCGTCAGGTTTCTAGGGGCCCAACGGGCAGAGACCTTGTCATGGCCAAATTGTCGTGGATGATGTTGATAACATTTCCATGTGATATTCCAAGTTCTCGCTCGATTTCTTCGACCTTCACCCGTCGATTTTCGAGGATCATCCTCTCCACACGGGCCACATTGTCCTTGTTCGTCACGTCTGGCGGGCGTCCTGGACGGGGATCATCTTCAAGGGACTCACGACCATGGCGGAACTCCCTATTTCAGCGAGCAATGCTGCAATGGGAGGGGCGGTATCGGTGCAAAAATTTTAAACACAATTATTTTGCCACTTACCCTTTCAAATTTTCCATTACGTCAATTACCGACTTCGTTGATATATTTCAAGCTCTGCAACAGAAGACCTCCCAGGTTCTTCTATGTCAAGACTATTTACGAATGTGACAATAGAAGAAACATTCAAAATAATGATGAAATGTGTTTACGAAAACGCAGATCAAGCTCTACCACGAATTGAACCTCACATTTTAAAGCAGCTCTTAAGATATGTGCAACTGGAGCTCAATCCAAGGCACAGATGGTAAATTTATCGTTAAATTGACGGAGAAACGATAAGATAAGTTCACCATTATGACTTACGTTTGCTAATTTTTAAATGGCATACGTAGAAAAAATGCTTCTAACAAAGATGATAAATCCTTCTTTAAGGCTCTACTGATCAAAAAGAAGACTCTCAATCTAAATAGCCAGTGAAAAAACTCAGAACAAGTCCTCCAGCTATGCTACTAAATGTGAATGCTACCACTACGACCTGACCTACGAGGGGCAGTCAATAGTTTTTTTTGTAATTCGGATATAAGGAAACGAGATATGAGGAATAGTGTTTTATTTTTTTTCAATTTAACTATCCTCGACTTCAATGCACTTGCTCCACTTGTCCCTGAGGCTTCAAATTCCCTACAACTAGAAATCTGCCAACTGCTGTTTAATCCACTCCTGGACGGCAAGCTGGACATCTTCATCGTCCCCAAACCGGCGTCCACGCAGTGCAGCCTTGAGCTGGTAGAATAAAAGGTAGTCGCTAGGGGCCAGATCTTGTCTGTAAAGGGGATGATTAAGCTCCTCGAATCCGCACTCGCGCAGGGCAGCTTGTGCAGCTCTGGCCTTGTGGACTTTGATGACGTTGAAATCGATCATGGCACGTGAGGTTTTGTGAGGTTTCTAAGGACCAAACGGGCAGAGACCTTGGTCATGGCCAAATTGTCGCGGATGATGTTGATAAAACTTCCATGTGATATTCCAAGTTCTCGCTCGATTTCTTCGACTTTCACCCGTCGATTTTCGAAGATCATCTTCTCCACACGGGCCACATTGTTCGTTGGTCACGTCTGATGGGCGTCCTGGACGGGGGTTATCTTCAAGGGACTCACGACCATGGCGGAAGTCCCTATTTTAGCGAGCAATGGTTGCATAGGAAGAAGCGGTATCGGTGTACAATGCAACCGTGCGTTCATGGATCTCTTTTGCATTCTTGCCTTCCTTGGTCAAATATTTGATCACTGCCAGGTGCTCAACCTTCTCGATTGTTGAAAAATTTGTGACTAACGATCTGCGATCAGCTACTGCTTCTTAAACAGACAAGGTAGGAGCGTGCGGCTGAAAGGTCCTGACTTGTCATAACTTGTCCTAACACCCCCAAAAACAGCAATCCCCCTTCCTCTGTTGTTTTGCCCTACCGATTCTCAAAACTTATTGACCGCCACTCGTATATATATATATATATATATATATATATATATATGTACAATGAAACTTCTTTTGGAGCACAAAATTTATTGAATCGGAATTAGTTTTGGTATGAAGGTTTCCATACCATCTACGGCCGTTAACTGAGAGAAATTGACAAAGAAATCAGAAATACTGAAATAGACAGAAACCAGCAACTGACATTAATCAGGAGGTATTAGTTTTAGGTGATTAGCAATATTTTTTTAAAATGAGGTCAGATACATAGCGGCTATATTTGGGTTGACCTTCTGACAGATTAAACTTTTAGTTTTTTGTAATAGATGCGTAGTGATAAGTATCAGCTCCTTGGGTCATGTTGTTTTTTATACGATATCTTATAGCATTCGTTCTTCTGTTCTTTATATTTTGAAGCGCAAAGGAGAAACACCACTCTTTGTCCAATCATATCTCACGTTTCAAATCCAACAGTCAAGTCGCAAAATGTTTAAACACAATTATTTTGCAACTTACCCTTTCAAACTTTCCATTACGTCAATTACCGACTTCGTTGATATCTTTCAAGCTCTGCAACAGAAGGCATCCCAGGTTCTCCTATGTCGAGACTATTTACGAATGTGACAATAGAAGAAACATTCGAAATAATGATGAAATGTGTTTACGAAAACCCAGATCAAGCTCTACCACGAATTGAACCTCACATTTTAAAGAAGCTCTTAAGATATGTGCAACTGGAACTTCCTTCCGAAGCACATATGAGAAATTTATCGTTAAATTGACAGAGAAACGATAAGATAAGTTCACCATTATGACCTACGTTTGCTAATTTCTAAATGGCATACGTGGAAAAAATGCTTCTAACAAAGATGATAAATCCTTCTTTGAGGTTCTACTGATCAAAAAGAGGACTCTCAATCTAAATAGCCAGTAAAAAACTCAGAACAATTCCTCCAGCTATGCCACTAAAAGTGAATTCTACCACTACGACCTGACCTACGAGGGGCGGTCAATAAGTTTTGCAATTCGGATATAGGGAAACGAGATATGAGGAAAAGTGTTTTATTATTGTCCAATATAACTACCCTCGACTTTAATGCACTTGCGCCACTTGTCCCTGAGGCTTCGAATTACCTACAACCAGAAATCTGCCAACTGCTGTTTAATCCACTCCTGGACGGCGAGCTGGACATCTTCATCGTCCCTAAACCAGCGTCAACGCAGTGTAGCCTTGAGCTGGTGGAATAAAAGTTGTCGCTAGGGGCCAGATCTGGACTGTAGAGGGGATGATTGAGCTGCTCGAATCCGCACTCGCGAAAAGCAGCTTGTGCAGCTCTGGCCTTGTGGACTTTGACGACGTTGAAGTCGATCATGGGGCGTGAGGTTTCTAGGGACCCAACTGGCAGAGACTTTGGTCATGGCTAAATTGTCGTGGATGATGTTGATAACACTTCCATGTGATATTCCAAGTACTCGCTCGATTTCTTCGACCTTCACCCGTCGATTTTAGAGGATCCTCCTCTCCACACGGGCCACAATGTCCTCGTTGGTCACGTCTGACGGGCGTCCAGGACAGGGGGCATATTCAAGGGACTCACGCCCATGGCGGAAGTCCCTATTTTAGCGAGCAATGGTTGCATAGGAAGGGGCGGTGTCGGTGTACAATGTAACCATGTGTTCATTGATCTCTTTTGCATTCTTGCCTTCCTTGGTCAAATATTTGATCACTGCGAAGTGGTCAACCTTCTCCATTGTTGAAAAAATTGTGACTGACGATCTGCGATCAGCTACTGCTTCTTAAATAGACGAGGCAGGAGCGTGCGGCTGCAGGTCCTGACTTGTTACAACTTGTCCTAACACCCCCACAAACAGCCATCTCCCTTCCACTGTTTTGCCTTACCGATTTGCAAAACTTATTGACCGCCCCTCGTATAAAAGCGCCAAAGAACGACGCCAAAATCATTCTTTGACAAATGGCAGTTGTTGACTTCATTCATTTTTTAAAGTTTACCTATCGACTTTCAGAAGATAATTTACATTAAAAAAATACTAGAAAACCTAATACAATACCAAGACCACGTGACTTTATTGCAATATAACAGAGTTACTCCTCTTTACTTCTACAAGACCACGTGACTTTACTGCAAGATATCAGACTTACTCTTCTTTACTTTTATTATTCCTCTTTGAGGCATGTCGACTTAGGGACAAAGGGGGTAAAGAAACAAGCAGAAGCCTTATATTAACTTTGTGTCCTGCCGGCGAAGGAGGGAACCTAGCCAGGGATTGGTTAGCCTAGACTGAGCGGAAGCCTTCTGTGGGTGGGAGTAAACACTCATAGGGGTAGACAATAGGTAAGAGCAGGATAGGATTCCCAACACGCCAAAGGAATAAATCAGAACTTTAAATGGATCATAACCACGTAATTGTAACTCTTTCTATTATATAGCTACCTTTTTACTATTTTATTTTTATACGAAGGTATTAAGACACCAAAGATCAGATAAACACAACGGGACTCGACTAAAAGGGCACCTTTGCGCTAGCCTTAATGGTGCGCAAAAAAACCTGACAGAACCAAATTATTTAGAGTTATCTACGGCAAATTTGAAGAAATGCTAATCAATTCAGTGGATTACCAAACAACGGATATCGTGATTTGCCTGACGGAAAAGGACCTCAACATATTACTATCTTAAAATTTATATCAAAGAACTACGAGCAATTTACCTATTAGCTAAAGTGTCACCCCATATTGAAGCATAGAAGGCTGTTTACTACAAACAACTGGATCTGCGAAGACAGTTGAGCGGAGATTAAGGAAAAACTTGAGAGAGTACAGAGCTGGCACAATATCATGGACTTAGTAATATTCGCCAACAGTAATATAAACACCGAATACTCTAGATAGACCCAAGGCTACGTGGAAAGCAAATACAACGGGAAGATACAACAGACAATGATAATAGTGCGCCACCACCAATTCAAAGAATCGAGTTGGTTAATTTCTTAGAGCTAAAAAAAACACTTATTGCTAGAAGCAAGCTAAAGCCATCAGGTGAAACAGTCCTAACGCGAGAGAACTTGATCAGAGCACCGCACAGTTTATTAACAGAAATAGTGTGACTGTTTAACGCGGCGATCAGCGCAGGGTACCTCCCTGATGTGCTTAAGGGCGACAAACTAATCTTCCTACTTTTGCCGGGCAAGCCACCAAACTCTGCACAAATTTTCTCGCCAATCACGCTACTGGAAACGCTGGTATAACTACTTGAAAATGTTATTTCAGCAGGTTGGTCCATCAATTCGCAGCCAATGACCTAATTACACAACACCAGCACGGCGGATTTCAAGAGTATGAGCCATATACAACAGTCGGCAACAAAGAAAAACACAATAAGCAATGTACCCACTTAGTGCTGGGCAACGTTTAGAAGGCGTTTGACTAAGTCTTGCGAACGGGACTCCACACAAAATCACATTACATAGGTTTTCACCGTCGTTAGCTAGATAGATGTTTGTGAAATTAAATAACAGAACGCATAAAATACATGTCTTTAGAGGGCTACGACGGACTGAGATTCTAAATCATTCAAGGCATGCCACAAGGGGCTGTATGGTTCATGAAACAACAAGGTAGTTACATCCAATTTTAGGATGACGTGACTATTCTTACCAGGAGTAAAAAAATCCAAAATATTTTACATGTTTTCAAATGGAGTGCAAACTAGAAAGACGTGAATACATGATGGGTGCCAATAGAAAACTTCGGGGGATGAATTCCGAAATTAGAGAACGGAGCACTCAACAGTGTCAGTAGGAAATGGTAATTGTAGACATGGATTTTCCTGATAGGGATCCAAAAATTGAGATAAACGAGAAAGATTTGGAAACCCCTGGTTTTTCTAACATCACTAGATTTTCAAGGAGAAAAGTCACTCTAATCCTCCGCTAATTAGTTTTTGGTGCTTAGATTTGGATCAAACCAAGATGGTGGACCGCGATGCAGTATACATCATAAATGAAGCTTTTTCTTTTAAGGAAATCCCTTTAAAATTGCCCCTAAACCGCCTAAGTATTATTCGTGCTCGTAGAAGATCCTTCAATCTGAATGTTCCACTCACCATCGACTGGAATATTAAACTATTTTCTGAAATAACAGTGATCCATTCTGATGAGTACTCGTATCTAGCAAATGGATTTCTGCGACGGTGAATTAGGAGTGTCATAAATCCCCAAATTGATATTCGGAACTGATAAATCTATATCGGATGCCGTAATCAAGACCCTAGTTATAGGTAT
Source organism: Ceratothoa steindachneri (assembly GCA_963969495.1). Lineage (NCBI taxonomy): Eukaryota > Metazoa > Arthropoda > Malacostraca > Isopoda > Cymothoidae > Ceratothoa > Ceratothoa steindachneri. Next base: position 135,485,167 of record OZ018318.1, on the reverse strand, counting down.
ACGTTTTGGTACAACAGCCGACAATGAGTGTGTTTGAAATGTGACTTGTGATCTGATTCAAATTAACTTGATAAAAACTTACTTTTTTTTTCTTGTCGACATCACATTCTTGAAATTCTTTACCCAAAGGTTTTCACAACCTGTTTTGGACCTTTCTCCGCCCTTGAAATAACCCTTTTCAAAAGATTCAAACAATGGTGGAGTAAGCTTAACAGAACTGACTTTGAACCACTGAAGCAGCATATCAGAGCAGCTATCCTTATTGACTTCTCTAAGACCCAGCTTCAGAAACTGTAGCTTAGCGATGACTGTCGTGCATTGGTAGAACTCACGATCAATGAGATACTCAATTTATTCAACCTGGTTTATATCATCATGCACGATACATAGCTAAAATTATATACACAAATATTGTTTTTTATTTATTATGGACAACAAAGTCTTCAAAGCTTCATTATATTTGCCGTAAATATGTATGTAACTAAAGGGTATGAAACATCATTCCATATTTATACACCAGCCAATGACCTTAATTTTTACAAGCAACTTGTGCTTTATATAGACCGAAAAACTTTAAGGTCAGAATTAGTGGTGTATTTTGGAAGAATTACCTGGACTCATTTATTTATGAAGGAATCACACTAGAGGAAAAAAAGTGGCCACTTGTCACTGATCTACAACGTGAAGGTTCAGAAACCCTTCCCAAGCAAATTAATGTCCCTCTAGTTAATCGTATGAAGAAAAAACAGTATCAATAAAAACAATATCTATATATATATATATATATATATATATATATATATATATATATATATATATATATATATATATATATATTGGTACACAAATCAATCTCTAATCGGTTTCCTCTATAATCTTTCCTCAGTCTCTCCGCTTTTACCGTCCACTAAAGGTGACTAATATTTTTGTGTACCAATTAATTGCCCCAATTAGTATATTCTTATATTTATCCATATTTATAGCATTTATATTTAGTGTCAAGTTTTCAAATGATTTTTTCACATTTTCATTTTATTAAATAATTTATTACTATTTCTGCTTCATTTAGTGACTAATATCTGTGTCAACCAATAATTGCATCAACTAGTGTTATATTTATGCATATTTAAAGTACCCATAATTGATCCATATCTAAATTTCAATAGTTTTCAAACGATTTGCCATAATTTCAATTAACTAAATAATTTATTTTTAAACTTTGTGTGCATTATAATTTTTGTAATTTAAACCTTTTCTAAATCTCTTTTATAGACCAGAAGATGGGTAAGATACCCGAAACGTTGTTCTTAATTAAATGAGAAATTTTACATGTCTCATTTTGGGATTTATCCTCAACCTCAAAATAAGCCTTCTTAGAAGCAAACCTATAGAATATATATATATATATATATATATATATATATATATATATATATATATATATATATATATATATATATATATATATATATATATCCGAAGAACTACAGTGACGTAAATGTAAATGCAGGAAATAAACCACACTGTTAGGATAAATTTATTTGCCAAACCAGGTTTCGACGTAGAGCCCCGTCATCTTCAATCGCTGGTGAATTAATGAATATAGAAATATTGTTAACTTAGGGGAACACAAATTTACAAGTCGGAGCAGTAGGAGCAGTGACACTTTTGACTAGAGGAAGTATAAATCTCCTACTTATCTCTGGATTAGTGTTGAATTGCCAATTAGAAGTATTAAAGTTTAGAAGTTCCTTTACAAGAACGGATTCATTTAGACGTCTATGTATATAATTGTGAGAATTCTAAATTATTTTTGCATTATCGATGTCAATTTAATGATTTTCATTTGACATGTGGAGAAACTAACTAGAAGAAAAACATTCACGTCACATATCCCATTTATATTCCTTTATTCTTTTAGAGAATCTGCTGCTTTTGCCAATGTATACTTGATTGCAAGTTTGGAATGGGATATAATAAACTCCCTGTTCTTTATCGGTGGATCTGTTTTTAGACAGACTATTTTTTATCGTTTTTTCGTATTGAAAGGCAACATCAATTTTGTTTGCATGTGCCCACTCTTTTAAATTAATTAATTGGGGCAAGTATGGGAATGTAATATAATAATTGTTAGATACTTTTTTCCTAGATTAGCTGGTGAGTTAAAGTTGGTTCTGGCTTTATAATGACATTTTTCTATGAACCAAAAGGAATACTACAGCTCAAGGAATGTTTGAATGATCGCATTGATTTCATCCTGCAGGAAACAAGGATCACATATGCAATATGCTCTCAGGAACAGGGAAGAAACTACAGATCTTTTAACTGATTCGCCGAGGCACGAGAAATAGGGAATGTAGTTGGTTGGTTTCCGGTAAGCAGAAAAATATGCTTTATTGTTTACTTTAGATATTTTGACATCAAGAAATCGCAATGAGTTGTTTTGTTCCCATTCTACTTTAAATGAAATGATGGGGGGAATATTATTTAATTGTCAAAAGAAAGAATTAATTGCGTAATCATTAGTAGGCCATGTGGCCCATACATCATCAACATAGCGAACCAAGTTATGCTATTAGTTAAGATAGGGGAAAGGAGGTGTTTGTCAAAGTTTTCCATGAACAGATTACATTGGATCAGGGAAAGGAAATTATCAATACTAAGGCTAAATTTCTGTCTGGAAAAACATTCCTCGGCTTTAAACAGATTGTCTCTAACAGACAAATGAATCAACTTTGCAATTTTATTACATGGTAAGGGTAATGTTAGGTTAGACAAAGGCAAGTTTTTTATAATGATATCAAGGGCTTCATCATCGGTAACTTTAGTGAAAAGGCTATTAACATCAAACTTAGCAACTGCTTATTGGATAGATCAACCTCTTTTATTTTATAAACGAAATTGCCAGAATGGATTATGTGAGCATCAGAGATGCTACCAACTAATTTAGATAGAATGCTTGTTAACCACTGAGAAAGTTTGTTCGCGCGGGATCCTATGTACACTAAAAATATCGGACTAAGCGAATTACCGTCTTCATGTGTTTTCGGTGAACCGCAATGATGGATTATACACTTTGAATTACACTGGTCAACACACATTTTTCATCAGAGACCTTACTATACTTTTCTAAATGCATTTTCCATGCTGAATCCGAATCTGCTTTCGGTTTACTTTAGCACGTACCGTTTTTAAGATATGCCAATAATTCAAAATCGCCGCCTGCGATTATACAATGTAGTATATTACTGGTATTGCTATATTGCATGCATCATTATTGTACTGCTAAGATGAGCAAACTAGAGGCTTCTTGAGTTCCTGGTGGTTAAAGCGGTTTAGAGAAAAATTCATTTACATTTGTAACCCGCATGCATATTTTACGCAATTATTTATGATTCTGTTTTATGCTTTCAGGTTCCTCATGTGATGTGCATATTCTAAGCTGCTCCTTCTCAGGTGATCATAAGAGGCTTCCAAATATTTCCACAAAGCAGTAACAATGCTTCGAGAGTGCAAAAATCATCCAGATAAATTCTGCTTTGTATGTGGGCACTTTACAACGAAATCTCAGCAGCGTACTATCGCAAATAATATAAAGAAAATGTACAAACTCTACTTCGGTTGCCCTCTGGGTGACCAAGATAAAGCATGGGCACCACACCAAATTTGTACTTTCTGCTCTAATTTATTACGTGACTGGATTAACAAAAAGAAAGCTTCAATGCCCTTTGCTGTTCCTAGGATATGGAGAGAGCCCAGAGATCATCTCGAAAATTGCTATTTCTGCAGTGTGACCACAAAAGGGTTTTCTGCAAAGAACAAGCACAAAATTGTTTATCCAACCATGGATTCAGCGTTCAGACGAGTTCCACATGTTGTATCTTTGCCAATTTCAGTTCCACCTGATGATATCAGGGATGGTAGCAGTACTGAAGCTGCATGCACATTAGATGCGGATGTTGAATATGAGGATACTAACTCTGAGCCAAAGTTATTTTCTCAGGAAGATTTGAATGATCTTGTGAGAGATCTGTCACTGTCAAAGGAGAAAGCAGAACTTCTAGCATCTCGCCTACAGGAAAAATTCTTACTTGAGAAAAATGTGCATGTGAGTTACTTTAGAAAGCTTAATCGTGATTTAACTTCATTCTTCAGTTACTGGAACTCTCTGCTACTGCCATGATATAAATGGATTGTTCGAAGCCTTCTCATAGACAAATGAGGCGTCTGACTGGGGACTCTTTATTGAAGCTTCGAAGAAGAGTCTGAAAGCTGTCCTCTTCCACAATGGCAATGTAAAGCCTTCCATTCCTATTGGTCATTCTGTCCACCTTAAGGAAACATATGGCAATATGGATATTCTTAAAGCCATAAACTACCAAGTCCATCAGTGGTACATCTGTGGTGATCTAAAAGTCATAGGCATGCTAATAGGTATGCAAGGCGGATTCACGAAGTACTGTTGCTTCCTCTGCCTGTAGGATAGCCATGCCACTGTATGTAAAACATTATTACAAGCGTGACTGGCCACTTCGATCTACATATGAGCCTGTAATAAGCAGTGTTATTCTGTACCCCTGGTAGAGCCTCAGAAAATATATCTGCCACCTCTTCATTTGAAACTAGGTCTAATGAAAAACTTCGTGAAAGCAATGGCTAAGGACAATTCTAAGGGATTGCAATATCTTTGCCAAAATTTACACAACTAAAAGAAGGCATATTTTTGGAATCACAAATCAGGGAGGTTTTGGCAAACCCTGACTTCAAGAAGTCCCTCACTCCTCCTGAACTAAATGCATGGATAGCCTTCAAGTGGTTATGTGCAAACTTTCTTGGCATAAACAAGTCACCTGCATACACAGATGGCGTGGAAAACTTTCTTCAATCATATAAATGAATGGGATGCCGTATGTCACATAAAATCCATTTCTTGCCTTCGCACCTTGACTTTTTCCAAGAAAATCTTGGAGCCGTAAGTGACGAGCAAAGTGAACGTTTCCACCAGGATATCAAGACCATGGAAACTCGCTATCAAAGATTTTGGAATGAGAGCATGATGGGAGATCATTGTTGGATGTTGTATCGTGATAATCCTGATAAAAAATTCAAACGCAAATCCCATGCACAACCTTTATAAATTCGAGTTTTGACTTATTAGCCTTTCAATCATTGATTACCATTCTTATACATGCAATATAAGTATCATTAACTTTATGATGCTTGTGGAATAAATAAAACATGGCTATTTATCTTTATCATATGTTTACACCAAAAGAGAATGATAAATTTTAAAGTTTCTCTATGTTAAATGCATCATTTTATGTCAGTTCAACTTCTTAATGCACATGGATATATACAGAAGGCAATTTTTTTTTCTGCAATGGCGCTATGCAACCATATATCACCAGTTTCGGCAGAGAAATCAGAGTAAAACGCTACATTCTATCAGCGACGCCGCTCCTATTGCAATATTGAATATCTCGAAAACCTGATGTGCTAAAGAAAAACTAAAGTTAGATTTGAAATCGGCGAGAAAAATGTCATGAGAAAAGTTTGCTCAAGTCTCTAAAAGATTAAAAAAAAGTTCAAATTTGTTGGCCAGTGTTATTTAATTAGATCAGATTGTCGTGTGAGAATGTTTTTGAGAGAACTATTGAACGTTTTAGATCTGTTTACTAGTGGATCATTGTCGTAGAATGACCCTTTGTTTTGATCCCTCTACTCTTTGACACCCTTTTAGTAGCAGGATGATTTAAGGGGCGTGAGTTACTTCTATGATGAAGTAGGCTTTGTTCTAAGAGTGCTATTTTAGTGGTTTAGTCCTTAAGGAAGAGCTATTTTTAAACACATAAGGATAAGAGGAAACACCAGAATCTACCAAAATAAACATGTATTTTAAATTAAATATTACAAACCAACAGTAAACACATTTCTATATTTGGCCTCAAAGAATTTTCAATGACATAACATAAACAAGTAGTCTTGCAATAAACATACCAATTGCCAATTAGTATTTTTATCACGACCCTATTTGATTAGCATAAAACATTAAATTAACGTACTGTCATCTACAAACACATATGACCTAGGTTCAAGAATAATGGTTTATACTCTCCTTTAAAACGTGGGACGTACTAAACTTCTACTATCGCAATAGAGATATAAATGTTATTGTTAACTTACAGGTAGGTATTAGGGATTGTCGGATGTCGCTGGAGGACTTTTCTCTCGCTTTGAAGTGTGGTGGTCGCTGCTTGAATTTTCGTCACCTGTGACGGGGGCTGATTCTTCAACGTAATTAAAGAACGGGAGCTCGTTGGGGCAGGGTTCTTCTCCTCTCACTTTTACGGTGCTTGAGATGTGAGAATCACTCGAGTGTGAGCGGCTTTGCTTTTCTTCAGTCGGACTTCTTTGCAGACGGAAAAGGCTTCTTCGGTATGGCACCGATATAAAACTTGACTATTTAGGTTAATACGGCCCTGAAAGGGGGGATCGATTTTCTCACTCTGATCCTATCGTTTCTCAGGGAAATAGTCTTGTATGGCTGAAGGATCGATCTTTACGAACTAATCTTTCTACTGGCGAATCGACTTCTAATAATCTTCTTGTCTGGCCGATGGATCGATCTTCACGACCTAATCCTATTCTGGCGTATCGACTTCAGATAATCTTTTTCTCTTTCTTTGCGGGGCTTATTTATAGGCGGATTGCCGCCCCATCTAAAGGGGTAGGTGACCAGGCCACAGATGCAAAGGTGGGGGGGGGGGGAGCGAATGGTGAGTTACCATCTGGGGAGAGCGAGAATTCCTGAGGTGGCACTGGGGTGCCCAAGTCAGCTCGCAAATTATAGGCTCGCAACCGCACCGCTACTTGGCGTGCCTTCTGACTCGCACCGCTTTTTTTTCCATAACCACAGGTTTATGGGTCTCGTAGGTAATTCGATCGTTAGAGCGTCGTTTAAGAACCTTAGGTGGTCGCCTTCAAACATATGTTAGCTCCAACTGCCCACAGCGGCGGGGAGATCACACATGGTAAGCATTTTCGCCGGCTACCTTTCCCACGCTTCTCCTCATGAAGGGCGGGGGGGAGCTTGAATGTACCTATACTCCTACAGGATGCTTAATGTAGCCATTTCTCCACATTTACCTCCATCCTTAAGAAAATAACGGGAGGGGGGGGGGTTCCAATCTGACGCTTCCAATAATATACATGGGTAACTTACGGAACATTATATTATACAATAAATTCTAGTTCACTCGGGAATGCCTCGATAACATTTCACCTGACCTTACATTAATTCCTATATTACTGTGCCAACTTAGGATTTTCTTACCTACCACTAGGGGGTTACTCGCCCCTACTTACTTACAATTCTACTGATTTTCACTTAACTTTGCTATAATACAATAGTTGGGCTGCTCCTTAATCGTCGACAGGGTTCCGACTTAACGAGTCGGCCATACAATTGTTGGACCCTTTTATATAGTGAATGGAGTACTGGTACTCCATCAAGAGTAAACTCCATCTCAGGAGTCTTCCATTCTTACACTTATTTTTACCTAAGTATGACAACGGTTTATGGTCGCATTCCAACTTAAACTCGCGCCCTATTAGATAATATTTGAATTTACCTATGGACCATATTATGGCCAAAGCTTCGATTTCGATAGTAACGTAGGCTTTTTCTCTACTCAACAGTTTCCTACTGACATAAGCTATGGGATAGGCTGTTTCGTCATCTTCGTATTGAAGCAATACTCCGCCTAACCCGTCCCGACTAGCGTCCGTACGAAGGCCGAAGATCTTGTTGGGATTAGGTAAGCGAAGAATGGGCGCAGTTACGAGTTTTCCTTTTAGAACCTCCAACTGAGTTATTGCATGGGGGTTCCACGTGACAGGGTCTGACGCTCTCTTTTTTAACAAATCATTAAGTGGGGCCGCAATGGAAGCGAAGTGTGGTACAAAGCGCCTATAGAACGAGGCCGCTCCCATAAACGATCGGAGTTGTTTCTTTGTTTTCGGCCGGGGCATCTTGACTATGGCGTCCACTTTTTCTTGCTGGGTAGTCAAGTGTTTTTGTCCTATTTTGAATCCCAGGTAGTCAATGGATTCGTAGGCAAAATAACACTTGATCGGTCCGGCGGTTAGACCTTGCTCCTTCAATTTCTCCAGCAATGAGCGTAAGGCGTGTAAGTGTGACTGCCATGTACGGGTAGCTACGTACACGTTGTCGAAGTAAAACGACACGTCACTTAGTCCAGCGATAATTCGCCTCATCATCCTATTATAATTGCTACCGGCTGTAAGTAGTCCGAAGGGTAGCCTGGTAAACTGTAACAGACCTCTCTCGGTCGCAAAAGCCGTCAGTTTTTTGGACTCCTTAGCGAGCGGTATTTGATAGTACGCTTTACACAAATCCAATTCGGTGATGAATTTAGCGTCTTCAAATAAATGGAGATTTTGATCTATTAGTGGGATGGGCTCGGCGTCGAAAAAGGTCACTGAATTCAGTTTTCGGAAGTCCACGCACATCCGAAATGATTGATCAGGTTTCTTAACCATTACTATGGGGGAGCAATAATCGGACTCCGATGGCTCTAAAATTCCCAATTTTAGTAAATTCCGGACTTCCTTATTGAAGGCTTCTCGTAGGTGGATCGGTAAAGGATATGGTTTGCTCCGAACCACTGAATTAGTTTTTAGTTTTATTTCATGGATAAAATCCGTGGCACATCCGGGGTTTTCAGAAATGACTTCTGGGAATTCCATGAGCAAGTTCAACATTTCCGCTTTTTGTTGAATTTCTAAGTGGGGATTTATCTTTAAATCCACCCGAGGGTCTTCCGGGGTAGGTGAGAGCGAGGGAAGTTCGTATTCCTCGTCTTGTTCCACACACACGGTGTGTATGACTTGCAGGGGCGTACCCGGGTAAACGGCATCCATCGGTTCTTCTTCGTCTAGAAGGGTAATATTCTTTATGCACGCGCGGCGGTGATATTTTTTTAGCATGTTTATGTGATAGGTTCTTGGCCCTGTTGGGGTATCTATCAAGTAATCGACTGGACCCCGTGCCTCGATTACTTCAAACGGTCCCTTCCACTGGGCCCATAACTTATTATTTTCGGTCGGGAGTAATAATAAGACTTCATCTCCTGCCTTTAATTTTCGAGCCTTTGCTTTCATATCGAAATAGTCCCGGTATTTGGCTAAATTTTTCTCGGCGTTCTCTCGAGCTAAGCCAGAGCAGTATTCTAGGCGCTCGCGCATATCCATCACGTAGGCGTAAGACGATTTGATTTCTTGCTCGAGCTTCGCGTTGGAAAATAATTCCTTAAGAATACTCATAGGACCTCGCACATTTCTCCCGTATAATAGCTCAAAGGGCGAGAATCCCAACGTCCGATGAGGTATTTCTCGGCAGGCGAAAAGGGTTGCAGTTAGGTATCTGTTCCACTGTGTAGGGTTGTTTTGACACAACTTCTTCAATATATTTTTGAGAGTCCCGTTTAATTTCTCGCAGATTCCGTTAGCGGAGGGATGAAATGGACTCGTAAAAATTGGCTGGACTAACAGTAGTTTGTTAAAATACTCCATCAATTCTGAGGTGAATTGGCGCCCTCTATCAGATAGAATTTCTTTAGGCAGGCCTACTCGTGCAAAAATTGAAATTAATGCTTCCGCGCAGGAAATAGTGTCAATTTTCCGTAGGGCCACGGCATCTGGGAACCGGGTGGCACAATCCACTAGGGTGAGGATGTAGGAGTGTCCTCCACTTGAAGGGGGGTGAATTGGTCCCACCAAATCAATAGCCACTCGGAAGAATGGTTCGGTTATAACGGGCACCTTTTGTAAGGGAGCGGGAGGTACCCGTCCTCTGGAGGGATCCTTCTGACACACGTCGAAAGATCGGCAATAGGCCATAATTTCACTGGCGGCCTGGGACCAATAAAAGTGTCGGAATATCTGCTGCGCCGTTTTGTTGTGCCCAAAGTGTCCGGCTAATATTCCATCATGCGCGGTATTCAAAATTCTTTGCGTGTATTCTTGAGGTACACACAGTGCTTTCTTGTTCTCCTTATCCTCCTCGCTGATAGTACGGTAGAGAAATGAGTCTTCTACGATATACTGGATAGGCTTCTTTCCTTTCACTTGAAGAATTTCACCTTTAATAGCTTTCTCCCATAGAGGTTTAAGAGTGGGGCATTCCTTCTGAGCACTGGCGAAGGGAGTCAATTTGAACCCATTGTCTTCGAGGGTAATCCTCGGGGTCAACTTAGCAGGTTGCTCTTTCCTCTGGGCTTCTTGTGCCCGGGTGACTACTTGTTGGGCCACTTTTTGCTGGGGAATTAGGGGGTTTTGTCCGATTAGTACTGCGCAGAACTTAATCGGGGCTACTACCACGTCCGTCCAACCGGTGAAATATCTGCATTGTATATGACATCTCACGACGGGGAATAGATTGTCGCGTCCTAAAAAGTCGTGGACGATTGCGAATTTCTTATGGTCAGGGTTTACTGGGGGCAGCAACTTGTCGGATACCACTATGCACGTACATCCGGTGTCTCTGACTAAAGTGGATACTCGGCACCCATTAACAGTGCCCTCTTCAAATTGTAGGCCGCCTGGCGAACTTTTGTTGAATAGAAAGTTTACCTGTTGCTGGGGCCCTTCGGATGTTGGCGCGGGGACGTAGGACGAATCAGCTTGTCCTGCTGGGATCGCGGCAGTCAGGTTTTGCACCTGTTGTCTCGAGGTCTCCCTCAGTCGGGAGTTCTGTGGGCACTGGAAACTCAGGTGACCTATTATCCCGCAGGTATAACAAGTGACGGGCTTCCTGGGATACGTGCCGGTATTAGGGTATGATCCTTGTGGAATCCTACCTTCTTTTTGATTTTTTTCTCGTCCAAAATTTGGTTTATAAGTTCCTTTTGCTGCTGAGAACTTAAAGGGCTTCTTCTGTAAATGCCTGGGTGGCGGCCCATTTTTCTTTGGGGAGGGAGCCTTCTCTTTCTTGTACTCCCTAGGATATAACCGATGATTTACCGCGTGGAGGTCAGCCTCGTCCAGGCACTCGTTGAAGGTAGAAGCTTTTCGGTCCTTAACGAATGCACGAATTTCCTGGGGTAGTGTACTTAGTAACTGATCTCTAAGCATGAAGTCGACGACCGCAGCGACTTCGTTCTCTACCCCTTCTGACTCCATCCAAAACTGTAGGCTTCGACGAAGCTCAAAGCCAAAATGTTTGTATGTTTGTCCAGGTCTTATACGAGACTGCCTGAACTTCATCCTATATTCTTCCGGGTTAAGGTTTGTTGCTGAGAGAAGTTTGGCTTTGAGAGTGGAATAGTCTACAGTTGCTTCTGAGGGTAAAGATACAAATATCTCTCTCATCCTACGATTGAGTAGCGGTAACAGTCTGGCGACCCCATCTTCTTCTAGGTCCCAATTATTGACTTCAAATATTTTCTCAAAATGGGAGAGATATGAGCATAAATCTTCTTCGTCCTTGCACTCCGTGAGTTTCATGCTGGCCGCTGGTGACACTCCTGTTCTGGATGACACTGACTGCACCTCTAACTGGTCTTTACTAAGAGCTCTTTCGTGGGCCCTTATCTTCTCTCTTTCATCAGCTTCCATTTTCGTCTTTTCTCTTCTTTCTTCTCTTTCGTTTCTCTCTTTCTCCTGAATAAACGAACTCAGCTCGGTTCCTTGCAGTCCAAGGCTTTGACCTTGCTTCCGATAAAGGTCAAACAATGCCATCGCGCCTATGTCAGTCATCTACCTTGTTTTTAATCAAGCCTGACCTATTCCACCACCGAAACTTACCACTTGGCTTAAAAATTTCCTTTAGATGGTATCCACCTCTAACTTTACCAATTTCCCACTCGTCAAATATTCTATTATTCCTGGTGTTCCTTTTATGTGTTAGCTCTTCCTTAAATAGACACTGCTGGGTTCTTTCTAATATAAAACCTCTAGACCTGACACCACTTTTATAATATGTCGTAGAATGACCCTTTGTTTTGATCCCTCTACTCTTTGACACCCTTTTAGTAGCGGTATGCTTTAAGGGGCGTGAGTTACTTCTATGATGAAGTAGGCTTTGTTCTAAGAGTGCTATTTTAAGAGGAAACACCAGAATCTACCAAAATAAACATGTATTTTAAATTAAATATTACAAACCAACAGTAAACACATTTCTATATTTGGCCTCAAAGAATTTTCAATGACAAAACATAAACAAGTAGGCTTGCAATAAACATACCAATTGCCAATTAGTATTTTTATCACGACCCTATTTGATTAGCATAAAACATTAAATTAACGTACTGTCATCTACAAACACATATGACCTAGGTTCAAGAATAATGGTTTCTACTCTCCTTTAAAACGTGGGACGTACTAAACTTCTACTATCGCAATAGAGATATAAATGTTATTGTTAACTTACAGGTAGGTATTAGGGATTGTCGGATGTCGCTGGAGGACTTATCTCTCGCTTTGAAGTGTGGTGGTCGCTGCTTGAATTTTCGTCGCCTGTGACGGGGGCTGATTCTTCAACGTAATTAAAGAACGGGAGCTCGTTGGGGCAGGGTTCTTCTCCTCTCACTCTTACGGTGCTTGAGATGTGAGAATCACTCGAGTGTGAGTGGCTTTGCTTTTCTTCAGTCGGACTTCTTTGCAGACGGAAAAGGCTTCTTCGGTATGGCACCGATATAAAACTTGACTATTTAGGTTAATACGGCCCTGAAAGGGGGGATCGATTTTCTCAATCTGATCCTATCGTTTCTCACGGAAATAGTCTTGTATGGCTGAAGGATCGATCTTTACGAACTAATCTTTCTACTGGCGAATCGACTTCTAATAATCTTCTTGTCTGGCCGATGGATCGATCTTCACGACCTAATCCAATTCTGGCGTATCGACTTCAGATAATCTTTTTCTCTTTCTTTGCGGGGCTTATTTATAGGCGGATTGCCGCCCCATCTAAAGGGGGAAGTGACCAGGCCACAGATGCAAAGGTGGGGGGGGGGGAGCGAATGGTGAGTTAGCATCTGGGGAGAGCGAGAATTCCTGAGGTGGCACTGGGTTGCCCAAGTCAGCTCGCAAATTATAGGCTCGCAACCGCACCGCTACTTGGCGTGCCTTCTGACTCGCACCGCTTTTTTTTCCATAACCACGGGATAATGGATCTCGTAGGTAATTCGATCGTTAGAGCGTCGTTTAAGAACCTTAGGTGGTCGCCTTCAAACATATGTTAGCTCCAACTGCCCACAGCGGCGGGGAGATCACACATGGTAAGCATTTTCGCCGGCTACCTTTCCCACGCTTCTCCTCATGAAGGGGAGGGGGGCTTGAATGTACCTATACTCCTACAGGATGCTTAATGTAGCCATTTCTCCACAATCATTATTCAGTTTTTCAAAAGTGTTCCTCTCATTTAGCAAATCATTCAATAGTTTTTGTCAGATTTAGTAAGCACAATATCCTTGTTTTTTTTAGCTCTCTCAAAGCACGGAATGGACGCAAAGTTATGATCGGAATTTAAGGCACCAAGTAAATAACCACTGATAAGGTCACTATTAATATCGGCTCTATTTTTAGATTTTTCAATCAATACTAAAGGTTGAACATTGAGATGGTCACTAAATTTGTTTGAAAATTAACGGCTAAAGCCAGGAATGATCTTTTGATCATGTGTTAATTGGAATTGAGAAACATTCAGGATATTTTTATTTGGATTAGATGCACGACACCAGGGACTTTTTAAAAAATAAAGGGTTGAGTTTCCTCTTATGGTCGTTTATGGTCTTTAGCCATACGGTTTCCAGGTTGGTTCGACTCGCGGGTATAGTGTTGTTGCGTAAGTTGCGAAAAACTTTTCGTTGGATGAGGAAATTCTGATCACATTCCCTTTTATTTAATTGTATTCGTTCCTCCAGAGTGATTTCTTCAATTTTGGTGGGGGATTTTCCTTAGAAGAGTGAAAATTCTTGTTGAAGAGAGTTCGGCGGAGTTTGGTCGAGTAGGTTCGCTTTAAGACAGCCGATTTTAAGCTTGAATTTATTTAACCAGAGATTGAAGATGAGGCTCTCCGTCGAAACCTGATTCCGCAAATAAATTGATCCTAACACTGTGGTTTCTTTCCTGCATATATATATATATATATATATATATATATATATATATATATATATATATATATATATATATATATATATATATGAAGGCCGAAACGATACTGAAAATACGGCCAAGAAGGCTACTATAGTAAAACAATGAGGTTTACAAATATTAAATTCATCTGCTGGATAGGACCTACTTGAATACTTGAGATTTTTTAATAATATTAAAGATAAAAAGATGTAGATTATAAGTTTTTATGGTTATTAAGGAAATTATCTTTTAAAATATAAAATGCTTCAGCTATTTATCTAATTTCAACATCCCTGATACTGGTAATAGGTTTCTAATTTTTTAAATCAATGTGATGATCTTTTCCTCGAAGTATCACTAAGGCGCTATTAAGGATGCTCAATATAAGGTCCCGTTTCATTATTCTATTTATATCATCATCTTGACCTATGATTTGTGCTTTGGAGACAATAAGTGCTCTTATAATATGGTCTTTGGACCTTTATTATTATTAACAAAGCATAAGTATTCAAGGAGTTTCAACCAGGCGTATGAATTTTCTTCTTTTTCTTTTTAAACCACATTGGTTTACTAGAGTCGCATTCTTGGGTGTGTCGTTTCGGGCTCTAAAGAGGCTAAGTTGTTGCTTATCGAGATTATAAATCGTTACATTTTTTTTTACTTAGTGCAGATTTTTGTTATTAAATGTAACATTTTCAGTGGTATATATATATATATATATATATATATATATATATATATATATATATATATATATATATATATATATATATATAAGCTATGGCTTGGCCACTTCCCTTCCCTCCTACCGACGGGGGTAGGTTGCGCTTCGCTTTGCTCGCTACCAGCACTTCGGCCTATTTGATCTTTCAAATCGAGGGTGTTCATCTCTACTCCCTCACCTCCATTTTCCCCTACCCTCTCATCTCCATCTTCCTCTACCGCTCCCCTAACCCATTCCCACACCTATCCCCAATGCTTCTCCCCTTCCTCCACCCTATCCTCTCTAATCCCCTTACTCCTCCCCCTCACCTTTCTCCCCCTATCTCTTCCCCTTCTCAACAGCTGGGGCAGAGTGATGGGGGAGCTCATTCATAAACTGAGCTATAATAAAATTACAACTATTAGAAAAATCACGTTTTAAACATATACAATTTGCCCTCTCTCACCCCCCCCCCATTCCCCACCCACTATTTCCCCCTCACTCGTTCACCCAACTCACTCCTGTCCAAGAATCTCCCAATAGGCGAGAGGAGAGGGTGAGGGGTAGAAGAAATACGAGTAGTTAGAGAGAAGTGGAGGGGTAGATATAGGTGGAAAGCGTGGTGGAAGGTGGATATGGGCAGGGTAAAGGTGGAAAGGGAAGTGCAGAGCGTGATAGAGGAAGGAGTGAGGGGGGTGGAGTGATAGGGGGAGAATGAGGGGGGAGATGTAGAGGTAGGAACTAGAGGGGGAGAAGCTGTGAGAGAAGGTGGAGATAGAGAGGGAAGAAATGGAGGGGGAAAAGGGATGGGGAAGAGGGGGGAATAAGGAGAGTGGGGATGTACTGGTAGAAGGAGGGGTGTTAAAGAATTCACTATAAATTCATACCAGCACATCAGTCACATCGCTTGCTGTTCTATCTTCAGTTTGAACTAAAGACGCAAACTTTTAAACAAGTTGACAATCTTTTAGAAAATGCGATATGATTACAAACTGTGGACAGCCTGATCCATTGAATGTTTTGTCTACTTGTAGAGACATTTTTTTTTCACAAATTTCCTTTTTTATTTCTTCTATCAAAACCTCAAAATGTGGCGATTCCATTGAATTTTGTTAGCAGCCAACTCATTGTATGCCCAAACGGATGTTAAAGGGAATTATAATACTTTTATGAAATTATGAATGAGAGTTACTGCATTTCTGTATTCCTTGACAAAGTCTGATGAGCCCCCCTGTATATATATATATATAGTAGCCTAAATAGGAAGATTTGGAGAGACAGAAGAAGCATACCAGTGGAGGGGCAAGGTGAGTGAGGGAGATTAATAAAACAATTTTTAATAAACGGTGTTCCATTAAGACGGATCGAAGTTAGCAGTTAATAAAACACTGTTATTAGTAAAAATTTATCGATTTTACTATGGGATCATGTTATTTGAGTCATGGCAATTATGTGTGAAGAATAATATTGCCTAAATGTCCGTGGAGGCTTCGGCGGCACACCTCCATTCGATGGTCAAATATTTGGATGACATATCTGCATAGTTGCTCCTCGATCTCACCAATATGCCTTATTATCTCATCCTTCAGCTGTTGAATTGTTGTTGGCTTGTTGGAATAGACCCTACTTTTGAGATGACCCCAAAGGAAGAAATCTAAAGGCGTGAGTCACACGAACAATTTTCCCAATTGCCTCTCGGTTGGTCGATTATGTTGACCAAAAAAATCGCGAAGTGCCCGAAATGCGTTTCTGTTTGAACCTCTATTTTCGTAATAGGCTGAAAGAAAAAGAAAAAAATCATTAGACGCTTAAACTTAACTCACATTTAAAATCGGTCCAATTAATTGAAACACCCTTTACAAAGCCAATGCAATAATTGAAATCACCAATTGGATATTACAGCATCCATTTTGAAAAGGTCAGGGAAAATGTTCAAGTTATCAGAATTACTTGTAAATGAACATTCAACACTATTTCTTTTTATAACGTCATTGGAGCGATAAATAAATTATTTCATTTAATGATAGTTTTGACGCTATCCCACTTGTTGCTTGATTACAAATTTATATATGTGAAAATAAAGCAAATTGTTCACTATGATGTTTTAAACATGACTGGATTTTTTCCCGTTTTTCATATATGAACATTTAATACAATTATTACACCATTTTGAATAAACCGTATATGGACGAGATGAGGAATTCTTGACAAGGTGTTGTGGTAGCAATGACTCATATTTATATATGAAATTTATTTTAAGCCGTTGGAGGAGCAGAGGAATTCTACAGAGATTTTTTTACAAGGCTACGACAGCGTATCTTTGGCATTAGACATACTAATATTATCGTCGGTCGAGACGACAAAAATGATCTTTTAGCGACAACTTTACAACCATTAAGGAAATATAATGGTTAGCATGATTTTGAACCTATATTATAGACGTGTAATGTTGGCCCGCTCCTTGATCATGATTGCCTTCAGTTGTTCATTGGAGGTTGGCTGACAACGTCTTACGACCTCTTTTTAGGCACACCACAGGTTTTACAATGGATTCATAGCCGGAGACTGAAGTGGGAAGTCCATCAGCGCGATATTTTTGTGGATGCATACTTGTGACATGGGGTAATGTCTTGCTTGGAAAATCACATGTACTAGCGATCACCCAGTGCAACTGCACCATGACTCGAAAATCACTCAGCAGCAGCAGCAGCACGAAAGCATCCAACAACATCTTCCTGGCAGTCAACAATAGACGTTGAATTGACCTATGCAACATTACAACTACTTAACGCATCTCACGTTTAGCCGGAGACGAACCAAAAGTTTCAGAGGAAAGTCTCATTAGTAAATTCTTATTGCACTGAAAGATTGCCTTCAGAAGGTGAGTAGCATGTCACACTCGCCGCCTCACAAGTGCTCTCCTTCAACACGCCTCATTTCACCTTACAATCAATTAACACTCTTTGTGCCCAACCAATCAATCCAACGAACCAACTAGAAGAGCTAACTTCCAAGCAGATCCCAAAATGAGAAAGTGAAACAAGTGATCAAACATAGACAGAGAGCAGCAAATGAAGCGTGTTGATGAAAGATAAATGAGGATTTAGATGGGAATAGGAAGATATTTTGGAAGGATGTAAGATGGGTCAGGAACAAGCGGAAGAATAGTTATGTGAACCTTAAAGACAAGAATAAAAGGATATTTGTGAGCACTGAGGAGGTCAAAAAGAGATAGTGTTATTGCTGTTAGGTCCGAAAAAATGGGAAGATAGCAAGAATATTTATGGTTCCTCTATAAATTGTAATGATCACAGTTATATACAGGGTGACTACTAAAACTGTCTGATTATAAACCATCATAAATATAGAATCAACCCTTAGAGTTAAATGGAACAATTGGAAATTATGCGAAACTGAGAATTCTTTTGTTCTGGAACAGAATATAAGAAAATATAATCGAGTCTAGGATCCACTTTCTAAACCATGTTCATTGCAATCTACTAGCGCGCCTGTGTTTTTGTATCTGATGCACCCAGTAGGGCAGAAGTTTAAACTCAGTATAATTGGTTATTGAGTGAAATTTGCGCATTCGCAACTTTGATTTGACTATGTATGTACACCTAAGTTCAGCAAATGAATTCCACAAGACCTACGAGTAACAGAACTTCCATTGTCTGAAACTCGCCAACAGTTGCGTTACTCTTCATGCTAGAAAAGTTCAGGACTCGTTTGTGAATCGCATCCTTATGGCGATGAAGAGTGTGTTATTTTCAAACTTATTAATTAAAGCAATGTTTTAATTCCAATAAGTCTTTGTTGAGCATTTGTTGGCCATGAGTGGTATCATTCATTTCGAGATCGTGCTTCCGTATCAAATGCTCAGTTCATTGAACCGTGAAGAACTCGACTGATTGATCAAACAACCTAAGTACAAGACATGCTCTTTGATCATTGAAATAGGGTTGTTTTCCATAACTCACGCTCTCATGATGCAAGAGTCAAGTGTTCCAAGGTTTAAGAGCTTGAATGAGAAGAGCTCGGTAATCCCTCGTATTTTTTTTTATCTTGCAACTTCAGATTACCATTTATTTTGATGTTTGGAACAATTCATTGAAGAGGATATTAGATAATTTATTAGACGCACTAAAAGTAGGCATTAGCGAATTTTTTGCTTTAAAAATTACTTATTCATATGGGACTTAAATATTTAATTAAATTAGCAATTTACTTATCTTTTTTAACCTTTTAAATCAAGTAAAAATAGAAGCATTCACTAGAATCGGCTTCATGTTTTGTTCCTTTTCCGTAGGAAAAGGAAGACAAAATATCTTACAGAACTTACGAAAATTAACCAAAGGCAGAGACTAAATCTAACCTAGTTTAAACACGAAATGAAAACTCAACCAAGCCCTAATCTCACCGAACCAAAGCATTATTATTTTCGTACAAAACAAGCTATCAATGACAAGATTTTCCCAATCGATTTTCCTTTATAGCAGTATAAATATAAATTTCGTCATCCTAATTAGTGTTATATAGTATACATAGATCTACAATATATGTATATATATTATATATATATATATATATATATATATATATATATATATATATATATATATATATATATATATATATATATATAAGAAGGAGCAAATGCAAGTTCTGCGGGTGATAACAACCACTACAGGGCTTTCGCCATATTTATTTTCTGCCTTTCAAAACAATTTTGAAGACAGAAATAAAGGGGCAGCGTCGTAGAATGCCGAGCTAATATATATTTATTTGTTTTATTAACTTTTAATAAACCAAATAACTTTAAATTGAGGCGTAAGTTCGTGCCTCGGTGATCGCTTGAGGATCGGGCTCTAAGAGTGCTAAGCTTGACTTTTATTCTATTGAATGAATAAACTGGGTTTCTTTCTTAGCTTTATTAAATACTGCCACTTCAACTCGTTCGGGGATAATTAAAACAGTGCATTTATTAAAGAAAAAATAGACTTTAATCAACATAACCCACCTCACTAATTAACATTAAAACACAAAGATCTAACAGACATATAAAAAGAAAATGGGATTACAGGGCTAGCTCTCGAGATAAATATTTACGGGAGGAACAATTTTTAAGTTAATAGTTTTGTCCTTAGTCAGACATCCAATAAACTAATTTTTAAGCACGGGGACATAAATAACAAGATTATCCTTTACTTACATAAGGTAATGGAGATTAATACCAGTTTCCCGTAAGAATATCTTCGGGGTTTTTGATCGCTAGATGGCGTTCGTTGACCTGCCTGGCGAGTTGACGGGTGACGTCACGAAGAATTTCGAGTTGGCGTAAGAGAATCAAAACAAAGACGCCGATGAGGAGGGTGGGTTCTCGTACGTTTATGACCTTGAAACGGTTTCTAATCTTGGGATATGATTATATTCTTTCCTAGCGATTTGTGTCTCGCTTATATAATTTCGATGTTGGATGAGAAATCTATCTAGTTTGGAGTTGTCAAACTCAGATAGAATAAGATTTGGAGTCCTCAATCTGTGTCGGTTGATACTCACTAATCTTGGGGCTCGAACGGCGGCGAGCTTCCTTGGTACAATCTGGTATTGTACAAGGACTGCAAATTCTCCTTAACTTGCAATAACTTTGTACCGGTGATTTTTGAGTCTTCTTGTCGAACTCAAAAAATCTTCTGTCAACCGGTGACTTTCTTGTCTCTCCAGTGGGAACGAACAAAAAGCCTCGTTTACACGGGTCCTCAGGTTATATACCCAACTTACTCCCGCTGAGGTGGGTGGGGAGGTGGAGGGGGGGGGGGGGCTCGCAAGGTGGGACCTCGGGTTGGTCTGCCGCCTTTTTGCGTCTGGTGAGCTCGGAGAGGGGGTAATACGAAATCGGCAGTTTGCACTTTTGACTGGGTTGTTTATAAGTACACCCTCGAAGTGCCTGCCTTTTGAGCTGAGGTCAGGAATCAGTCTCGTATCACTTACGCTTTTGCCCGTTCTCCTATGTTACCGGAGAACATCGAAGGGGCACAGCTAAACCCAGATGTCTTTAGTTATTATTTCCTTAGACTATATAAATATATATATATATATATATATATATATATATATATATATATATATATATATATATATACTAATTTCTTATTATTCCTCTACAGGCAGAAACGTTGCATTGCAGACTATATAACGATATAGTACAAGAAAAAGAAAATTGGACGCGAATAAGCAATGAGACAAGAAACAGGAGTTTTTTAGAGGCAAGGGAAAGGGACATTAGAAGAAGACTAGAATCAAAGAGGGCAGAGGGCGGCAGATGCTCAGCGGTAGAGCATCTGACCGGCAATCAGCAGACCCGGGTTCGAGTCCCGGCCAGGAATTTCAAACTTTTTTGCCCTGGCGTTATCTCTGTCTTCTCGGTAAAGGATTGCCTTCAGTGTGCCGCCCTCTGCTCTCTATGATTCTAGTCTTCTTCTAATGTCCCTTTCTCTTACCTCTATAAAAAATGCCTGTTTCTTGTCTCATTGCTCATTCGCGTCAAATTTCTCTTTATTATATATATATATATATATATATATATATATATATATATATATATATATATATATATATATATATATATATATATTATAGAGTATTTTCATTATTTAAAAAAAACAAAAACAAATATTTATAACAAAGCACCTTCGATTGCGTTGGAGTTGTCAATTTGTAGAATTGCACAAGTTTAGTATACAAAGCTTTATACATTCCTTTTCATTACATTTCGCGCTTTAATATACATCATGTATCCATAAATAACCATCTGAAATGCGCAATGCCCATTGTTTATACCAAAAAGTATTGGTTTCCTACGAATAAATTGTTCTGCTGAAATCAAGGATTGAACAAATTCATCACTCAGACAAATTACACTGGGCAACATCTACTTTCTTAAGATTTTTTAACTGATTTCAGACAATTTTGATTTGCTGAATCCAAAAATCACATTGGTTTACCCAATTAGTTCAACCTCTTGGTTTATTACCTCATGATTTTTAATTTTTCTTTTAAATGTACCGGTATCTTGTGTTTCTAGGATGTAAAAAAATCTTTCCTATTTCTTTGAATAAACAAATTCTGAAGAGTTTACATACAACATTTTTTTACTAACTGGTATTTTTCTTTTACAAGTGAATGAAATGGATATGCCAGAAGGTCTTGCAAAAATAACCCTGATGTATTCTGCTACATCTCAGGCGAATATATCGTTGTTGCTAAGGGAATCCAGCCATAAATTTCATAAAGCGTGTTTGGCTTGATTATTTTGGTATGAAACTCGGTGACCAGGATAAAGCCTGGGCACCACACATGGTATGCAGAACATGTACTTAGTATCTGCCTTGTACACCCATGGACAAAAAAAGTTGTCCGAATTTTGAATTCCAATGGTTTGGAGGGAGCCTAAAAACCATGGCACTGACTTCTACTGTCGTGCTTTTGAGTTGATTGGGATCAACATCAACAAAAAACCCCGGAGCAACCTCAAATATCTTGATCTTCGTTCAGCATATTGTCTTGTAATTCACTAGGATGAATAAGAGGGTTTTGGACAATGATACTCCATATCCTTTTTCCCCAAATGACCAGCATGGAATATTTCACTATCTCAGCTTATCAAAGTTCTCTGTCAAACTATTGGCATCCAGATTGAAGGAAAAAAACCCTCTCTGACAGTGCTCCCATCATCTTCTACCGCCAAAAACATCAAGAGTACCTCCATTTATTTCAGCTTCTGCACAAGCTTAGAGTGCCACAGTACCAACCATAAGATTGGAGGTTGTTCATTGAAAGCAACAAGCAATTGCTGAACTGTTTTTTAAACAACGTAAACCCTTTTTATTTGCATCCTTTGCTCACCCAAGTACATGAAGAGAAGTGTGAATAGGTGAAGTAGGTGCTGAAGAAAATTCGTTATGATTAGCATGAGTGGTTGATTTGTGATAACCTGAAGATGGTGAACATTTTGTTGGGACAACAGTCCAGGTTCACCAATCACTCATGCTTTATGTGCATGTAGGAGAGTGAGTAGAAATTGGTGGTGCCTTACAGAGCAAGTAACGTCATAAATAACCTTCTGATGGACAGAGACAGAATACTCTTCCCACCGCTGCACATCAAGATCGGCTTCATTAAACATGCTCGTCAAAATGCATTACTTATTCTCACATATGGATCGATGTCTTGACAATCTGGTATCATTGAGCGACGAGCAAGTGGAGGTATTCCATCATGCTTGAAAAGAGATGGAGACCAGGTATCAGGGACGTTGGGATCAAGTCATGATTGCTGATTCCTGTTGGACTCTAAAGAGAGAGCTCGCTCCCGCTCTCTATTCTAGGACTTCGAGGAAACGGAAGTTCATGTCCTGAATTCTGAACAATGATGAACTAATATCTAATTTACACGTCCTTGCCTTTATCAGTGTTTACTATTCAATATAAAATAATGAATTTTTGCAACATTTAATTAATAAAGTGCTTAAAAAACTATGTTTTTTATCCTAAAAACCTATTTCAGATTAAGAATATTAAGAAAAATCAAGCGAAACTTTCACAAAAATATAATTCATTTAGTTATAAGATCGGAATATTTTCTAAAAATTGAGTTAGCAGAAAAACCTGACCTGGTTAGAGCAAACGAATATTATTCCGGATTCTCCAGTGCCAAACTATTCTAAATCAGTCGAAAAAATTGCACGACTTACAAAGATTTTTTTGGTAACCCAGTGTTATCGGACAAATGAATGATTTGTTACCAATTTTGTAATCTATTACTGCATATACACTCCGAAGCACATCGGATAGCTGCCTCCTCGTCAGGCAACCATACTAGTCTTACTCTAGCCGAAGAATTACACACACGTAGATAAAGAAGAGCTAAAAAAAACTTTTAGTTCATTTAATTCAAGCGCATATATGTTAGCGTATCATTGTGTTGACTATGGAAAGTAGTTTATGTTATCGTATGCTGCATCACAGTATCTTCTAACAGCATCTTGAAAAGTTGTTAGCGGAGTGCCATAAAGCAAAGCCAACGAGCAGCAGGGTAATAAATGTTGCCATTCAATGACTATTATCTAAGTTCAAAGCCTTGTACAAGTTGGTTCATTTGGCGATAAATTTTCGAAAATGAGAACTTACAAATGTAGACAAAGAAGAAAAACTTGCGCAAACTTTGGACCGGACACGAAGTATATTGCAATTTTAAAAGTACAAAACACCTATATTTGAAGTTAAGGGAAAACTTGGAGATTTAAATGGAGATTAATTAACTAAATAAATTACGCGTTCAAATAAACCCTACGAACCTCTCTCACCTTCAAAATATTTATTCAGCGTTTACACTGAGTGACTTCTCGAATCATACATGGCAGCATCACATAACCTTGCCCTACGCTCCCAATTCTGCTAAACCTCTCACTTCAGCCACTAACGCAGGCTCTGCATTACTCTATACACCATCCAACACTTAATCACTCCTTCCCTGAGAGGAGGGCGATGGTGTAAAGTCAGATCTAGACCTGAACCCTGGACGAAGGTTGCGTCCTCTTGGCCCTAAGGTGTGGCCTAAAATGAGGTGGGGGAGAAGGGGGGTGACGCGAGCCAGCATGGCGGACCTGACTCCTAGATGCCCGACTAAGATCTGCGGCTATCTAAGAATCTATCTTCCTTTGACACACTTTCACCTCATTTTTCTTCGCCATTTTCTTTGCAGATCTCTCCTGTAAATTTCTTTGTTGGTTTCTGCCGTAAATAGAATGAACAAATATTCCATACATCCTTAAGACTGCCATAACGCTTTCTAATCAAGAGGATTGTGAGCCTTCTCCGAATTAATGACCCATACATCCCCTTTATTCTCGAAACCCTCTATGTTCTTCCATTGGGTACACTGTCACACCATATGCCTGGAAGAGCACCAAGTCTTTCCAACCCAATTAACCCCGTCAATTTTAAACTAGATTCAGACTACCTGGGCTTTAGTCCGCCTAAACATTTATATTTTACTATCTTTACGGTACTTTCTTTACAAGCTTCTTCTCGCCTACCTGATCTGTATGGTGCCTAAATTTGCAGGCCAGGCGCCGATCAGCTTTAATCCATAAAAATGCCCGATGTATGTAATGCCAAGGCAGGTAAGAGAGGGTAATTAATACAACTCCGGCTCACTGTGAACGGATGTGCCCCTTTTTTCTCTGTCTCGACCCAGAGCAGCTTCCTTGTTACCGCGGAGGTGTTTCTCCCATGTTTTGTGTTGTTAGCCATTTACGCACCCGAAACGGGATGCTAGGTGCAGCATTGGTAACCTTGCTGCGGATGACATCTGTATGCTTGTGCACCCTACCGGTCTTAATACAGCAGTTTGTCCTACCGACTCCTATGTCTGTGCGACGCTCTGCGATTATATGTTTTTCACACATTTTCACTTTCTCTAGGTTCACTGTTTTCTTTACATATCTATTATTTCACAACTTTGGCTTCAACCTAAGGAAAAAACGAACAAAAAGAGAGCCGTGCCGGTGTATACAGATGGCTCCAAATTCGAAGACGAAATTTGATCTCATGCTGCTTACTCATGTTTAAAGCCGGAGGAGCTATTCCGAGGTCTGCGATTTCTTCAAAAAGAGCAGGTTGCAATATGTTGTCTCTTACGAGGTTTTACCTACCATTTCTTCTTCGGAGAACCTTTTTCATTCCATAACAAATTCCAGAGCCAAGAGCACAAACGTTCCATGTAATTTTTAGCCAAGAAATTTGTATTGTTTTTGTTTTGTGACAAAGTGCACCAGAAAGTTGAAAAATACAGTTATCAGCCCAAAATTGGTCCTTAACTGTTGGTAAAAGGAACTGATTAAGCACGTTTTGGTACCATTTTGAGTTCATGGCAGTGTTTTGGGGCAAAATTCTTACTTGTCCAGTTCCCTTAGATGAGAAGCAGCCCCAGACATGGAGAGTGTCCCAACACTTCACCATTGATACGACACAGGACTCATGAAAGCGCGCCTATTTTCTCTTCATAACGAGGAATCTTTCCTAAGCTCCAAACAAGTGAAAGAAAGAGAGAGCTTCATCAGAGAATATCACTTTGCCTCAATCTTCATCACTAACTCTATAATTTAAGAAGGGGATTTTTTTAGAATTTGATTATTTCTTATAATTCTTTTATAATATCAAAAACAGGTCGTGAAGTTCAGAATTAAATATACTCATAAGTATCGAAATTTTGTGAATTTTATAAAACCCAAAGAATTACAAGTGGTGAAGTTCAGAAAATTTATTTTTATATATCTTCTTCTATAACTATATTTTAGCAACGTGATATTTTGAAAGGGGGAAATTTAGTTTCGAGTTCCTTTTTAAAATTATTATAATTGGCGAAGTTCAGAAAATTGATAAAAATTTAACCCTGGCTGCTTTTCTTTAGATTTTAAATTTTAATCTTAGTAGTAAAGCGCAAGTTCCCACTGTAACGGGTAGTGGCGAAGCCATTGCCTATTATCATTATTTTTTTAATTCTGACTTTTTAATAAACCTGCATTAGTTAAGCTATTAAAATAACCAGCCAATGGCTTCGCTACTACGATTAAAATTTAAAATCTAAAGAAAAGCAGCCATGGTTAAATTTTTCTAAATTTTCTGAACTTCGCCAATTATAATAATTTTAAAAAACAACTCTAAACTAAATTTCCCCCCTTTCAAAGTATCATGTCGCTAAAATATAGTTATGGAAGAAGAAGATATATAAAAATAAATTTTCTGAACTCTAAACAAGTGGTGAAGTTCAGAAAATTTATTTTTATAATTCTTTGGGTTTTAAAAATTTCACAAAATTTCGATACTTATATTTATTTCTGAACGTTGATAAAAAACAAAAGTCATAACAAAAATAAGATGAAATTATTATTCAAATACTCAAAAAATTCCCCTTCTTGAATTATAGCGTGTTGAAGATGATGATGATTATTCTCATCACGTAAGTTTTAAAAAGAATGACAAAAATATATATTAGTCTCAAAACCTTTGTCCATGATTTTACTTGTCGCCCTGCTCATTCTTTTTAGTCTAATTTCGCCATAATTGTTACTTAAGTTAACTTGTAGTTACTCCATAAATTAACAGTCATAACCTTATCATTCATATCCCTTTCCCCTAAGTCAACTGATAAGATACTATTTTATCATAAACTTCTAAATAATTGGTGTATATACTTAATTCAGTGATTGGGTTAATTTAAATCTGAATATTGTACTAAATGCGATATAAGTTGTACATAAGTGGAAATTAATTAATGCTTATAAATATATACATAATTTTAAGATTATATTGATTCCGCATTCACACTTTCTTTTCTTTAATAAGTGGCAACTAGACTCGGAAAATACTAAATCCAAAATCAGTTTGATTAAAATTTGAGGAGGACAGAAGTTTCACATCATTAAATTTATTTAATCTTTGATTAAATATTCGAACGATTTTAGTTCCTAAAATAGAGGATTTAATTTCTAGTTTGATAAACTTTCATCATCTGGTGAGCTTCTAAAGGAAATTGCCCAAAAGTAAATACAAGGAAAAACGACGGGGGCTTCCACGCTTAATGTACATAGAATAAGAAGTGAAATGAGAGTCGCGGAAAAGTGTCTCAGAGATAAATGAGACAAAAACCTGCAAAGTGGATAAATTCCAATGATCTTTATATATCCAATGGTAAAAATATTTCATATTTTATGACACAATTATAACGAGGCTTGTTAATTGCTAAAACGCACGAATGGTATAAACGTCGAAATATTCAAACGCATATTTATTCGATTAGGACTATGAATATCAATGGAAGAGCGACAAAATACGGGCTGAATTTTGATACTGCTGTTTTCTTCTTCATATATTATTGTTACGTAAATTAACAATGCCAGAGGAAACCAAAATAATAGGGGCCACAAAAAAAAAAGAGGAATGGAAATTGGTCCTCTTCCGAGGAGCGTAGGTAGAAGAAGCAAAGCATTTGCTAACAACAGAGTTAAGGCCAAATATGCATAGAAAATATTAACTCAGAGTAAAAACCTTCTCCACATTTAATTTTACGGATGAAACCCACAAACTACTTTCCTGTGAAACAATGCACACTATGTGCTGATGACCATAAGGATTTTTTGTGGCCAAAATATCCTTCGTAATAAGATCTCTTTTGGGAGGAAAATCACTAACGTAATTGTGAAACTAAATTTGGTTATATATGGGGATCTAACAAGGCATATTACAGAGTAAGTCTTTCCTCGTAGAGGATGAAAAATACATTACAATCAATCCCTAGCCTAAAGAGGAACATAAAACCAATACGTTGTTTTCTAATTGTTTTTCCACTTCTGGTTTCGAAATAGCAGAATTAAGGGTATAGGAATTAAAGGGAAAATTGTATGCTAGGCTTCTCTTCGCCAACAGATCTGACAAAAATTTATTAATTTAAATTTTTTCCAAAACGTTGAAGTTACTAGTTAGCCATGACCTCTAAATGACTATAAGGGGGTTGATAAAAAAGAGCCCTACAAAAGGTAGATGGAGAAATATCATGTGACGTATTGAATAATGACGGGCATATAAATATTAAGACTCTGGTAAGTGACAAGGTGCTAGATGGCACCTACATATATACCGTAAAGGATTCAGAAGGAGTTCACACTCAGCTGGAATTCTTCATAGGGTTCCAACAATAAAATAGAGACTAACAAACGACCACACTGCTCGTCGACTGTCGTTCGATGGCCTTCACCTCCAAAAAGATTGGAATTTTTGGGTCGAGAGGTATTAACGGAAGAAAAATCCCTCTACAGCACGAACCAGGGGAAAATATATTTGTGGGGACAAAGTAGCACCAGTCAAGAAACGACTATGCGTGAAATTTATTAGTCAAACTTATTAAATTTCTACCATTGTAATTATAAGCAAAACGAAATTTCGATGAGTATAAAGTTTCAGAACAGTTAAACAAAAGGCTAAGATAACAAAATATGAAAAATGCCACGATTTAATTTTGCATGTCATTGTCTAAAAGTTTGACGTTAACATGGGCGGATGTTTCGGGAAAATAACATTTAGAGTGAGGTAAATTTAATTTTGCATGCAAGATATCTGAAGGCTTGAATTAAATATTGTTACCTTGAAATATTTCCAACTGTAATTGTTGTATATAATCAGAAAAATCTCGTGGGAGAAAGCAGGTTTTCCTTTTTCATTTTCGGCATTTCAGAAATGTTGGGGGAAATCACCGCATTCTAAGGGTCCCATCCATGGGACGAAGAACCCCCCAAAAGAAGGTTTTGATAATGATTTGTTGAATGAGACCGAAAATGAGTCTCTCACTTCAAGAGTTTAGCCGCGACGATTTTTGGAATCTTTTTTCAATTCCAGAAATGCTATTTGGCTCTTTGTTTTCAGTTTGAGACCACCACCACCACCACCACCAATGCTACTACACCACCACTGCCACGACCAACAGCACTACTACTACACTACCTCCCCTACCACCACTACCACTACTACTACACCACCACCAACACCACTACTACTTTACCCTATACCACCACTAACACCAATACTACTACATCAACACCCCTCCTCCTACTACTACACCCTCACCCCCACCACCACTTCACCCACTTCTACTACAACACTACTAGGACACACCATCACCCCAAAACCATTACTACATCACCACTAATGCCTCACCACTACTACTACACCACTATTGCTACATCACCACTACTACTACACCCCTATTGCTACATCACCACTAATGCCTCACCACTAATACTACTTCACTACTTCCACCACCACCACCACTATTACTACTAAACCACTACCACCTCTAGTACACCACCACCACTACCACCCGCACTACTACACCACCACAACTACTACCACCACCACTATCGGTTCTACAACACCAATACTACTACTACTACTACACCCACCATCATTAACCTTACTACCATTAGTACTACACCACTACCACCACCATCACCACTACTACAACCATTATTACTACACCTCTACCACCAAGAGTACACTACCACCACGACCACCGCGAGGAGCAAAGCAGCATTCTCTCTCTCTCTCTCTCTCTCTCTCTCTCTCTCTCTCTCTCTCTCTCTCTCTCTCTCTCTCTCTGTTTCTCTCTCTCTCTTTCTATCTCTCACTTCCTCTTTCTGTTTTGTGAGACAGAAATAGAGAGAAAAAGAAACAGAGCAAAGACAAAGGAAGAATGCAAGAAAGGAAACGGTTCCATTTTATGCCGATTTTTCACGCGGCGACGACCACAGCCGCCGAGGCTTTCCTCATACAACTTTATAAGTAACGACATCAAGTTGCCCGCCCAAGGGAGGGCCAATAATTTTCACAAAACGCTACCACTACCTTCCAAAATAGCTCTCTCCCTTCTCTCCGTCTCCCCCTCTCTCCGAATCCCCTTTCTGTCCGTCTACCTCTCCACGTTTTCCCTATCCCCATCTCCCCCATCCCCCACACACTCTCTCTTTCGTCACTCTCCTACTATCCCGCCTCTCAACCCCTCTCCCCCTTTTTATTCTTCCCCTCTCTTTCATCTTCACCCTTCTCCAACCTTCCCATTCTCCCCCATCTCCCACGTCCTCCTTCTCCCAGCCTCTTCTTCCTCTCCCCCTTCTTCCACCCTCTCTCTCTTCTGCTAATTTTTTATGGCAATAAACATGAATTGCCAAACTTTTCGATTGACATGAGTTTTTTTTGTAATAAGTGATAATTTATTCAAGTAAAGACATATAATACTCTGAAGTCATTTGAGAAATTCCATGGAAACCAAACTTTTATTTTTTCTTTCTCGTGCGTAGGGGCTTCTTGCACTACCAACCCTGGAGCCTGCCACGTACAGTCGTCCATGTGAGAACTGTCCTTCTTTCATTTGGAGCCCAACCTCTTTCACAGTTGGACCTTGCGATTTGTTGAGAGTCATTGCAAATCATGGCCTCAATGGAAACTGCAATCGTTTAAAATCAAATGGGAGATAATTTGGAATAAGCACATCCTCTCCAGTTTCAAAGACACTTGAGGTAACTCCTTCTCTCCTAACACTCCCCTTATCCCGCCTCTCCACTCCTCTCCCTATCCTGATTCTACCACTCACTTTCATCTACCCGTCTCCCATTTTCCTCATCTGCCCCATCTCAAACGTCTTCTTTCTCACTTATCTCACACTCTCCTTATCCTCTTCCACGTAAGGGGCACTGCGATTTGTTTTCCTGGCCGCCACGCTGAGGGGACTCAGCGCTCCACCCGGCGCCAACTTAGCCTCTTCACCTTCTTTCTAACATCCAGTTTTCTTACTATTCTTCTTCACTTCCCCTACGACCTCTCTCACAACTTTCTGTGGTCGGCCTCTAATTTCACAAAGTATATACCGACCAGCTTCCATTCACACAACCATCCCAGATCGGGGATGGGGGGAGGGGGAGCAATGCCACCTCAGACCTGAGCTCCGGTTTGGCTTGTGTTTTTTTTCAACCTGCCTCACCCCCACCTCACCTTCCTCACATACACTTTTTGTCTCCTTTAACAGTCTATCACTTTACGCCCAGCCCTAGGTGGAGTCGCTATTACGATGGGCTGCCTGGCTACTGGGCAAGAGGAGTGGTCTATAATGGCGACAGTTGGCTTTGCCGGCCCCGTATTCACCCCAGGTCGAGCGGGCTATTTTTTGGGGGTGATTAGCGTGTGCGTCCCGTAAAAATAATAGGGTCACCATGCTCAATGATGAAAATAAAGACACCCTCTGTCCTTCCCCTGTATCATCGTTGTAGCCACTCTCCGGCAGCTTTATGGCATAAAAGAAGGTCCCCAATCCCCTGTGCTTTCTCAGGTGACCCTCTAAACTTCTTCTATCTCAGAGAAGGCTTACTCCTCTCGTAGGCCTACGGGTGCAGTAGACTCCATCTCACATCCTTCTCTGGAGGCGCTCTCAGGCGAATCCCTTTTTCCAGTGGCACTCCCTGCATTGCTCTCACCGGGAAATGCCAAGGGCGCACGCACGCAGGTGGCCAGATGAAGGTCCCCCCTACCTGAGATGGACATGGTACTGGAGGCGACCGAGTCTCAGATAGCAGGATCTTGTACAGGGTCAAACTCAGGCCAACCTGAGTCTGCCCCTGTGTAAGTTTCTCCTCCCTCGGCTGGTGCCCCTTTGACAGCCAAGCTATTCTACATTCCAGAGAAGGATCTTGCTGAGGCCGGTCCAGCTGGTCTATTGGTTACTTTCGGCGGGGAGAGAAACGGGTTTATTTCCTACCCTCCTCTCCTAAGAAGAAAAGAAACAAGAAGACAAAAATGCCTGTGGCTTCTTTCCCTCCGCTGACGCCATGTTGACGCAAGGGTCCGCTGCCGTTTAGGTAAGCGACTAAGCCGAGTTCGGGATGTCTGAACCCGGTGTTTGCCGGGGTTGGGAGTCACAGACAAAGACCAACGTTTTAAGTGCGAAGAGCGGAGCTTCGATTACGTTGGTTCCATCATTCAGAAGCTACTTGGTGATTTCAAGCCCGCTGGCTTCGAACACTTTCTCGTTATTCGCTCCTTTGATCGCAGCATGTTGGCCAAAAGCAACATTATCCATCATAGGAGACCATTAGCTAGCCTGATTAATAGCAAACCTGAGGTGAGCTGTTCCTTGGACGGGATATTTCTGGTGAATGCGTCAGATCTCTCCGAGGCGGCCATAATTAGTGCCCCTCAGACACTTGAAGGCCCGCCGGTGAGTGTGATACCGCACTCTACCATGAACTTCGTGAAAGGAGTGGTTTATGCGAGGGAACTCGTGGACTACTACATAGATCAAATTACATTAAAGCTGGGTGACCATAGAGCGGTCAAGTTCGAACGTGTGATTGGAAAACAGGTAGGGTCCTCGAGACCAACCCCTACACTCTTCGTCATGTTCGACTGTAACAATCCCCATGAGTCAGTGAGTTCCGGTTTGTATCTTCCCTATGTGAAGTATTTTGTGACTTCACACAAGGGTTCACATCCAGCCCCAGCTAAAAACAGGGCTTCCCTCCCTTTCCCCCAGCATGATCGTTTCATGTAAGGCAAAACGGTCATGCACCTCGACAGGGTCGTTAGACTCGCAGTAGTCAAATCACCTGAAGTTGGTCTGAGGCCATCTTCCGGGGTTTCTAAAGCTTCTCTCCAAACAGAGGACCGCACGAAAAGACCTTCGGCTCCTACGACACACACAGTGCTAGGTTATGTGACTCGAAGACAGTGGATTCTCCAGAGGAGAATTTACTTGCATGGAGAACCCAACATCCCCTGAAGGGTCATTGAAGGCAACGGCGCCCTTAGCAAATTATCCGGCCAACAGTCTCAAGGAGATCTACCTCCGGGAAGCGTATGGCCATTCTTGTGAGGGTCTTCTATTAGAAGTGGGAAACAGCATCTCGTCTGAGCTAGGCCTAAAAGGCATATTGCTTCAATGGAATCGCTGCGGACTCCGGCACGACTGGGAGGCGCGTTCCACCTGCCCACCCTCCCGCGGTATAAGGAGTTTGCATCCACGCCCCCACCCCCATCACAGGATGGGGTCTGGGTAGGAGGATGCGCATTTACACCCGACATAATTTTCTCCGTTCTTCTTTTTTCTTTGAATACCTCCTTTTAGTCAGTAGCTATGCTGCAGATACACATGGATAGGAGTTGTACTGTTTATCTGCGTACATTCCATTGCCAGCCGACTTCGAAGCGGGGGAGTTCCCTTGCATCTTGGCACGGTTACCGAGGAAACCGTAGTCGAGTACTCTTCCCTCTTGGAAGAGTACTCGACTAATTCCAGAAGTCAGGTTCTTGCCGACCTAATCGAAGAGCTGAAGATAGATGTCTTAAATATGGATGAGGTTACGCATCACTGCCCTAGAACCACTTCATTTTCCCCTTTTGATCTATCTTTGTGCTTTCCAGATACACATCCTGATTTTTTTTTTTGGGGGGGGGGGGTTAGTCAATGAACTCCATGGTGGTGCTCAATTTTACATTTTGATATCATTTTGTGGAACGCCGCCGCCTGAGATCCCCTCCAATGTTGGTTGGCGCGCGCGGTGGTCCTCATTTCAGACGAGGAGTTTAATTCGGTAGATGGTGCCGTTTAGTTCTTCTCCGGCAAACTCATCACCGTGGGTCTAACTACTATTTCGAGAAGTGTAGAAGCGAGTTAAAATGATTAGGAGCAGGTTTTGTCAAAACATCTTCCTGTTCTCCAGGAGAACGGGTCCACAATCACAAACTTGGACACCACGTCCGTGGCAGAGTCCTTCGCGAGCGCTTTTTCCGCATTCTCTAGTCGGGATTCTGCTCCTAACTGGACGTTACTTTCAGAGGTGAAGCACCCTTTAACGGCAGGCTTACATTGAGTGAGTTGCGTTCTGCTCTTCCTGGGTGCGCAGACAGCGCCCCAAGCCCTGACTGAGTCCCGAATGTCATGCGTCGACACCTGGGTGAGCGAGGTATTGACTTTCTGTTAGATTTGTTCAAAAGGATCTGGGTAGAACATATCTTCCCAGACTCCTGGCGAATCGCTAGCGTGCTCGCTTTTCGCAATCCGGGGATAGATTACTCTATCCCGGCCGGTTTCCACCCAATCTCTCTAACCTCCTCCGTGTGTAAAGTTGATGGAGAAATTGGTAAATGTTAGATTAGTCTTTTTTTGGACAGCAAAGGCCCCATCTCTTCCACACTGTGCGGCTTCCGTAGTCCACTCCACGTCGGATGCTCTGATCCGACTGGGAAATGCTTTCAGTGAGGTCTTTCTTCGTAGACTCCAACAGGCATTGAACTACCTGTCTCGCTATGTCGAAACGCACAAGCTTCGGGTTTTTTTGGCCAATACTGAGGTGCACTTCTGCTGCCATCCAGGGCTACACCCTGTTCCAGACTTATTTCTAAATGAGGTTCACCTGGAAGTGGTAGACTCGTGCAGGTTCCTTGATCTTGTTTTTGAACGAGGCTTCACCTGCACCGCCATGTGACTCCTTGTTGTAGGCCGCTTGTTTCTGCGCCAGGGGGACGCGAACTTACTCGCGAAGCCGGAGCACGCTTCCTTCTTGTTGCCTTATCTTGTTTTTGGTTTTTATTTTTTGCTGCTGTTCTATTTTTTAACCTGTGTCTTAACTTTTGTTTCTTTTTATCTTTTTCATTTACATATTGCAATTTATTTTTTTTATCTAGCCTAGTATTAGGCTGTGGTGTGATTACATCGACCTTTGCCCAGGGAGGCAGTCCTCAGATGGGCTCCTTTCCCATATCTTCAACTTCCTCCTGGGGATTTAAGAAACCCCCAGAAAACTATTTGGTGTCTACGAAACCCACTCAGATCTTGGAAAATAGTAACCACCTATTTTATCCTAGTACCAAGTTTGGGTTTAAAAAAACAAAAAGTGTAACAGAAAACAGATAAAATTAGAGATAAAATCAATGCATTCATCGAACAGATAAAATCTCCACCCCCCCACTCCATCCATCCCTTCCTTTCTCATTGTCTTTAAAAAAAATCACATTTCTCTCTTTTTTATTTAATTTTTTTTGTTATTTTTTATTTGTTTCTCTTTGTTCTCTTTTTCTTTCATTCTCGCTCTTTTCTTTTTCTTTTTCTCTTTTCTTCTCTTTTCTTCTTCTTTTTTCACTGTACATTTAACTCTCATTTCCATCCCCTTTATCTTTTTCTATACCTCTCATTTTCTTTTTCTCACTTTCTCTTTCTCTCTTTTTATTATCTAATTCTCTCTCTTATCTTTTATATTTTTCCCCCGATCTTCCCGATTTTCCTACTTTTTCTAGCTCATTTTGTCTCTTTTTCTCTTTTCTCATTTTTTCTTTTACATTGTCCTATTTCCTTTTCGTATTTAATTCTTTCTTTCATTCTTAATCTCTCTCTTTTTATCTCTTTCCCTCATTTCCCTTTTCATTATATTTTCTCTCTCTTTTTATTTTTCTCTCTTTTACTCGCATTTCTTGCATTTTCCTACTTTCTCTAACATTTCTCTTGGGTTTCTCTCTTCTCTTTTTGTCTATATAATCTTTTTCTCTCTTACATCTCTCTTTTACTCTTTATATTTCAGTTTGTCCTTTTTCCATCTTTTCACTACCGTCTCTCTTTTCTCTCCTCTTCTTTTTTCTTGCTTTATTTCCCCCTCTTCTCACTTTTGTCTCTCCTCATATAGTTTTGTCTTTTTTTCTTTCCTTGCGCTCTAATTGTTCTTTTAATTCTGCTTTTGTAATATTCTCTTTTCCTCTTTTGTTGTGTCTTTTTTCTCTCATAGTCTCATCCTTATTTCTATTTTTCCTTTTATGTTCTCTCTTTTTTTCCTTTGAACTTTTCTTTTTTCCTTTTTTTAGTTATTTTCTCCCCTTATATTTTCTTTTCACTCTTTTTCTAGTTCTCGCTTCTTACCACTTTTTCTATTTTCATCTCCTCTTCTTTTAAAAATTTTCTCTCTTATTCTCACTTTTCTCTTTTTCCTTCTCTCTTTCTCTCTCTCTTTTTTATCTCGTTTTCTCTCTAATTTTCCTTTTTCTATCCTTTTCTCTCATTGTTTTTCATTTTTCTCCCTGTCAATCTCTTTCTCACTCTCTCTCTCTCTCTCCTCTATTATTCTCTCTTTCGTCCCTTTTTCAATTCGCTCTTTCTTTTCTCTTTAACTCTCCCGCTCTCTCTTTTTTTCTCCCTTTAACTCTCATTTTCACTCGTTATTCACCATCTCTCTTTTTTTCTCTTTCTCTCAACTTTTATTATTTACTACTTTTCTCTTTTCTTTCTATCTGTTTTCCCCTTTATATTCTATTTTTCTCTCTTTTCTTTCTCTCTATTTCTTTCTTTTATTCTATTTTTCTCTTTTTTCTCGATCTTCACGCCTTTTCCCACTATTTCTTTCTTTTCTCTCTGGTATTATTCTTTTTGTCACCTATTTTCTGTCTTTCTTTCTGCTTTTCTCTCTTTTTCACCTCTCTTTATTATCTTGCATTTTTCCTATATCATTTTCTTTTTTTTCTTTTCCTCGCTTTTTCCACTTTCTCTCACATTTTTCTTGTTTTCTCTCTCTCCTTTTTCCTTGTGTTCTGTTCTGTTGTTCTCTTTTCCTTTTCTCCTTTTTTTCTTTATTTCTCTCTTTCTGACTTTATTAATCTGTTTCTTTCTCTTTTGTTACTTTTCCTTCTTTTTTCTCTTATTATTATTTCTTTGTTTCTCACTCTTTCTTCTTTTTAATTTTTTCTCTCTTTCCACTTCTTTGTATTTTCTCCTTTTCATTGGATTTTCGGAACTGGCACTCAGCAAATTAGGCGTTCGAGGATATTGCCAGGTTAAGAATGTCATGTTCGGTTAGGTTAGGACAACGAGTTTGCCAAAATGGACATATTATACTACTTTCATTGGTATATTTGCGGTGCCGGTGGCGCTGTAATAAACGTGAATACAATTTCAGGTTGGATTTGGGAAAAGATTCTTGTGTTAGAAGAATCTAAATTCTCTTTTGAAATAATCGTTTATTTCATTCATGCATGGTGCAAAAGGCTGAAAATTACTGGGGGTTTTTGTGTGTTAAAGAGCTTTAAATTTCAAGATAAGCTTTAACTGATTGGCAAACCTTTCTGCGAGAAGTTGGCGCCAATACCTTCCTCCTAACCCAATTAAAATTGAAGGTGTGATGTAGTGACGGTTGAAATCGATGAATCCTGTTTCTCAACGAGAAAGTATAACGTTGTAGCGGGCCGAAAATCTAAACTAACCCCCAATCGATCCAACCCGCTTCCTACACTATCCGGACGTGAGAAATCGAAGGAGAATGAAACGGATTGTATATACAGTCCCTTTACTCACAAAAAAAATTTACAAAATATCTACAATAGAGAGGGGGCGATTATATTGGAGATCTTACTTTTTGGCCAAAAATACAAAAAGAAAATCCTATATATATGAATACTATTTAATCTATCCTAATAAACATAAAAAATCAAACAACCAAAAAAAAAAAATCCTGACTACAACAGTCAATATATACACAACAATCAAGGCCTCACTTTATACAAAGAGGATGGGAAGATGTCCAGCCACCTGCCACTCGAGCGAGCAAAATGCCTAGGACTTACAAGTGTGGCGCCTCTGCGCTTGATGGAAGATAATGACTTTAAAAAAAGCTTACGTGGCTATTATAAGCCCTCCTTCATTAAGCTATACTAATGGCCTTTATTTATTAATGATAATATAGCTTTCCAGGATATAACGCTTTGTTTGTAATATAAGGATATACGAAACTAAGTCCTATCTTTCCAGAATATGAGGCCTGGAAAGAAAGAAAAAAAACATGGTAATCATTTTTATACATAAAATAAACAAAAAAAACAAACCCATTCCCATTCACACACATTCTTACAGAGGGAGGGAGAGGGTACTGAGAAAAGGGGTGGGAGAATGGCCCTTTTACACACACTCACATTCGCCCCACCACACCCCTCCTTCCTTAAGCCATTCGACCAGCCACTCACTAAACCCTTTCAATCACTCTTCACGGTACCACTTGTGCTCAATCGCACCCTTCTGCACCCATTCACACTCGTCTACTGGTCCCTGGCTACGCGTAGCAATTAGTCGGGGTTGTTCGTCAGTCGTCCTGTCAGTCTCATCGTCACTATTTATCATCTCATCAACCATACTCTTAGCCCTCATTACCAGTTCTCCCATCTCACGACAGAATTCTTTCATACTCTTCCGTTCAGAACCCTCACTCTTCATACCCCCATTCATCAGCTCCTCACTCACAGCTCTCATCCAACTCAAGGTACATTCTTGCGAAACAGACAGGTCATTCACATCCCCTGTATTCTCAACAGGCATACCAGAAACCCCTTCAACTGGTTCCCACCAGAAACCTGAAAAATCAGCCACTTCATCATTCACTACATCAAACTCACCCCTACTATTACCATTCATAAAACCCGAAAAATCAGCCACACTAGGTTCATTCTGCCCAAACACACTATCATTCATACTGTTCCCAAAACCAGAAAAATCAGGCACAGGCAGCTCACTCACTCGTCTACTTATACCAGCCAGATCACTCACCTGTTTACGCAAAAACTCAATCTCCCTTTCAAGATCCCCCATACCAGAAACACTCTGCTCAGACTTACTTTCATTCGTACTTGCATTCTTCCTTTCACTCTTCTTTGTACGCTCTCTACTCCTCGAGACTAAGACTAGCTCTTTCCCAGACAGATCCATACTATCACATTCAATCTCATCATCATGCACTTTACCTCTCTCTCTACACAGTCCATACACTGGATGGCTCACCAGGTAGTCAGGAGGTTCTCTCCATCTCCTTAACTGACTCTGATGAGCCCGCACTCTCTCAGTCATGCCGTCATTCAAACTCTCCAAAACATACGTCACTCCATTTTCCCAAACTCTCACAACTCTATAAGGTCCATCAAACTTCTCACTCATCTTTGATACATTCAACCTACCCTTCACTTCTTTCACCTTCAATACTTTTGTACCTAATTCAAATGAACGGAACCTTTCATGCGCCTCTGCCATACACTCTGCTTACTTTCACTCAAACGAAACCTATCTTTCACTCGCCTTTCAAAATTCATCACAAACTGACATGGGGACATTCCAGTTGCACTATGCACAGTTGAATTATACGCCCACAACACTCTCCCCAGACACACATCCCAGTCATTCACTGTCGTACTCATCATTCTCAACATCTCACACAAGGTTCTTATAGTCCGTTCAGCCAATCCATTTGAAGACGGTACATACGGAGTTGTTCTCACATGCTCCACACCATTCTCTCTCAACATTTGTTCAAACACTTCCCCTACAAATTCAGGCCCATTATCACTCAGACATCTTCTAGGCTTCCATACACACATAAGAAAAAACAACTGCTCAACCACACGCGCAACAGTCACACTCTTTTTATCTCTCACAGGCGCTGCATACACAAACTTAATTTTATGGTCAACCATCACAACCATACCAACATTCTCAGCACTCGTACGCGGCAAAGACACACAATCAATCACTACCAATTCAAACGGTTCTTTCGCATCAACTTTCAACATCGGTGGTTTCACTTGCACACCTTGCACCTTTCGCTTCTGACACCTTTCACACGTAGTTGCAACATCATTCACAACAGTTCTCAGAAACGGATGGAACACACGCTCCTTCATACACTCCCACAGCTTAAACTTACCCATATGCCCATAATTATCATGCACAACCTTCACCAGACCAATCATACCAACTAAGGACATCACAGGTACATACATATCATCACCACCTTTCACA
The DNA here is from genome assembly GCA_963969495.1 of Ceratothoa steindachneri. Taxonomy (NCBI): domain Eukaryota; kingdom Metazoa; phylum Arthropoda; class Malacostraca; order Isopoda; family Cymothoidae; genus Ceratothoa; species Ceratothoa steindachneri. Next base: position 135,444,891 of record OZ018318.1, on the reverse strand, counting down.
TGCCTCACAAAATATACAACATCCATACAAACAACAAAATCCTTAGCATACCTTTTAAAATCACTTAAACACTCTGGCCATTCATTCAAATCAACACGCATCATTACACACCTCTTCAACTCACTAACAAAAGGACACATCTCTTGCATCTCTAGAATATCATCATCACTTAAAATCTCATTCTCATCATCCATGACCAACTCAATCATACCGCAAAACTTGACAACATTCTTTGCACACTCATTCAACCTCATCACCTCACATTCACCTTTCATAAGACGATCCTTATCAGCATCCAAAGACAAATCATTCAATCTCATAAAGTCTACACCAAGCAAGAAACAACAAGGCATTTGCTCACCTTTCAGAATCACAAAGTCATGCTTCACATTCACACCATTACCCAAATTCACTTTCAGACTAACCTGTTCCCATGCCACTATCGTGCCATTCCCTAATCCACTTATCCGTAACTTCACAGGTTTATGCTCGCAACATCTAAACTCTTCATACTTACTCAGAATATTCTCATTCACTAAAGACACTTGCGCTCCAGTATCAATCAAACCACAGAACAACCTTTCACTAACTTTCACTCTCGCTTCCATCATATCAGGTCCACCATGTTCGCAATACACAGAAGGAACAAGCACACCAACATCAGCACTGATATCCACACTGTCATCAACTCCCATATCATCACTCAACACACACTCATCTTCATCCAGACAATCATTCTTCTCTCTTATATATGAACACTTTTCAATTACCCAATTGTAGTGCACACCGCTCAAACATTGCAGATGTACCACATTAGGATTCAAACCCTTCATCTTCTCATCCTTGTACACAATCGGCCTCTCACCACCAAAGTGCACATATACAATCACTCCATACAAACGACTCACTACAATCAAAACTTCCTGAAATGGCGGGACCCCTTGCATACACATCGCTCTCAATTCTTTCATGAAGTTCCGCACCTTTGCCATACCAATGCTTTCAGGCTTCCTACACACTTCATTCATTACCTCCTTCCTTAAATCATCTACACTATCGGGCACTCTCACATCTACTCCATCACTCTTCAAATCTTGCAAACCATTCCATACACTCTCAAACAAGGAATCACCACCACCCTTACTCTCTTTTCCATTCATAATTCCTTTCGGCAAATACTCAGGATCACTCACTCCACACACATTTTCATCATTCGTACCAGGATACCTTGACATCAAATCAGCCACTCCATTCCGTTCACCAGGCACATACTCAATCACATAGTCAAAGTCACTCAAATCTTCCAAAGTCCTTGCAATCCTACTATCAGCCCACTTCATACGCTGCAGATACACAAGAGGTTGATGATCGGTTTTTATCACAAACCTCACACCATACAAAAATGGACGCAACACTTTCAAACAATATCTTATCGCAGCCAGCTCTCGTTCCACAGTCGAATACTTTCGTTCTGCAACATTCATAGCCTTGGATACATACCCAATTATTCGCCTGACATTCTCTCCATTCAAACGCTGCTCTTGCATCAGAAAACCTCCCATACAATACCCACTCGCATCTGTATACAATTCAAGCATTTTAGCATTTACACTATAATCTGGGTAAGCTAATTCAACATCTTCAGCCGCTGCCTCCTTTAGTCTCTCATACGCCTCATTCATCTTATCATTCCACTTGACAACCGTACTACCTTTCTTACCCATCCACTCAGTCAGAGGCTTACTCACACCAGAACAATCACGTATAAACTTTCGCTGGAACTCAATCAAACCCAAAAATGACTTCAGTTGCTTCACAGTCACCGGTTTAGGAAACATTCGCACCTTCTCAACATACTTCGATGATTTACGCAATCCATTCTCACTCACCATATGCCCAAGGAATTCCACTTCTTTCGCAAACCATTCACACTTCGCCACTTTCACCTTCACACCAACACTTTCCAACGTTCTCAACACATCATTCATCAATCTCATATGCTCCTCAAAAGTCTCAGTCATAATCAAAATATCATCTATAAACGCAATCACATTCTTACTCGCAAACTTACTCAACACAACATTCATTGCCCGCTGGAAGGCTCCGTGAGCATTAGCCAACCCAAAGCTGAGGTTCCGGAACTGGTAATGCCTCTTTGAGGAAGAGAAGGCAGTTACTGGCCGGCTCTCCTCAGCAATGGGCATCTGGTAATACCCCCGTACCAGATCCAGCTTCGTAAACCACTCCATCCCATGCATACTATACACACACTCAGATACCACACACATCGGAAACCTTTCTTTCACAGTCCTTTTATTCACCTTTCGATAATCCACACACAGACGCAATCTTCCATCCGGCTTACGTACAGGTACAATTGGACTATTCCATGCACTCTCACTCTCCTCAATCACCCCCAATTGCTCCAATTCCAAACACTGCTCCTCAATCTCTTCAGCAACCGGACGTGGGAAATGCCTCGGCCGCTGATAGATTGGGGAGTCCTCCTTCAGGACAATCTTGAGTTTCGGGAGCTTTGCAACCCCGAAATCCAGATCACCCTTACTGAGGGCTCCCTTTCGCTCAAATATCATTCGATACACATCCTCCCTTTCATACTCAGTCAAACATCCATCCAATTTCACCATGTCCTTCACCTCATTATACATCCATTCACATGTCTTTTCATTCGCAACATTCACCCTGATATCCGTACTATCATCCATACCTACCTCATTGACAGTGGAGAGGTGGCCCAGTACATCTCCGACTTGGATTCCCCTCACCTGCCCTTTCACACTGGGGTCTGCCTGCACACATACAAAAGGATCATTCATTCTCATCAAGCCATCAAACACACAAGCAACACGCCTTACCTTATAACACGCATCCTTTCCATCCAATATCACAGTGTTCTCACTCACATTCAAACTAACATCCTTACTCAAACTCACTCTAACAGACACCCTTTCACCCTTCACAAGCCTTACACTCTCCATAGCAGTCACCTCAATACCAGTAAACACACTCCTCAAAACGCTACCATCTTTCCCTACATACAACTTATACACCCCATTTTTACCAATCTTTCTCTCAATCTGATCACTCGCAGGATGCACAACCATACGATTCATTTTCATAAAATCATAGCCCAAAATCACACCATACTCCCTACTCACCTTATCAATCACAGAAAATTCACATTCATTCATCATCATACCATGCATTCGAACAGGTGACCTTATCATTCCAATCACAGGCACTCTCCTATTACCAACACCTACTAAACTACCCTTGCACTCAGACAGGAGGGCTTTCTCGCTAAACTTGTCATACACATCTTTATACACCAAGCTCGCCTTGCATCCAGAATCTATTAAAGCCAAACACTCAATTCCATTCAACTCTTCCTTCACACTCAGACACTCATACTTCCTACCTAGACAGCACTTTCACACTAGACAGACTTACCAACACATTACTCACACTCATGCACCCAGAGGATACTTCAGCAGGTACCCTCTTACCATTCAGTTTCCCGCTTCAGACTTTCCATTCACACCTTGCGCTCTCAGTCTAATCCAACACTTTTCACTTGAATGTCCTTCCATCGCACAATAGCTACATACATTCCTCTGGTCACGACACATCCTTGCATAATGACCAGCCTTTCCACAATTACCACATGCATATTTCATACTTTCCCCAGCAGTTGCTCCACCATTCAACCTCGGACAATCTTTCTTCAAATGGCCTATTTCTTTACACTCGAAGCACTCTTTCACACTTTCCTGGCAATCCTTTATCATATGCCCTTTCTTACCACACCCAAAACACGCACCAGATGTCCACCTACATTCTGCCAACATATGACCTTTCCTTCCACACCGACGACATTCCACAATCTTTCTCACACCATTCGGTCTCTCATTTGCTGGGACATACCTCGGTTTCTCTCTCATATATCCGTTCCCACGCTTGAAATTCATTTATCCCCTTCCATTCGACCACCCTCCATTTGCCCATCCATTCTGCCAGCCCAGGAAGTTTGACATCACTCCAGCTGGTGCAGCCTTCAGGGCATCCCTGTAGCTGACAAACTGCCGGGGTGGATGAAAGCTCCTGGGCTTCTTACCTCCAACATTCACACTGTACCATCCATCCTCTTCTAGATCGCTTTCATCATCAAATCGTCCATATTCTAACAGTTCCAAAACAATCCTCCCACATCAGCCATTCACCTGTCAGTCTCACTCTCTCCTTTCTCTTTCCACCCAGCCATTCACTCACCTTTCGTGGGATCGTGTCCAAAAACTTCCTCATGAGTGGTTTACATTCATTTACATCATCATCACCATACCTCGTTCTTGCCATACTCTCAAGCCTATGTGCATACATATTCACACTTTCACTCTTCCCCATTCGAGCCTTCTCAAATTCATTTACCCTTTTATACTTCACACTCTCTTTCATTCGTTTCACCTGTCCAATCATCCACTTCTTCACCACATCGTACCTTGGTTCCCCCACACTTGTAATCACGCGGAAAAACTCCAATACTTTTCCCTCCAAACATTCCCCCAAAACATTCATCCAGTATCCCTTATTCTCCGGGTACTTGAGCTTACAATATCGCTCAAATTCCCCGAAGAATTCTTCCACACTTTTCCCACCATGTAACCTAAATCTATCTATCTTTGGCACTTCCCTTATCAAAATACCCTTTCCCACATTCACTTTACTCTCACTTGAGCTGCCTTCACTCTCACTCATATCAATCATACCATCACTCTCTCCTTCATCCAAGTACAATGAGTCCACACTCTTGCCTCTTACCTTCCTATCCTTCCCCTTTGCACCACTCTTCCTTCTTCTCTTGCATTCAACTCTCTTCCATTCTCCGTCCTTCCTATCACTCATAATCACCCTATCCTCTCTAGACTCGCACACACTCCCATTGATCCCATTAGTCTTATTCCCTTCAGTCGGAGCAGGGGTCAAGGTCGAGGGTCCTAGGGCCGGTCCTGACCCCTTCATCATGTCATACAGGTCCTGCATCCGTCGGTCCGTCTGATCCTGTCGGTCTCCCATTTCCTTCTTCATCCTATCAGTCTTTTCATTCATCCCTTTTATTTTATTCTCCATTCCCTCCATCATTCCCCGTAACATTTCACACTCCTCTTCTTTCTTTCTCAACTCCAGTCTCAATCGCACTACTTCTTCATTCAACGTTTCTGCTACAGCCATTGTTCCCAAGTTAGTAAAAAAGATAGGAGAAGGGAAAAATCAATCAAACTACTTGTCACACTAATTGGGTATGGACTGCTATCCAATCCAGTCACGCTCCCAGTTTCGAAGTCTCACGTCCCTATTCGGGCGCCAAATGTAGCGGGCCGAAAATCTAAACTAACCCCCAATCGATCCAACCCGCTTCCTACACTATCCGGACGTGAGAAATCGAAGGAGAATGAAACGGATTGTATATACAGTCCCTTTACTTACAAAAAAAATTTACAAAATATCTACAATAGAGAGGGGGCGATTATATTGGAGATCTTACTTTTTGGCCAAAAATACAAAAAGAAAATCCTATATATATGAATACTATTTAATCTATCCTAATAAACATAAAAAATCAAACAACCAAAAAAAAAAAATCCTGACTACAACAGTCAATATATACACAACAATCAAGGCCTCACTTTATACAAAGAGGATGGGAAGATGTCCAGCCACCTGCCACTCGAGCGAGCAAAATGCCTAGGACTTACAAGTGTGGCGCCTCTGCGCTTGATGGAAGATAATGACTTTAAAAAAAGCTTACGTGGCTATTATAAGCCCTCCTTCATTAAGCTATACTAATGGCCTTTATTTATTAATGATAATATAGCTTTCCAGGATATAACGCTTTGTTTGTAATATAAGGATATACGAAACTAAGTCCTATCTTTCCAGAATATGAGGCCTGGAAAGAAAGAAAAAAAACATGGTAATCATTTTTATACATAAAATAAACAAAAAAAACAAACCCATTCCCATTCACACACATTCTTACAGAGGGAGGGAGAGGGTACTGAGAAAAGAAGTGGGAGAATGGCCCTTTTACACACACCCACATTCGCCCCACCACAACGTCCTCTCGAACTCTCTATTTAGCTCTCTTTATCTCTCTCTCTTTATATATATATATATATATATATATATATATATATATATATACACAAGTAAAAGAACTCAATGGCCAGCTATGCTATATGATAGTGAAACCACTGTATAGGAGCCAAAAGTTTAATTTACGACCTTCATCCCACTATCGATTTTAAAGTAGAGTAGGAAAAAGATAATTGTATATCCTTTCTTGATGTAAAAATTGTTGGAGTCATTGACAAAAATTAGCTTCACTGTGTATCCAAAACCAACCCATTCTAACTCTTACATCCATTTTTTTCTCATCATAATAATAACATTAAGCGAGTCGTTGCATCAGGTATGTTTTTGAGAGCACTTAGGATATGTGACCTTTGCTTTCTAGAAGACGAGATTACATATACAACCTGCAGTTTAATTGAATTAAATTTTTCCCTCCACGTGATCAATGAAAGTTTTTCTAAAGCAAAATCTTCTCATTATCGTGCCAAGGATAAAAACAAATTTCGTAATACGAAGTGTCAATCCCTCCCTTTTTCTGCCCTCCTCAAAGGAGTAAACAAAGTTATTTCTCCACGTCGAAGTATGGCCAAGTGTATGGGAATATACGCACAAGGGGCTCTAAGGTAGGCTCAGCAAGGCAACAAATGTTATTGCTATAAGAGTGCGAATTGAATAGATTGTTGCAGCTGCGTGACCAAGGAATATTCCAAACCCAATGACAAAATAGATTTTTAATATACACTAGATAAAAAGGTTCACACTGAATATGGATATATAGGTACATGAATAAGACGGAATTAGGTTTCGAATACTAAATGGATAACCAGGGTTATTAAATGGTTATAATGGGAGATTTAGGGCAGTGAGCGATTTAGTTCCTTCGAACCACGAGAGAAAAGCAGGTCGAACTTAGACGGGGAAGGGGGAACCTTAATTACTCACGGGTGTAGCCGGGAACCCGAAGAGGGTGATGCTACTTTCTCCAAACTCTGATTTAGTGAGATGACGGCCTTTTGTCCTCAAGAGGTCATCAGACGAACTTCAGAGGGGGAGATGGGGGAGGTGACTTCTCCAAACTCGGATTAATCGAGCTATCGGGCTACTTGTCCTCAAGTGGCTACCGGTCGAACTTCGGACGTGTGTGTGTGGGGGGGGGGGGGAGGGGATAACTTCTCCAAACTCGGATTGGGCGAGCTATTTGGCCTCTTGTCCTCAAGAGGTCACCAGAACAACTTTAGAGGACGGCTTCTCCAATCCTTGATCCGAAGGAGGTTGAGAAAGGCTGACGTTACCTCAAGAGACTCTTCTTCCTGAGCCGAATATAAGAGTGTGATGTCCAAATTTTCCTTGGCCTGCGACCCTCACTAAACACTTCTCGGGAGAGAGCGTTGTTAAATCGAACCTCCGTTCGAGGAAGGGTCGTCTAACCGAATCTGTGGGTAATATTTGGGAGTGTGCATATATACCCGGATTTCTCCAAAACAGAGAGAGAGAGGGGTCTTCTCGAACCCTTATTATCGGCTGGGACAACCGAGCATGTCCTTACAGGAAAGTGTAAGAGGCCGGGATCAGCGGGTCTGACGGAACGACCATGGGCTGGAACCATAAAAGTTGTTCGAGGCAAACATACAAATAGACGAGAAATCTCCCGACCCGGGGGGAGGGAATATTAAGACGGCGGGGATGTAGCCTCCAATTTCAGCGTCATGCCTCGGTGTGAATTTCTCAGTGACCTGGCGGAAAGTTAAAAAGGGGTGAAGTCGAAGGGGGGGGGGAGGAACGGCTCGCTTTCTCTCCCGAAGTAATATCTTAGGAGATGGGAAAATTCTACTATTTTAGTGGATCCCTCTACACTCCTTCCTATCTATAGACATTTTTACAGCACAGAACACTTTGGGGCTAAAAAAATGTCTACACTAATTTCATCAAGAGGGGAACTTACAAAGCTACAATTTTAATGTTCATAAACAGAGAAAAAAATAACATATAACACTACACGGCATTTACAGATGTGTAATGACGGAGAACTTAATCTATACATACGCATACACACCATCAACGAAGCAAAAACAGGAAACGTATTTACAAAATGAGTCAAACACGAATTTTGCTATACACTAAGGTTGTTGCAGGGGGTCTTCTATTGGATTCCTAATTAAGCTATCGGCTAGGCAGTTGTCGGTGCCTTTAACATACATGATCCGAAATTGGTACTCCATGAAGAGTAGGTTCCAACACATTAAACGGCCACTTTGGCTCTTACAGTTTCCTAGGTACGTCAGGGGTTTGTGATCACTTTAGACAATAAATTCTTTACCTATGAGATACATCCTAAACTTACGAATAGACCACGCTATGACTAAAGCTTTGAGCTCTATAATCGCATACGCCTTTTGGCGATGGGACAGATTCCTACTAGCATATCCTACAGTATATCCCACTTGATCGTCATCATATTGGACCAGAGCACAACCAAGGCCATCCTGGGAGGCATCGGTACGAACCACGAATGTTTTATTAGGATTCGGTAATCTGAAAATAGGGGCAGATATTAGTGTGTCTTTTAAATGGTGAAAGCGGTCTTCCACGGAAGGAGTCTAATTGACTGGATCGGAAGCCGTTCTCTTGAGCATTTCGTTAAGGGGCGAGGCTATGGAAGCAAAATTTGGCACAAAACGACGATAGAATGACACGGATCCCAAAAGGAACGAAGCTGTTCTTCGTTCGGGGGAGTGGCATTTCCGAAATAGAGACAAGGGTTCAACGGGATAGGCGTGTCCCTCCCTTGACGGGGGACGAATGGGGCCTATTAAGACGATTAAGACCCGGGCAAAGGGCTCGGCCACTCTTGAGGTCCTTTGAAATATTTGAAAACTCGCTGTGCCGTTTTATTAGGAATGAAATGTGTGGATATTAGGCTATCATGAGCCATCATTAGAACGGGTTCAATATATTGGGTTGAGGAATAGGTTCTTGCAGGTTTATCAAATTTATTCATTACCATTAACAATTTTAGAAAAATTTCATTTTTAATTGATAACAATTTGCAATTTAATCAATAATGTATTCTCCATTGTAATTTACGACTTCGTCCCAACGTTCAACTAGTTTTTCGATGCCTCTGCAAATTGTTGGAGAGCGATCGGAACAGATGGAAATCCGATGGAGCCAAGTCTGGCGAATATGGAGGATGCGGCAGGATTTCCCAATTAGGCGTTTAGATGGCGTCTTTTTTAATATTGGCAATGTGAGGACGAGCATTGTCGTGTTGCAGAAGGACTCCATAACGTCGATGACGTCGCTTCTCACGAATAGCTTCAGCGAGTCGATACATTTGTTGAACGTAGAGTTCTGCATTGAAAATCTCGTTGTTCGCAAGGAGCTCATAAAGAATGATGCCTTCACAATTCCACCACACACACAGCATCGTCTTTCGTAGATGAAGTCCTTGCTTTAATCGCGCAAGTGTTTTTTTTATTGGGGCTAAGCCATTGTTTTCGATGGTTCATGTTGACATAAACAAATAATTTTCGTTACCAGTGATAATGCGGTGAAGAAATCTGTCCTTATATCCACGAGTAGCCTTGTGACGAGTAAGCAAACCCGCGGCAATCGTGGAGCGTTGAAGTTTGTTGCTTTCGCTTAAAGCGTGCGGAACCCATGTACCGAGTTTTTAAACTTTCCCCATCGAATGAAGGTGATTCACTACAGTTTTCTGATCACACGCCAATTGTACAGCCAATTCTCTAGTTGATATACGAGGATTTTCATTAGGAAGGTCGTTCAATCGATCTTACTCCAACTTAATGGGGCGACTAGAACGTTCTTCGTCATTAAGATTGAAATGACCATTTTTGAAACGTGAAAACCACCATTGAGCTGTTCTTTCTGATAAAGCATTTTCTCCGTACACAGGACAAATATCGCGACGAGCTTTGGCTGCGTTTGCATTGTTCCCGTCTCGATTGAAAATGAATAACCACAAGTGTCGAAAATGCACCTTTCTTTCAACTTGACATTCCATTTTGAGGGTACAGAACAAAAAATAAATTAACACAACTTTTAAATAAACCACAATGACTTATTACTCAACTTCAAGACGTAGCCTAAGCAAAAGCCTAATAGTCTACGCTGTTAAGAGACGTAGCCTAACCTTTGCAAATTTTGCTCTCATTATTTATTATTGTTTCTTAATATGTGCACAAATCACGTCAACAAAACTTAAATTAACAAAACATTAAAAAAACGCAAGAACTTATTCCTCAACCTAATACCTCCTCGGCACACACAACGCGTTGGTCGGGAGAATCAACGGTTCAACAGAAGAACGATATAATAACGCGTTCTTCACGGTGTATTCGATCTTCGGATTGCCTCGCACCGTTTCAGTCTCCTTCTTCCTGTTTTTTTTTCCACAGTGGTTGTAATATAGAGCAATTCTTCTGCGCCTTAGCAAATTGAACATTGGTGGCGAGGTCGACGTCTGCGGACGATAGGGGTACAAGAAGCGATAATTCCTTCTCGACCTGGGCCCTGGTAACGACCGGCTGAGAAATTGGGCTTTGGGAGAGCTGTGAGCTCTGTCCGATAAGGACGGAGCAGAATTTTATCGGGGCCGCGGCGACGTCGGCCCATCCGGTGAAGTACTAGCACTCAATATGGCACCGTAACACTGGAAACTTGGTGACACAACCTAAAAAGTCATTCACCAAAGCGAACCTGTTTTTCTGGGGGCTTACGGGGGGTAGTAGTTTGTCGGATACTACTATACACGTGTAACATGTATCTCTAACCATGGTTAACAGTCGGTAACCATTTACTGCGCCATTATTAAACTGGAGCCCACCGGGGGAACTCTTGCTGAACCAGAAATTTATCTGTTGATCCGGGCAAGAGGAAGCAGAGGCCGCTAGTGATGCGGCTGACGAATTAGGCGAGGAAGCAGCAAAGATTTGGTGGACCTGGTGACTCGAAGAGGTCCTCGGTTAAGAATTTGAGGGGCAATTGTAACTTAAGTGCCCAGGGGAGCCATACGTAAAGCATATAATTGGTCTTCAGGGATAGTTACTAGGCGTGGACGGGAGTAACAGCGGGTTCACATCCTTTTGCTTTCGCGGTGGGTGAGGCCTGTACTTGCTCGGCGCTTTCACTTTTACGAAGCAGTTGTTGCCTATGAGTTGGCTTCTCTTAAACCCAAACTTGTGTTTGGGGGATGGGGTAACGGAATCTGACCCTCTAAAATTCTGCATTCATGGTAATAACAGAAAGAAGTTCTTCCTTTAGGGTTGAATAATCAAGGGTGGCCTCTGAAGGAAGCGAAATGAATATGTCACGAAGACGAGGGTTCAGGAGTGGAAGTAGCCAGGCGACACCATCTGATTCTAAGTCCCAATTGGTGACTTCTAATATCTTCTCGAAGTGCGTTAAATAAGAGCAAAAATCTTCTCTATCCTTGTATGCGGGGAGTTTTAGTGAGTGCACTTGAGCCTGTTCATTTAGAGATCCTACAGAGCTTAACTCGACTTAGTCACGGCTTATCTCTCTCTCGTGCTGTCTAATTCTTTCTTTCTCTGATGCTTCTCTCTGTGTTTTTTTCTCTCTCATCTGATTCTCTCTGCGCTTTTATTTCTTCGACTTCTGCCTCTGCTTCTCTCTGTGCTTTTACTTCCAAACGTCGTTACGTTGCTCTTCCTGGAGGTAAGCGATTAAATCTTTCCCTGATAAGTCTAGGATCTGCCCTTGCTTATGAAAGCGATCGAATGAAGACATCCCGGATATGCTACTTTTAACCGTGGCACACAAAAAAGCTACCAGAGCTATTGAAACTTTACCCCAAGCCCCACAAAGAAATATATAAATTCTACTAACGACAAAATTATTAAAAATTCCTGGTAAAAATCGGGCGAACTCACAAAAAATAAATAACTAAGGAGGGGTTCTGACACACGACACAAAAAATGGTGGTTATATTACTGCTTAGTTAGTATCCTCTTTTAAAGGACTAGGAAAACTGTGGACACACCACACAAGAATGAGCTTAAAAATTGATTGTTACCCGTCAATCAAAAATAAAATTATCCTAATATATCGGTGTTCAAATATTCTTGGTAATGCGGCTGCTATTAACTGGACTTAGTGCTTCAAAATCAGGTAGGGCGGATTCTTAGGAATACCCAAAGCCTGACGCCAAATTATATATATATATATATATATATATATATATATATATATATATATATATATATATATATATATATATATATATATATATATATATCTTTATGTCGAAGTATGGCCAAGTAAGCGGAAATATACGCACACGGCCTCGAGGGACGCTAAGTAAGGCAACAAATGTCATTGTTCTAAGAGTGCGAATTTAATAGATAACTGCAGCTACGTGACCAAGGAATATTCCAGACACAATGACAAAATAGATTTTTAATATACACTAGATAAAGGTTACACACTAAATATGGATATATAGGTAGATTAATAAGACGGAATTAAGGTTCCGAGTACTAATTGGAAAACCAGGGTTAGTAACTGGTTATAATGGGAGATTTAGGTTAGTGAGCGATTTAGTTCCTTTGAACCTCGAGAGTAAAGCGGGGCGAACTTAGGGGAATGGGGGCCTTAATTACTCACGGGTGTAGCTGGGTACCCGAATAGGGTGATACTTCTTTCTCCAAACTCCGATTTAGTTGGATGCAGGCCTCTCGTCCTCAAGAGGTCACCGGACGAACTTCAGAGGAGATGAGGTGACTTCTCCAAACTCGGTTTGAGCGAGCTATCGGGCCTCTTGTCCTCAAGAAGTCACCGGTCGAACTTCGGAGGGAAGGGGGAGGGGAGATGACTTCTTCAAACCTGGATTGGGAGATCTATTCTGCCTCTTGTCCTCAAAAGGTCACCAGAAGAACTCCGAAGGCTGGCTTATCCAATCCTTGATCCGAAGGCGGTTGAGAAAGGCTGACTTAGCCTCAAGAGACTCTTCTCCCTGACTTGAAGATACGAGTGTGATATCCAGCTATTCGGTGGCTTGCGACCCTCACTAAATACTTCTCGGGAGAGAACGTCGTTGCATCGGTACTTTCGTTCGGGAAGAGTCGTCTTACCGAATCTGTGGGTAATAATTGGGAGGGTGCATATATACCCGGATTTCTCCAAAACAGGGAGAGAGAGAGGGGGGCCTACTCGAACCTACATTATTGGTCGGGACAACCAAGCGTGTATTTATGGGAAAGTGTAAGAGGCCGGGATCAGCGGGTCTGACAGAACGACCAGCGACTAGAACCTTAAAAGTTGTTCGAGGCAAACCTACAAATAGACGAGTAATCTTCCGACCGGGGGAAGGGAAGATTAAGACGGCGGGGATGTAGCCTTCAATTTAAGCGTCATGCCTAGGTGTGAATTTCTCAGTGACATGGAGGCAAGTCCAAAAAGTCCTAGGGGGGGGAGGGGAGTAACGACTCACTTCCTCTCCCTAAATATTATCTTAGGAGGTGGGGAAATACAACTATTTTAATGAATCCCTCTACACTACAGGCCTAACCACATTAAAATACCCTTTTTATATCCTTAACCCTTTCCATTGGACTAAACTTGTGGATCAGCCAAATGAAGCAGGTGTATATTTAATCCCGTGTGGCTCTACAAACTGTTCCTCATTTTACATACATAGGAGAGACTGGAAGAACATTAACAGAACAAATTTATGAATATAAAGGTAATGTCAGACGAGGCAGTACCACATCCAGTATTTTTAATCATAATAGCAACTTTAACCACCAAATTGACTATTCAAAAGCACAAATAATATATAATTGTAAAGATTTCCGTAAAAGAAAAATAGTAGAATATATATTAATAGGAGAAATTCCCAATTTTAATTTGTCAGATGAGCAATTGAAATGCAGCCCCCATTCCCATAACTTCATCGTAAACAGCTTAGCCAACGATCTTACCCTAGCACCCCCTGATTAATGACCGTTTTTCCTCGTTTTGTGTTTCTTTGTGGTTTTTTCATCCTTCTGCTCTGTACGCTACTTATAGACTTCTGTAACAATTGCATTCTCAGTATACGACTGAATAGGGTATGATAAACTAAACACTGAAACTATTCTCGTAAATTAAACTTTTGGCTCCTATACAGTGTTTTCACTATCATATATATATATATATATATATATATATATATATATATATATATATATATATATATATATATATATATATATATATATATATATATATATATATATATATGGGAAATATCACGAAAGTTGCCGCGTGATAACTATAAATATGAATATGTTCCCCTGAAGGAAACTGAATAAAAGGTGGATGTAGTTAGTACTTTCATCTATCGACATTTTCAAACTCACAATGGTAAGGAAAATAAGACACACGGTATTTATACTAGGCGCGTTTTCCTATGAGGTCAACATTTTAATGCTATCAGATAAGTCGGATTTTAGAAAAAGTAATAAAATTGGCTAATGTTGAGATTACTCTCCTTTGTGTGGGAGATTAAAAATGATTCCAGGATAATTCTCTTCATAAAATAATTACTATGATTATAGTATCAGTTTTTGACCTGTTAATTCCGTGTCCCATCTTGGAATTGTGGACAGCTAAGGCATTATTCAGATATCCTTTAATTACTTCATTTTTGTGTTATTGGCTCGTTATTGAAAATTTTTTGGAAGTTTGGCCTACATAGAATAAATTACAATCTAAACATGGAATTCGGTAAATTACATTATTATCATTATTGGGGCTACGATTTATTAAGAGAATTTTTAATGTCTGATTGTATTTAAAGGCTACCTTAATATTATGTTGATTTAGAATGGGCACTACAGACATAAAATTATCATTATAGGGTAAAATTAATAGGTTTTACGAGGTTCTATTGTCTCTAATTTACAATTATAAAATGTTTTTTTGGCTATATTCATACATTTTTATATAAAGTATTTCGAGTAGCATAAATTGGTAGCAATATCTCCAATTTTTGTGTATTCTTTATCTATATAGTCGGGACTACATATTCGAAGAGCCCTGAGATACATGGGGGAAAAAACAACAGATTTTATATTTTTGGCATGACTTGAATAAAAAGGGACATAAGATAAATTATTTGTAGGTTTCCTATAAACAGTAAATTTAAATCTATGTGGTTCTCTAATTATTAGGACATCCTAAAATGGAAGGCTCTTATTTACTTCCTTTTCTACGGTGAATTTAATTGACAGAACCAATGAGTTGATAATTAGATAGAAAACTATCGATGTCAAAACTGTTGTTTAAAATTACCAGGATGTCGTCAACATACCGGAACCAAACAATTTGAGTAGACCAAATAGGGGGGAGGATATACCTAGTTTCGAAAAATTCCATATGTAAATTTGACAACAAGGGAGATAAGGGATTACCCATAGCCATCCTAAACACTTGTTCATAGAATTTGCCGTTGAAACTAAATTTACGTTTTGTAATACATAAACAAATAAGCTCAATGATCGCATTGGTTGGTAAAGGGAGGTTATAAACATTTAAAATAGAGGCTATGAAGTCTAATAAATCATCAATGGGCACTTTGGTGAATAATGAGATGACATCAAAACGGACTAGTCTCAGATCTGATGTTACTCTCATATTGTTTAATTTATTGCAAAGGTCAAGGGAATTTTTTATATGCGAGGGGGATATAGTCCGTAAGATAGGAAAAAGTAAATTACTAAGTATTTAGAAAGTTTATATTGAAATGAACCAGTAGCACTTATGATTGGTCTTATTGGATTTCCTGGTTTATGGCTTTTTATTAGGCCATACAAATAGGGTAAAGAAGAGCCACTAGAAGAGAGAGAGAGTCTATAATTGATTTGTGCTTTAATAGAGACGTAAAAACCACTTTAAAAAAACACAAATCAATTATAGACTCTTTCTCTTCTAGTGGCTCTTCTTTACCCTATTTTACTAGGGGGTTTTCAGATTTTTAGATTAATACATATTTATTTGTGCTAACTTTTCTGCTAATGATAACTGGTAACTGGTAAAGAAGATAACACGTTAATCAAAGTTTTACTCTGATAAGAACCTTATGATAAGGATCTCACATTGTGTATCGTTTGCTTGCTCAAGTTAGTATTTGAAATCTTGTCATAGTTTCAAGTTCTAGACGCGGATGTGTAAACAGCCCCAACATATTTTGTTATGTTTATGGGCAATTCACACCAGTGGCACAACAAAGAAAAATAGAAACAACAGTAAGGACGAAGCAAGCCTACCAATACTACTTTGGATGCAAAGTAGAGGACCAGGATAAGGATTAGGCTCCTCATATTTGAAGCACGCAGTTTTGCAAAAATTTGGGCAGCTTGGTTAAATTGGAAGAGGAAGGCAATGCCATTTGCTGTTCCCATGATATGGTGTGAGCCATCAAGTCCCCTTGTTGAAAATTATTTCTGCCTAAGATATGTGGATAGATTTTCAAAGAAAAACAAATCTAAAATTCTTTATCTAAATTGCTCATCAGCGTTGAAACCGGCACCACATGATGAATCTACTCCAGTAAGGAAGCCACCTACTATAATAAGATAATATTTTAGTTCAGATGATGATTCTACATTGATTTCTGTGGAAATTGAAGAAGATCAAACATATGATCCAATTGATCAAGATACACAACCAAATTTACTTTGCCAACAAAGTTTAAACGACTTGGTACGACATTTAGATCTCAGTAAAGAAAAGGCTGAGTTACTTGCCTCCAGATTACAAGAAAAAAATCTTCTCCTTCCAGATGTCAGGGTATCTCTCTTTCGAGATCGTCACAGAAAGTTATCAAAATTTTATTCAAAAGAAAATACTGTATGTTACTGCAACAATATTAATGGCTTGATGCAAGAAATCGGCTGTGACTATGATCCTAAGGAGTGAAGACTTTTCATTGACTCTAGTAAGGTATGTCTTAAAGCTGTTCTGTTGCACAATGGGAATGAAAAAGCTGCAATTCCTGTAGCCCACGCTACAGGTCTTCAAGCAACATATTCATCGATGCAACTATAGCTGAAATTTATTGAGTACAAAGAGCATAACTGGAGCATCTGTTGTGATTTGAAAGTTGTATTACTTCTTCTTGGGTTACAGTTGGGAAACATAAAGTACATGTGCTTTTTATGTCTATGGGATAGCAAAGATGATAAAAATCACCATAGAAAGCGAGAATGCCTAGCCAGAGAAGAAATAATTGTTGGCAAACATAATGTTAAGCATGGTCCTCTAGTAGATAAAAAAAAAGTTCATCTTCCACCTCTTTACATTAAATTAGGGTTAATGAAAACTTTTGTAAAGGTTATGGATCAAAGAAGTGAAGGCTTTCAATATTTCGAAAACAGATTCAAAGGATCATTCACTGATGCGAAAATGAAGCTGGATTTTTCACTGGACCACAAATTCGCAGGGATGTTTCTCATGATTTCTTCACTTTGTGTCTCAATGAAAAGGAACGCACTGCATCGACATCCTTTTAAAAGTCAGTGAAAACTTTCTCGGCAATTTTAAATCTCCAAATTACCGAGAAATAGTAAACAATATGCTGGAAGACTATGAAAAGATGGGATGTAGAATGTCACTTAAAATGCATTTTCTCCATTCTCATATCGATTTCTTTCCTGAAAATCTGGGAGCGGTTAGTGATTGTAGGGAACAGGGACGCCAAGAAGAATACCCCCTTCATTTTTTTCTTGAATTCCTTCACCCCCTATGTCTCCTAAGTATAAATCCACCTGGAGTAAGCTCTCTATCCAAAGAGAAAATAAAGGAAGAAATAATTTGAATATCTGTCAGCGCCTCACAGGTATAGTTAAGTTGGGCGCTAAAAGCTTTCACCTCACCGATAAAACGCTAATCTCCGTAGTCTGGAAAATGTTAACCGAAAGTTTCCCACCCACATAGTTTGAGACGATTAAGACCTGTGTCAAGTGACAAAAACTAATCCCTTTAGACGCCGGAAGCCTTCTCAAAGACGCCTGTGCTTTGCAGCGATTGAACACGCCCCCAAAATGGACGTAATATAAATAATCTGGGTTTTTCGAAGGTCGGCAGATTGAGATGGACAACCCGTCGCCTTCAGTTCAGATCGTGTGTCTGTCTCCCCAAGTCCCTAGTATTCACGTTTACCATCGAGGTTGGATCTCACCAAGCAAATCCATCTCTTTTGTGAAGGCTTACTCTGTTTAGAGCAAGCCTCGAATCGTTTCGTTCCCGAAGGACTGGCCGGGATTCCTCTCATATCATCTGGAACTCCCCCTCCACCTTCAAGGATCTCCAGTTTCCCGTGTGAAATTTCGCACCGAGTCGCGTTAGAGTCTCAATTTTGGAGGTTCCACTTCTCAAGAGCAGAGGTGCCATCGTGAGTCTTCAAGGAGGATCGTGATTTCGTCTTCTGCCCCCTCCCCTTTCATCCTCCTCACTATCAGGATATTCGGCCGAGAATTACGACCATTTTCCGTCTCTATTCCCCTCCGCCTACACGCTAAAGGATTCCCCTTCCTGGACGTGACCCCCTTTAAGGTACAACGAACCTTGATTGTATCTCCCGTTAATGGACCTGCTTTTCGACTTTGAAATATTCCTTCTGTATAACTGATTTATAGTATCCCATTTAAAAGCAAGTTAACAAGTAATTAACGTTACCTGATTGCCAATTATCTTTATTCTGTCAGTATTATCTTTATTTACATTTCCTATATTTTCCATATGTATATATACGTTAATTAGTGACTTATTAAAAGTATATATTTGGTTTTCACTCTTTAAATACATCCTTGAACTGCAACTTGGTAAACTCATTAAAAGATATTAGCCCCTGTATTAAAATCGCACTCTTCTACCTCGTAATCAATGGATTACTTTTACGAAGTGAACGTACTTGTACGTAGCTAAGGACACGTACGTACATTAGAGAATATATGTGTATATAACAGTATATATACATATTCTCGTGGCTTTTATCTTTTTCCCCCCAACCAATAGAGACAAATATGTATATATAGACCTCTTGTCTGGGGAGGTGACCTATTCCTTGATATATATATATATATATATATATATATATATATATATATATATATATATATATATATATATATATATATATATATATATATATATATATATATATATATATAATATATTCTGGTGTCAGGTTCATTGGGTTAATTTAGGACCCCTTTCGTTTTCATGTCCCTCAGTTGAATTAATTTAAAATTTACCAAGTTGGATCAAGTTTATTTAAAAATAGGAAAGTAATTTTTTTCTAACTGTTTTTATTTTACTTTGAGTAATCAGTCTTTTGTGGCGGCCGTGCGCCATATTTAATAACAAGCCATTGTTTTTGTGTGTGTTTTGGGAGAAAATCTTTCAAACTCCCCTTCTTGTAATATCCATGCCGGAATAAGAGGTCCTATAACAGGTACTCATATAGGAATTAGTATAGTTATCATAATTTATTGCCTTTGTCCGCTTGTGTGATCACAAAGGAAACATTTTATTTAAAATTTTGGGGAACTATTGCTAGAGCCACATTTTCTTTACCGTAAGATTATTGAATGCGTAGAGTGGCTAAGGCTCGCGTAAGGAAACAAGATGACGTCCTTCGAGAGATTTAGGCAACAAGGTGAGATGCTTGGTCTCTCCGGTAAAAAGCTAGTCGCCTATATTCAGGAAGAGGAGAGAAACTAAAGAGCAGAGAAGAAAGAAATAAGAGAAGCTGAAACTGAGCAGAGAAGAAGACAAGCTGAAGCTGAAGAAAGAGAAAGGGTGAGGCACCATGAAAGGGAGTTAAATAGGAATAACTTAGAAACCCTCTCAGTTAGGTCCAAGAATGAAGCCCCCCCCCCCAGATTCCCCTTTTGAAGCTCCCAGCATTTAAAGACGGTAAGGATTTCAGTGCTTACCTCACTTACTTCGCAAAGATTTTTGAGGTAAATCACTGGGATATCCAAACTGATGGAGTCGCCCGACTTTTGTCACTCCTTAATATGCAGCTGCGAGATATATTCATTTCGCCACCCGCTGAGGCTACCCTCAACTATTCGACGCTTAAGTCTAAACTCTTGGCTGCGATCAACATGAATACGGACTTCTGCAGGGCACAGTTTCGTCAGGCAAGGTTGAAACCTGGCCAGACTTACCGCCAGTTCGGATTCACCCTCAGAAGAAGCCTGCAGTTTTGGTTGGACTCTGCCCAGGTAAACGGCGACTATGAGTCTCTGCTCGATTTCATTTTGCTGGATCAATTGATGGCTACGCTGCCCTCTGAAATCCGTGCATTAGTGAAGGACAGAAGAGTTGCTTGTTTCAAAGAATGCATCGAACAAGCGATTTGCACGCAGCCAGTTATAATCTTTACCTCCAAAGATTCCAAGAAGAGTCATACTCCATCCACCAAGAGTAAAGGCCACTTCCATAAATTTCACCCGAAGAACGCTCCCAAATTCGTAAAGGTCCCAGGTCCCTCCAAACCGAAATATTATCCCCCGTCTCAACCTAGGGATGTTAAGCCACCCGTCTATAATCCTCCTAGGTTGGATTACCCCAGACAAATCATCGATTGTTTTTCTTGCGGAACCCCCAGGCATGTGAGGACAAACTGTCCCCAAAATTCTTAGTTCCGTTCTGCTCCCAGCCACCAAGTCCACCAAGTAAGCGCCCCTCTTTCTCCTCTGAATGCTCGCCCCGAAATGCCTGCTCCCACATTAGTGAATAGCTCTCCGGGACCTCAATTTTTTTTTATTTACCAAGAGCTCCCCCGGTGGGCTCGAATTTGAAACCGGATCGGTTAATGGTTGCCGGGTTTCAACCTTGGTCAGATATACGGGATGCACGTGCATCGTCGTATTGGAAAAGTTGCTGCCCCCAGTGAGCCCCGACTACGATAAATTTGCATTAGTCCAGGACTACTTGGGACAAGCTAACCGCTTCCCAGTTGTCCGTTGTTTCATCGAATGCCGATACTTCACCGGTTGGGCTGACGCCGTTGAAGCCCCTATTTAATTCTGCGAGATATTAGTCGGCGAGACCACGCATCTCTCCCATAAGCCCGTTGCTCAGCCCGCCATCACGAGGGCCTAAGTCATAAAGAACGCTGCACCCCCCCCGTGACTTTAGAACCCAATTTTCCCCCGAGTACGAGACTCTGAACAACGAGTCTTTTGTAAAGGCACAGAATGAGTGTCCTCTCCTACAACCATTGTAGGAAAAGTCGAGGACCAACGAGCGCTACTCCATTCGTGGTTACAAGGAAGTCTCCTACCTCGTTAAAGGTGAACTGTTATCCCATTCCCCCTCCGTTCCTGACCACTCCCCTACGCGCTCTTTTCGTATCTCCCGCTCCTATGACAGGACCCATTTTGACATTCAGTCAAAAGAAAGACGGTTCAAGCTTGGTGACGAGGTCCTGCTTCTCCTGACCAGGGAGACAAATAAACTTCTTTCCTAATGGAAAGGCCCCTTTTCATTCCTCGAAGCCCGTAGCCCCGTGGACTATCTCATCAAAACACCCCCCGGTAACAAAGTGTTTCACGTCAACATGCTCAAACGTTACCACCACCGCGCCTGCATTAACAATATTGCTGCCCTGGAGGAAGAGGCCGTGATGGAAGCCTCTTATCGCCCCGAACCTCTTATCCCCCCGAACTTCTTATCCCCCCAAACCTCTTAACCTAGTCCAGACAGTTTGCGTAGAAGCTGTTAATTATTACCGACTCCCGTTGCTCTCTAGAACGTATAAAGATTTCCCCCCAGGAGATATATCTAAATCCCCGCCTGGAGCCCACTCAGAAAGCACAGTTATCCCGGTTGTTAAAGGAAAACCTCCAGCCTGTTCATTTGCTATCCACGTTTAATGCGGGGGTAGAAAACTTTTTAAAATTATAAATAATCGAACCCTCCTCGTTTGAATACTGTTCCCCCATTGTTATGGTTCGGAAGCCAGAGCAGTCCTCTCGAATATCTGTGGACTTTCGAAAACTTTACACCGTGAATGTTTTCGATGCCAAACCGATCCCGTTGATAACCAGAGACTACATTTTTTCTTAGATGGTCTGAATAATGTGTCATTCTATTTTTATAATGTTTACGTAGCTACACGCACATGGGATGAACATCTAATCTCCCTTCGTTCCATCTGTAATAGGCTTCGAGAGCATGGTCTGACCATGGGTCCTTCCAAGTGTCATTTTGCTTACAACACTATCAAGTACCTTGGATTTCAAATTGCGGAAACCCGAATAACGCCCTGTACTAAGAAGCAGCTACGTTCCTTCTTGGGTTCAACCTCCTTCTACCAGCGCTTCGTCTCCAACATTGCTGCCTTAGCGTCCTCCCTGAACTCCCTCGTTAAGAAAAACTCCCCAGATTCTCTTGTTTGGACCCCCAAGGTAATTTCCCACTTCCAGCAGATAAAGGATAGGCTAATATCTGCCCCCATATTGCGGCTCCCGAACCCTAACAAATTGTTCGGAATCCGTAAGAATGACAGCAACGATAGCATCAGTTGCGTGTTGTTGCAGTACGAAGAAGATGGAAAAGCTCTTCTATCGCTTATGCAAGCCGGAAGCTTTTGCCGCGCGAGAGAAACTATGCAGTAATAGAACTTGAGGCTCTGCAATAGTTTTTGGTGTCCGGAAGTTTAAAATGTATCTGATAGGTCAAAAGTTCGTGATCGAAACGGATCACCATCGTCTGGCGTACTTAAGAAATTGTAAAAGCCAAAACGAAAGGCTTATGTGCTGAAGTCTGCTATTAATGAAATATCAATTCCGAATTTCGTATCTAAAATGTAGTTAAAACTGTGTAGCATACAGTCTTAGTAGGAATCCAGTAGATGGCCCTCCTTTCCCTAGGTAGAACTCCATACATCCTATAAGTTCATGTATATATTCGAGCTCGTTGCTCTCTCATGTAAAATTTATTTTTGTGCGTGTGTGCGTACGTCAGCATTTTAATGTATTACATGTATATAAGTGTTGTCATTATTGATGTTTTTTATTATTTTCTGGATTGTTCCTCCGATTGAGTGATTTCTTATTCTAAATTATGTTATTGCTTTTACATGAAACTATATATATTTTAATTATGTAATTAATTACCCATTAATCTAAATATATGTGTAAGTTTTATCCGTCGTCTGAGATCAAACGGAGCAAATCCTGTACCTTGGCGGCCGCAGTGTGGGCTGAAATTTTAATACGGATGGGTTTTGGTCAAGATGCCCTTTTTTCCTTCCCCTTCGTGTCGGGAAAAACGCCATCTTTGGAAGGAAGGCATGTAGGAGAATGGAACGCCAAGAAGAATAGCGCCTCACAGGTGTAGTTAAGTTTGGCGCTAAAATCTTTCACCTCGCCGATGAAACGCTAATCTCCGTAGTCGGGAAAATTTTAGCCGAAAGTTTCCCACCCACATCGTTGGAAACGATTAAGACCTTTGTCGGGCGAAAAAGCTTAACTTCTCTAGGCGTCGGAAGGCTTCCAATAAACGTCTGTGCCTTCCAGCGATTAAGCACTTCCCCCCAAAAGGGCGGTCATATAAATACCCTGGGTTTGTCGAAGATCAGCAGATTGAGTTGGACAACCTGTCACCTTCGGTTTACCATCGAGGTTGGATCTCGCCAGGCAGATCCATCTCTTTTGTGAAGGCTTACTCTGTTCAGAGCAAGTCTCGAATTGGTTCGTCCCCGAAGGACTGGCTGAGATACCTCTCGTCTCATTTGGAACTCCCCCTCCCCCTCAAGGATCTCTAGTTTCCTGTGGGAGATTTTGCGCCGAGCCGCGCCAGAGTCTCGAATTTTGGAGGTTCCACTTCTCTAGAGCAGAGGTGCCATCGTCCGTCTTTAAGGAGGATCGTGAACTTGTTTTCTGTTCCCCCACCCTCTCCATCCTCCTCACTATCAAGATATTCGTCCGAGAATCACGACCATTTTCCATCTCCATTCACCAGCGCCGACTTGCTAAAGGATTCTCCTTCCTAGACGTGACCCCCTGTAAGGTAAAACGACCCTTATCCCATTTAAAGGCAAGTTAACAAGTAATTAACGTTACCCGATTGCCAATTATCTATATTCTAATAGGAATTATCCTTATTTATATTTCCTATATTTCCCGTATGTATATATACGTTAACTAGTGACTTATTCAAATTCTATTTTTGGTTTTCACTCTTTAAATACATCCTTGAACTGCAACTTTTTAAACTCATTAAACGCTATCGGCCCCTGTATTAAAATCGCATCTTATACCTCGTAATCAACGGATTACTTTTATGAAGTGAACGTACTTGTACGTAGCTAAGGACGCGTACGTACATGAGAGGATATATGTGTATATAACTGTATATATACATATTCTCGTGGCTTTTATCTTTTTCTTCCCAACCAATAGATACATATATGTATATATAGACGTATTGTCTGGGGAGGTGACCTATTCCTCAATAGTGATAAACATGGTGAACGTTTTCATCAATAAATTTTGGTTATGGAGACGAGGTACCAAGGAAAATTTAATCCAATTATGATGAGGGATTATTGTTGATCTTTACAAAAACAAACTTTGATGTCTCACAAATATAAAACGAAAAGGCTACAGCAAAGTTTCTTTAAACTTTAAGTGCATAACAAACTTACTCAATACAATAAACCTTCATAACTTGGGAGGGAAGGGGAGTATAACTTCGCCAGTGATGTACATTCTGTCCTAAGCCACAACCAAGAAATAAGGTCCCCAACTTTAAAAATATTTTTGCTCAAAAATAAAAAAATTACAAAATAAAAAGATTTTTTCTATTTATTAATCGCAACAAGTAACTAAAAGAAGGAAGGGGGAGGGTCATTACACAAATTCTAGACGTGATACAGAATTTTGGTTTTTAAATTCGAATTCAGCGGCCTTAAACTAATTAGATACACTTATTCACATTCCTGTAACAAACAAAAGTTAAAATTGTTTCCTAGTGTAATAGGTACATTTGTAGATAAGTGTGCACGTAGTTAGACAGTATATTGTACAAAGTTACAGTCGTAGAGGTAGATCAGTGTATCCGTAGATCAGTAGATCAGTGTATATAGAACTAAAAAAATACATGGATTGCACGCACAAGGTTGAAGAGGTATTGACCTTATTATGACTCTGACTACACTTGAATGGAGCCTAGGGTATTTTCTGGTCCTAGTTATCTAGATATTTCTCCATTTAACTCTGCTTTTCACTTTTTCTCTCTTTCTCTTTTATATATTTTGTTTCTCCTTCATTTTTTCTCTTTGTCTCTTTCTGTTTTTTCCTTCTCTCTTCCCTTCTTTTTCTCCTTGTATTTCACTCTATTTTTCCTCTTGGTATTCTATTTTCTCTTTTTCTCTATTGTTCACTGTCTCTGAGTTTCGCGCTTATTTACACATTATTTTTGTCCCTGTCTTCTATTTTCCCTCCTTTAAGCTTTTCTCTCTCTTGTTTCTCCTTATCTCTCTTTTATCTCTCATTCTTTTTCGTAATTTCTTTCTTTCTCACTTATAGTTTTCTCTATTCTCTATTCCTTTCTCTCCTATATTTTTCTCACTTTTTCTCTCTTTACCTCCTCTTTTCTCTCTCGTGTCTCTCTTTTTATTTCATTATTTTAGGTTTGCTTTCTCTATTCTTCTATTTACTATCTTTTCCAATCTTTATTTTCGCGTTTTACGACTTTTCTTTCTTTTATCTCTCTTATTTTCTGTTTTTCTCTCTTTTCTCTCTTCATTTTACTCTTCTTTTCTCTCTTTCACTCTCTTCTTCTCTTTCTCCTATTGATAGTTTGTCTCTCCTTTCTTTCTTCTTGTCTCTATTTTTTCTCTGATTCTTTTTTAGTTCTCTTTATCTACTCTTCTCTTTTTCCCTCTTTACCTTTCTCTTTATCTTCCTCTGTTTTCCGATATTTCTCTATTTCTTCTTTTATTCTTTATCTCGATGTTCGCGTTTTCCTACTTTCCCTCGCTTTTCTTTCTTTTACTCTCTCTCTCTTCTCTCTATATCTCCTTTTTCTCCAATTTTCACTTATATCTCTCCTAACTGATTTTCAGTTTCATTTTTCTCACATTTCTAGTTTGCTTTTTCTTACTTTTTCTCTCTTCTATCTCTCCTTTTCCCAGTTTTTCTCTTTTTCTTCTTGCTCTCCTTCCTTTTCTCTCTTTTTCTATTGATCTATTTGTTTCTCTGTCTCTTTATCCCAATCTCATTCTCTCTTTTTTTCCTTCTCCCTTTTTTCCAGTTTTTTTCCTTTTTCTCTTCCTTTCTCTTTTTCTGTTCTTTCTTTTCTCACTAGCTTTTATTTGCTACTCTTTTTCTCTCTTTCGCTCTATCTGTATTTTTCTCTCTTATTTTCTCTTTTTTCGCTTTTTCTCTTTTTCAATATTTCTCTCTTCGTCTCTCCTTTTGTGGCATTTTCCCTCATTTTCTCTCTTTAGTCTCTCCTTTTATCTATCCTTTTCTCCATTTCTTCTCTTTTTTCTCATCTCTCTGGCTGGATAAAGTAAGTATGGGAGTGAGACTGCGGTATGGAAGGAGAAGGAAAGATCTAGGGAGAGCGCTGCAAATGGATAATTTTTAATGAATAACTTGTGTAAGAATGTTAATGTGAGATTTGATTGGGTATAGGATGTGTATAGTGCGAAAAAAAGCGGTCAATAAGGTTGTGACAATTGTATGTAAATGTAAGAAGAAAACATGGAAATTCATTTGTAAAGATGGGAATATATAAGAGTGATTTTCAGGGTATGCTACTGGTTCTATGTCGGCGTAAGATGAGGTCGGTTGATTAGGTGAAAAAGCGTTTGAGAGAGAAACGGCCCGTTTGGGGCAATCGGCCTGTAGAAAATGATTGGGTTGCTTTGTGCTTGATAGAGCGTAAATGGGGTAGGAGGGCGGGGGGAGGGTTATTGGGGGGGGGGCGATAAGCACAATGTGGCAAAGTAGTAGTAGATATTTATTTGCAGTATGTTGCTAATTGACAACCCTTAGAGTGCGACCCTCGATAGTACTCATAACATGAGACCGATTTGCACATACATAATGTTGGTCACATTATGCTTAACCATATTATATATAAATTGTATTTTCTTTCGGTACAAATCTAAGTAAGTGTGTAACACACTCTTTAATCAATCAATCCATATCTGTATAGAAAGAAGAGAGGTGGATCACTGTGGGGACCACGGAAGATCATGTAGTCGTAAAAGAAATGGTTCAGAAAATAACTCATAAGGGGATAAGGGGAGTTAATTGGTCAGTGGCTATACATCGATATCAGGTGCTGTGCGTGTAGGTAGAGGTATTAGATATGATAGGAGCGGCACGACGGGGCGGAAAGAGAGGCTCGCATTCATGGAAACGCTCCATTCACGTTACCGATACATTATGTGTGATTTAGTGTTGACTGTACTGTATCTCCGTGCCATCTTGTGTATAGGTGTATGTATGTGGGGTCTCTTACGAGTTTCCCAAGTTGTCACGTTAGACGCGTGTGGGCGTATGTATTCAGTGGTGTTAATTTGTTTTCATGTAGTGTGGCCATATTTGTGTGCAGGGGAGAGTGAAACGCACGTTTCAGTGCAGAGTTCTGAATCCGTTGTGCTTTCCTTTGCTTTGTGTGACACGCAGATGCGAGTATGATTTAGGCGTATGTAAGGATTGTTCTAAAAGTTTTTTTATGAATGTGTAGTTATAACTTAATACTGGCAGGGTAGAACCTGCTCTTCTTCATGGTATTTGTATTATTTATGCATGGTGTGCGATCCTGTCTGGTTCTTGACTGCAGAAGAGAATGGTCTCGTCCTCGGCTTACGACAGTCTGTATGTGTGTTTGCAATCTTCAGGTGGGCGCGGAGTGTCGTTTATGTACATTATATATCGGTTAGGTGCCAGTACGATGTACTTAGCTATTGGTGCGCCTGAGCATGGGGTAAATGAGCGTGAAGTTGTCTTGTATTATTTTATATGGCCCATTTGGTCTCTGAGCAAGTGGAAGAGAATCCTTCATGTGCAGAGAGGGAGTTCCGTGTTATTGGCTAGTTTTCAACGGAGTCCCTCCTTCTACACTTTGTCGAAGGACTTCTCCGCGTTCTTACTGTTCGAGAGTGCTTTCTGTCCTGCTTTGCGTGCTCTTTGGATTATATCATGAGCGATGGTCACAAACGCTTGGGTAGACTGGCCCTTCCTGAAGCCATATTGGTAGCAGGAGAACCAGTCCCTTTCCTCTAGGTAATATTGGAGACGGTTGTCTACCATGCGTTCTAGTATCTTGCTTGAGGTGCTCTAACAGAGAGATAGGCCTGTGGCTTTGAGGGTTTTGGAATCTTTGTCTTTTGCTAGAATTAGGATGTTGTGTGAGATTATAAATGGCTTGAGGAAATAGCCAGAGGCGAGTGAAGCGTTTTATAGATATACTAGTGTAGTATAGATGGTTTCAGGGAAATGGTGAATTATAGGGTCTGGACGACCAGAAGAGCCGTGGAAGCGTTTTTGTGTTTTGTTTTCTGGGTGGTGATAGGAGTGTTTAGCATGGTAGTGTTGTCTAGCACAGTGCTCTTGCGCGAGTGTGATGGGGGGGGGGGGGGGGGCACTATGTCTAAGTGGGACCTAAATGTGTCGAGGCTGTCATTAGTGTCAGTGAGTGTTTGATTGTTAGTTTTTAGGGTGATAGATTTTGGTGGGTCAGTGCCTAACATCCTCTTTACGTGCTCCCAGAAAACGGAAGGGTCAGTGCATCGAGCATCTTCAGCAGTCCGCACCAGTGGCCGTTCCGGTCTCGCTGCACGTATTGTAGGATGCGGGTACACATGAGCGTGGTGTTGTATTGTCTTAGGCCTCGGTTTTAGTAGTTTTTGTATTGTGTAATGTCTTTGTCTTTGTATGGAGAACATAATTTTATGTGAGTGTTTGTTTTTAGTTTTGTGTGTAGGTTTCGTGGGGTATTTATAGTGTCCATGAGTGAACACTAGAGGTCGTCTATATGGCTAGGGTTGGTATTCTCTAGGTTGATATTGTGTGGTGTTTTTTGTTTTTAATGAATTCCACCCAGGTCGTGTCTTTATAGTTAAAGAAGGAGTGGTGGGGGTATGAGTAATGGTGATGCTGAAACTATCATGCATATAGGAATGTGGTCGGATAGTACATGGGGGCCTGGTGAAATGTGGGTGTGGAAACGTATAGCATGGTCTTTGCGCAAGACCACGTCCGGGGATATGGTTCAACCGCAAAGCCCGTAGAATGTGAAGAATGTCTGGCTGATGTACTCCCAGCGATATCATTGTAAGGCGCCGGCCACACACCTTGGCTCGGACAAAAAACAAGAGGGGATCGGGAAAGTTAATAGGTCGGTAGATATACACCGATGCAGCGTGTTGTCTTTACGTGTGTGTATGTTTGTAGGGCATGACTGGAGCGGCAGGGAATAGATGGGGGGGGGGCAGAAGGGACACTAGTATTCTGTCTGTTCCACGGCCGCAGAGGAGAATGGTCTCATCGTTAGCGTACAACTGTGTGTATGTGTATCTGCAGTATTCAGGTGGTAATTGGGTATCGTTTGTCTACATGATGTATAGTATCGGTGCACGTAAGCTACCCTGGGATACGCCTGTGTGTGGTGTGATTGGACGTGTTGTTTTGTTATTGTAATTTTGTGGCATCTCAGGTCCGTGAGGTAAAGGGAGAGAAGACTTCTCGTAAATAGAGAAAACTCTGTGTTGTTGGCTAATTTCAAGCGGAGTCCATGGTGCCACACATTGTCGAAACCCTTCTTCAAGTCCTTAATGATGTAGAGTGCCTTCTGTCGTGTTTGTTGTACTTTTGTTGATGATGTCGTGAATAATGCTCGCAACTTCCGGTGGACTAGACTCTCCTGAAGCCATATCGGCAGATAGAGAGCTAGTCCCCTACCTCTAGGAAGTTCTGCAGCCGGTTGTTGATCCTGCATTCTAATATCTTGCCTAAATGCTCTAACAGAGCACCCAGCCTCTAATTTTGGGGGTGTTGCTGATGTATCTTTTTGTTTTTAGTATGATGCTGTGAGATTTTTTAAATGGAGGTGGGAAATAGGCAAAGACGAGTGAGCCATTGTATACGCGTTTTAGTGTGGGGTAAATGGTTTTGGGGAGGTGGTGGATTAAGGTGGCTGGGGGGCCGGAGGAGCAGGGGGGGGGGGTGATTTTATATAGTGTTTTGTTTCCTCGACTTTGATAAAAGTAGTTAATATGGTGATGTTGTCGAACACCTCTATTTGTATCAGAGTGGCGGGCTCCAGTTCATCGTCAAGGAGCCAGCACCCTTCCTGATCTTCCTGGAAGTGCTCTCCTGCGTTTGGTTTTGGCGGGCTATGTGTGTGGATCGTGTCCCCATGGGATCTGAATGCGCCAAAAATGTCGTTAGTGTTAGTAGGTATTTGGTTATTAGCTAAGAAGGTGATAGGCTTTCGTGCGTCCGTACCTAGTATCCTCCGTACGCGTCGCCAGAAAAGGAAAGACCAGTGCAACGAGCGTCATCAACAATGCGGACCACCTCGTGCCACTGGCGATTCCGATCTAGTTGCACGCATTGTAGGATGCGATGACGTAGGAGAGTAATGTTGCGTTTTAGATGTAAATTTCTAGATATATATATATATATAGGTTTGAAATAGAAAAAAATAAAGAGCAAAGGAGACTATCTTACTCTTTTTTACGTATGAAATCCCATTTAGATTATTTACACTGATGTGTTCATATTTAATCCCATTGCTTTCTATTTTTCATCCTAGTAAATCATTTATTACTTTTTCCTCCTCGGATTAGCCTTAGAGTCACTTGTGGGTGTTTATTATTCTTAAGTTCTCAATTTTTTAGGTATAGGGGTAAAAACGCTTGTAAGTTCTTTCTGAATCCTTCCTTAGGGGGATTATATCTAATCTACCTTCATAAAATTTATTAACAAGCTGTTTGACTTTGTCATTTACGTCGCTCATATTTCGTTTATAAAAATCCTATGAAGGAAATTATACTACATTTACACATTTCCAATCATAATCGACACTTTAATCTCCTTCTGAAGTTTGAACAAGATTTTGAATGGAGAGAATCGTCACTAAATTAACTTTACTGTTACATCAGCCTTTCTCCCTACGTTTTTTTCTCAAATGAATTCTTTAAATTATCCAAGAAATTTCCTCAAAATATGCAATGGAAAAAGAGAGCAGAAGAAAACTTCACAAATGTGTATCATATTTTGTTTCATAAATTAAATATGAGTTAGAAATGTAACAACACAATCAGATGATTTTAATAATAATAATGATAATAACAATAGCTTGTATTTTTCGTTCTCCCCCTCCCCTCGCCCAGAGTTCGATGCACCACTTTCTTCTTTCAAACAAAAAAACAGGACCAAACTTTAAATTCGGCTTAAAAGTAAACTTAAAAGAGTTGGGGGAGGGGGGACTCGAATGATTCTCGGCGAGATCCTTGCTACCCGGGAAACCAACAATCAAGCATGTAAACACCAACGCTCACTTTTTTTTCAACACAATACAAGTTAAGGAGAAAATTAAAGGAAGTGAAATTTCGTGAACTCTATAATAATTACATGAGCACAACAATAACGAAAGCAAAAGTCTTTCTCTCAGGAAAGTTTTGAGGGGATCTGTGCATCCGATTAGAGGCGTCCTGTTCCTAGCAGAAGGCCAAGGGTGGATAGGGCGAGGAAGACACAAGCCGCTCCTGTAACGCCCACCGCCAACTTCCATGTCTCCTCTTCACCCCTCGGGGTGGAATCCTCTGCCTCCTCTTCTGACTTCATCGCCGCCTCCGTCTGTAAAATTAGGAGAAAATACATCAGGCGCGCGCCCACAAGGGAGGTAAGGTGTAGCATTTGCAACCTTGCTGTGATTATTATTATTATATAGACCATGCAAAGCGCCACACTGAAAATTTTGGAAATTATACCACCAAGAGATGTCAGTACAGGTCAAAGCACAGCAAGAAAAAATGAAAAAGAATTACACAGCCCCACGGTTACACAACAAAAAGACATTAGCCAATCTTTTGAACTTTTCAAGCGTCGGATCATTCACAATTTTGTGGGTAAGGTATTCCATAATCTAGGTATGCTCGGTAAAAAGCACTTAGAAAACTGAGATGTAGAATGACGACCAATTTTGAATGTCATGGAATTTATAGTTTCAGAATACCTAGTAACTCTGGCTGGTTGATATAATCTCGGCAGAAATTTATGCAGAGGATGATTCACACCATTCACTACTTTAAATAAAATGCAAAGACCTCCAAAATCTCTACGATGCCCAATGTCTAAATCCAAATCCGATAGTAAAAACAATAACAGAATTAAATGCACGATCAAGCAATCTCAGATGAGAGTCTGCGGCAGAACTCCATACAGCAGAGCAATATTCAAAATGAGGTAGAATAATAAAAAAAAACACTTGCGAAGAACATCATAAATTTTCTTATCTTAAATTTAGGAAGAATGCCCAATTTCTGCGAGATATCCCGAGACATGTATCTTACATGCGTTTCAAAAGTGAGTTTCGAATCTAGAGTTACTCCCAAGAGCTTGAGCTGATCATCTTGTTAATCAAAGCTCCATTTATTAAAAAAATTGGATGCTTAGGTAAGAGAGATCTAGAACGACTCACAATAGTTTTCATAGACTTACTAGGGTTCAATTTCATACCCCAATGAAGACACTAGGAATGAATTTTATTCAAATCCTCAGTGAGGCTGTCTGCAACACTCAGTCTCATTGCAGGAGATGGAACATGAGCATAGAGAGAGGTGTCATTAGCATATGCTAGAATTTTATTAGTAATATTAAACCACATGTCACTAGTATATAATATAGAGCAAATGCCCAAGAACGCTACTCTGAGGAACTCCAGAATAAGAACTAAAACACCCATCGACAATAACAAGTTGTTGTCTATTAGTTATATTTCTTAAGACTCTACCACCAATGCCAACAGACTTCAATTTAAAAATCAAACCATTATGGTTGACAGTGTCAAAGGCGGCACTAAGATCAAGAGAGATAAGCATACACTCACAATTATTGTTAAAAGCAGAGTGCATTTCATGTACCAGCAATAATATTGCAGGAGTAGTGCCTAGCCCATTTCTAAAGCAAAACTGAGTCACTGGAGGAAACTGTCTTAAATATACCTTAAGACGTTTGGATAGCAGACGTTCAAAAGTCTTAGATAAAATCGGTATGATGGAAATGGGCCTATATTCACTGGGAGATGGAGATGATGATGATCCTTTGGGAATTGGGGTAATGTTGCTTGAACGCCAGTATTCAGGAAATGACCCTCTACGAACTAAAATATCAAAAAATATAACAGCCAGTTTGGAAGCTAGCTGAGTACTAAATCTGTTTAAAATCTATGGAAACAGAGCAAAAGGATCAGTTCCCTCACACTCATCCAAGTTAGATAAAAGAAATTTTATTTCAGAGAATCTGAAGGCAAATGTATTAAAACTAGGTAACGGGTGACAGCCTAAGTAAGGGCAGCTGAATCTCTTCCCTAGTTTGCTTGGAATTAAAACTGTCAGCAAGAATGCTGTAACGCTACGATCAGGCTTTATTAAGGAAGGAATAGAAGGCTCAAAAACCAAACAAAGCAGATTTAACCCTTATCCACTCGCGTGAAACAAGGAAGACCATACCTCATATGTAATATTTTGAAACAGGCTTGTTTCCATACAAAATATACAATATATATTTAATTATTGTTTCCATAAAAAATATACATTATATATTTAATTATTTTTGCCTTTCAAAGAGACCTTGCAGTAGCAGATGCAGACGTTTTTTTTAGTAAGTTGGACATTTCGTACTTTTTACCAATCTCCTGTGTGCTTAGCGAATATTCTTGTTACATTCGTCACAAGAGGACCTGCACATTTTTTTGCATCCGTTACCCCTTCCCACCCGTGTAGAACTTGTTTGTTCCGCATTAGCTGCTTTTAACTGGATTGGGAGAAATCCTAAAAGCTCCGCAGCTTCTCTTGAATTGGGGGGAATTCTTTGCTTTTCGTTTTGAAATCGGGCTTCTGCACTTGATCATATATGCATTTTTGCCAAGTTTTTCAGGAATACCTTCCTTTGATATTGGGGATTTTTTTGTCGGAAAATAAGGAAGGCATTGTGAACACTTACATCCATCATATTATAGAACGCTAGCAAAGGCCAGCGAACAGTTTTCCTTCTGCATGTGAATTCTTCTGTTTTCATCGAATTGGTCAACTCCTTATTTTCCGAAATTGTAATCTAAAATTAGAGCAGGTAACATTCTCATGCAAACACTCATCCCCAGCATGAGACGAACTAAGTAAAATAACATACTTGTTTTTCTTCGGGATATAGGAAACCAACATGATGTTACTTTGATGATCATAAGCACTAGTATTTTGATCTGCCTTAGTGGTTAAAGAATCTCTTTTCTGTTTGACCTGATTGTTCCCAACAAAGTAAGATACTTTTCTAATAATGCAATAATGCAACAGCTAAACAATGCGACGTAAATAAATTGTCTGTAATGATCTCACGTCCAGTTTTTTCGTAGGGTGTGCATAATTCAAGCATAGCCATCTTTGCAAGATTCTGATATACTCCTTCTCTTTTCTTCCCAGTGTAAATCTTTGCATTCAGCGCATACCCACTCTTTGCTTCACATACCCAAAAATTCTCAGCCTATATTTTCTTAGCTTCGTTGGAATGTAGGTCCTTCCTGGAATTCGTCCTCAGGAGCCAAGTAGTTGTTCACCCACAGTTAGTGTATCATCGTGAATATAAAATTGAGAAAGCCTTTCTTTAAATGGATTCCAGATCTCACTGATTGCAGCTAACCTATCTTCTTGCAGACGTTCCTACCGATTTCTGTGATTATCGAACCTTATTGATCTTTGGAAAAAGGGTAAATTTTCTTTGTCATTATAGCTCGATGAATTGGACTCGCATTAGCTGGATTCCATAAATCATCAATAGAAGTAAAATTATGTCCATCAGCTCCTGCATATAAAATGAGCCCATGACACGCTTGAATGTCCACGACTGTATATTCCATCATGTAGGTGTACACAGCCTTTGCATTAGCTCTCAGATTTTGAGTAATCTCTCACTTTTCTGTTTGTATATCTCTGAATATGTAGAAACAGGTCATTTGTAATGAAAAGACTGAATGCTTCTTTTCCACTGCCTGGGCTAGCTAAAGTTCGAGGTTTATGTGTGCACACATTTCTGCTTCGTCTACGTGATAAAAATGGAGTAGAGGAAAATAGGCCTAAGCCCCCCTCCATTTGCATTCCATCTTGTTTATATTTTTGAGCGTCTTCCTCCTCGGATGAAACTTCCTTACAAGATGTTTCTTCAAAGATTGGAAGCTGATGTATCTGTCTTTCTTCATCTTGTCTTTCTCGTTTAAAGAGAGTCATTCTATCACAACTGGTATCTTCTTATATCGGTTCGTATTCATATTATAGGAACCCGCTTGCAATTCATCTTCACTATGACCTTCATCACACGCAAGTTGCTGAAGTAGGTTTTCTTCAGAAGAACTATACACCTTACACACTTCATGACTACGAAATAACTGGATTGTTATTTCATGCCGTCTTTGTGCATAAAGCCAGAGTGTACGAGACATTCCGTAAAGATTGATTGCTAAGCGTAAGATGTCCAAAATGTATTGTAACAAAATGTAACACATGAGAGGTTTAAGTGAATTTTAAGTATTTCATTGGTAAGTAAAGTAATATTATAAAGAAGATTTTTTAAAATATTATTATTCCATAGGTCATAGCCACATTACCATCATATTGTACCTACGTCCCGAGGGCTATATTATTTGCAAATATGAATCCAATTATTTTCGAAATTGTCACAAAATGTTTCACATAAATGGATAAGTGTTAAGTGCTGACCGTCAAATATGCTGCTGAGCCGCACCTGTGAGGACATTCTTCAAATGGGCATTATTTTGAGCTTCAGCCTCTTTATAAACATTATTTTCAGTGTTGCTCATCGCAACCTAGTTCCCCCAACACAACCTATCACGATAGGCCAGGCGACTCCGGTCCTTAAACCATGCTTTATCCTGAGATCGAGCTTTAAGATTTTTCATTGGTAAAAGCCTACTTTTCAAGTCTAATAACCTTAAATTCAATGCGGTAATGGGGCAAGGAGCATCATAGATATCCCACCAGACAATACTATTAAAAGCACGGTTAATTATATCCTAGTTAATTCTAGTTTTGAGAATAACCTCCCTGGGGATGGTAAAGTCTGGAATAGGGAAATCTAACTGGATTTTATAAGGTAAACCTCCATGATCTGAGAAACCAATTGGTTCAGTGGTTTAAACCTCAACAACCCTTCCCAAATCAGTGAGTAAAAGATCAAAACGATTTCCGGATGTGCGAGTTGCACCAGTAACTAACTGCTCACAACCAGTAATAGCAGAAAAATCAGAGCACCAATACTATGTTCATTGGTTGGGAAACTGAATTCAGCCAGTCTCTGTGATGAGCATTCAGATCACCAATAAAAATGAAGCAAGATTTCTTTTACTCCTCTTGAATATTAATATACGAGTTTAGGAGGCAATCATAAATACTGTCATCTAAGTTAGGGTTTCTCTAAAGTCATACTTTAATAATCATGATCTCATGACATCCCCATTCATACTTACTAAAACGTGAAGCATTAAATTCCGCTCGAGTATGAACCCACAAGCCTTGCACTCGAGGTATGGAGTTTCTCAGAAATTGCATAGGCTTATTAAAATTTAGAAAAAAGAGTTCTGAGGTATGTTTCTATTTGATACAATAGTCTCAGATCAGCAAATAATATCGCATTTAGTTTAGGCAACAGAAAGCTCTCTCAAGTTTCCATAGTGACCATGGATGTTGAGGTAGAATAAATTGCAGAATTTACGACGGATAGGTCTAGGGTTAGATTAAATGTCACCAAACAAAATAAGAATAATGCCTGACAAAAACTGATAGACAAAGAATCTTAGAAAGTAACAACAAATTAACTACTAACTACCAACCCAGAGATTACTAGCACCCCCAACCACTGCAGGCCTCCTGGAGACTGGCGGCTATATCTAAACGTAGTACTGTCATATTTTGATACAATAAATTAAGATAAAATAAAGTTTAGGAAAGTAAGGAAAAACAAGAGATGCAGGTTTGTGTCACCCAGCAGAAGAGAAGTGGCTGAATTCAGGAATGTTGGACAAACAACTATGGCTATAATTCATTAAATCCAATTCAAAGATGCTGTTGGTAGTAGAACTACTCATCCGCCTTTGGTAAAGCAGGGATAACTAGAGCCCTTAGACATGAACACTCATCTGCCCACTGATGACAGACAGAAACCAGTGGAATTCAAGTGAGGCCAAGGGAGCATTTCCTCTACACCCAGGGTTCTCAAGACCCTAGCAAGTTGCTCTTCCGCTCAAATAACCGTTGGCAAACATGATCTACTGAGATTGGGTGCCCTGCCGGCCCCAACATCCATTTATACTTCTGTTTCTAACACTCGCAATTTGCCATCCTGGCCCCAATGCCCGCTGAAGGATATGTATACCTTCGATACGTGTTCCCTTGCCTCTTTTTCACCCATTTCATCCCAATCCCTCCCTACCAATTGATTGTGTGACGCAGCATCGTTTATATTGTGCTTTAAATTCGAGACCCTTAAGATAATTTTCCTATTTGGGGATTCATGCGGCCAGCGAGAACGAAAAGAGTATGCATAAAGAGTGTTTTAATGCATGTAAGACTCTGGAGGAAGAGAAGAAAAAATCATTTAAAAAACAAACCCCCAAAATATAATTTTTTTAAAATCCCTTTAGTAATTTAAACAATTATCTCTATTTCTTTTTTCTCAATCAATCTCCTTCTTTCTCACTCTCTCACACTCTTTCTTCTTCACCACCTCTCTCTCTCTCACTTACACTCACACTCACTAATTTATTCATCTCTCTCTCTCTCTCTCTCTCTCTCTCTCTCTCTCTTCCACTCACTCAATCCTTCACTCTCAGAGAAGGAAGTAAGTGATCGATAGATTGAGAGGTACCGCCCTTCCTCTACTGGCCTTAATTTCCGGGTGGACGCGGGTGGCTCGGTTAGATGAGAGATCCATTATTGTGTTCGGCCTCCATCTGGTAGTAAAATCGCTCCCAATCGTGAAATTTCTGGTCATAAGCATAAAGTTTTCCCCTTTGAAGGAGAACGGCTCCCACCGGGGCACGTCTCCCATCCAGGTATTGTCTTGATCCTCCCCCTCAGGGGTTGGGTCGCTGTGGGTAAGGAAAGTTCATAATAAGTGTCCCGCTTCAGCGCTCTGACGTTTGACGCTTGACCAAGGGTTATCTTTAGCAATCGAGGAAACTCATTCCTCCATGTTCATCATTTGTGAGAAAATGGGAGTAATCCAACAAGGGGTTATTCTTTAGAACGGTGTCTCGATTATGAGGAAAGGGAAAGGACAATGAAAGCCAACCCGGTAGTTTAGCAGCAACATTGCTGTCTCGAGGGTGATTTTATAGGGTTGAAGGTGAGAAAGAGCAGCAACATATATTGACCACACAGTCTAAGCAAGGAGGTGCCATACCCTGAATACCATGATGTGTCTCAAAATATATATTCTTCCAAAACTCAAAGAACCGCGGCAAGGACACTGTCGTAGAATGACCCTTGGCTTGGATCACTCTACGCTTTGACACCCTTTTAGTAGCGGTATGCTTTAAGGGGCGTGAGTTACTTCTATGATGAAGTAGGCTTTGTTCTAAGAGTGCTATTTTAGTGGTTTAGTCCTTAAGGAAGAGCTATTTTTAAACACATAAGGATAAGAGGAAACACCAGAATCTACCAAAAATAAACCTGTATTTTAAATTGAATATTACAAACCAACAGTAAAAGCATTTCTATATTTGGCCTCAAAGATTTTTCAATGGCAAAACATAAACAAGTAGGCTTCCAATAAACAAACCAATTGCCAATTAGTATTTTTATCACGACCCTATTTGTTTAGCATAAAACATTAAATTAATGTACTGTCATCTACAAACACATATGACCTAGGTTCAAGAATAATGGTTTCTACTCTCCTTTAAAACGTGCGACGTACTAAACTTCTACTATCGCAATAGAGATATAAATGTTATTGTTAACTTACAGGTAGGTATTAGGGATTGCCAGGTGGCGCTGGAGGACTTATCTCTCGCTTTGAAGTGGAGTGGCCGCTGGTTGAAATTTTCGAGGAGGGATTGCTTGTCGCCTGTGACGGGGCTGATTCTGCAACGTAATTAAAGAACGGGAGCTCGTTGGGGCAGGGTTCTTCTCCTCTCACTCTTACGGTGCTTGAGATGTGCGAATCACTCGAGTGTGAGCGGCTTTGCTTTTCTTCAGTCGGACTTCTTTGCAGACAGAAAAGGCTTCTTCGGTATGGCACCGATATAAAACTTGACTAATTAGGTTAATACGGCCCTGAAAGGGGGGATCGATTTTCTCAATCTGATCCTATCGTTTCTCACGGAAATAGTCTTGTATGGCTGAAGGATCGATCTTTACGAACTAATCTTTCTTCTGGCGAATCGACTTCTAATAATCTTCTTGTCTACCGATGGATCGATCTTCACGAACTAATCCACCTCTAGCGTATCGACTTCTGATAATCCTCTTCTCTTTCTTTGCGGGGCTTATATATAGGCGGATTGCCGCCCAATCTAAACGGGGAAGTGACCAGGCCACAGATGCAAAAGGGGGGGGGGAGCAAATGGAGAGTTAGCATCTGGGGAGAGCGAGAATTCCTGAGGTGGCACTGGGGTGCCCAAGTCAGCTCGCAAATTATAGGCTCGCAACCACACCGCTACTTGGCGTGCCTTCTGACTCACACCGTTTTTTTTCCATAACCACGGGTTTATGGGTCTCGTAGGTAATACGATCGTTAGAGCGTCGCTTAAGGACCTTAGGTGGTCGCCTTCAAACATATGTTAGCTCCAACTGCCCACAGCGGCGAGGAGATCACACATGGTAAGCATTTTCGCCGGCTACCTTTCCCACGCTTCTCCTCATGAAGGGAGGGGGGCTTGAATGTACCTATACTCCTCCAGGAGGCTTAATGTAGCCATTTCTCCACATTTACCTCTATTCTTAAGAAAATAACGGGAGGGGGGGGGGGGGTTCAATCCGACGCTTACAATAATATACATAGGTAACTTACGGAACATTATATTATACAATAAATTCTAGTTCACTTGGGAATGCCTCGATAACATTTCACCTGACCTTACATTAATTCCTATATTACTGTGCCAACTTAGGATTTTCTTACCTACCACTCGGGTTACTCGCCCCTACTTACTTACAATTCTACTGATTTACACTTAACTTTGCTATAATACAATAGTTGGGCTGCTCCTTAATCGTCGACAGGGTTCCGACTTAACGAGTCGGCCATACAATTATTGGACCCTTTTATATAGTGAATGGAGTACTGGTACTCCATCAAGAGTAAACTCCATCTCAGGAGTCTTCCATTCTTACACTTATTTTTACCTAAGTATGACAACGGTTTATGGTCGCATTCCAACTTAAACTCGCGCCCTATTAGATAATATTTGAATTTACCTATGGACCATATTATGGCCAAAGCTTCGATTTCGATAGTAGCGTAGGCTTTTTCTCTACTCAACAGTTTCCTACTGACATAAGCTATGGGATAGGCTGTTTCGTCATCTTCGTATTGAAGCAATACTCCGCCTAACCCGTCCCGACTAGCGTCCGTACGAAGGCCGAAGATCTTGTTGGGATTTGGTAAGCGAAGAATGGGCGCAGTTACGAGTTTTCCTTTTAGAACCTCCAACTGAGTTATTGCATGGGGGTTCCACGTGACAGGGTCTGACGCTCTCTTTTTTAACAAATCATTAAGTGGAGCCGCAATGGAAGCGAAGTGTGGTACAAAACGCCTATAGAACGAGGCCGCTCCCATAAACGATCGGAGTTGTTTCTTTGTTTTAGGCCGGGGCATCTTGACTATGGCGTCCACTTTTTCTTGCTGGGTAGTCAAGTGTTTCTGTCCTATTTTGAATCCCAGGTAGTCAATGGATTCGTAGGCAAAATAACACTTGGTCGGCCCGGTGGTTAGACCTTGCTCCTTCAATTTCTCCAGCAATGAGCGTAAGGCGTGTAAGTGTGACTGTCATGTACGGGTAGCTACGTACACGTTGTCGAAGTAAAACGACACGTCACTTAGTCAAGCGATAATTCGCCTCATCATCCTATTATACTCGCTACCGGCTGTAAGTAGTCCGAAGGGTAGCCTGGTAAACTGTAACAGACCTCTCTCGGTCGCAAACGCCGTCAGTTTTTTGGACTCCTTAGCGAGAGGTATTTGATAGTACGCTTCACACAAATCCAATTCGGTGATGAATTTAGCGTCTTCAAATAAATGGAGATTTTGATCTATTAGTGGGATTGGCTCGGCGTCGAAAACGGTCACTGAATTCAATTTTCGGAAGTCCACGCACATCCGAAATGATTGATCAGGTTTCTTAACCATTACTATGGGGGAGCAATAATCGGACTCCGATGGCTCTAAAATTCCCAATTTTAGTAAATTCCGGACTTCCTTATTGAAGGCTTCTCGTAGGTGGATCGGTAAAGGATATGGTTTGCTCCGAACCACTGAATTAGTTTTTAGTTTTATTTCATGGATAAAATCCTTGGCACATCCGGGGTTTTCAGAAATGACTTCTGGGAATTCCATGAGTAAGTTCAACATTTCCGCTTTTTGTTGAATTTCTAAGTGGGGATTTATCTTTAAATCCACCTGAGGGTCTTCCGGGGTAGGTGAGAGCGAGGGAAGTTCGTATTCCTCGTCTTGTTCCACACACACGGTGTGTATGACTTGCAGGGGCGTACCCGGGTAAACGGCATCCATCGGTTCTTCTTCGTCTAGAAGGGTAATATTCTTTATGCACGCGCGGCGGTGATATTTTTTTAGCATGTTTATGTGATAGGTTCTTCGCCCTGTTGGGGTATCTATCAAGTAATCGACTGGACCCCGTGCATCGATTACTTCAAACGGTCCCTTCCCCTGGGCCCATAACTTATTATTTTCGGTCGGGAGTAATAATAATAAGACTTCATCTCCTGCCTTTAATTTTCGAGCCTTTGCTTTCATATCGAAATAGTCCTGGTATTTGGCTAAATTTTTCTCGGCGTTCTCTCGAGCTAAGCCAGAGCAGTATTCTAGGCGCTCGCGCATATCCATCACGTAGGCGTAAGACGATTTGATTTCTTGCTCGAGCTTCGCGTTGGAAAATAATTCCTTAAGAATACTCATAGGACCTCGCACATTTCTCCCGTATAATAGCTCAAAGGGCGAGAATCCCAACGTCCGATGAGGTATTTCTCGGCAGGCGAAAATGGTTGCAGGCAGGTATCTGTGCCACTGTGTAGGGTTGTTTTGACACAACTTCTTCAATATATTTTTGAGAGTCCCGTTTAATTTCTCGCAGATTCCGTTAGCGGCTGGATGAAATGGACTCGTAAAAATTGGCTTGACTAACAGAAGTTTGTTAAAATACTCCATTAATTCTGAGGTGAATTGGCGCCCTCTATCAGATAGAATTTCTTTAGGCAGGCCTACTCGTGCAAAAATTGAAATTAATGCTTCCGCGCAGGAAATAGTGTCAATCTTCCGTAGGGCCACGGCATCTGGGAACCGGTTTGCACAATCCACTAGGGTGAGGATGTAGGAGTGTCCTCCACTTGAAGGGGGGTGAATTGGTCCCACCAAATCAATTGCCACTCGAAAGAATGGTTCGGTTATAACGGGCACCTTTTGTAAGGGAGCGGGATGTACCCGTCCTCTGGAGGGATCCTTCTGATACACGTCGCATGATCGGCAATAGGCCACAATTTCCCTGGCAGCCTGGGGCCAATAAAAGTGTCGGAATATCTGCTGTGCCGTTTTGTTCTGCCCAAAGTGTCCGGCTAATATTCCATCATGCGCGGTATTCAAAATTCTTTGCGTGTATTCTTGAGGTACACACAGTGCTTTCTTGTTCTCCTTATCCTCCTCGCTGATAGTACGGTAGAGAAGTGAGTCTTCTACGATATACTGGATAGGCTTCTTTCCTTTCACTTGAAGAATTTCACCTTTAATAGCTTTCTCCCATAGAGGTTTAAGAGTGGGGCATTCCTTCTGAGCACTGGCGAAGGA
The DNA here is from genome assembly GCA_963969495.1 of Ceratothoa steindachneri. NCBI lineage: Eukaryota > Metazoa > Arthropoda > Malacostraca > Isopoda > Cymothoidae > Ceratothoa > Ceratothoa steindachneri. The sequence goes on along the minus strand of OZ018318.1, from coordinate 135,401,428 downwards.
AGTCAATTTGAACCCATTGTCTTCGAGGGTAATCCTCGGGGTCAACTTAGCAGGTTGCTCTTTCCTCTGGGCTTCTTGTGCCCGGGTGACTACTTGTTGGGCCACTTCTTGCTGGGGAATTAGGGGGTTTTGTCCGATTAGTACTGCGCAGAACTTAATCGGGGCTACTACCACGTCCGTCCAACCGGTGAAATATCTGCATTGTATATGACATCTCACGACGGGGAATCGATTGTCGCGTCCTAAAAAGTCGTGGACGATTGCGAATTTCTTATGGGCAGGGTTTACTGGGGGCAGCAACTTGTCGGATACCACTATGCACGTGCATCCGGTGTCTCTGACTAAAGTGGATACTCGGCACCCATTAACAGTGCCCTCTTCAAATTGTAGGCCGCCTGGCGAACTTTTGTTGAATAGAAAGTTCACCTGTTGCTGGGGCCCTTCGGATGTTGGCGCGGGGACGTAGGACGAATCAGCTTGTCCTGCTGGGATCGCGGCAGTCAGGTTTTGCACCTGTTGTATCGAGGTCTCCCTCAGTCGGGAGTTCTGTGGGCACTGGAAACTCAGGTGACCTATTATCCCGCAGGTATAACAAGTGACGGGCTTCCTGGGATACGTGCCGGTATTAGGGTATGATCCTTGTGGAATCCTAACTTCTTTTTGATTTTTTTCTCCTCCAAAATTTGGTTTATAAGTTCCTTTTGCTGCTGAGAACTTAAAGGGCTTCTTCTGTAAATGCCTGGGTGGCGGCCCATTTTTCTTTGGGGAGGGAGCCTTCTCTTTCTTGTACTTCCTAGGATATAACCGATGATTTACCGCGTGGTGGTCAGCCTCGTCCAGGCACTCGTTGAAGGTAGAAGCTTTTCGGTCCTTAACGAATGCACGGATTTCCTGGGGTAGTGTACTTAGTAACTGATCTCTAAGCATGAAGTCGACGACCGCAGCGACTTCGTTCTCTACCCCTTCTGACTCCATCCAAAACTGTAGGCTTCGACGAAGCTCAAAGCCAAAATGTTTGTATGTTTGTCCAGGTCTTATACGAGACTGCCTGAACTTCATCCTATATTCTTCCGAGTTAAGGTTTGTTGCTGAGAGAAGTTCGGATTTGAGAGTGGAATAGTCCACAGTCGCTTCTGAGGGTAAAGATACGAATATCTCTCTCATCCTACGATTGTGTAGCGGTAACAGTCTGGCGACCCCATCTTCTTCTAGGTCCCAATTATTGACTTCAAATATTTTCTCAAAATGGGAGAGATATGAGCATAAATCTTCTTCGTCCTTGTACTCTGGAAGTTTCATGCTGGTCGCTGGTGACAATCCTTTTCTAGATGACACTGACTGCACCTCTAACTGGTCTTTACTAAGAGCTCTTAGGTGGGCCCTTATCTTTTCTCTTTCATCAGCTTCCATTTTCGTCTTTTCTCTTCTTTCATCAGCTTCCATTTTCGTCTTTTCTGCTTCCATTTTCATCTTTTCTCTTCTTTCTTCTCTTTCGTTTCTCTCTTCCTCCTGAATCAACGAACTCAGATCCGTTCCTTGCAGTCCGAGGCTTTGACCTTGCTTCCGATAAAGGTCAAACAATGCCATCGCGCTTATGTCAGTCATCTACCTTGTTTTTAATCAAGCCTTACCTATTCCACCACCGAAACTTACCACTTGGCCTAACAATTTCCTTTAGATGGTATCCACCTCTAACTTTACCAATTTCCCACTCGTCAAATATTCTATTATTCCTGGTGTTCCTTTTATGTGTTAGCTCTTCCTTAAATAGACACTGCTGGGTTCTTTCTAATATAAAACCTCTAGACCTGACACCACTTTTATAATATGTCGTAGAATGACCCTTTGTTTTGATCCCTCTACTCTTTGACACCCTTTTAGTAGCGGTATGCTTTAAGGGGCGTGAGTTACTTCTATGATGAAGTAGGCTTTGTTCTAAGAGTGCTATTTTAGTGGTTTAGTCCTTAAGGAAGAGCTATTTTTAAACACATAAGGATAAGAGGAAACACCAGAATCTACCAAAAATAAACATGAATTTTAAATTAAATATTACAAACCAACAGTAAAAGCATTTCTATATTTGGCCTCAAAGATTTTTCAATGGCAAAACATAAACAAGTAGGCTTCCAATAAACAAACCAATTGCTAATTAGTATTTTTATCACGACCCTATTTGTTTAGCATAAAACATTAAATTAATGTACTGTCATCTACAAACACATATGACCTAGGTTCAAGAATAATGGTTTCTACTCTCCTTTAAAACGTGCGACGTACTAAACTTCTACTATCGCAATAGAGATATAAATGTTATTGTTAACTTACAGGTAGGTATTAGGGATTGCCAGGTGGCGCTGGAGGACTTATCTCTCGCTTTGAAGTGGAGTGGCCGCTGGTTGAAATTTTCGAGGAGGGATTGCTTGTCGCCTGTGACGGGGCTGATTCTGCAACGTAATTAAAGAACGGGAGCTCGTTGGGGCAGGGTTCTTCTCCTCTCACTCTTACGGTGCTTGAGATGTGCGAATCACTCGAGTGTGAGCGGCTTTGCTTTTCTTCAGTCGGACTTCTTTGCAGACAGAAAAGGCTTCTTCGGTATGGCACCGATATAAAACTTGACTAATTAGGTTAATACGGCCCTGAAAGGGGGGATCGATTTTCTCAATCTGATCCTATCGTTTCTCACGGAAATAGTCTTGTATGGCTGAAGGATCGATCTTTACGAACTAATCTTTCTTCTGGTGAATCGACTTCTAATAATCTTCTTGTCTAGCCGATGGATCGATCTTCACGAACTAATCCACCTCTAGCGTATCGACTTCTGATAATCCTCTTCTCTTTCTTTGCGGGGCTTATATATAGGCGGATTGCCGCCCCATCTAAACGGGGAAGTGACCAGGCCACAGATGCAAAAGGGGGGGGGGAGCAAATGGAGAGTTAGCATCTGGGGAGAGCGAGAATTCCTGAGGTGGCACTGGGGTGCCCAAGTCAGCTCGCAAATTATAGGCTCGCAACCGCACCGCTACTTGGCGTGCCTTCTGACTCGCACCGTTTTTTTTTTCCATAACCACGGGTTTATGGGTCTCGTAGGTAATACGACCGTTAGACTGTCGTTTAAGGAACTTAGGTGGTCGCCTTCAAACATATGTTAGCTCCAACTGCCCACAGCGGCGAGGAGATCACACATGGTAAGCATTTTCGCCGGCTACCTTTCCCACGCTTCTCCTCATGAAGGGAGGGGGGCTTGAATGTACCTATACTCCTCCAGGAGGCTTAATGTAGCCATTTCTCCACAGACACATTCAGAAAAGGCGGCAAGATCCTGCAAGAACTTCTTGATGAACTGCAATCAATTATACTGAGTTTTTTATTACTTGTATTCTAGTAAACCCACCAAAATGAACTTGAAGCACCCAAAATACCGTTCAGTTTGGCGCGAATTCTGTGTGGATTTCTATTGCCACGTTTTCCATCAGGATTTTCTCGTGAAGACGACACAGGAGATTTGATTCCGTCAATGCTCATAAAAGCTGTATCTCTTTAATCTTTGTTACGTCACCTATACGCGTTTCTCTCGGGAGGTTTTATCCACTTTCGCTAAGGTGAAATCAATGAGTGATTATATCTAGATATCCTACAAAGTGATTCTGGATAAAAAAAACAACAACAATCAAACTAATACATGAGACGAAGAACTAGCAAGATTTTTGTGGTATTATTTAAAAATGAGGGTGAGGGTATGAAAATTTCGTATTCCTTTGAGGGCAAGTTTGTTTACTATAAACATAGCAGCGAAAATGAAAATAAGGAAGTGACGATTAAGTTAAAGGAAATGGATGTGAAGAAAGTTAGAGGAGTAGAAGAAAGACTGGCTTGCTCTTGTGGCCTATGCCAACTATCAGCCCTTTACTATTCGATGATTGTATATGACCGCCGTTTGATTGCCCAAGTAGGCAGTCGCCAGATGGGCTCCGAAAATAAAACAAATAATAAATGATTGCAAGATTAGTCATCAGAATCGCCTTCTCCATTTGCAACGTTACAAAATTCCATGTTTATCATAAGGGTGTTGTATGCTATTAACTTGCATTGTGGGGTGAATATTGGCCACTATTGTGCAGGTAATACAATAAAAGGAGGAATTTATAGCCAGCTTCTTATCTTTAATCCTAAACCGGAAGATACATTTACACTTCTCAACGGAGGCATTTCAAGATTCGCAAAACTCGATTTAACGATGATCTTACCCATATTTAGCAAAGTTACTCCACAACTGTGTAATCCGATTAACAGTAGTTATTTGATCTTGGTCTCCAACCATCAGAGCCGGTAAGTAGAACAAGTAGAGAAGGTCGTCCGTATGACATACACCTAAAACAAAGGTCAATTATTAATTTACAGAAATAGGAAAAAAATATCAGCTATGAATTCAGCGCCTAGAGAGCATATAACATAGCCGCTAAAGAAGGATGACAAGAACTGGATGGGTGAGAATACAAATAAATGATTCTGTTGACTAAAGATTGGGTAAAAAGGAATTTTCTTTGACGAGGTCGAAAAAATATTTCTAACGTAAAACTGAAACGTCTGAGAGTACAAATTTAGGACTCGCTTATTTTCAGTGTAACGATGCACTGCTTCAAGAAAATACAAATAGACTCTTTAATCACCTTATAACTATTCTCTCGGGTCTGGCATTAGTAAGAATTCTTATGGATGATGCATTGGGTTGAAATGTCATCTTCCCGATATATAAGTGGGATAGGAGCCCAGAGTCTTGTGAGTTGCATGTGTAATCATATATCATATGTGTCCGTTGTTTGGGTTCTGATATAGGCCTTGGGTTGCTTTTTTTCCCTCGCAAGGCTCAAAGCACCGTGATGAAAGGAGCGAAGCTTCCGTCACCAGCCTACTACAATGAGATAGCTTCTTTAACCATCACCAAGACGTTAATCTCTTTTCAGATTAACGTTTACGCTACGTGGCTCACAAAAGTAGTTGGTTTCGAACATGAACTTATGGTCGAAGGAGATTTGGCCGCAGCAGTGGCCCGACCTCAATCTCATTGACTACAGAGTATGGGCGTCGGTCCAGGGCAAGGCCTGCAAGGTCTACCACAGGAAAGCCGACGAGCTGAAGTCCTCCGTCAACCGCTTGTGGGCAAGCGTGAGGAAGGACTTCGTCCGCAACTTGTGCACGGCCTTCATTTCTCGCATGGAGCGCGAGCTCGCCGCCGATGGCCGCTACATTGAATACACTGCGTATCAAAATTTCGCTTTTGTCCTGTCTTTGGGTTAAAAGTGTTATTTCCCAATTATTTGTGGGTCTATTAATTAAACTTTGTCCTCTTTAATCCACAAACTTTGCTTTTGTGGCTAAGACATTGAACTTTTAAATTAGACCATTTATGGTAAATAACAGTTTTGATGCAAGTAGCAAAAATATATCAAAAGTTTCAAGGGTTGTTTTTTTCCAGTTATGGTATAAACATTATATACTGTATTTAAAAAGTTATAGAAACAGTCATACAGTAGTAATAGCTATTATTTCCCTTATATTTGTTTTTTTGCGACTTGGACAGCAATGGCAGTTCTCTTACATTCCACATAGATTCAGCACCAATTTTGGTGAAAAATAAACTGTAGAGCTTTCTAAAACTTTCAAGAATTTTTTATATATTTGAAGAATTTCTAGAACATTCGGCGAACATTGAGATGACTGTATAAATACACAGAATGTCTACTGAACAAATGAGTTTAACTCTAGCCGTCACAGCGCAGACATCGTCACCCGTCATTGATAGAAGCATTCGTCACACATGGCATCAAGAGGTTGTAAGCATCCGACAGACGGATTTTGCTATGTCTGCTATGACTTTATTAAGACAAAAGCGAAAAGTTACTCTGTAGAGAGATCTGCTAAAATGTGTGAGGCCTACAAGGCATGTTTTAGCATGCTAATCGGAGATCAAGACAAACTTTGGGCACCGCATTTCACCTGCGAGCTCTGCAAAATAACTCTAGAAGGTAATATATAGATATATATTATATAAATATAATGTATTTTTTATTTGGATACTGAATATTGTTTTAACATTTCTAATAACACTAAGTGATAAGTATTTGTATATTTATACTTATGTATAATCTTTGTTTTTTCCTACATGATAGTACAGAGGAGAAAAGAGAGCTATGAATTTCGCAATCCCACGAATTTAGAGAACCAACTGACCACTCAAGCAATTATTACTTCTTCATATATCCAGACCTTCACTCATTTATTGTTACAGTGCTACACAGTTCTGACCTCTCCGTACCCTTTTCTCCAGAAAAAGAGCAGCAGTTTTTAGAAAGGAAAAGCAGTTCAGAAGAGGATAAACTCATTGATCCAGATTACAGAGATGCAACTGAGGAAAAAAACCCCCATACTTCCCCAACAAAAAAGATCTCAACGAACTTGTCAAAGATCTTGGTCTCACAAAGTCCAATGCTGAGGTTTTAACTTAGAGTCTCAAGCAGTGGGATTTGTTAGATGAGAGTGAGTAAATATCAGGTCAGAGAAAGAGTCACCAGTATTTTTCAAGCTTTTTTACATTTCAAGATGAGCTTTGTTTTTGTCACAATGTGACCAGTCTGTTTGAGGTAATTGGAATCGCCTATAACACCAAAGAGTGGTGCCTCTTCATTGGCAGTTGGTCCAAGAGCCGCAAATCATTGCGCACTCACCTGCAGAGTCGAGATCTTGCTAGATGCATTTAAATATGATGAGTACGGTTGGGAGGTTATCCGAGACTTGAAAATGGTGGCCTTCTTGATGGGTCTCTAAGGCGGCTTTACCAAGTTTTCTTGTTATATTTGCCTTTAGGACAGCAGGCACCGTACCACACTCTCATCAGCGGTATTAGCCACAATGAACCGTGTTTAGTGTGGGAGAAACATCAGATAGGAACCTTTGTTAGAACCCCGAAAAGTACTGTTTCCTCGTCTGCACTTACATAAAATTGGGCCTTATGAAACAATTCGTCAGAGCTCTAGATAAGGAGTCTGCATCTTTCAAGTATCTCAAAGATTTCTTTCCTAAGCAATCTTCAGCAAAGGTGGAAGCCGGGGTCTTCGTCGATCCATAAGTAAAAAAGATCAAAGAGTGCAAGGAGTCTCCCGATAAGCTCACTAAGACAGAAAAAGCGGTGGGGGACAGCTTTATCGAGGTGGTTCTGTGCTTCCTAGTTAATCACAAAGCCGAAAACTACGTAAAGCTTGTTGAGAAGTTGGTGAGAAACTACTGCAGAATGGGTTGCAGGTTGCCCCTGGAAGTCCATATTTTTGACGTTTATCATGTTAAATTTAAGGAGAACATGGGAGCGTACTCCGAGGAGCATGGCGACCGTTTTCACCAGGATCTACTGGACTTTTAACGCCGCTATCAAGGATCGTATAGTGAAAATCTGATGGGAGACTATATTTGGGGCTGATTCGTGAAAGTAATTTACAGTATAAGCGTAAATCACGGAAAACTACTCATTTCTAATATTTTAATGGTCTCACTTATGTAATTCTAGAATAAATAAATGCTATTTTTGTATCATGTCGTTTTGTTTCTACTTTATGCAAATGAAAGTTCAAATTCGCCACTTCCTTCCAGAGGAAATAGGTAAATTTCATATATATAAATATCATTATCTTGGACACAAAAGCAAAGTTTGAAATAAATAACAATGTTTTTTCTTGTATTCTAGAAACAAGCAAATAGAAAATAACAGTTGCTACCCAAAGACAAAAATCGTGTTACACAGTGTTAATATTACGAGTAAAGCGGCTGTTGACGCCGTGTGAAAAATCGGCATAAAAATGGAACCGTTTCCTTTCTTGCATTCTTCTTTTGTGTTTGCTCTGTTTCTCTCTCTCTCTTTCACGCATACAAAGAGAGAAATAGAGAGTGAGAGACAGAAAGAGAGAGAGAAAAAAGAGAGAGAGAGAGAGAGAGAGAGAGAGTGCTGCTGTTGCTCCTGTTGGTGTCGTGGTGGTAGTGTAGTACTCGTGGTGGTGGTGTAATAATATTGGTGGTAGTAGTGTAGTAGTAGTAGTGATGGTGAGAGTAGTGGTGTAGTGATAGTGGTGGTGTGGTAGTGATAGTGGTACTAATAATAATGGTGGTAGTGGTGTAGTAGTAATGGTAGTAGTGTTAGTGATGGTGGGTGTACTAGTGGCGGTACTGGTGTAGTAGTAATAGTTGGGGTGGTGGTGTAGTAGTAATAGTGGTGGTGGAATTGGTGAAGTAGTAGTAGTAGTGTATGGAGTGGAGTAGTAGTAGTAGTGTTGGTTTAGTAGAAGTGATGGTGGTGATGTCGTAGTAAGGGTTTTGGGGGTGATGGTGATGCCGTAGTAGTTGTGGTAGTGGTGGTGGTGATGGTGTAGTAGAAGTGGTGGTGTAGTAGTAGTGGTCTTCATGTAGTAGTAATGGTCGTGGTGGTGTTGATGTAGTAGTAGTGGTGTTGGTGGTGGTATAGTAGTAGTGGTGGTGGCGTAGTAGTAATAGTAGTAGTGGTTGTAGCGGTGTAGTAATAGTGTTGGTAGTGGTGTAGTAGCATTGGTGGTGGTGGTGGTGGTCTCAAACTGAAAACAAAGACCCAAATAGCATTTCTGGAATTGAAAAAAGATTCCAAAAATCGTCGCGGCTAAACTCTTGAAGTGAGAGACTCATTTTCGGTCTCATTCAACAAATCATTATCAAAACCTTCTTTTGGGGGGTCCCTCGTCCCGTGGATGGGACCCTTAGAATGCGGTGATTTCCCCCAACATTTCTGAAATGCCGCAAATGAAAAAGGAAAACCTGCCCGCTCCAACGGGGTGGAAATCGGTACAAAAAAAGTTATCACTTTTCTGCCGATTTTTCCGACAATATAAACGTATATTTTTTATGTTAAAACAATAAAAAACGTGTCTAACTGCCTAAAAAAGTCTCATTCAGTCATTTGTTGAGAGCCTTTTTACGAGTGTAACAGGACTTTTGCAATACACAGTATATATATATATATATATATATATATATATATATATATATATATATATATAGAAAGAGAGAGAGAGAGAGAGAGAGAGAGAGAGAGAGAGAGAGAGAGAGAGAGAGAGAGAGAGAGAGAGAGAGAGAGAAACGCGAGGAGGTTCTCAATTGGGTTCAACTCTCTCTTTGCCGACCACTTATTTTCTTCGATATCTTCTTGTTCTAAATAGCATTTTACTCACTTTGCATATGGCATGGCGCGTTGTTCTGCTTAACCCTCGCGATTATTCAGCGACTCAAAAGAGTCTCTACGACGATGTACCAAGTGCCTCAATTGAGGCTCTGATGGTTTTTAGGCCTATGAAACGTCCTTTTGTTTAAGTAACGTTGCATTTACTTTCTCTTTTAAAATGTTTATTCGTTAATATGCTTACTTTAGTATTTCTAAGAGCGTTGTAGCTGTCGCACCTATTTTAACTTGTGTTAATTAGTTTTTTCTTAGTAATTAAAAAAGGGCTAATCCATCTAAAATTTTGGGTATCTATTATGAACTTAATTCTAATTTGGAAATAACCGGCAGTGATAACAATACTTCAGACTAATCCGATAACGAATTAGAGTCAATAATTTATGAAAATCATCAAATTCATGAAACGTGGCAATGCTGCCCGGATTTCTCCCCCACGATCATATTTCACATTGCTCGCTCAGGAATCCAAACGCACGTTTCTCTAAACTCGGAAAGTAAACCTCATGGGTATTTTGAATAATTTTTTAATTAGTAAATCCTATGAGATATATGCATGGAAACAAATGACTATTATGAACAAAGTTCAGAAACCCCATTCTCTCCTTCATCCACCGTAAAAATAGGGAATAATTTATCCGTAAGTGAGCTTTGCGTTTTTATTGCCCTCACCCTCCTAATGCCTCATGGCGTATTTTATATACAGATAATTGGTACGCAAGCCTTGCTTTGTGCTCTTTCCTTCTTGATCAGAATACGAGGCTGTGTGGAAGAATAAAAAGAAACTGCACTAATATGCCCAACTTAGACAAGGCCGTAACTAAAGGTACCATTGAACTACAAAAAAAAGAATGGGATCTTAGCCATTCGATGGGTTGATAGGCGTACAGTTTAGATTATTACCACCGTACACGAAGGCAAGTCAGTAAACTCGGACAAAAAAAAATCAGAACCAGAAAAGAAATAAAGAAACCTGATGCGAAAATAAAATACAATATAAACATGTCTTAGAAAATCTAAGGTAAACATTACGATCGGCGGGGCGAACGATGGGACATAAACTATTTCGTTCGTGTTCCAATATGTTTTACCTTTTGAGGTAAATTGAAGGGGACTGCTCGTGGGAAATTTAAACACTGCGGAGGGACCCCCTACGATGATCCTGAGTTTCAATCAATTAGGGAGGTCTGAGAGGCACAGCTCCCCAGTATATAATCCTAATTGTTCATAGAATAATTTTCTAACTTTTTTTTTTAACCAAATCATTTCTGCGACTTTAATCGTTTTGCGAATTATAATTGGTGTAGGGGGGTGGGTCTGACGTCAGAAATGAATGAAGTGAATTTTTCTTTTGTTTTTCACTTAATATCTTGTTATTATCCTCATTTGTAGTCATTTTTATTTGTCAATATATATTTCCCATTTTACTATTTTTATTACCTTTTTTATACATTTAAATATACTTACGAGTAGCTAGATCGTTTAAATGAACTAGTTTCTGTGGAGCTTTTTGGGTGGAGGAAAGACGGCTTTTAGGTGGCAAAGTCAGTTTGAACATGGCTTCCGTATGTGCACTTTCCCTTCGTCTATTATCGAATTTTGTGCTTTATTTTCGGATCGAGAAAAGTTGTTAACCTTTTTGGACGATCATAATTTGCTTAAAGTTAGAATCTATTGCGAAGTTTGTGGCCAGACACTAGAGATTAAAGATAATTTGGGGTAAACATGTAGACGAGCGGCCCGGCCGGAAAAAATTATTTTTGTGTAAATATTATCGTTCACCCGTGTCTGAATATTCATGCGCGTTTGAGTTTTCTTCGAATGATAGCTGCCGCCATTTTTTGTATTAAAAAAATGCCCGAAAGTAAACAAACCGAAAACTATGTTTACGTAGGCCCTTTTTGTTACAAAATTGCCCGAAAAAAACCAAACGAAACACGCTGTTTCCGTACTAATTGCAGTGGTTATACTTCCGAAATAGCGAATAGGAAAGCCTATTTATTTTGCGCGTCTGCGTCCTATTCGAAATCTAGCCGACTTGAATCACGTTTTATTTTAGAGCATCTAAATTCAAACTGAGGGGTCACATCTAATGCTCGGCCACAAATGTCGAAGTCGCTTTTAATTTTAACTAAATTATGAACATCCAAAAAGGTGAACAATTTATCTGTATCAGAAACTAGAGTTAATAATTCCGAAATGGAAGGCGGACAAAACGCACAATTCGATACCATTTTCACACTGCTTAAAAGACGTCTGATTGATCATTTTCAAACTGCGTAAAAAACAGGTAGTTCCTTGAAATGATCTAGCTAATTATATTTAAATGTATAAAAGATGGTAATAAAAATAGTAAAATGGGGAAAAATATATTGACAAATAAAAATGACTCCGAATGAGGATAATAAAAAGCTATTAAGTGGAAAAAAAATTGAAATCAAGCATTTCTGACGTCATACCCCACCCCCAACCCATATTATAATTCGCAAAAACGATTAAAGGCGCTGATATGATGTAGTTAAAGCATTCACCTCTTTAAACGTCAGAACATTATAACAATTAGGATTATATACTGGGTGGCTGTGCTGCCCCAGACCCCCCCAATTTAATGAAATTCAGGATCATCGTAGTGCGGTCCACGCATCGTGTTTAACCCCCCACGAGCCGTCCCCTTAAATGTACTCCAAAAACGTGAAACATTTTGGAACACGGACGAAAATAGTACGTCTTATCGGCCGGGCCGCTCGTCTATTTACCTAATTTTGAATTTCGATGTACTAAAACTAAATGTGACTCAAGTGATCGCCATTAATTTAAAAAATCGTCATTGAATGGGACATTTTTTTACCAACACGAGAATTAAAGAAAGATTTCACGTTTTCCTAATCGCTATTTCAGAAGTATACCCACCGCAATAAAGTAAGTAAACAGCATTTTTCGTTTGGTTATTTTCGGGCATTTTTGTACAAAAATGGTGCCAGGTATGAGGGGCGGTCAATAACTTTTGCAATTCGGATATAAGGAAACGAGATATGAGGAAAAGTGTTTTATTATTTTTCAATATAACTACCCTCGACTTCAATGCACTTGCGCCACTTGTCCCTGAGGCTTCGAATTCCCGACAACCAGAAATCTGCCAACTGCTGTTCATTCAATCCACTCCTGGACGGCAAGCTGGACATCTTCGTCCCCAAACCGGCGTCCACGCAGTGCAGCCTTGAGCTGGCGGAATAAAAAGTAGTAGCTTGGGGCCAGATCTGGACTGTAGGGGGATGGTTGAGCTCCTCGAATCGGCACTCGCGCAGGGTAGCTTGTGAAACTATGGCCTTGTGGACTTTGACGACGTTGAAGTCGATCGTGGGGCGTGAGGTTTCTAGGGACCCAACGGCCAGAGACCTTGGTCATGGCCAAATTGTCGTGGATGATGTTGATAACACTTCCATGTGATATTCCTAGTTCTCGCTCGATTTCTTCGACCTTCACCCGTTGATTTTCGAGGATGATCCTCTCTACACGGGCCACATTATCCTCGTTGGTCACGTCTAACGGGCGTCATCTTCAAGGGACTCCCCACCATGGCGGAACTCCCTATTCCAGCGAGGAATGGTTGCATAGGGAGGGGTGGTATCGGTGTACACTGCAACCATGCGTTCATGGATATCTTGCATTCTTGCCTTCCTTAGTCAAAAATTTGATCAATGCGCGGTGCTCAACCTTCTCCATTGTTGAAAAATTTGTGACTGACGATCTGCGATCAGCTACTGCTTCTTAAATAGACGAGGCAGGAGAGTGTGGCTGCAGGTCCTGAGTTGTCATAACATGTCCTAATATCCCCACAAACAGCCATCCCCCTTCCTCTGTTTTGCCCTACCGATTCGCAAAACTTATTGACCAGCCCTTGTATATTTGAACTAGTACTCAAACGTGCTCGGGTGAACGAAATATACTCGCACAAAAATACACTTTTTTGGACACGCCGCTGATCTTCATGTTTACCAAATCTATCACATGGTACAAAAAGCTTTTTTACCGTCTTGCCATGCTGAATGCATATGGCAAGCATCTGATGAATTTAGATTGTATAAAAAAAAAATGCTTTCTTTCAGAGAATTTTCAATGGAAGTAATAATACAATTACTTGACAGAAATTAATTACTCAGTGACTAACGCTTCAAACCAACTATGTACACGACCTTCGGTAAATTATTTTGATAGACTACAAAGAATAGCTATTTCAGAAAAGCATTATATAGCTTCAATGCCAGCTATGCGCAAACAGAATTGGCTAAAATATATATTAGAAGGCACACAATAGTATGGAGTAAGCATCGTCAAGTGGCACTGTGCATGGATACCTGCTTTTATCAATATCATACAACCCAAGAGATTTGAAAAGAAAGCATGTATAAGCAATGTGTGTATATTTTAAGACATATCTGTACATACATACATACTAAATTTCATCTTTTAAATCTAAAAATAACTAAAAAGTATAATTCAGTTATTATATTTTTCATTTTTATTAATGTCACGACTATTTTATTTTCATTCAATACTCTTTGAACTTTTAGAACAATTTCTTTGCTTACAAAATACCTTTTTGTTATATGTACATTTGTGCGTTCAAAAGGAACTATATGCAGTCGTGAGAAAGAGGGTAGCCACTTGGTGGGGAAATTGGGGGAGACAAGAGGAAAACAATGCATTGGTGCCACATGCTACATCCGAACTCAAATCAGGGTATTTAAATGACCATTTAAAGCTCATCTTGTAATGCAATTTCCGAAAGACGGGTAAGATAAATATGTAAATATGTAGAGGGATCCCCTAAAATAGTAGTATTTCCCCACCTCCTAAGATATTACATCGTGAGCGAAAGCGAGCCGTTACTCCTCTCCCCCCATCCCTCTCGGACTTCACGCTTTTTGGACTTGCCGCCAGGTCACTAAGAAATTCACACCGAGGCATGACACTGAAAATTGAAGGCTACCTCCCCGCCGTCTTAACCCCCCCCTCCCCCCCCGGATCGGGATATTACTCATCTATTGTGTAGATTTGCCTCGAACAACTTTTATGGCTCCAACCACTGGTCGTTTCGTCTGACCCGCTGATCCCGGCCTCTTCCACTTTCCTGCAAGGACACGCTCGGTTGTCCCGGCCGATAATGAGGGTTCGAGAAGGCCTCTTTCTCTCTCCCCGCTTTGGAGAACTCCGGGTATATATGCATCCTCCAAAGGATTACCCAGAGATTCGGTTAGATGACGCTTTCCCGAAAGAAGTTCGATTCAATGACGCTCTCTACCGAGAAGTGTTTAGTGACGGTCGAAGGCCACGGAAGAGCTGGACATCACACTCGTATCTTCGGGTCAAGGAGAAGAGTCTCATGAGGCAAGGTCAGCCTTTCTCAACCTCCTTCAGATCAAGGATTGGAGAAGGCGTCCTCCGAAGTTGTTCTGGTGATATATTGAGGACAAGAGGCCCAATAGCTCGCGTAATCCGAGGTTGGAGAAGTCATTTCCCCCCTCCTTCGAAGTTCGACCGGTGACCTCTTGAGGACAAGCTTCCCGCATCTCGCTCGATCCGAGTTTGGAGAAAGTAGCACCACCTCCTCGGGTTCCCAGCTACACCCATGAGTAATCAAGGTCACCAAGACCTTTCCCCAAGTTCGCCCCGCTTTACTCTCGAGGTTTAAGGAACTTAAATCGTTCACTACCCCAAATTTCCCATTATAACCATTTAATAACCCTGGTTATCCAATTAGTATTCGGAACCTAATTCAGTCCTATTCATGTACCTATATATATCCATATTTATTTTGTGCCTTTTATTTAGTGTGTATCAAAAATCTATTTTTGTCGTTGTGTTTGGAATATTCCTTGGTCATGTAGCTGCAGCTATCTATTCAAATCGCACTCTTAGAATAATAACAGTTGTTGCCTTGCTTAGTCTACCTTAGAGCCTGTGTGCGTATATTCCCGTACACTTGGCCATACTTCAACAAAATATTTTATATATTTTTTATTGATAATAAATTTTCTTCTTAAAGAACTGAATTTCAAATGACTTTTTAAAATTAAATTCTTTAGGTAATGAAGAAGCTTCGTTTATACAAGGCGTGGTATTTCAAGAGTTAAATAAGGCTGGCAGGTTCAGAGATGTTCAAACTCAAGGTATAAAATGTTGTTGTACGATGTTTAGGTACAAATTCGCATTTACCTTTCCAATTATTCGCACTAGCAGACCAATTGCTTTAGACGAAAACACCCAATATCATGACGCAGCCTCATCCATCACGGCAGAATTTTCAAAACATTTATAGTTATGTCTTTCACCTGCACAGCCCGTCTAACAAAGCATCTGCCATCAAATCCACCTAAATTATATTCACTTTTGTCGCTGAAGTTAATTCTCGCCCAATCTTCATCCTTCCAAACAACTTGAGATTCAGCCTATTTGACTCTCCCTTTCTGATTCTTCTTACTGATTATTGGTTTGGTTGCTGGAGAATAATGAGCTTTTAAACCAGTTGCAATAAGTCGCGGTAAACTTTGAATCGGCTCACTTCTTTGCCTTTAATGGTCTTAATTTTTCGAGAAATTTTTGCTGCAGTCACAAAGGGATCCTTCATAGAGAAACGCCTAATAGTTACGCGGGGTCATCTGACCTTTTGCAGGAGATTAATTGGTTTTATTTTGATTGTTTAACTTTAGAACGCACGAAATTACACTCTTCGACCTTCCTACCTCTCTTGATATTGCGGGAAGTAACCTTCCCCCTGAAGTCTTCAAACAAACAATTAACTGACGAAGCTCAAGAGTCACTCTCACGTTTGGTGGCACCCTGCAGAATTAGTAGGACAAATTTTGCGAGATAATTTCAAGAAAATTCTAGAATGTTCCTGAAAAAAATCACACTATTGTTTTTTAAGTGGTCATTATATTATTTTGTTAGCTTATTTAGTAGAATTTCTTGAATAGACGATTCTTTCATATAGAAATTTTATTAACCTATTCGTCATGTTATTGAAAATATTTTAATAAAGGAAAAGGATTCGCTTATTTTGCTCGATGGTATATATATATATATATATATATATATATATATATATATATATATGGTTAAAATATCCTAAAGGAAAATAATACACAGTGATTATTATTTGCATAATTATAGGGTGGGACATAAGTTTCCATACATAGGAAAAGGAAAATTTATCTTTTTTTATGTTTCGGAGACCCTAAAATATGTGTTTGACGAAAGAGCAACGAATCGAAATCATACTGATGGCTGGGTCGGAAAGCAGTCGCATGGTTGCAATTAACTTTAACAGAAAACATGGAACTAACATCACACACGATACTGTGGCAAAACATATTAACAAGTTTCAGAAAACTGGAAATGTTGCAGATCAACCGCGAAGTGGTCCAAGACATACAGCCATTGATGAAGACACAACAGCTACGATACTTACAGCGCTTACACGGAGTCCCAGAAAAAGTACACAACGGTTGTCTGCATAAAGTGGTGTCAGCAGATCGAGTATCAGGCGCATTTTGAAAGCAAACAAATGGCATCCATACAAAATTGCATATGGCACAGCATTTGAGTGAAGACGACCCAGATAGACGGATGGAATTCTGTTAATGGGCATTAAACAAAGGGAATCAGGATGAAAACTTTTCAACGAAGATCTTGTTTACTGATATAGTAAATTTTTACGTTAATGGAGAGGTTAATCGGCAAAACATCCGTTATTGGAGTAATGCTAACCCTAATTGCATGAGTCCGACGAAGATGCAAGGTGCCGATAAAGTCATGGTGTTTGGCCGGGATATGGGGTGACAGAATTATTGGACCAATTTTTGTCAGTGGTAATATTAATGCTGAAAGGTATCTTGACTTGTTGCAAGAAGAAATTTCCCCATGCCTGCTAAACGAGGAAGGTAACGTCCCAGTATACGTCCAGCAAGATGGAGCTCCACCTCATTATGGTCTTCACGCGCGTCGGTATTTGAATCAGCTGTTTCCGGATGTTTGGATTAGTCGGCGTGGTCCTATGGAGGGGCCTCCCAGATCCGCAGATCTCTTCCGCCCCCCTTTGATTTCTATCTTTGGGGGCATTTGAAGGACATGGTGTATCAGGTAAAGATACGAGACACAAATCATCTAAAGGAACGTATCACCAAAGCCATTACAAGTATAACTTCAACTGTGCTAATGTGTGTTCATCAGCAGTGGGAAACACGTATTAAAATGTGTTTTCAATACAATGGCAACCATGTAGAGCATATTGTATAAATAAAAATGGTTGTCCATAATAAAATGTGTATTTTTTCCTATGTATGGAAACTTACGGTCAGCTCTCTCTCTCTCTCTCTCTCTCTCTCTCTCTCTCTATATATATATATATATATATATATATATATATATATATATATATATATATATATATATAATATATATATATATTTATATATATATATAATATATATATATATAATATATATATATATATATATATATATATATATATATATATATATATATATATATATATATATATATATATATATATATATATATATATATATATATATATATATATGATGAAAATTAATGCAATATCGCAAGAAAAGATGAGGAATTAAACCACATTCTCCGAAGAGAATTTAATTCAGAACAGTTTCGGTGTATCTCACACCCTTTTTCAACTGACACTGGATAGAAAATATAAGAAAAGTGCATACAAACATAACACAAGGTCAGGTCGTGAAAGATCCCCTCTTTCCCCCCCAATCCTCTACTTGTGGCTAATCTAGGGGGAGGGGGTTAGGCCTGAACATATTGAAGGGCTGACATTTTACTATTTTGTTTATTTTCTTTCTTATTACAGGATTAAAATAAAATTGAACATCAGATAGATTTAAATTAGGAACTGACGATATCAAGCTCGATTTTACGATTCTTCTCTTAACATAGTTAGCCGATTTAAATACCATTTTACTTCCATTGAAATCGATCGTATGATTCAAGTCTCTAACATGGCAAAATATTCCACTGCTTTCGCTGCCCACTCTAATATCTCTTTTGTGTTCATACTATCTCTTGTCTAGATTTCTCCCCGTTTCCCCTATACAAACTTTATGGCAATCGTTGCATGGTATTGCATATACTCCTATGTTATGACGTTCTTTGGGTTTCCTGGCAATCATCAATTGGTTTAAGCAATTATTATATTTAAAGGTTAGATTAATACCCGCTTTTCCAAATATGTCCTTTAAACTATTTAATTTATTATTAAATGGCAATGTTATACATTTGTTGAAGTCATTAGTGCGGGAAGGCTTATTACCATAGAATGTTTTCCTAGCTGCAAAAGGGCAGACGATATGAACCAATCGAGGTAATACAAATTATAAAAAATGGTCCTGATAAACTTAAATAAACTTAAATTTAATAACAACATTGTTATAACCAAATCCGATAAAACGAATCAGTTAGTCATTTTGGACAAACATAGTTATAATGATAAACTAAAGGAACTTCTTAATGATGTGAACACATATGAAAAGCTACAAAGTGATCCGCTCAATAACAAAACAAGCAATTTCAACAACAAATTGAAGAGAATATTGAAAAGCGCAGATTTAATTAAACAATTCAGGAGTACGAACCCTTCACTTCCATATATGTATGGCCTCCCAAAGACTTACGAAGAGGGATGTCCATTACGCCCCATCATTTCCAATATTAATTCTCCCACCTATAAGCTCTCCAAATGGCTCGCCAAGCATTTATCTCCAGCAGTTGGAAGAATCTCATCTGCACACATTATGAACACTCAAGATTTCGTTGATCGCCTCAACCACTTGCAATCACCGGATGGAAAACTTGTGAGCTTTGATGTAAACTCTTTGTTTACCAAAGTTCCGGTTGACCAAACCATGGGCCTTCTGCGGGAAATCATGCCTAGACTTAATTTGGATCTTCCCATTTCTACGAGTAAATTTATCGATTTAGTTGAATTATGTCTCTCTGACAATGTGTTTTGAGTAAATAATGATTTTTATAGACAAATATTTGGCCTTAGCATGGGAAATAGTTTATCTCCGATATTGGCATGTCTCTTCATGGAATATTTTGAGACTGAACTCCTTCCCACAATTTCTCCCCCTAACTTTATATGGTTAAGGTACATTGACGATGTATTTTCTGTATGGCCTAATGGCCATGATTTTGATACCTTTTTAAAATAATTTGAATAATTTGCATGTCTCCATCAAATTTAAATATTAATGGGAATATGATAATAGATTACCCTTTTTAGATGTCCTCATTAATAAAGATCACCATGAATTTAAACTTGACGTGTATAGGAAACCAACCCACTCGAATGCCTATATACATTATTTTTCGTTTCACGAAAATACTGTTTAAAAATCGGTAATTTCTAACCTTTTCCTTAGAGCATACAAAATATGTCATCCTTTCTATTTGGATGAAGAAATTGTCCTTATCAGGACCATTTTTTTCTAATTTGTATTACCCCGATTGGTTCATATCGTCTGCCCATTTTGCAGCTAGGAAAACATTCCATGGTAATAAGCCTTCCCGCACTAATGACTTCAACAAATGTACAACATTGCCATTTAATAATAAATTAAATAGTTTAAAGGACATATTTGGAAAAGCGGGTATTAATCTGGCCTTTAACTATAATAATTCCTTAAACCAATTGATGATTGCCAGGAAACCCAAAGAACATCATAACATAGGAGTATATGCAATACCAAGCAACGATTGTCATAAAGTTTATATAGGAAAAACGGGGAGAAATCTAGACAAGAGATTGTATGAACACAAAAGAGATATTAGAGTGGGCAGCAAAAGCAGTGGAATATTTTGCTATGTTAGAGACTTGAATCATTCGATCGATTTCAATGGAAGTAAAATGGTATTTAAATTGGCTAACTATGTTAAGAGAAGAATTGTAGAATCGAGCTTGATATCGTCAGTTCCTAATTTAAATCTATCTGAGGGTCAATTTTCTTTTAATCCTGTAATAAGATCGCAAATAAACAAAATAGTAAAATGTCAGCCCTTCAATATGTTTAGGCCTAACCCCCTCCCCCCAGATTAGCCACAAGTAGGGGATTGGGGAAAAAAAGAGGGGATCTTTCACGACCTGACCTTGTGTTATGTTTGTATGCACTTTTCTTATATTTTCTATCCAGTGTCAGTTGAAAAAGGGTGTGAGATACACCGAAACTGTTCTGAATTAAATTGTCTTCGGAGAATGTGGTTTAATTCCTCATATATATATATATATATATATATATATATATATATATATATATATATATATATATATATATATATATATATATATATATATATACATTCAAACAACAGAAAACCTACGCTGTATTTTTAGTGTTATAAAAGTACTAATGCTCTTTTTAGGCATTCCCATCGTCATATATGGTTTCGGTTTGGCGCGGAAAGTACATATTTTTAAGATCCTACACCGTGATCGACTTAATATTGACATTGAAATACGTCATTCTTTTCCTTCTCTTAATGTGAAATTAGACCATTATTTTCACCACTGGCAACATTTAATTCGCACTTAATTCACATATTGGCAACCCTCGATCAAGTATTTATAAGAGAGCCGCTTTTGTTTTTCGCAACAAAACGTTCCTAATCAACTCTTCGTAATTTTCGCGTATTTAAATTTTTAAGCTTTAATAAGAACTTATAATTCCTCGGTAAATTTAAGACTTTGGTGAAATGATAGCCTCATTTTTGGATTAGAATCTAATGCTAGGCTTTCAAATTGATGATACTACGAGGTGTCTAGTTAAGGTTTCGTTGCATGTAGTTGTTCTGAAGCGCGAGCGAAGCGAGCGATCAGGGCTATGACAACCCGGTTTGCGGCTCGATAATGGCTTCTAGTAAACAAACGCATATACGAATAATCTATAAATAAATAGTAAGTACATAAAAACCGTACTAATGGTGTTTTTAGGCATTTTAGTAATCATTTAAGGCTTCGTTTTCGTGTGGAAAGTAGTTATGGTCAAACTTCAGAAGATCTACGCCGTATATTTAGTGTCATACAAGTACTCACGGTCTTTTTAGGCCTTCCAGTCGGCAGATATGGTTTCATTTTAGCGTGGAAAGTACATATTTCTAAGATATTATGTCTTAAACGATTTAAATTTGACATTGAAATACGACGAGCCTTGCTTTCTTTTAATGTGAAAATAAGCCATTATTTTCACACACTAGCAACCCTTAATTCGGCTTTATTTCAAACATTGGCATCCCTGGAGGCAAGCAGTTAAAGGAGCGCGATTCTTGTTAACTCACATCAGACTCTGCTCTTCTGACGATCTCGCTCCAATTCCTTGCTATCTTCCAGATACCGGAGGCAAGGCCAAAAGAAAATTTCATCGACGCCTCTCACTGAGAACAGTGATTTCTACAAGCTATACCGTGGAAGGTATAATTTCGAGCGCTAACTAACTACGAGATTCAGTAAGCCCCCCCCCCCTCCCACTGAATAAAAATTTCTTTATTTTCCTGGCTCGTCATAGTGATATAACGTGCTAAACCATTCCCATCCCTGCCCCCACGTGACTTGGCTCTCTCGATATGACTCTACATATAGAGCTCCGTTGCAACTATGCCGTTCTACTTAAAAAGGGCATGATTTCAAACTTTGGGGAAAGGAGGTCTGAGGCTTAGCCCGCTGCGGAACTCAAAGGAAGAAGCAAACCTGGATTGGGACTCAGTTATCAACGCGGGGAGGATTAATACCCTACCCTGCGGCACCGTCCAAGACCACAGAGGGAGACACTACCGTCTCTGTGAGATGTCGGACGTAACTAAGAAATACCCAAAACCCAATAGAGGGTGCGGCAGCCCGACTGGAGTCAGTTGATTCATGCTTCAGTCATCATTAAGTCCGCCATGTTTTTACACCCTCTCAGGAGCCCAACCAGGTCTATACTCATTATTAATAATCACCACATCCGTTTCATTTTAACGGGGTCGTTATCGGCGGGGCGGGGGACCCCATATAAAGTAAAAGGCAAAAGCGATAATCAATGGCATACAACAAATCTTCACTCACACTCCTACACATAACAAATAAAACACCCACCATCAACAATGAGCATAAACTTCACAACCTAGCCGCTACACACGACAACCCCATCATAATAAAGACACACACAGGCCACAAACTTGTCTTCCGCTCACAGGAGGACGCAGTCAAATTTCACGAACTTGCAACGGACACACTCGCCCCACAAGACCTCCAGACAAAGTTAGTCGACGTTGTGCACAAAAAACACCAAATACGTATCACTAAGACCAACCCCCTATGGTTGGCTTTCTCCAATGATGACCTCCGCACACACCTCAGACAGAAGTTTTGGGAGGAGGTCATCAGAGATCTCTATTACAACCGCACGAAACGATGGGCAGTAATCACACTGTCCGACAAACATAACAAGACACTGCTGCTAGACCGAGGTATCAATGTCTGCGGCACTCTAACGCACCCACACAACATCGAGCCACAGCTAAACATAAGACCTACACAGTACCACCGGTGTTACAAAACCAGACACTCTACACGTGATTGCCAAGCAGACCTGGTCTTCTCCAAGTGTAGTGTAGTTGGCCACCACTACACCACCTGCACAGTCACCACATTCTTCTGCATAAACTGCGGCGGCGACCCAAAATGCCCTTACCTAAGTAAGGCCCGATCTGACGCCGTAGCGGCAATACGGCGTCCTCTACCCACCAACACAACCACCCACTCCGCCCCGCCCCTCCTGCCCTCACAAGAAAACTCGCTGCTGCTGCCGGCGCAACGGTGTCCACATCTCTACTTGTCCTACCCCAGGCACACCCTACCCCAGCAACAACCTAGACTCACCCACATATTCCAACACCCACCTTAACCCAAGTCCCTAAACCCAGAGATCCCCACTACTTCCGACACCCACCCCTATCCCACACCACACAACCACCCCTACCCAACACCACACACCCAACGAGACCACCCACCCAAAGCTACACCTGGCCGCCTTGCTCTCAACGGTGCCAAAAGACATGTCAAGGGGTGACGCCCGAATATACACATAAATAATCAACACACTATTCGCCTCACAGGGTCTAGAGCAGATCACATTCCCCGAGAAGGTGTTCGCTCTAATATCTACAAGAACCCCCGCAGGAGACCCGCACTCCTCCCCACCCCGATGGGCACAAACACGTTTTCCCTGGACTCCCCTCACCACGTTCCCGCCTCCTCTGACCTTCTGTCCCTGGCACTCTCACCACTGTACCCTTCTTACCTGCCCCTCTTTCCACTGTTCCAACCTCTCTTCCAAACGCCTCCACTCCTCCCTCCACTGCTACCACTCCTTCCTCCTCTATACCTAAACTCCCATCTAACAACAGAACTCCTTCCGCATCAACTCCCCCTCCTATTGCCACCAATCCCTCTCCTACCTCCCCACCCCCTCTCACACCCTCCAACCCCTCTCCCACTGATACCAAAACCACCACTTTCTCCTCCCCCAAGACCATCACACCCACCACCACACCTCACATTAAGACAAAAAACTCCACCACAACCACGCGTAAAGCCGACCAACCCCCTCCCTGCTGTTCCCTCCTCTCCTCCTTCCACCCTTCCTTCTCCGCCGTCCCAACTTTCTCCCTCTCCTGCAACCCCCCCTTTCCTACCATCTCTAGCCCCCCCTTTTACCTAGCTATACTCCCTCCTCCTTTGCTCCTAACTCCCCCTCCAAGACTTTACTCTCTCTAACTCTCCTTCCACGACCACCACCCACTCTCCAACTTTCTCTAACCCCCCCTCCGCTGAACACACTCTTCCTCTAACACATCCTGCCCACCCAATAGCACCACATACAACCTCTCCAGTCCATCGAAACTACAGCCAACACGCGTAAAGATACTCGCTCCCCACGCCTCCTGGGCAATAACCAAGGAGAGGAGAACAGTCCCGGCTAAATCAGCCTCACGCGCACCCCACCCACGTCAGGAGGGAGTAGAGATAGTAGATGGGGGGCTAGAGATGGTAGGGGAGATGCAGATTATGAGCGGGTGAGGACACCTCAACGTAACACAACTAAACGTACGCAGTTGGCACGGTATTCGCCATACTGGTGCCAACTGGATCCTTAACATACGAAGACCTGGCATAATACTCTTGAACTCGACCAGCCTACACCCTCCAAACAAAAGACTCCGCATTGCAGGCAACCACACATATCTAACTACACAAGCGCTGCACCTAGGATCAGCGATCCTAATAAAGCGCTCTATACACCAATCCCTCATCCAAACACACGATGACTCTTTTCTAGCCTGCAAGATACAGACAAGCTCCGGCCCCATGCTAGTGGTCACGCACTACAGACCACCACGCCTACAATTAAACATAAAATTCCCACTCTGAGCTTTATCAAACCATAACCTTCCTATCTTCTTTGCGTGGGACCTCTAAGCTTTCCAACCAACACACCTTTCCAACACCACGAATGATGCAGGAAGGTACCTGGCCGGTGCCCTGCCACGTTATCACTGCTAGCACATTGGCCCGGTAGTCCCCACATCCTTCGGTCCTCGCGGAGGAACCATGTCTCCGGGCGTGGTCTTCCGCAACGACCACGCTACACGCTTTTACACTCACATCTCACCGGGTCACCACGTACTTTCTGACCACATCTTGATATGACTTATCATATCCACATATCCCATACTCATACACACACCACCTCTCTTCGACTACAAAAACACGAACTGGGAAGAGTTCAAGAGATACATAACAGAAAACACGCCCCAAAACCTCGACCTGGACCACATCAATCCAGACATGTTAGACGACCACTGGTGCTCAACCTTAAACACTATAACCACAGCACGCAACCTACCCACACCACATAAAACCTACACATGCATAAAACATTTCACATATTCCATACACACTCAAAGACTCATCACACAGTACAACAATCACTACACTAGAGGGCCCACGACAACACATCAGTCCCCTAGGTGCCCGCATCCTAAAGTGCGTGCAGCTAGATAGGAACTGGCAGTGGCGAGAGGTTATCCGCGATGCGGACGACACTCGTTGCACTAACTCCTCTCTCTTATGGCGGCACGTAAAAGGATGCTAGGCACTGATCCACCCAAACCCATCACCCTCCAAGAAAACAACCAAACACTCACAGGCACCAACCTCATTCTCGACGCATTTAGGTCCCACTGGAACACAGTACACACATACACAACCCACCCAAACCACACGGGCAAAAGCCCTTCCAGAAAGTCCAGGAGTAGTGTCGGGCCCACGCTCACGAGCTAAGGCCCGCCCCCCTGATACGAATGGAGCTGCTCGACTACACATCTACACTGACCACTCTCATCACCGTCAAGGAAACAAAAGACTACATTAAAACAACACCAGAACGTGCACCCGGCCCCTCCAGGCTACCAGCCCCACTAATACACAAACTCCCCGCAAACATATTCTCTACACTTACACACCTATTCAACGCCTCACTAGTCTCAGGCCACTTCGCCAAAATATCCAAAGTCTCTCACAACATACTTCTATACAAAATGAACAAAGATCCCAAACACCCAAACAATTACAGGCCTATTGCTCTATTAGAGCACCTAGGCAAAATACTTGAACGTATGATTAACTGCCGCCTACGGGATTACCTGGAAGAGAGGGACTGGTTCTCCCCCCCACCAATATGGATTCAGAAAGGGCCGGTGCACTCAGGCAGGCGCGACCATCGTTCACAACAGAATACAGAAAACACGCCAGGTACGAGAAAAGACATGCTCCATCAGCAAGGACGTGGGGAACGCCTTTGATAAGGTGTGGAACGAGGGACTCCGTTGGAAACTCGCCAAGAATACGGAGTTACCTCTCTGCAACAGGAGGCTCCTTTCGCAACACCTCACTAAACGGAGATGCCACATAAAATACAACAATACCCTCTTACAACCCTTCACACTACGCTGAGGCGTTCCCCAAGTTAGCGTACTGTCACCCACACTTTACATTATTTACACAAACGACACCCTACGCCCACCTGAGAACTGTTGTCACACATACACAATGTCCTACGCCGATGACGAGACCATTCTCGTCAGCGGCCGCGGACCAGACGAGATCGTGCACCACGCACAATTAATACAGGACGAAAAGACAGAATCTGAGGATAAATGGCTGATTGCCACGAATCCTCAGAAGACACAGATGACACTCTAAGGCGCAAGAGATCACTTCATGCATAACCTACAAATCATCTTACACACACCAGACATGAACCACCTAAACCCAACAAGGCTCGACTACGAACAACATAAAAAAATCCTCGGGTAACTTTTGACAAGACCCTCAGGTTTAATATACACGCACAAACATAATACTGAACAGATTCTACCCTGCGGGCAAAAAAATTCAGTTACACCTATATAAAACACTCGTGCGACCTCTTCTCGCGTACGCCGCACTGTCACTCATAGCTGCAAGTGCCACGTGGCAGCAGAATGCTCAGCGCATTCAGAACTCTGATCTGAAGCGCGCTTGTCGCTCTCCCTTGTACACGAGAATGTCCACACTACACGACAACAAAAAATTAGCACCCTTCAACACATACGCTCACACCAGACTCAAAACACACCTAGGGGAAACTCGCCAGAGATCCCTTATACACCGCATTACACGCAAGACTGTATGTTACGATGGCACTGCGATGCCCCGTAGCCCATGGCCACCCGCAACCCATACCGTTCTTCGCATAAGTTAAAATCATAATGAATAACGCGTTTCCGACAAGCAGACACGCCCTACTTCCTGACCACCCTCCAACCGTCGTTCAGTCACGAACACTTCGAGACACACCAAACCACACCGCGCATCGGTCTCTAGCCCCTGACCTATCAACTCTTCCTATCTCCTCTCAAGTTATATCCGCACCCTTTTCCTCTACGACTGCTTGTTCGCCTGTGTTACACAGCGATCCCTGTCTTTCCTTTCTATAGACATTATTCATTCATTCATGTTAACTCAGTCTTGTTGAACTTCAATATGTGGAAAAGAAGCGCGGCTCGATTATAATAGTGAAAGCTGGAGATGGTTTAGTTTATGTATTGGGTTGAGGAATACATTCTTGCGGTTTTATCAAATTTTTTCATTACCATTAACAATTTTAGAAAAACTTCATTTTTAATTGATAACAATATGCAATTTAATCAATAATGTATTCTCTGTTGTTATTTCCGACTTCTTCCCAACGTTCAACTAGTTTTTCGATGCCTCTGCAATAAAAATTTCTGGAATTTTAACTCTAGGAATTCGTCTAACCAGGTTCTTAATTCCACATTAGTATTGAAAGAAACGCCGCGCAAATTGTTGGAGAGCAATCGGAACAGATGGAAATCCGATAGAGCCAAGTCTGGCGAATATGGAGAATGCGGCAGGATTTCCCAATTAAGCGTTTGGATGGCGTCTTTTTTAATATTGGCAATGTGAGAACGAGCATTGTCGTGTTGCAGAAGGACTGCATAACGTCTATGAAGTCGCTATTCACGAATAGATTCAGCGAGTCAATACATTTGTTGAACGTAGAGTTCTGCATTGACAATCTCGTTGTTCGCAAGGAGCTCATATAAAAGAATGCCTTCACAATCCCACCACACACACAGCATCGTCTTTCGTTGATGAAGTCCTTGCTTTAATCGCGGAAGTAGTTTTTTATTGGAGCTAAGTTATTGTTTTCGATGGTTCATGTTGACATAAACACACCACTTTTCGTCGCTAGTGATGATGCGGTGAAGAAATCTGTCATTATATCCACGATTAGCCGTGTGACGAGCAAGCAATCTTGCGGTAATCTTGGAGCGTTGAAGTTTGTTGCTTTCGCTCAGAGCGTGCGGAACCCATGTACCTAGTTTTTGAACTTTCCTCATCGAATGGAGGTGATTCACTACAGTTTTCTGATCACACGCCAATTATACAGACAATTCTCTAGTCGATTGACGAGGATTTTCATGAAGAAGGCCGTCCAATCGATCTTCATCCAACTTAGTGGGGCGACCAGAACGTTCTTCGTCATTAAGATTGAAATGACCGTTTTTGAAACGTGAAACCCACCATTGAGCTGTCCTTTCTGATAAAGCATTTTCTCCGTACACAGCACAAATATCGCGACGAGCTTTGGCTGCGTTTGCATTGTTCCCGTCTCGATTAAATATGAATAACAACAAGTGTCGAAAATGCGCCTTTCTTTCAACTTGACATTCCATTTTGAAGGTACAGAACAAAAATTAAATTAACAAAACTTTTAAATAAACCGCAATGACTTATTACTCAACTTCACGAAGCTGTTAAGAGACGTAGCCTAACCTTTGCAAATTTTGCTCTCATTATTTATTATTGTATCTTAATATGTGCACAAATCACTTCAACAAAACTTAAATCAACACAACATTAAAATTACCCGCAAGAACTTATTCCTCAACCTAATAGTTTATTTAGTAATTTAAGATGATGATAGTGCCCCCGCCATTTAGTAATTGCCTTTTGCAATCAAATCTGTGTTTTGACCTTTCGAAATAGGAATATTACGTTTTTTTAAAATTGCGCGTGGGAGAGGGAAAGCAACCCCCCAACAATTAAGTCGGGGGTATGCTGGCCGAAACCCCCTATTTCGAAACTAACTAGGGAATGTTAATTTTTGGCTGAAATAGGCTAAAGTATGCGGCGCTATCGTCTTTATTATTTCGACAAATGTGCAGAACTGATCCCATATATTGTAGCCCAGAAATTGTGCCTATTAAACTGAAGTATTACCCAAACGCGTATACGAATAGTCTATAAATAAATATTACATACGTAAAAACAGTACGAATGGTGTTTGTCGGCATTTTAGTCATCCTTT
Source organism: Ceratothoa steindachneri (assembly GCA_963969495.1). Taxonomy (NCBI): domain Eukaryota; kingdom Metazoa; phylum Arthropoda; class Malacostraca; order Isopoda; family Cymothoidae; genus Ceratothoa; species Ceratothoa steindachneri. Next base: position 135,372,169 of record OZ018318.1, on the reverse strand, counting down.
ACGGCTTCGTTTTCACGCGGATAGCAGTTATTTTTAACATAGTATCGCTGCAAAAGAGTCGTACTCAGATTGCTAGTATCTTAAAAATAAGTGCTTTCCGCGCCTAACCGAAGCCGCAAATGATGACAATAATGCTACTAACAACATTAGTACGGTTTTTACCACAAAAGACACGGCGTAGGTCTTCTGAAGTTTCTTCATATATACTAGCAAACCTCTCTGAGAACAATTCGTGCAATTGTGAACATGCCGCACACCTCAATCTCGAAGTCTACTAATAAATTATGCTATAAGACTATAAATCGCTGCAACCATTAAGACTTTTACTTCCACTCATATCATACACTCCCTCTTTAGTGCGAATCCAAAAATAGATAAATGATGCACATTTAGGTTATCATAGAAATATGATAGCCTAATCTATTCCCCTCCCCCACACAGTCTTGTTCTACTTCTCGTTTGGTGTTGCTGCCATTCATAACCATGTTAAAATAATACCATTCAATTGATAGGGATAATTTAGGCCACTGGGTAAAGCAAGTTTTATGATTAGCACCCTAGGTTTTTCGGACTAGCGGCGAGGAGGAAGTCTCGCTGTACTAACTACGTATGCCCAGCCAGGCCCACAAAGGGTTATGCATCTGTCTCACGGTAGGCTGGAGACATTCCCGATTACAAAATCACTAAAGAGGCGAAATTATCAATGCCCGCCATGATTCATCCCTCAAGAGGGACCCATTCCCCATCGAGTTCATCCTTCCATACATTCATTCATTCATATCCCAATCCTCTTACTTTCACCTTTAACTATATATTGCGTGGATGGGCATAAGGGTATGAGGTTGGGGACCTCTTAACCCAGAAGCCTACAAAAAAATTAAAAACTCAACCAAGAAAAATCAACACCAGGTGCTAAAATGAATAAACGACTAACCACAAAAAATAGGGCGAGAAGAATGGGTTTATACTCTATTAAATACTGTTGGAGACTTGCAAGAGATTACCGCTTCGGATCATAATTGGACGAAACAGGCAAGATAACTTGTGATACAAAGAAGATAGACGGGAATGAAAGTGACTAATTAAACAGGGGATAGGGGATAGTATTAGCCAGGACTTCCTCAGGTAATCTTTCTTGCGACAGCTGTCGTCCCTCATTCACCAAATGTTTGAGATCATATCGTCTGACACTACCCTCGTTCAATTAGCTACCGCACCATCTCGCGCTCCGGGAAAAGAGACCATCAGCAGGTCCCCTAATTGAGAAGAATTCACTCCACCTGACGTGTCTCGAATTATAAGCATCAGTGACTACCTTAAACAGGCCAAATTGAAGTAACGAACGCCCCTCAAAAGAAATCAGGGGCACTTCATGATAGGTCAGTCGGTAGTGGTAAATGTGCCCTCTACCATCCCTGTAGACGCCTGTTTACATATTAATGATTCCATCAAGATTAAGCGATTTCTTATCGACATGGAAACATTTATTAAATAATACTAGTATTAACTTCTGACCAGGAAACTCAAGAGGCTTGCATTCCGTTTCAGACGGCCACGGGATCCCACATTAATACATTCAGAGAGATGACTTTGAATTTTGTAACTTGGGTTTTAAGTAAATTTTATGTGCTATGTGAAAACCGGAATTTTTTGTGTTTTGTTCCTCTCCCATTATAATTTAATAGCAAACCTTAGGTGTGCAAAATATATAAACGAAGAAACTGAAATAGACTACATACAGTAATGTTATTTTCCTTCATAATTTAGCACGCCTTCTCTCATTACGTATTTCAAAGAAGGCACAGTTAAGTGCCATACTCTCAGAGTTCATTAAATTATATAAACATTAAAACAACATTAGGGATGTTGAAGTAATGTAGAATTCCATGCTGCCCTCCTCATTTCTACATTAATATTCACTGAACCTCAGCGGGTCGCGTGCACGACCGAAAGGCTTTCGCCTAAATTACCGCGTATGTCATCAGCAAAGACAAAGTCAAATCATTACTGAATGAAAGAAAACAAAGAATGCCCTCTATGATCACGTGTCGCGAGCCGTATAATATTTTGTTTAGAACTAAGATCAGTCATATAGAGTAACATGCGATAGAGGCTGTCAAATTCCATTACCGTGAAGGGTGGGTCTCTTTTGATCTACTCTCTCGTTCTCTTTCCTCTTTTTCTCTCTCCTCACTCTTTAACTTCTTTCTCTCTCTCCTGTCCCTCGTTATCCCTTCTATTTTCTCATCTCTCTCATTTCCCCCTCTTTTACATACAGAAAAGAGATTCAGCAACATTTTTATCAATTATTCAAAAGGAAAAAGCCATTGGATCTACGATACACTCGGATGAAGGGCCTACCTATCGTCAGTTTTCACAACTTGGATTTGATCATCACACAGTGAAGCATCAATCAAATTACGTAAATCCCAATGATTAAACTCATACTCAGCCATAGAAAGATGTTGGTTGGAGAGCAAATATATATTGAAGAAGAAGCGAGGAGTGCCAACCTATCACCTGCAACGGCATTAAGATGAATGTTGCTGTGAGCTTCAAAAGAAAAAGTTGCGGATCTGTTTTTAGAAGTTTTGCAAGCCATACGAATTGTATTTACGACTCAATAAATTATTATTGCAGTATATTTGTTTAAATTATATTATTATTCCTCATGCACACATATATATTTATTACATAAATATGTAATTGTATTTTTTCAGACATTTTATGATGTATTCTTTGGTAGGAATCATAGTACAGTAAAAGCCTACTGGTAGGAAGCATGCTACAGTAGCACCCAACTGACTTAATTTAGAAATTAATTTATTGGTAAGTGAACCAATTTGAGGTATTTAAATATAGACTTTCTGCATGCATTTTAGTTAGAAAACGATTAATCAATTTGTCAAGCATGTGGCTGGGAATAAGTTAAGTTTATATAAAATTTCTTAATTTAAAACATCTTTGTGAAAATAATCTCAGTCAGAACATAGTTTATACGCATGGTCAATTTTAAAACGGGTTAGTAAACATGAGAAATAATTACTACCAAGGAAAATATAGGTGGGTTTTATATCACTGAAGTGGAAAAGTTGGTATCTGAACAGTTAAGCTTTATGTCTAGAACGAAAGGGAGTAATTAGTTTCATGTTCGATTGAAAGTTTGACTTCACTCCTCTTCTTGTTCGTTCCTCTCCCGACGCCACTCGCTCGTTTGCAATCCATCTCGTGTTCCTCAGAAGTGCAATGCGATGGCACAGCTAAAGTCGCAATGCATTGCACTTCTGAGGCATACAAGATGAATTGGGAATGAACGAGACTAGTCAGGAGACCAATAAACAACATGGAGTAAGAATTCATAGAAAATTGGTTATCGGATGTAGACTATCAACAGACATACTCGTAGCTCTACCAGGGACATACACCAGGACACTAAACTCATTGCTAAAAGCAAATGGCTTAGAAACAATTGAAACCTCCATCATGTCGACTCATTGGCAATTGTAAACATGTGAATTTAGGAAACCAACACGAATGATGGCAATAAAGAAGATCGAGAAATATTAAAATCAGAAAGAAGTGAAATCAAAGAGTAACACGCAAACTGCAGGAAAGGAAGAAATCAGACAGGAAATAGTCCCACTCCTTCATCCACGAGCAGAGAAGGTCAAGACACCAAGTCACAGGAAAAGAAGAAGCGGACAAAAAAACAGAAACACTAATAAATACATCGGTAAGAGAATAAGGAGTTAAAGGACGCATAGGATACGACGAAACTTAAAATCTTATAACTAAATAACAATGGGAGGGGAGAGAAGAAGCAAATATAAGGAAACATTTTTAGAAAAATTGAACCAGATATCTTCTTGATCTCGGACCACGGAGACAACCTGAACAACGGTGAGCTAAAGAATTTCGGTCAAATTCATAGGTGTTATTAATGCTCATTGCGAAGCGAACGGATACAGAACGAGAAACAGAGCAGATAACCATCTAGGAATTCGAATGCGGCCTGATTACTCAAATTACGCAACAGCTACCACAACCTCAAACCGGAATTCTGTCTAGGCAATAATTATTCCCTATTCAACTATTACATAAATCTGGAAGACATAATATGTACTGACCACACAGCGTTACTAGTCACGATAAACCAGCAACGATAAAGATCCACCTGAAGATAAAAAAATTACTCCAGAGCATACTGGGAGAAATACAAATGAATCCTACGCACAGATATACCGCAATCAAATGAAGAAGAAGAAATAGATGCAAAATAAAAATAATAAGGAGCTATTATTCATCGCCTGCTCCATTTTGCTTTTCTAACTACGCACAAGAAAAAATAGAAAAAAATTCACAAACAAATAACTAACTCTAGGCTGAAAAAAACGAAAGATATTACAGTGTACAGAGGGAAGCTCATGATAATGAAATGGAAGGATAAGCGAGAGGTGATTATGATAAGTTCTGTTCATGATGCAGACAGAAGTGAAAGAACTGAAGGTCCAGGAATAAACAATTAGCCTCTAGTTTGTGTAGATTATAAACATGTAATGGGTGGAGTTGACAACATGGATCAATTACTGTCACCATATAATGCAGAAAGATCGTATCTAAAGAAATATAAAAAGGAAGATATATCTACAATTCTTGGATATTGGTGTAATAAATGCTCATAAAATTTACTTGAAACTTGGTGGAAACATGAAATTATTTAAGTTTCGAATTGAGCAAATTAAAGCTTTCGTTTCTAAGTATGGAGGTTGTGCAATCAAAGCAAAAAGTCTTGTAGCTACTGCTTCCCCATCCAGATTGACAAGAAGGCATTTTCCTATCCATACTCCTCCGAAACTTAATTTGTCTAGATATCAAGGAAGAATCTGGCGTTTATCTAGTACAGAAAAGAAGTAAACCAGATTCCTTTAATCCCAATGTGACATCCCATTATCTATTGTTCCTTGTTTCGAACTTTTTCATACAAGAGGAGATTATCCCAGACAATAAAGATAAGAATTGTATACCTTTTCATTATTCCCCCTCACCCATTTTTCACTTTCATTTTTTTTATACGTAAATTAAATATATTTATAATACAGTAAAGGCTAAAATATTTGATATAAAATAACATACACATAGATATTAGAAAAATAATCATCATTTTCCTCCGCAATCTTTTTTTTTTAATTAATTTGCCTGCATGGAAGGGATTAAGATCCTTTTCTTTTATATAAGCTTATGTATTCGGCCTCCTTGTTCATTCAGTGAAAAGGTCTTTGCAAATGAAGAAGACAGCGATTTGAATCTCTTTTCATTTTCCTTGTTATCTTCATATACACTAGAGGCCAAATGTTTGGAGCTACTTGCCCAATTTTCGCTAAACTTGTAAATTTAATTAGGTAGTTTACCATTCAAAAAACAACTACAAATTGACAGTAGAAAATACTAAACTGAACACAAAGATAGTCAACAGTAAACATACAAATGCCGAGAATTGGACTGCAGTTTAATAACTGCAGTCCAAATTTTAAACATTATTAAACAAGAGTTTTTGAAAATATGATTTATTTAATTTGGCCCATTCATCCTTTGAACATTCAAATATCTCTTCTACAGTTGTAGGGCGCAATTTTTAGCCCTGGTGTCAACCTCATCTCATACTAACCGAATAGAGGACAGATCTGGCGACTCTGGATGCCATTCCAAAATTTTCACTATACTATCTTTTCTTTATATTCAATATAACTTATAGGTATCTTTGTTGAGTGCTTAGGATCATTCTCCTGCTGTAAAATGAAACCCTTTACAAAAGCTTTAGTTCAGATGTAGTATACGTCGTTACAGGATGTTGTATTATTGTTCTTTTCTCATAGTTCGTTTTACTTGAACCAAATGTCGTGATCTTTCTCCTCTAAAACAACCCAACACCATCACATTATCTCATCTATGCTTTAATGTTGGTACAACACAATCCTCTTTTATTCTCTCTCTCAATTTTATATGCAAAATCACTCAAGTCTACGCCCCGAACAATTGAAACTATGATTCATCAGTCCATAGCACTTTTTACCCAGTCTTTGAAGCTGGAGGGCTTATGCTTTTTGTCACTAACAATCGTTTCTTTTTGTTTTGGTTTTGCAGAAATGGCATTTTCACTTAATGCAATATTCTCAAAACAGGAATCAGCTGTCTGAACTTTGGCAGGGAGTAGTGTGTTAACTAGTGTACTTATATTAACCTTCAAGTTTGACATGTTAATGCCAATGAGTACCATATGTGTTTGGCTGCAATACCGACTTTGGATATCAATGAGAAGGCGGCAGGAAACGAGTTATTAATTCATCGGTAAAGGAGAAACAAATTACTAAAGACGCTCCGAAAATGATCGAATAGATCGAAAGCTCGGTAATTTAAGTTTGGTTTTTACCAAACGCATTTATTAAAAAGAGATATGAACATAGAACAAGTTATCTACCATCTACAAGCTAGACTAAAAATGACAGTACGAAAAATAGAAAGTTGCCAAAGGATATTTATCAAAGCGAAATATACTCGTACCATGGACTTCAACAAATTTGCATCCAAGAAAGACTACTACCCATCAAACTGACCGGACAAGGAATTAGTCACCTAGGGAGAACAAATATAATTTGACATCTGAAGCGTGTAGGAATCTTAGACAGCCGAGAGGCGTAGCTTAGTTTGCGTCGAACGTTAGTTAGGCTTTATTTGTGTTGCGGACGGGGTCAAAATTTGTAGATAGCAAATCAGCTCTACTTAAAAGAGGGCGGAAAAGCGATGTCATGAAATGTCAAAAAGGTGTGATTGCATTTGGCCGCACCAAAGGTTATCATGTGAAAGAGATGGCGGAATTTGGCAGTGTTTCAACGAGTACGCTCATTCGGATTTACAAGCAATGGCATAATTCCACAAATGCGAAAAACTCTCGCCAGAATTGCAGACGAAAGAAGGTGCTGACAGACAGGGACCGTCGTAGAATCTCCAGGCTTGTAATTGCAAATCGATTGGCTTCGAGGCAGGAATTGCTATAAAACGCCAATTCTGGTCCTTCACCACCCATTTCAGAAAGAACATTACACAGGGAATTCCATGGTATGAACATATGGAGCAAAGTGGCGTACAAGAGGCCCAAACTATGATTACAAGTGACTAATTCTTTGTTCGGTAAGCTTATATATATATATATATATATATATATATATATATATATATATATATATATATATATATATATATATATATATCACGAAAAACCTGTAGCTCAGGAAACATGTTGAGGAAAATGATATGCACGACTGAGCTCTGAGGGTTTATTTCTGAGCTTTCAGACCCAAACTAGGGACCTCCTTCAGATAGGTATTGAGTGGAGTGGAATCCAAACAAGGAATGGTTTAGGTTCGGAAAGGACACATGATTTATAGCCTGGAAGCGGCTGTTGGAGTAGCTTTTAGTTTGGGAAAGCACATTAAATGAGAAATAACACATAATTAATCGTCTGGATTCTGCTGGTGAAGTAGCGTTGGTTAAGCCTTGGGATAAAATAAGGATAAGCCTGACTTTATGGGCTAAGAGAGATTAAAAGAACATATTATTTAATATTCCACAATAATGTCGTTATAAACATATTTTTTTTAAGGGGTAAGAGTGATTATAAGAATTATTCTAGACTGTTGTAGCAGCTGGGAATATCGATGTGTCGATTGATGCTTCGAGGAACTATCTGCTCTTCTTGTTTCTGGATCGTCTGAATATTCTGATTCCTCCCCAAATCATGTAGTGTTGTTGGTTTTTCTGATGTGAGGAGATTGCCGAGAGTGAGTCATTCCTCCGGATTGCCCTCTGGTGTTCCTTTATCCTTGATCGTAGTTGTTTTCCCGTTTGTCCTATGTATATCGCCGGGCAATCGTTGCATTCAATTCCGTACACAACCCCAGCTTGTTCTTCAATTGTTTGTTTGTCATTCACCTTTGTCATTTTTTGGCGTATGGTATTCGTCGGTTTGTGTGATATGTCGATGTTTGTATGGACGGAGGAGTCTTGCTGTTATTTTTGATGTCCTTTGTATGTATGGGAGTGTGATTCTTTTGCATTCTGTTTCATCATCGTTTCTGTATCTTGGTCTCCGTGTTGATTTAATAAATCGGTTGAGGTAGTTGTTGGCGCGGAAGACTTCACTGAGATGTTCCTCCCCTTGTTTCCGTAACTGTAGGTTACTGCAGTGTGTTCTGGCCCTTTTATGGAAAGCGTTGACCGTGCTTTTTCTGTGTGTGCGGGGGTGAACACTGCTAAAGTCTAAAACATGGTCTGTGTGAATCTTCTAGTAAACTAACTGACATTATAGTCCTTAGGAATCTTTCCTACACTCGAAATGGTAGAAATAATAACGAGAGAGGCTGAGCGGTGACTATTCGGCAATATCTAAGAGTAGAGAATAGTTTCGTTCAATATTTTAGCCTTTATATTTAGAGTACCTTTTGCTGTTGAGGGATTTGGTTCATGGTATAAATCTTCTACTTCTGTTTCACTTAAAGCATTGCTGGAACTAGTGCTACTTGCAAGGACAACTGTTTTATTGAATCAAGCCACTTGTCGTCTCTTTTTTAGCACCATTTTTTCTTGCTGCAGTTTTACTTCAAGTTTACGCTGTTGTTCCTTCTTATATATTCCAATCATTAATCTTTTTCCTCCCGCTCTCTTTAAACGAAGGAACTCTTTATCTTTTTCATTGGTTATTATTTCATTAGAATTTAAATGAGCAATATCAAATAGCTCATCTAGAATTTCCTTCCATTTCTTTTCTTCTACTCTTGCATTCAAGGATTCTTTGTCTTTGCTCTTTCTAAGTTGTCTCCAGTCATCATATAATCTATTAAGTTTCTTTACTGCATTACAATTGTGAGGTGTTGGTATTCCAGCTTTTTGCCACAGATCTAATACATCACTGATAATTATGCGACTCAGCTAAATTACAAAGTAAACTTTAACGCGATAACAGAAATATGCTTTTATAAGGCAGAAAAACACATATATAAAACAGCCGCGGCAATTTCTTTCAAAAAAGTCGTCTTTGTTCCTATTCAAAGTCGCGGAAAATGGGCGGTGCGACTTTGCTTAGTCCGACTTTTTCAAAACGTTTGCGACTTCGAAATTCATAGTGCGGCAAAGTCGTAAACTTCAGTTGAACTTTTGGTTGTCATAGTGAATCCTATTGAAATTATTGTAATTGGGTAAATCAGGAACACCTTCGCACAACCTCTTCTTCAGACCTCAAGCAATGCACTACTCATGTCAAGTGAGCCTTTTGCCATGCCTCAACCTCTTGCAACAATTGTTCAGCTTATATTTCTTTAGTCAAAAGGAACTTAAATTTATATTATATAATGTATGTGCATTGAAAATGTTTGTAATACTAAAAATATTACTGACAAATATACCTGTTTTATGCATCATCATAATATATATGTGTGTATATATATATATATATATATATATATATATATATATATATATATATATATATATATATATATATATATATGCGGTTAGGTAAGTATAATAAAAATTCCTTAATCCGCTAGAAAAAGTCTCCTGGAGTTCCACAAGAAAAAAAATAGAAAGGCGAATCCATGGAGAAATTCACATTCTCCGTTTTCTATTGAAGTTAAACGTTAGCTTATACTAAAAGGCTTCTTGAAATTTCTCTTTTTAGAAAAATGGATAGTTGCCAAGTCGTATAAGTAACGCTCCTGAAGAGGTTTGAGGAACTCTAGGAGACTTCTCTTGCGAATTAAGGAATTCTTATTATTACCCTTAAGTTTTCAATTACATCAAATTACGCACTTAATTTTGGGACACCTGGTATAATATCACTTAATGATACTACAGGCTTAAGAATCAGTTGAATTTCTAGTGAAACCCCTAGGAAAACCACAAAGAGAGATGACTAAGCCATCATCAGCATCTCAAAACAGGACTGATACAAGAGAGCAGCTACGATTTTGCGAGAAGTAAATGAAACTATTGGCACTCTTGTCTCCATGAAGTCTATTATGCCACATGAAGCAAAGATCTTTAAAATCTCGTATACCAGAAATCAGCCATAAGGACAAAAAAGCTAGATTATCCTTCGCCAGTAAGCACGTTCTATGCACAAAAAAACGAATGGTTCTGTAGCGTACGGAAAGTGCAGGCGAGCGGCTAAAAAGCTTCGCTTAAAAGAAAGACCCTTTCCAGAGACTCAGGATGGCCGAGTGGTTTCGCTGCTGGCTAACAGTGGTCCAGTGACGCGGGAAGCTGTTTGCAACTCTCCTCCGCTACTTTTATTCTTTCCTTTTTCTTTGGCCCCTCTCCTATTCACCTTTATCTACAGTCCAAAGTACACTTCAGTGATGAATAAGAAAAAATTGTATAGTTCGGATGGCAGGGGTTCGTGTGTCGAAGACCTGGCAAAAGATTATGCGCAAACTGCGTGAAGAGAAGCGTAAAGTTTGTGGACGAAGTGTTATGGTATTGGGGATAAATTCGGCAAAAGTTATTGGACCACTTGTCCGCTTGCATGGCAGAGTGAATGCTTAGTTGCTAAAGAACTTCTTCAAGTAAATTTGTGCCCCACATCATAGCCGCATCTGCCCAGGCTGACATTTTTATGCAAGATACACCACCTTTCCACACGGTAAATTTGGTGAAGAATTTTATAGATCAGGAAGAAGTAAGTGTCATGGAATGGCTGGCCTGGTCAGACCCCGGACCTCAATCCGATTGAAAATTATGGAAGACACTAGGAGAGAGAAGTAAGGTGAGCGAAGGAAGGAGAGAAACCAAAGTACTGTCGAAGAACTTTGGGAAATATTACAAATTGAAGGAGAAAAATAACACCAGAAGAATGCCTTCGGTTAGTGCGTTCTTATGGTAGGAGATGTCAGTGCGTAATTGATATTTAAGGCCTACATTCCAAGCACTAATAAATTGTAACAAGCAAAAATTATTTGTAGAGTAACATCACATTGTACCTTCTAAACTACGACTGTTGTATTATCTGTTTGGATCTTTTTGACCACCATATTTTTGAAAAAAGAATCTTTTGCACGTAACTTTCAGTTTCATCAATCTTATGATGTACAATGTATATGTAAAGCTTATAGTCATGTTTAGTTTATATCTGTAATTTATCGTGATTTAGTCACCATTATTGATTTGAAGCTTCTGTAAGTTTTGTGATCGAAACCTAAGTGTCCGAGTCATTATGGCAACCATATTATATATGGGGGTAGATAAGAGTAATAATAACAATTCCTTAATCCGCTAGAAAAGCTCTTGGAGTTTTCTTCATCCCTATTCTGGAGCGTTACATATACGAATTTTCTAGCGTATTAAGGCATTATTATTACCTTTATCTAACTGCATTGGCTAGGACGTTATTGTTCATTTATCAAATGTATATATATATATATATATATATATATATATATATATATATATATATATATATATATTATGAGGCTATGTTTGGTGACACATGCTTTGTTAAAGTCAATAGTTAGTTTGCAGTTGTTAAGCTGGTTTAAAAACTTTAAGAGCCTTCTGTTAAGCTTCGAGACGACGGAGCAAAAGACCAATATTTTCCATGACTATATTTCCGAGACATCTTTTGATCTCCTTTTTTGGTGTTTTTTTTGTGTTTTTTTGTAGTAGAAGGGAAAGATTCATCGTTGTCACAGGCCCATCTCCACTCCCCTTTCCCGAATGTGAGAAACTGCCTAATCTCTGTGTTACGACCTGTATGGAAGATTACGCCAGTTTACGGCTGGTAACTTCGTCTGTTACAACTGGAGAAGGCGTCTTATACGTCTGCAGAGGGCACGAATGCTTGGAAGGTCGTCTGATACGACTGGTAAGGAAGATTACGCAACTTTAAGGCTTGTAACGTCGTTTTATACAACTGGAGAAGGTACGATGCTCGGAACGTCGTCTGATACGACGTTGAGGATGATAACGCCACTTTACGGCTGTTAAGGTCGTTACGACCTAGAGAATTCACGATGGTCGACGGAGAAGGAGAGGACCAGTTGTTTGTGAATCGGTTATGTCGAGTTACACGTGGCAGAAGGACGTAATGAGAAAAATTCAAGGTGGTGGTGCTTGCATCAGATACTGCACTTTTAGCTTCGGCAGATAATGTACATTTGTGTGAATTTCTGAACTTATATTTCATGTCAATCTGATAATCATTTAATTATTATTATTATTATAGTAATTATTATTATTATTTATTTTAATAATAATAATATATAGTACAGTTTGAGTTAGATTATAGGTAAGGATGTAATCCTAACACTGCTCCCCTTTAAACCAAAAATGGGAGAATATAAAAAAACTGGACCAAAAATGATGATGTTTAAAAGCACCCCCCCCCCAAACAAAAAAATTAAAGCAGTTGAATTAATCATATCATAAACAAAATCCCTAAAAAATGCTATAATATTAAAATGTAAACACAGTGCTTGCTTCAGAGTAATTAACTTTGGAGGAAGGACCTTGACAATTATATCATTCGAAAGAGAATGTAAAACAAAATAAAGGTTTCAAATTTCGTTAGAATCGGCAGAATAGTTAGAATGTTATTACAAAAAAAAACGGGGACCGACGACCGACCGACATGGTGAGGCAGTTATGTACCATGTCTCCACAACTTTTTAATCTATTCATTGATAAACTACTAAAAAGATTGACCAGGAATGGGAATAGGTAATATAAATATCAACCGTCTAAGATTTGTAAATGATGGGATAATAATGAACGAAAATAAAAGATCTGCAAGAACAGCTTGATGTTACGGCAGATTATGGAAATGAATCAAAGATAAAATTTATTCAGAGCAAAGTGGAAGTATGAATGATGGATGGGTATAGGAAATGAGGCATCGGCATTTGCGAGAGATTAAATGTGTTTTACAAGAAGGCAGTTAGAGGCGCTAAGAAAGATTAGAATGTTAAGGTGGGTTATTACAAAACAGGCAAATGAATATATAATTTTAAGTGAGCTTTGTATGGGGATGAGAGTTACACGCAATTTTATATGCATATAAGGTACACAGGGTGAGCAAAGGCGGAATATATTATAAATATAACAATTCAGAATAAGGTGTCTAGAATATGTTTGGGTGCACAAGTTGTAAGGGTAAAATATTGAGAGGAGAGGTAGGGGGGAGCAAATGGCACGAGGGAATTGCAAAAAATGAAAATGTGCTGCTTAGTGTAGGTACTTGGAAAAACTAAATGGCGCAAGCTGGTTATAATGGACACAGAATGACCATAGGACAGACATGGAAGAGAGAATAATCACGGATAATGGTAGTAAAAGAAGACAGGGAAGGGAATTAAGACGGATGAAGATGAATAAATGAGTCAGTGCTCACATGGAGACTCCTTTAACATAGAAAATGACTCGCCTGTGAAACAAACTAAGCAAATGGACGAACATAATATCGTTCGAGATCATGAGACACTCAGGCGAGGAGTAAAACAAAGCAAAAGGAAATACGCTCATAAGAACTTAAGAAGGGAGAAAGCGGATACATGGGAAGTATTCCTCTAAGTAAGGGAATATAATTGAATTAGAAGCAATAAAGACAACGGAGGATAAATCTATTGCGTAAGAAAGATTACTTAGCTTAGCTAAAACTATGAGAGAATGGAACAGATAGAAAAATAAACAGCCACAAACATTTACATTTTCCGGATAACAATTTCTTTTGTATGGTTGTACAATTCCCGTATGTACAGGAATGACGGGGACCGAAATTTCTTTTACCAGTATATCAATGAAGAATGAGCGAATGGTATTTAATCTCACATGATTTTGGGGAAATGGTCAGGGACAGTAATTTGATTTAAACGTCGGAAATCTATGCATTTTTCTTTGATACTAAAATCATAGGAGCTGATCAGAGGCTGATCGAGGGTTGAATTACTCCACGCTCAAGCATCTCCTTAACATGTCCTTCTACAATTTTTAATTGAGATTGGAGAGTGCGATAGGAAGGTATGTATTTTAATTTCAATGTATTTCTATTTCAAAAGGAACTATATTGGTGCCTCCTAATGAGTCTCCAGAAAGAGCAATCACATCCTTTTTTTTAGTTAAAAGATCAAGGAGGGCTTCCAAAACGTGAGGGTCCTGGAGCCCATGGGACTTCTGAAGGGAGTATTGTAGACAATCCTGATATCTACATTTTAACTCTAAAAGGGTTAAGTTGGTAGAATCGGTGATACGATCAATCTTACGGCTATGGTTGCCATCAAAATCTACAGAAAAGGCATGGCCAATTGCTTGGTTTTTGATAAGGGTAACAGGCTTATGGCCTTAATTTATACCAACTATAGGAATCATAGATTCGTTAGATTTAGCAATAAATTAGGCTAAAAGAACATTACTAGTTATGTTACCCTTATCTGTGATGACAGCATGGAAGTTTACCAAAGGTTGATTATTGGAATTAGCCGAGATGCCTGCGATTCAGCTTAAACTACATTGGTTAGGCAGTGAGGGTAGAATCTTGTCCTATAAAGTTTTACATTCCACCCTTTTAAACTGCCATACATCATTCTGTCTTATTCATAATTATTAGGATTATTGGGCGTCATAGTACTGTGACTTGAGTTAAAATTAAGTTAGCTTGCTTAAAAAGGATTATGAGAAGGCTGACCAATTGGAGTTTTAAGGGATGCAACTTAGAACGACATCTAACAAAATGCCTGGTGAAGCATATTTCTGATTCGCTTAGAATAAAGAAATCATTCCCTAACAGAATGTCGACATCAAAATTCGCTCCATTATCATCAACGATACAACAATGAGCTGGGTAAATTGAGTCATTGGAATTCAAAGATAAATCAATCTCTCCATAAGTAGTAATATTATTGCCTGTTACGCCACTCAATTGAACAGTAGGCTGGGTTATAATATATTTATGCCATGTATAATCCTTTAAGCACTTTACTGTTCGTTGTTTAATTTAAGTGGAATGTGTACCTGTGTCTAAAATGGCTTCAAAATCTAAATCATCCATATGAACTTTAACAATTACAAGTAAGTCTAGATCTAAGTTCCTCTCTCCTATTACTCTAATTGGGAGATGTTTTGTTTTGTCATTATGACCTACATGGCTTGGAGAATATGGGTCGTGGTTCGATGGTTGGAAACGTTCTGCTAAAAAAGGATTGGTAGACCTGGTCTGTGGTTCATGGTTGACTTGGAGCTCATTAGGTGCGGGGTCATACTTTGAGGGATAAGTCAGGTGAGTGTTGTATTCTATGTATGTAACTGTCATATGGCGTGGGTGCAGAAGGGTGGTCTACATACCTTATCCATCGATCATTTTGTCAAGGTGGATCTTGTGTATAGGGATATGTGCAGCTTGGTTGTGTTTTTTTGTGTTTTCTTAGTTGTTTTGCTCTTTAGATATGCTTTATATCCCTCCTTAGGGTCAGCTGGGTCTGGCAGACCCCGGGTTGTACCTTAGCATGCTTTAGGAAGGACTCCTGTCCTGAGGTGTAGGGGGTTACTTTGAGGTCACTCTTCGTTTCTGTGCCGTAAATTTGCAGTCGGGTCTGTGAGACCCAGGTGTACCTGAGGCTAAACGGTGTACGGGTCTGTGATACCCAGGAGTACACATAGTGGTGGTGGTTTATGATTGTGTAGAATTATAGGTAACTGAACAAATTGTTGTTGTTTCTTATGAATATCAATTAATATTGTGTACATGATGCATATTGTCACTGCCTTTCTTACTAATGTTTTTTTTAATTTTAATTTCTGGTGATGTGATGCTGATAAGAACAATGAATATATAAAAAGAACAGTAGTGAAAACAAATGAAAAGTTGATGAATGATGTCTTTATACAATATGTGAATTAGATGAGTGCTAATATTTTTTTTCTTTCCAGGTAATATATAAATATTTTCTGAGAGAAAATGAAAAAATAAAATAAATACAGACATAAATATATAATACTGAATAGCAATGGCATCTAGAAAAGAGAGTGACTGACAGTTCTGATGAGAAATCTATTGTTATGAGTGATATTGAAGATGAGTTAAATATTGAAACAGATCATGACCGTGATAATATGATGGAATATGTACCTACACAAGCTGAGTTATTAGAAAGTGAGAGTAATGATGGGATACATCAACATGTTGCAGATATGAAGAGCAAACGACCTTCATTCAAGTAGTCACCTAGGAAACAACTACAATTACTCTCCACTCCTACGGGTACTGGTCCGTCCACAGCTACTGAGAGTACATACAGCTGCAGGTCATGGAATGGCAAGTGTACTATACACTTTCATTCGGTGAAGAAGAGAAATCGAGCCTTATGGTCAAATTTAGCAGTAAACAATTACATGGCAAAATGACCATGTCTAGTCAACTCCTGCAGCAACCAGATGGTCTACCAGAACCCACTCACGCAACATTTTACCAACCATCACAAAGAGCTCTGTGTTGCTACAGTGGGCATTGGCATCATCACCTAGCAAATGTTTTGAGTTTCTGTTTGATAAGAACATGATTGACAGGATAGTAAAATGGACAAATCAATCCATAGAGAGGTTGAGTGCAGCACACAAAAATAAGAACACCCAAACAATCTATAAGACCTATTATAATGAAATAATGGTACTTATTGGGATCCTCATTATGTCAGGGGTGAAAAAAGACAATCACGTACCAACAAAAGGGATGTTCTCCAGAAGTATTGGACTTCACTTCTACAGAGCTGCAATGGGCGAACGTCGCTTCTGCTTTCTTTTACGAGCTTTACGCTTCGACAATATTGACACACAAGAAGAAAGGAGGAAGACAGATAGATGCCCTCCAATAAGAGAGATCTGAGACAGATTCATCAGCAAATGCACAGCTCGTTATTCCCCTGGAGAAATCCTAAAAATTGATGAGCAGTTGCTTGGGTTTAGAGAAATATGTCCGTTCAGGATGTATAATGCCAACAAACCGGCCAAATATGGCATAAAGTTGATCAGGGTTTGTGATTCAAAGACAGCGCCATATCTGGGGAAGCATAAACAACCTCCACATGGTTTATCATGAGGACACCATGCCACTCATGTCAAAAGAAATATCACAGGTGACAATTGGTTTACATCTGTTCCATTTTTAAATGACCTCGAAAACTACAATCTGACAAATGTAGGAAATGTACGGGCGAACAAGAAAGAGATACCGCCACAAATGACTGACAAGGGCAGGTTCGCCAGTAGCCAAAGCGTATTTGTGTTTGATAAAATATATCTATGGTTACTTACAAAAAATAAAAAAAATTATAGCAAGAAGCTTGTCTTGTTGATGTCTTTCATGCATGACCAGCCTGTCATCACGAAGAAAGGAAAGGTATTCATCATCATGTCTCACAATGCCACAAAAAGAGGTGTTGACACAGCCGACCAGATAAGTGCTTATTCATCCTGTAGTAGAATGACGAAACGATGGCCCCTTGCTGTGTTTTATGAAATGGTAAATGTTGGAGGTATCAATTCATACATTATTATCAACGATCTGGCACATGAGTTGATCAAACCCTGGGTTTAAGACGGCTTGAATTCCCAGGGCAACAACGACACATTCAAATGATCATCACATCAGTATTCTCTTATCTCAACATGCTAACAAGGATTGCTCTTGATGATGAAACAAAGAAGAGGTGTTCTATCTGTCCTGTCAAGAAGCACAGAAAAAACAAATACAGGTCCATCAGCTGCCAGAAGCCAGTGTGTCTGGAGCACAGCCGTTTCCTCTGTATAGACTGCGAGTAAACCAAGGTAAGAAAACTTCATTGTACAGGTCTAATATAAGACATACACGATGCATGAAGACTCTGATGTACTCTACCAGTAGTGCCTGAATGACCCTTGACGCTTAGAAAAATCGCAAAAAAATAACAGTAAAAAAATCGACTCAATTTTGTGCTCCTCCCTTGTAGGTTGTGGGTATGTTGTTTCTCAGTAGACCTTCCCACCATGCTGAAAATCCATTAGTTAAAATCTGACATAGGTATTTTAAGTTTATTGTGATTTATTTTTTGTATATGGCTAATGCCAAAAAAAACCATTAAATATTTCACTATAAAGTTATAATTCCACACTAACTGTAGATACTAAGGAATTCATTGAATAAAACACAGTTTGCAAATTCAGTATTTTATTATATACGGGTCTGACAGACCTAGGTGTTCCTGCGGTGTGTGTAACCACAGAGGTGTACCTGAGGAGGGATATGCCTTATCTCTATAACGAGGTTTGTCACTACGTCGGTAGCCATGTTCGCAACACCAAGAACAATAGGAAGGATATATGCACTGAGCAAGTACATGACCATGGCTGTCACAGTTAAAGCAAAAGCGAGGTTGTTGACGTTAAGTCTGTTCTCTGGGTGTTTGGAAGGATGTTCGCAAAGTTTTTTCAGGTTGTGTGTAGCTTGGTGGACGTGAGGATTGATTTATATTACTGGTACTGGCAGAAGTGTTTGTATTTTGTTGAATTCTATTCACCGGGGTTTCTCTGACCTTTCTGGAAGGGGTGTTAGGTTATTACTTGGGATTTTATCTTATTAAGTCTCACTTAAGCTTTGGTTTATGTCGAAAATCTCCTGAAATTTATTCCTTGCAATAGTTGGTAAATTTTGGAAAACAGTGGTAATGTTAAATTGATTGTATGCTGCCTTAAGGGCTTCTCCCCACATTTTATGAGAAAAGTTTAAAAAGTCATTAAGTCCCGATTTTCTTCTTTTTTCCATCTAGCTTGGAAAAGAGCAGTTATAATAGTTAATGGTTGGGTTTGTGCTGTGTCCTTGTATCATGTTATCAACTGTGTCTTAAAATCTAGCCAGGTACTAACTTGGGCTAGTTCTGGGGAGTAAGTTAGTGCATCTAGTGTATTCCCTTCCTTTGGATCAATAAATCTACGTGCCTCATTTATCCTTATGCCATCATGTACAATGTTTTCTCGAAGAAAGTGTTGGTCTAATAAATTAACCCATGGTTGAATCCTTGGTTCTGTAAACTTGCCATTGTTTGTGCTTTAAAAAAAACCCCACTATTTGGGAGGGCCATAAAACTGCTGAGGTTTATGTATGTGGGTGGATGTTGTTGAGCTTCGTTTGTGGCAGTGGTTGTACCAAATGCTTGGAAAAATCAGGAGTGGGAATAATAGTAGCAACTGTGGAAACCAGAGTTGTCATTGTGGTGTCAGCATTTGTGCTGACAGGGATGAAAGTCGGAGTGGAGTGGGAGATACTTGAAAACCTAAGAAATCGTTAAATTCACTCATAAGTTGGTAATTAACCAAACTGGGAGGATTACTTCCTAACTAAATATTAATTTAAAAATAGACTGAAATATGATAAAACTTAAAATTTAAAATAATTTTTAATTAAAATTTCCACTTTTATATTATAGTATATTGTGGTGTTTTTTTATGTTTGAATTGTTATTCATTTTTCTTATCTTATTTTTATTTTCTGTAGAGTTGATTCGTTTTGATTTTTGTTTTCCTCTTTAGCTTACTTCAATTAGATTATGTCTCACTAATCGGTTGTTCATGGGTTTGGTATTTTTTTTTCAAATCGGTTAACTTATTCGGGTATCTTTCCGGTATTCTTGTTTAAGTGACTTAAAAGGTTCTTTTGTTAATGGTCATGTAAATTTAAAGATTGAACTTAAGTGAAACAAAGATGTTTCTTCAATTCTCAGCCTATGTCTTCCGCTGAGGAATCGAATATTAAATGAGTTTCTTGCTCTGATGTTCGTGTGCTCTGCTTTATTTTCTCCGCTTTTTTCTTAATGTTATTGAGCGCTTTTATACCTGCCTCTTGATGCGGACTTCGCTTACTTCCTTCTCTCCTTCCAGTGTTAGTAATTAGGCAAAGAGCTTTTATCTGAATCCTCTAGTTCAAGTTTTTTTTATTTTGATTCACTATGGATTGGAATGGAAGGGTACAGGAGAGCCTCCATTCCTAGTGTCACAAAAGTTTTTCTTTCGTTCTTCATGCTAAAACCTCTTATACTGTATAGTAGGTTTAGCTTCGGCGTTGCCTTTTTATTCTTCTCCCTATATGTTTTTCTAGCCTCTTTGTGTTATCTTTAATCCCAAGACTTTAACATATGTGTGGTATCTGTAAATCTGGTTGTCAACTTAGATATCTGCAATCTTGTTTCTAGAGATTGGAGCTATCATAAATATTGTCCTCTTGGTTCTTATTTTCCAGTGCCTTTCGTAATTGTTGATGTTCTTCTCAGTATTGAGCAACGAGTAGAAGGTTTATATCGCCAGCGAACTGTATGTTTAGACAATCAGATATTTATAGTGGTGGCAGGTCTGTTGTATAGATGGAATACAGCGTGGGACTGAGACAGCCCCCTTCCCTGCGGGACTCCAGCTTTCAATTCGAATACTGGTGGTGAATTCTTATTAATCATCACGTATGATTTCTTGTATGTTATGTAATCGCAGGGAATTCTCTCCAGATTCATGTTCATCTGAAGATTTAAAATCTTATGGTGCATACCTCTGACCCCTACTTTGTCAAATTCTTCCTCTACATCTCTTAAGGCTCAGATCAAAGTATTTTTTCTCTGCTTTTGCCCTGGCTATTTTTCAATAAATAGACCAAGTGCCATCGTGATGTCCTGCCTAAATCCGAATCCTAACTGATAATTATTATAGAGGTAATTTTCTTCGAGATATTTTCTCATTCTTCGATTAAAGATTTTTTCGAAACTTTGCCCATAAAATTCAAAAACGGTATAGCCCTATAATTTTTGAGGTGACTAAGTTGTTTTACTCGGTTTCGAACGCAAATCGTTTTGGCTAGTTAATAGCTATCCGGGAAGTAACCGGTATTTAGGCACACGTTACGAGTATAGATGTTTCTAAATATTTCTTTGATGATGTCCGCTACCATGGTAAGATTATTTCTCGTTATTCCTGTGGGGCCTGGCGCTTCATGCTTGAATGATTGAAGTTCTGTACCCAGAACTTCTTCCCTTTCGTGCGCTACTGTTGGTATTGGTGTTTTATTCGCGATGTTTTCTCACTAGTAACTGTAGACAATTATTTTTTATATCTGGATTAAAGTCTTCGTTGTCCTCTGCTGATATGGCGGAATACATGGAATTCCAGTGGAACCAAAATAGTTTTTCTCTGGTCGTCTTCATGGATTTTTCTCCCTGTTCGTTTATAATAGTTATCTTGTTTCTCGCGGATCTGCCTTTAAGATTTTTAGGAACCTTATTTTTATTTTAGACTTATTTCTACATTTATTATTTTATTGGGTTATTCCATATATGGCCTTGCTGCGGATCGTATCTTCCTCTTGTTGACTCAAGGAATTTTAATTGATCCTTTATGTGCTTATATTACGATTTTTTTCTTCATTTCTTCAGGCCACTGAGGGGGGGGGGTGAAGAGTACGTAATCTCGTTCTCGTGATGTTTTCTATCGGACTAATGATTACAAAACAAAAGAAAAAGGGAGGAATTTCTATGGCATTACTTAATTGTTGATATCTGGCTTGTTTTGGAATATTAGGATTGCTTCAGCCATCCGCAGTCGGGCTGGATCACTTTCACGGGCTAGTATGCTGCTGTTATCATTGAGCGTAATCCTTGTGATTTCAATGCAATACGATGACTAGATATGGCGCTCGATAGCGCCACTCTCTAGGTGTGCAGGTAACCATTTGACAGCGTAATGGTAGCCATGCCAATATGCCGCGAATTGTGATGCTTACAGGCACCAACACTGAAGTTAATTGGTACTTGACATAAAATTCCTGAAGGAGGTCTTTAGCGAGGGAACCAACTATTTCTCATACAAAAGCTGGCTGTTTTCTAATGCTTGTAGTAGAGGAGAAGATCGAGTTTGGACTTAGGTGATGTAATAGAGAGGTTTCTCTTAACTATTGACTTTATTATTTTTTCATCACTTATGGAGCTAGTACTTATAGTAGCTTGGTTGTAGAAGCAGAGGGGTCTAGTTTGTCAGTGACCGTGCGAGCAGATAAGAATATTCTATTTATTTTTATATAATAACACCGTCAATCTCTGCCTGAGGGTAACCATTGTTTAACAAAGGTTTGGAGATGGGATATCCTGACCACATGCAAGAATATTTCTCAACTGTTTGCCTTCATTGCCCTTACCATTGCCTCACTTTTTTATTTTGTCCTGTAATGAGATATTTATTTTATATTTTTAGATTTGTTTTCAAGAGAAAATTTTCTGCATTGTATAGCGAATCTTGTAATCTTTTAGTTTTCCATAGTGTCGCATGTCTAAATTTTTTGTCCTTACGTCTTGAAAAAGTGTAGGAAAAGTTTTTGAGTAAGAATAGAGTGGATAGTACCGACGAGGTGAAGTGAGGAAAAGGAATGAGTTCGAAGTTTCGATAGTTTGCTGGGTGACCAACCATCTGTTTACTTTTTTGGTATATGAGTTGTGGCCGGTCTTATCTTAGCTAATTGTGAACCAGGCTCTTGGGCCTGTTTTGCTTCGAATATTTTTCTTATGGTGATATTGGACCTTTTACTTTTTATAATTTGGTTCCTTCGTTACATTTTCCAAGCAACTTTTAATTAAGTATATAATACTTCAAGATCGTTTCTTGTAACGTGTTTTCCACTCCTAAATTTACCCCTATTAATTTTTCGGTACCTTTGAGGATATCAATTTGTCTCATTTCGTCTTCTGATAGGATTGTCTCAAGGCTCTCTTAGAGCTTATAAGATCTCTTATGTAGAGTTACATTGAAGGGTTTGAAGGGAAGTTGTTAATGTCACTCGATTTGTCGTCTACTTTCACTTCTCACACTTGTTATTATAGAACGCCCTCGTCCTGAACGCGTGGTAGTTTTCTTATAGTTGTTTTATACATGATGTTTAAGGGTATGGTTTAGTATAGTAGAGTTGACTCGGCTAGGGTGTTATATATTTTGAGTTTGTTGTTTGTACTCAGTCCTATGAGTTGAAAAAGTTTTGTTAACTTGCCTTTTGCCAAGTTTTCACGTTCATTTGCATGTTTACTAAAACCGTACATTGTTATCTTCAAGACGATTACCTTTTATTCGTAGTAATAACAGTAATCTTTGTCGTCGACTACACACTTTCTCCCTAATGGAACAATCTAGAACCTTTGTGTTAGTTCGAAGCTTCCACTGTCGTTCCTGGTTATTTATGGTCTCAATTTCTGCCACTGTTATTCGAGCAATCGTTAGTGCGTGTATGTATGGGATGAAGGTGAGAATGGGCAAGTGGTCCGCGAATTGAATGTACTTGGTTGTATCGTTTATGTGTTTGAAATATATCTGGTTATTTTTATATAACATGGAGTTGAGACAATCCCCCTGTGGTACGTCTTGGAGGATCTTGAATTTCGAATCATCATAAACCTGTACAGAAATGTATTCCGTACGATATGTTACATAATTGCACAAGAACCTTGTTATCACCGATAGGAGGTTGATTTCTCTAATTTTCTGCTCGTGTCCCGTTTGCCAGACTTTATCAAATCCCAATGGAGGTCACGCAACACCATGTCGATACAATGTTTGCTGTGCTTGAAATAGCTATTGTTTCCGTGAGAAGAGCCAGAGCAGTTTTTGTGCCCTTACTCTTACGAAAACCACGCTGGGTCGTGGAATTAGATTGTTAGCCTCAAAGTGTTGAATTAGTCTGCTGTTAATTATTTTATCGAGTAACTTTTTCGGCCAGAAGTTTTGAGGGCAGTTTGGAGATTTGCTCGGTTTAGGCAGGAATTTTAGTTTTAGTCTTTTAGCATATCGTGGAATTACCCTACGCTCGTTAGGCTTGCTTCACACCGTGCCTTTTGTTTTGCGAGGATGTGTGATAGGGTGGTTATCTCGTCCAAATGCTCGTTTAGCTGGGTCACTATCCTCCCCTCATGCTTCCTGTCAAAGTCTTCATTCTCTTTTGGTTAGATGGTAAACACACTTTTTAATTGTCCAAGTAAATTAGCATCTAGCTTGTTCATAATAATGAGCTTGGTTCTTCTTTTTCTCTTGCCTTATGTCTTGTATATTATGTTCCAAAATTTCGTGGTGTTGGTTTCGCCGTCGATAGACTACGAAATGGTCGCACCTCTACTTATGATTATGCCAATGTTTCTTCTGGCTGAGTTTGTTTATCGCACAATCTTGGTCTCTCTCTGGGCTCTCTCTGGGCTCTCTCTGGGTGGCGGTGTTTATGTTTCGTGCTTTGCTTGATGTTTCTGCGACTGGCGGAAGGTATCTTGGTTCTGAATTGCTGTTGTGTTTTGTGCATTTATGATATCAGCAGACAGCGGGTCCTATAGGAACCACATAGATTCCAACCCGTTGATGATCAACATTCTCTCTAGCTCCTTTGAGTATGTTCTTAGTTAAGTAATCCTTAAAACATGAGCATGAAAGATACATGCAATAATTTTCACCGATTTCTCCTGCTTAATCTCGATTACGTTCCTGGTTGAGTGGTATTAGTAGGCTGTGGCTGTCGCTAGTTTGGCCTATGTACAATTCTGTTTGTATTCATCTTTTGGTTTTTTTCCTGATTCTTATTTTTGATCATTTCCTTCTCTATGGGGCATGGCATGGGCATTGTCGTGTGGCTTTCGCTGCAGTTGACACAATTCTTTACCTAGCTGTTGTAGCCTCTCCAAGTTTATGATTGTGAACTGCATTCTCAACATACCTTGGTATCCATCTGTGGACATTCTCTTGATGTATGCTTCTCTAGCGCACTAGAGTTGAAGCATGTAAGTAGGCTAATGAACAAGTCACTTTTTATTTATTCCGGTGCAATTTGGCCTTTCCTTGGCTTTTCTAGTCAAGGTTTCGATAAGCTTCCTGCTTGTGCGGTTACCTATGGAGACTTGAGCTTCCCGAACGAACACGCCCTAAAGAGTGGTGATAGAAGTCAATAAGTAATAAGTCTATCATCATCCATCAAGTCACGTGGTCTTGATATCGTATTGGTAAAGTCTCTCCTAGTTTCTTGTAGTTTGCTTCTTGAAAGGTAACTAATCTTCTGAAGGTTGCTATGAAAACCTCTTCGAAGTGATTGTAATTAATAAATGACATCCATTAGTTTTTATAGCTATTTCATTTACTTTATTACCATTTTTCCTTTTGTAAATTCTTTAAAACTATGTTGAATATTACCACAAGGTTATGTATAATGCTCCCTGATTAGTCAATTTCTTTGTTGTGTTTAAATATGTCTATATAAGTCACCCCATATGAGTCCATTACTCAGTATTTCACGGAAATGACCACAGGTAGGTCGACATACGAGTACGTCTCGGAAATATGGTGATGGAAAACATTGAGCTTTTGACCAGTCCTCTCCTGGCTTAACAAAAGGCTCTTTTCCAAAAGCTTGAAAAGCATTTAGACAAGCTTTACAACTATAAACTATCTGTTGACTTCAACAAATCAAATATATATATACAGCCTTGGCAAAATTTATGGAGTATTTTTGCGTATATTCTATCAATAAAACACGCGACTATCTGATTTAAAAAATAATTAAATCGAAAAATCCCTGAAAAAATTGATAAAATGTTCCTCAGAGTGACTGCCGGTATATTCAGCCTTTATTCTTAGCGGAATAAAACCAACCTTAATTAATCAGTAGAGTAAATGCATTAAGAATAACTGACTAAAATGAATGAAGATGAAAAAAAATTTAGTTACACCCTTATAATTCTCCTTTAAGTCCTAGACATTTAACTTATCAATAATCTTGTATTTTGGGTAAATAAGTGAACACCTACCTCCAGAAATTGGAATCTCGGGATCCATGAGAAACGTCCAATTGAAAAGAGAATCGTCACTCTCAAATTCAAAGGAGTAGAAGAAGATGGGAAGGTCGAGTTTAAACTTAGTCAATAAGTGTGATAAACTCCAGGCTCCCGATTTCAGGAACATCATGCCGGTCATCTGGAAATAGGCGTAACATTCGCTTTTAGTCAAGTAAAAGGCTTATCCTTGAGTTGTGAAGCCAGTGGTATTAAACCTGCTTTTATCTTCAATGAAACAAACATAGAGTGACAATATTGACAGAGAAAATATGAAGAGACTAATGGATTAGAGGGATGGACACTGGGAGGTAAAATATTTGTTTTACAAATTAGTAGGGAAAAGAAACATTTACCCCATGCAAGAAATGTTCTTATTTCAGAAAGATAATAGTAGACAAAATAAATTAAGCATATCAAGAACCATTGCAAAAGGATGAAGGCTAGCGTAATGGAAGAGGAATGGTGCATTCAAATCCTTTGCAAACTAGTACATACGTTTAGCTTAAATCCGGTAATTACTTGCAATCAGCAATAATGATCGAAGTAAGCCAAAGCGAATAGGTGGCAAAAACCAAATGTCTCAAGTGCAAATTTTACATTGCTACAACAAAAAATCAACAATAAGAACTTTACTTCATCTTGGAGAAAAGAAAACAAGAAGAGTGAAGCAATAGGAACTGCGAGTGAGAAAGAAAAGCTTTACTTACAATTCGCTTTTACGCTAAATGTTGAAGTATTTGAGTAAAAGGATTGAATTTCAATCTATTCAGAAGTAACAAGAAAGCAGCAGTGAAAGGAGGATCATATTATAGATGAATGATAAACTTCCAAGGACTCTTAATTCATCAGTGAGCGGAAAATTTGCCCCTATCGCAAAATTAGACCATCGCTATGAAGTTAAGATATTCAATGGGAATAGCTTCGTTATCGGTTTTGATGTCGGATTATGAATCACAGTAACTCAAACTTACGTCAACGAGTCCCCCAGTCATGGAATCCCAGTTTCCCATTTCAGCGTACTGTAAGAAAGCTATTTTGAGCGAATGCGCCACAGACCCAGTCACGTCGTTAATTCCTGCAAGGGTAAGAAACCCGATGAGTAAGAGTCTTTGCGGCCGTCGTGTCGGGCTTTGCCACGCAAAGGAGCAAGAACAGATCGAAGGGAAAAAAATATATTTATTAAAAGTTCATTTTTTGACTTTAGAAATCTTTACCTCTCACCCCTATAGTCTATTCCATTTCATGAAAAAACGAAGTAGGCCAAATTTTTTGAGATTGGATTAACTAAGGGTGTGCTCACTGAAACTGAATTTTGTTTCTAAATGTCATATTGCGATGAAATATAGTGCTGATTATTGATAATTTAAACTCACAAAATTATTAATATTACATTTCACCAGTTACAATACCTGGAAAGTGGACACTGGTTAATAGCAGAATATAGAGATCTCTAATAAACAATTATAATCTTGATTAAAACAAAATTAGGACACTGCAGTTTAAATGTGAAATTGTAACAACAAAATAAGGTCTGATGTGGCAGATCTTCACTACAGTCTAACAAGTCCTTGAACAACAGTACTCTTACAGCTTTCGGTGCTCTCTGACGTCTTACATAATGAACTGTGTATGTTTTTCAGTCTTTGACAGGAGTCCATTATACTCCTAGATAAGGGCTATGCCTCTCTCTGCAGCGTCATCAGTCACTGTCAGGCTCTTCGCAATCTACTCTGCGGCGATGTATGTTTTGTTGTGGGACAGGTACTGGGATCTTAAGTTAAAAACTCTAGACTGAGATCTAAAATATCGAAGAACTTCCGAGTGTTCTTTGTGGCAAAATCGCTCAAATTATTCATTTCAATGGTCAGAAGACCAACATTCACATTCTTCAGTGGCTACTGGTCTTCTCCGTTGTCCAGGGCAGCAAACATCGTCTTATTCTCAGCCGCAGCAGTGACAGCTGTATTAAAGAAGGCCAGTGCTACCAGCTCTTCACTCAAGCACCAGAGGTGGTTGGAAAGCTTCTTGAGGGCACTTTTTGCAGCTCTGTCATCAGCAGCAGCTAACTTCAGGAGTTTCAGAGTTTGGGGGTGCGCAGCTATTGGGAGACGGCAGAAGAACCAAGACTTCACATAGTACTTCACTCCAAAGACATAGAGTTGCTTCATGCCTTTCTGTTCCTGTGCGGTTAAGCTAAATATTTCCCGGAAGACAAAAATCTTCAGTGCATAAATTAGTCCTGCCATACAGCGAGGGCGATGCAATGCCCCTGGTTTAGCAAAGTGAACTCCTCTAGTTGGAATTCCCTCAAGTAAATGATGGTCAGTTCCAACATATCCCGGTAATCCTCCCTGGGATAACTTACTCCAGTTCTTGTGAGCAGAACCCAATAATGTTGCCTGTCATATTCGTTAAAACACTGGTAACACCAGTGTCATTGATTCCTGGCTTGTATTTAGCCAAGGTCATTTGGTGCCAGTAACTCTTGAATCTCTTGAAGATACCAGTATTTGGACCGGATGATGGGCTCATGGTGGCAAGAAAAACTCTTGCAGCAGTATCTCGTGAATGTGATGGCAACATGCCAAGTGCAGCAGGTTTTTTCCCATCATCTGCTGAAACAAAATGCAAGCGCCATTCTTTCTGACTGTGTTGCTCTAAGTTGTGTCGAAGCAAATGAAACTAATCTAGTTATCCAAACAATAATCTGCCACGGCTTCAGATATTGCTTCCGCTATTGCTTGACGAGTTCCAGCTGGCAATTTGGGTAGGCAAAGCAACTGTTCAACGCCTTTTCCAGACACAATGATGGGGAGCCTGTCCACTTTCTCGTCTCCTGTCAGTTCAGCCATCAGTTTTCTGTCCCACTAAAGTGTTAAGGGCTGTTTGGGAGAAAACCCCTGTTTGAGATCTGCAGAGCGATCCTTACGGTGTTGCTGACGAGTACGGAGAAGGAGGATGGAAGAACGGCTGAGTATGAACTCGTCAACAGTTGACCAGAAGCATGAAGCATAGCAGAGAGAGTGTGTACCGCGCGATGATCACTGGTCTTAATTCGATCCAGGGCTGAAAGGAAGATTGGACTCAGAATGCTTTTCTTTCCTCTTTTACGCTTTCCCGCAGTGCTTGGCCCTACTTCTGCAGTGGCTCCTTCTGTCTCACTTTCTCCTGCTGATGAGCTACAGGAAGAATCCTCCAGGGTGACACTTCCCTCATACTGAAAAGCTTCGTCCTGCCTCTTTGCAATCCTCCGTAGCTTTCTCTCTTCTTGTTTTTCTTCTTCTTTGCCAGCTTAATGTCAACTCCTGGCATGCTTCCTCGCCTCCCCTTCTCTCATTGTGCCTTCAGGATTTTTTTAGCCTCTGTGATCTTCATCATCTTTAGTGCATCTCGGTGGCCTATGTTGAAAAGATCGATCAAGGTGTCGCAAAAGATATACTCAGACAAGTGTTTATGATTTAACCTGATAAGGACCACCTATTTTGATCCACTCTTACCTGGAAAAATTTGACTTTTAACCTCTCATAATTAAAAAGTCTATTAAAACAGCATTCTTTGTCCAAATTGTTTATGTGATAAAGCTTTTAAAAGAGTTAAAAAATGTTTCTGGTTATATCTAGGATGACGTTGTGAGTAAATGTGAGCCATGTCAAATGTTTTATATATCATAAATCCATAAAAAAATATTACTTTTTTATACGAAAAGTTACAGCTGAATAAATATGGCCCTCCTGAAGATATACATGCTTCACAAACGACACTTTCCATCCACTACAGCAATTACCCAACAGGCTAACTAAATGTGTGTAGGCATTACGGTTCTTTGTTAAAGCATGTTGGATTGTTGATATTTTCTTATGTCTAAGTGCTATAAAATGTCGCACTAATGTGTCAAATTAGCCATCTGCAGTAATGTCATTAATAAAATATTTTTTCAAAGGTGTATGATTAGTATATTGTGTAAAAGTGTGTAAAAGCCTTAACTTATAACTTTTAAATCGCGTCTTTTGTAGTTCAAGGTTGCCAAATATTTGTACAACCAGCCAAAACCCGCGGAAATACGGCACGACTGAAATTTCCAATGTATTTAAGAGCACCTGTGCTACTCTGATGATGCAGGACGCCCCTTTTTCCCACTCACTGAATAAGCAGCTCTGACTTTATCAAGAAATAGGCCACAGAAAATAACATGGTCAAAACCCGCGGACAGCTTTTTGGCACACGTGGTAAGGCATAAAAAAACACTTATGCATTGACCACACCCCAAATGATAATATATCAGGCTGATAGTTTGCATATATTAATTACTAGCAATAAAGAAATAGATGAGATGGTGAGAGGTTGATATTTCCTAAAAAGAAAAATTAACATACAAATAATAACCACCCTCATATATATATATATATATATATATATATATATATATATATATATATATATATAAACATATAGCGAGCGAGTTTGTTTGATGCCTTTGATTGTGGCAGGGGTTACCTGTTCCGGATTGGAACAATATTCGTTCCCTGTTACATGTTTCGAGTTCATTCTTAAGTGTCCACCAAATATGTTCGTATTTGGATTTTATAAACGACTTGTTAAAATTAACTTTATTTTGAACTTGAGATTTTATGATGAAGGGCTGGAGCTTGGTGAATCCTATTCACCGAAGTCGACGGATCACAACGATGAAGACGAAGTTTGTTCTTGACTGTGTTATTAATGTTCTTTTATATGTGTAGAGAAAGTGTGCGCACCCAATGGGATTTTAAGGGAAGGAGTTTGATTGAAGCAAATATTTGATCGAGAGAGAAATAGAGAGAGAAGAGAGAGAGAGAGCAGAGTCCGGTTACCAAAGGAATTTGACAGAGAGTTCGAGGGAAAAAGATAACAAAGTTAGAGGGGCAGAATTATCAGTGCTACAAGCTGGCGTCAATAAATAAATGGTTGAATGACCTTTTTGTAGCGACATAGTTTGTTGATCTAAGAGACGAAACTTCGATGGGACAAATGACTTGGCAATGACTAAACTTCGATGCATTAAATGCCCTGAGAAGACAAAGTTGGATGCGATAAATATCAAGACTAGACAAAACTTCGATGTGATAAATGTCGTGATTAAACAAAACTTAAATACTATATATGTCTAGACTAGATAAAATTTCCATGTGGTAAATGTCATGACTAGGGAAAAAATTGATGCGATGAATTTCTTGTCTACACACAAATTCGATCTGTTTCTAAGTGTTGAATTTGCAAAATTTGGATGGGATAAATATCTTGACTAGAAAAAAATTCGATGCGATAAATGTCGTGAATAAACAAACTTCAATGCGATAAATGTCGTGACTAGACAAAAATTAGATCCGATAAATGACTTGACTAGACAAAGCTTCGATGCGATAAATTTCTTGGGTAGACAAAATATCAATGCGATAAATTTCTTGAGTAGCAAAACCTCCATACGATATATGTTTTGACTAGACCAAACTTTGATGCAGTAAATTACTTGACTAGAAAAACTTCGAGGTGAAAAATGAGTTGACTTAACAAAGGTTCTATGTTATAAATGTATTGACTAGACAAAATTTCGAAGCGATATGTCTTGACGAGACATAAGTTCGTTGTGAAAGAGTCTTGACGGATCTTTTGGGTTTGTTAGACGGTCTCCGATTTTTTAAAAAAAAATTTGCGTGATGCAGTCTTACACGCTAATTTCAAAAATCAAAGTTATCTTTTTAAGAAATAGACAGGTTAAAAGTTATCGTTGAGTTGGTTTGGGTTAGGTAAAGATAGCATATGTTCACATATTTTTTTTTACCGATTTATTCACTATAGCTTACTTGCTTAGGGAAGTCTATCTAGGTCGATGATGACGGATGCCTTCATAGTAGTCTCAGTTGGTGGGTGCGCACGTGACTGTGGAGACCGATGCGGGAGCCGCAGCGGCATTCACAATCAGAGTACTGGAGGTCTGGAGCTGGGGGTGTAGGAGGCTGATGTGCCCTCTCGTGACGCATATGACGACACTCATTCCGTTCCATTTGGAAGTCGGTCGCTTATTGAAGACAGACCAGAACACCATGTGCTCTATCGGAGCTGTAGCTTCGAGATGGTCTGGGTTGATGCGTAAGTTCTTCAGTGTCCTCTTGGCTTGATCTATTAACCTCTCTTTTGGGCTACCTCAGGCGTGCCTCACCTCTGTCACTTGTCCGTAGAGGGTGCGTTTTGACAGACGATTAGCGGGTATTTGAAGCACGTGTCCCACCCATCTCAGCTGTCTGCTAAGGGGGAGGGACTTAATAATTGAGATCCCAGTAGGATCAAACATATCAGTGTAGGGCACGCGGTCTTGCCAATTTAGACCTAGAATTTTTTTGATTTACTGTATGTTGAAAGCTTTCAGGAGCTTGATGTGTTTCCGGTACAGAGTGAGGTTGTAGTTCTAGATCAGGCGTTTGCTGATCCTGCCGAAGGATGCCGTTTCCTTGTTGAGCCTCCTGTTTACTTCCTCTCAACAGAGCAGTCGGCTGATATCACGCTACCAAGGTAGTTGAAGTGAGGAGAGATCTTGAGTTCAGCTCTTCTGACCTTTATAACAGTTACCACCTGCAGAGCAGCACCGGATCTCTGGTACATCACCTTTGTTTTGTCGGTGTTAATGACGATCCCAAGAGTACTGTAGATGTTGTAGATGACATTCATTGCTTCTTGTAAGTTTCCAGGGGAGTGGGAGACGGTATAGGTTGAAAAGACTTCCGTCGAGGTGGTATGTGAGACCAACACCACGACCAGGTGGAAATACTCCCCGGAAGAGGATGGTGGCTGCAGCAAGGCAAATGTTTAACATGAAGGGGGCAATCACACACCCGTGTTTAAATCCAAGCTTCACGTCGAAAGTTATAGTTTCCTTGCCACCGATGACCAAACTCGCCTATATGCCGCCATGGAATGCCCTGGTAACTTCAAAGAATTTTTCAGGGCATCCAAATTTCTACACAACGAGCCACAGCATCACCCGGTTGGCCGTGTTGGAGACCTTCGTCAGAGCAATGAAGGCCAGACATAGATTTTGGTGCTGTTCACGGCACTTTTCTTGTAGTTGTCTAGCCATGAAGATCATGTCCACGGTGCCCCACTCTCTTCAGAAGCCACATTGGGTTTCAGGGCAAACTTCATTAACAATGCGTTTGTTCACTCGTAATAGCAGCACCTTATCCAGTACCTTACCTGCAATAGCCAGTAAGGAGATACCCCGGCTATTTCCACACAGTGTTCGGTCACCATTCTTCTTCTAGATTAAAATGATTCTTGCGTGTTTTCACTTTTTTTTGCAGTTTATAGCCGTGAAGATCATGTCCACGGTGCCCCATTCTCTTCGGAAAACACATTGGTTGTCATGGCACAGGTCATTAACAATGTGCTTGTTCACTCGTAATAGCAGCACCTTAGCCAGTACCTGACCTGCAATAACCAGTAAGGAGATACCACGGCCATTCCTACACAGTGTTTGGTCACCCTTCTTCTTCTAGTTTAAGATGATTCTTGCGTCTTTCCACTGCTACGGCACGAGTTCAGCTTTCCACATCACAAAGATCACTTTGTGGAGCCGGATGTGCAGAGCGTCACCGCCGTGTTTGAAGACCTCACCAGGAATGCTATCGACGCCTGGTGACTTATTATTTTTTAAGCTACGGATCGCATTCTTGATTTCCTCGGTGGTAGGAGTAGCATCCATCTCGTTAAAGGTAGGCATGTCTGAAATGGCACCGAGCTGTTCAGGGTCACAATGATTACGGTTGTTATAGATGATGCGGACTCACCGTGGAATCTGAAAAGTTTGCGGTCTCGCTTGTAAACCGAAAAAGATGCAAACACTTTTTTCAGCAGCATAATATCGTGCCAAAATCAATGTCATGTCAGCGTAAGCATGCGATGCGTATAGTTATTCGTGGTCAGTCTGCGGAGTGGCACTGCTGTAAAAGCAGCTAAACGAGCGTATTTGTTTTAGGAAAGGAACGTGGTTTGATGCTTGCCTTCTTTCTTTATCGACTGTAGCTGTATTAATCTGTACATGAGCGATGAAGATGAGTACGATTAGATTTTGTAAATAATAACTGGAGATAGGTGAAAATGCTGCAGTTGTCTCCAACACTTACTTGCGTGAGGTGTGCGTGGACGATATTCTTACTAAGCTTTCTCATAATGGTGGTCTCAATAAAACGGTTGAAATTAAGGAAACGATAAATTCACGGAGAAAGCATAACAGGGAAAAAGTTCCTCCACAAAAGTGGGTTCTCGTCGGGATAGACGGGAAACTCGTGAGGATTGCTCTATGCTGTTCAATCAGGAAATCGTCAGACATTAGAGGAATATGTTAAAGCTTCTATTCAATCTACAGTCGCGGCCAATCAATTTGGAAAAAAACCTGTTCTTTGCCTATTACGTGTAAAATACCTTCTGAATATCATTTTTTCGGTATTAATATTGTAGGTAATTTGTGTGACTACTAATTATTCAGTATAACTTCGCAATTTTGGTAAAACTTTGGTTGGTGAGATTTCCTTATTAGTGGGCATCACACGCCTCTTCGTATGAAAAATCGTAATTTTTCATACGATTAATTTTAAATTAATAAATAATCTTCTTTTGTTACAAAATAATTATTTTTTATTTATTATTACAGGGGTGGTTTTGCCAAAAGAAAAACGAAAATTAATAGTTTTCTTACACCCAAATGGCCTCAATCCAAGGAAAATTGTTGCTAAAGGATCATTAAAACTTTCGAAGAGACACGTTCAGTAATATGAAAAAGGCACCTGGTCGTCAACCCGTGCCCTCTGATCGACAAGACAGAGTTTTAGTGCGCAATTCTTTGAAGAATGGAAGTGCCAGTAGCCAACAGCCTGCTAATGAATGGAAATCTCATTGTGTTAGCGCTTCAGCTCGAAGAGTTCGATGGCAACCTCTTATAAAGGGTTTTGCTTCACAGAGTCGTGCCAAAAAACGTTTTTGTCCAAGAAAAACGTCAAGGGCAGAATTGCCTTTTGCAGGAAATATAATAATTGGTCACGTGAGGAATGAAATACAGTTATTTTTTTCTGAAGAGGTACCATTCCGCCAGTTTGGCGCATCTGGATAAAGGCTTGTGAGAGGGAGAAAATATGAACGCTATAAGGAGGCTTGCATCGTTCCCACGG
Source organism: Ceratothoa steindachneri (assembly GCA_963969495.1). Classification (NCBI taxonomy): domain Eukaryota; kingdom Metazoa; phylum Arthropoda; class Malacostraca; order Isopoda; family Cymothoidae; genus Ceratothoa; species Ceratothoa steindachneri. Next base: position 135,337,080 of record OZ018318.1, on the reverse strand, counting down.
TCAAACATCCTGAAACGATTCTTTTGTGGGGATGCTTTTCTTCAATGGGGGTCGTTTCTCTATCAATTTTGCCAAAAAAATACTTCTATGAATTCAACATAGTATCAAAATCTCTTTATTGACCATCCTCTTCCAACCATTGAAAGGCACTTTGGCGAGGATAATTGCATTTTCCAAAAAGATCGGGCACCTTGCCACACTGCTAAGAGGATTAAAGAGTATCTTAGAGATAAAGGGATTGAAATTTTGGAGCCCTGTCCGGGTAATTCTCCAGATCTCAATCCTATCGAAAATTTGTGGTCCATCCTCAAAAGACGGGTTGATAGAGAAAAACCAACAAATGTTGAACAGTTGAAAGTGCTCATACAGCAAGAATGGACGTCTTTAAACATAGAAAGGGTCAAATCATTGGTTTCCAGCATGCCCAGCCAAATCGAAGAAGTTTTGAAAAATAGGGGTCATCATTCCAAATATTGAGAGGAAAATAACTTCCTTTGTAATAATAAATATATTATCTATATAGTTCTAATATTCTATTATTACTCCTCAATACACTTGTATGCACTCAACGAAATTAAAACTTTGCTTTCCACGTGCATAATTTGGGTGAAAAATAATAATTAGCTGTTTTGCCAAAATCATTGGCCGCGAATGTAGAACTACAATCTTATGTGACATGTGAAAGTCGTACAGCCAAAAAACAAATATTTCGGCGTACAATTTATAACACAAAGCAGTCAATCATACTAACGTGACTTATTTAGGAAGATATTTCCGAGTTTAAATGTTAAATTAATTTTCATATATGTATGTTAAATATTTAACAGATAATCACTTCATCATCATCACTAACTATAATTTAAGAAGGGTTTTTTTTGAGTATTTGAACAGTAATTTCATCTTAGTTTGGTTATGATTTATGTTTTTTTATCAAAGTTATTTCTAATAATTCTTTTATAATATAAAAAACAAAATGGTGAAGTTCAGAAATAAATATAAGTATCGAAATTTTGTGAATTTTATAAAAACCAAAGAATTACAAATGGTGAAGTTCAGAAAATTTATTTTTATATATCTTCTTCTATTCTTGAATAACGTGATATTTTAAAAGGGGGGAAATTTAGTTTAGAGTTCCTTTTTAAAATTATTATAATTGGCGAAGTTCAGAAAATTTATAAAAATTTAACCATGGCTGCTTTTTTTTAGATTTTAAATTTTAATATCAAGCGCAAGCTCAGTGGTGAAGTCATTGCCTGGTATGTTCAAATTACGTATATTTACCTCAAATAACCTAAACTAAATTGTTAATTTAAAATAACTTAATCTAACCTAACCAAACCCAAATCATATTTGAAATCAGCGCGTAAAACTACACCATTGGCAAAATTGATAAAAACAAGGTCAACAAACCTAGGTCGCGTGCTCTCAATTATTTCAGTAATTTCGAAAAAATTCAATGAACAAACGTATTAACAAACCTATCACCTGACCTGAACTTTCGACCTTCAAAACTCTCCATAACTCATTGAAAAGTAAAATGGTTACCACCCGACCGACGGACAAACACAGTAACTTATAAGAGTCGATGTGATAAATGTCTTTCCTAGACAAAACCTGGATGCCAGAAAGAGGAGTTTGGTTTCATCGAGAATCTTTTTTGTCCGTAGAAGCCATTCACTGGGCCCCATACTTGACCCTTTATTTCGTACTTTGGATAGATTCGCTAAGACAAGATGAATAGGTAAGAAACGCTATTCGTCTCTTGGCCAGGACGAACTTCATGACCCGATAATGAAATGAACATAAAGATTAGCATGACAATAGCTGATAAGCCAGATGGCACTAGGAGCCATTCGTCGTCTGTTCGGGAGTTTTCGGGGAGGGGTATTTGTTTTTACGCCCCTCAGCATGTTGGTAAGAACCTTCGTCATACCGGGGGAAAGGAACCTCTTCCACGTCTGGGGTATGTCGATCTCCTCGACGCATCCTCCTTCATGCTAGATTTCCTGGAGCAGAGGCGATGGCTGTTAATGCACGGTGAGATAACGCTGGTCTGGGTCAAAAATGTACCTTAGGTTTTCTGTAGCGTTTCTTAATAAAATTGACCTCCTAAATCCGAATCTGGCATCCGTTTTTCTTTATCAGGTCCAGTTTGGGCGATACAGGGGCTGATAATAATTTTATAGTTTATACAGGTCCTATTTTACATTTTGTGTACATTTTAAATAATGTTAATAAGTTTATATTTTTGCAGGTTAGAAATTGCTTAGCATTATAATAATAAGAATAATAATAATAGTGGTTGAGTTAAAAATGAACAGAAAATGTAAGAATAGCTCCGACAGATTTTAAATCTTTGTATCATGCCTATTTTGGAGTAAGGCGAGGAGATTAAGATAAATGTTTTGCACCAAATATTTGCTGCAAGGGATCCTACATAAGTTTAAGACGCTGGAGTCAGGGCCTCAGATCAGGAACCTGATGAGAGATCAGCAGTTTGAGGTATCAATGACGTACATAGAAAAAGATACCTAGAGAGTTTTCAAAGTTCTAGTTAACAATTCTCTAGGCAACAAACAAGCACAGAATATGTTGCCCTGGTCAATCAGCTCCTAGCAAGTCTCAAACATTTGGGAGCTCGAATGTCTATAACGATACACTTTTTACAGTCCCATCTGGATTATTTTCCCGACAATTAAGGGAATTACAGTGAATAACAGGAGGAAAGATTACATCAGGACATAAAAACAATGGAGTCCAGATACCAGGGTAAATAGGACGTAAACATGCTTGCTGACTACTGTTGGTATTTGAAGCGTGATGGACCAGATGAGAGGCACAAACGAAAATCGTCAAGGACGTCTTTTCTTGGAAATTAGAATTACTTTCTTTATTATGTTGCATTCTTTATTTTTTTTGTTTTATTAAAAGGATTATAGTTTACATACGTCCAGTCCTGTTTCTATGATATAACAATAATAATGCATACTGAGAAAATCTGACCTGATTGAACAAAAAAACACAAAGAGAAAGAAATACTGAAGAACATAAATTATTTTTTCAAACGCAATCTTGTGTAATCAACGGGGTTATGATTGTGTAAAGTGTGATGGTGACCTCATAAGATATTTCAAACCACACAGGATGTTCGCTTTGCTTTCTATTATTGGGTCACAAAGAGGCTTGGAGGAAAGGGGGGGCGGGGTTAGGAAGCTTGTGAATGGATTTTCTTTCTTCAGGTTTGACCATTCGTTGAGGGGATTCGTAGAGCGAAATAAATCAGTGAAAGTAGACAAAATAGATAAAATTTCTTAAAAGTGCTTAAATAAAAAAGAATAAAATTAATTCAATCTCACCGAACGTAGTAGTAAGAAGCGGCACGGTCCCATGACTCAGGAAGTAAGTGTTGTTGATCAGGCCGCGAGGCTCCAAAAAATTCTTGTAAATTACTGAAGAGAAAGAAATAAGTGTCTCTCACACACCTACCTAGCACGTAAAACCCACGCAAGAACTCTATATTCTCATTACCTGCATACATGCGCCCATACCCTTACACAGAGGAACATATCTTGTGGATAATTATCTGTGTCACAACCGGAATTGTAAGACCCGTAAATATGTGTGTACGCATTTGCACATACATAAGGTAAACCCTCACACTCATATGAAGTGAGAGCGACCCCTTAATTCGTGGTCTTCGTCGCGCATCCCCAAATATTTGGTCCCGAGCTTCCATTTGAAGGATCGGGAGGATAGAAATCTAGGCGACCATCAGCAAGGGAAGACACAGGCGAGGAATAAATGTATCTTATAAATTAGAAAAGAGTGTAAATTCTAATGAGGAAATTTCCTCTGAGGGTGGAAAAAATGAGTGACGCTAGCGAGAACGATGAGGGGATAGCCGTAATTTCACGCCCTGTCATCCCAAATGTTGAGGCTGCAAGGGCCACACGCTTTGCCCAGGCATCGGTAGGAAGCTGAGGCTTTATGTGCGAGGCATTAACTCACACCCAACAAGACCCTAAGCTGAACGGGTCAAAACTTAGCTACTCGAGGAAAGGGACGGGGGCTGAAACACCTAGGAGGATTTGTACATAGATGAGAGGGCGCAATGGCTGCCGAGCTAAGAACTTGTAACCCACTCCGTGCAAAAAAACGCATCGGGACGCGGCGAGGAAGGCCATAGAGGTGACGACTTCGTGTGAAGAGACGAGAAAATCCCACGAGGAGGTAACGCCAGTCAGGGTCAGAAACAAGAAATAAAATATAAAAGACATCTCTTGCTCTCTCTCTCTCTCTCTCTCTATCTCTCTATATATCTATCTATATCTCTTCCTTTCATTCATTAGTCGAAGATAAAGTCTCACATCCGAGGACGAGGGATCCTTCCTCCCGCACTGCACCGACAATGAGGGGCACCTTCAAAAACCGCTGGTTGGTGATCAAGTTGAAAGCGTCGTCAGGGATTACCACCAGGGAGGAAAGATCTGGGTTCTGGGCCAGGAAATCCTTCTGAATCACCGGGCAACTCCCCTTGAATCCCAGCCCAGCGCTGAACTGGTCATTTATCTGCAATGAAGGTCATAATTGGGATAATTACTAAAAGTGTAACCGTGCCGTCAATAATGACTGCCAGATTTATTAAAAGGATTTCAGAACTCCCCCACTTAAATTTCCCCTATTGAGTAATTCCTCAAGGATAAGTGAGAGGTAAAAGGTACGGGAGAGCTGCGCGTCTTTCAAAATCTGTGGTGGTTTATGGCTTCTGGCACTTTATACATGTTACTCATGTTCACTTCCGAGCGATACACATATCTGGCGCCTGAAGCAGAGGAACGACCTCTCGATATCAAACTAGATCGAGACTACCAGGGCTTTATTGCTTCGATATATACCCATTTTACCGTTTCTTCGCCACTTTCTTTACAGCCACTTTCTCACCCCTCTCTTTTGACCGGCGGCTAATAATCAGGCTAGTTGCTGACCAGTTTTTATTCACTCATCCCTAGTTGAGGCCAGGAAGGCGGAGCGGGGAATTAGTCCACCCCTCCTTCCTGACTCTGGTCGATGAGATTGTTATGCGAGAGGAAGGCTCATGTATCATGAGATGACCTCTAAAGGGTAGCGTGCCCCTCATCTTGCATGCAATACCAACCTTCAGGAAGATCAGCGCCTATATATCTTCAACACATCTTCACTCTTTCCAGTTTGCCGATGGTTTTTACTCTCCATTTTCGTTTGGGAAATCATTATCAAAATCGTTGTTCCATATCAAGCTCAACATCATCACCATTATAATATATACTTAAGTATCACTAAAATTTAACTTATTTGTTTTTTCAATAATTAAAACAAGTCAAAATTTTGCAAAATCTTGCTTTATTTCAAATAAAGAGAAACAGATTAAAATAAGCTCCATTAAAATCGGGCTTTCGTCTGTAAAAATTAGAGTCATTTTACATACCCTCCTGAGTAAACCTTCCTCTTTTTATATCTTTTATATTTTTTATGCTTTTTACATCTTTTATATCCTTTATAACTTTTATATCTTATATATCTTCTATACCTTTTATATCATTTATATAGTTTACATCATTTAATTGCTGAAAACAACTTCAACGGAGAACTTTGACATTAAATCGCATTTATATTTACATTTAAATTAGAACATTTTTAGTCACGGTCGGTCGGTCGGTCTCCGTTTAGCTTTTTATTTTGTAATAACATTGTAACTATTCTGCCGATTCTAACGAAATTTGAAACCCTTATGTTGTTTTTACATTTTCTTTCAAATTATAGAATTACCAAGGTCCTCTCAAGGTTAGTCCGGGAATTAGTGAAAGTTTGGAAGGTTGTAAGGTCATAAATCACAATAAGTGAGAGCACCCTACTTTTTGGTCAGCAGACCTTGTTTTTATAACAAACCCGCTAAACTTAAATAAATGTTCGCTATGTAGGTATGGTCATACGTACTGTATATTTTTAAGAGTGAAATCCTGAATATCACTGAATAGTTGATTTGACTATTCTTTCCTATCCCTTCGTATTTATAAATCGAGCAAAAGTTGAGGCGGGAATGTAATTTTGAAATAAATATAAGGAAAATTGAATTGAAAAGCATAAATATAAGTATGAAAATGTTGGAATACCTTCAGTAAATTACGATTTAAAATGCAATAAATGGCAAGATCAAACACCATTGATGCCAAGATCGATTATATTATTTAGGAAACGTACGAAAATTGGTAATTTTTCTTAATAGATCACAGATTTAGCTCAATTCACATTTTTGTTGGGTGAGAGATGCAAGATTTTGGCCCACGCCCGGCATTTCCGTGACTACAAGCAGAGGAGAAAATGAAGATCTGTTCAGTTCAGTGATGACAAATTCACTACTTAGAGAGGGGAGAGGGAGGCAGAAGAAAAGCGAATCAAGAAAATTGATCGAGAATGACAAAAATTTGAGAGGAGATGGACCTACAGAGACATCGTAGAAACCTTGAACGATCTCCTCGACGCTTTTCTCCTTCATGCACTTCAGGGCTTCACCTACAGCGTCCCCGTCGGTAGCTTTCCAGCAATTCACCTGCCTTGCTTGGAGCTCAAATGAGTCCTGGGGGTTAGGGTCGTGGGCCCAAATTTCCAAAGCGGAACCACTCTGCAGAATTATTCTGTGTATTGGCGGATTCGGATCTGAAATTAAATTTAAGTAATCGGAAAAGATTCTGGAATTCAGAGTCAACAGACGAAGGAAACTGGGAGTAATCCAAAGTAAAGTGTTGCTGAGTGGGAAGAGAACAAGGTGTAAACGAAACACAGGAAAGAAATCATTGGGTAAAACGAGAAAGGGCGACATGTGTTCGGTAACAGAAGTGATAAGTTAAATCTCATCATCCGCAAATTCCTGGCAGACCGAATTGATAATTTAAGCGTCTAGAAGCGTAGGAGAACTCTCGAATCTAAAGTGTGGAAAGCAAGGACGCAATTATTTTGTCTTCAAGCTTTCGAGACTACTCAAAGAAACCAGTTTTGCAAGAGTCTCTGTTTTCCCTCTATCCTTTTCAGTTAATGATGTGATTTATCACCATATTGCTACAAAATTGTCCAAAGGGAAATCATTGTATCTTCAAATGGATATTTTTATTAATTTCTCCCAATGAAAACAAAGCAACCAACTATGGAGGTAAAAAGATTCATGTGGGAAAAAGCTCATATGTGGACTAGCTTAACTCGAGATAGAATAATCTTAATTCCATCGCCTCAAAACTACTATAAAGTAATATAGTATTTTCCATAAGATATTGGATTTCAATTAAAAAATACAATAAAAGCAACAGCCCCCAATTAACAACTAAAATTCTTAAAAATTGAAGTAAAATTATTACAACATCTACTAAATGAAGCTGCTGCTCACCTTAGGGAAGGGAAGAACAGATACACACATGGTAACGATCAAGGGATGCACCAAATCCGTCCCAAATTTATCGAAACCACTAAAAAAATGGCAAACAATCTTTTGCTAAGGAAACATAACTCCTCAAACCCATCCAGGGTTTCAAAATGCACACACTCCTTCACCCAGGCTCATGAAAATTACGCCCTCTTAACAATACTCCTCCATTATTTTCAACTTACCCCAATGCACGCCACATCTTGGGATTGAAACACACACATACACATTTCATTTGTCGCACGACACCTTGACAAACTCCTACCTACATATATACACCAGAGAGACACTATGCAGAATTCGGTCTGCCACCACCAGTCCTTTAAGTACCACGAGCACATAACAACAACCCAACTATACAAACTCCCCAAAATAATGTAAACACATCTCATCTAATAGAATACAGCCCTAACACACCACGTTTCGTCAGGCATAGACATGTGGTTCAGGACCACTTTGGTGCCGGATTTCTCTCTCTCTCTCTCTCTCTCTCTCTACATATATATATATATATATATATATATATATATATATATATATATATATATATATATATATATCATTGGCAAAAATTATAAAGCACCCTATAAAATCATTAATATAATGCAATTAGACATTTGAGTTAAGTGAATTCAGTATGTATATCACGAGTATAAAGGGCGAGTAATTTCTTGCCGTTGGCAACTCAGAATTCCGTGTTGTCTGGAATCGGTTGTCTCTTTTTCCTATTATAGTAGACTCAGTTTTGCATCATCTATGAAGGAAGCAATGACGTGGCTGAATTTAATCATCAAGAATATTTGGAAAATACAAGGTGTGTTGCTTAATATTCACACCAAAAGCTCCAATTCCAAGATTTGCGAGTGTGTGTGTGTCAAACTGATGACGGCGCAGAAGATCAAGAAAGAGTTCGATAAGTCAGGCTGTGATTACTCAGGTACGGGAACTCGGAAACTTCTATCTCATCGTTCTGATACAAAAAAAAACCTCTAAGCTTTTCGCGGATATCCAGGCCATCATTGACAACGATCCGAACAAGTCAATGAGGTCCATAGCCAGGGGCAATGGAGTGACAGATTTTCTGATCACGCAGCTAGTGCATACCGACAGCCGCTACTACTCATGCAAGATGACAACGAGAAGGTTGATGACGAAGAAGATGGATCGCAAACAGCAGATGGAACGCGCTATGAAGCTTTTGAATTCATTGAAGCATCCACCATAGGCAAATGCGCTTTGGGTCTTCTCCGATGACAAGAATTTCTGCCAGGACCAAGTGGTGAACTCACAAAACAATTGCTGGCTTGCTGTGCACCCCAATTATGCACTCATGGATATTTACATCGAGAACCTGGAGGAATCTATGTGCTCTAGATCCAAGAGGTGACTGATGAAGGCCCTACGTGTGTCGCACAAACTGGGGGACCCATTATTGGCTCTCAGATAAATTATTTTTTTGATCACATCACTCGGAACATTTGGCCTCCTAACTTTTCAGACTGCAACCCTGTCAACTATCATAGGTTGGTGTAATTAAGAGAGGGAGAGAGAGAGAGATGGAGAGAGAGAGATAGAGAGAGAGAGAGAGAGAGACCATCAAGACCCCGTGCATCATAAATTTAGAGCATAGGTCAAGGATCACAACAGTTTCACCCAATATAACACAGGGCACCGTCGAGAATGCCTGCTCTAGGTTCATATGCCTTCTGGGAGCCGTGGTAGAGCAAGATACGGTGATTTGGTGGAATAAAATGAATAGTGCAGCAATCCTTCAAGTCTTAAACATGTAACTTAGGTAAATATATTTGTATAAATGAAATACCGCTATATTTTCTTTTAAAATTGAATAATTAAGATATTACCCACCGCACCCTGCACATTTATTTATTTTAATACTTAATTAGATGCCATTTTGAATTAATTAATTATTATTGGTGGGATGGGTCTCATCATCCAATACTCACAAATTTCTGACGCTATCTTTCCCCACTTTCCTTTAATTAGTTGATACTTTTTTATTTGTACTTATGGTACTTCTTATTGGTCCCCCGCCATCTTGCTTGAATATTTTCTGTTCTTCCCGTCATTCATTTATAATGAAGTACTTGGAATTTGCGTTTCCTTTTCCTTGTGGGTTGCTTTTAATTGAGTCATTAATTGGAATTCAGCAAAATTTATTTTTCGCTCAAATGACCCAATTAAAAGAAACATTGTTGAATGTTCATGTATAAGCCAATTTAATAAATTTAACATTTCCCCTGGCCTTTTTAAAATTGATGCTATGAAAAAACTCATTCTTAAAGAAATTAGCTTTGACCAATATTCCTTTTTTTTACAATTTTCATTTTTATGGGAACCCGATGTGTCAATTTAATTATTGCATTGATTTTGTGTTAACATTATTTTATTTCTCTTCCTCTCTCCTTGTTCCTCTCCCCTTCGTTTCAATTTACTTTTAGTGCCTCTCATATTCTCTCTCTTTAGACTATCGCTTTATCCGTTAAGTTAATCGTTTTAACACTTTTGGCTCTGTTCTTGACTCTTTCTTGCCTCTCGGTTTGACCTTGCCACCTGTTATAGCTAAATCTTAATGTGAATTTACCCATCCCTCTCCTACTTCCTCATTGGTCATTTCTTGTCTTAGAGGCGGTCCTTTATCTTTTACTAGCTTATGTATACCCTTATTATATTATTTTCCTGCGGGACATTGCCTTCATATATATATATATATATATATATATATATATATATATATATATATATATATATATATATATGTTAAATAATCAGACCTGGGCAAACTTTGGCACGTGTGCCAAACGTGGCAAGCCAACGACCTCTACTGGCACGCGAAGGCAAATGCTTAACTTAAGAAAACTAAATAGATCTATCTCCAACTTATTTTATATAGCAACCGTATTGTGTACAACCTGTTATAAATTGTGCTATCAGTGAGGCAGCAGCAGAAGTCTCATTGATGGTAAATAAATGAAAAGGTCCACAATTTTTCTTTCTCTAGTTTGGATTTGTTGTTTTCTGCTTGAAATGATAAAGATTCATTCTGTTTAATATAATATGATAATATGTATATTTTTAGGTAAAATGACTATCTTTTCCTTGTAATTTTTATGCATCATAAGGGGTTGGGAATTAATAAAAATAACATCTTTAATTTTATATCCTTTCATTGTGTTTTAGTCAAGTATTAGCACGTGAGAAAATTTTGTAGCAAAGATTTGGCCAATTTTGGCACAGCCACTTAAAAGATTGCCCACTTCTGGTCCGAGGTAATGAGAGATTATTAATTGACAAACATTTCAAGAATAGGGATTAACAGAAGGTACATTAGGGTGAAATTCTTATAAAATATAAATACAAATAAACATAAATTATTCTCTAAGCATAAAATAAGGAAAATAAAGAAAGATCTATGGGTTATAATGGACAACATATTTATAATTCTCTTTTAATTATTTGATCAAGTTTAAAGAGATTGAGAGAAATATTGAAATTATAAAATGTAGTAATGAACGATCATTCAACAATATTACGCTTAACATAGTCATCTGAATGGTAAATAAATATAGCAAACTCCATTAATAGGTAGGAAATTTCAGATAAATGAATAAATAAAGGAATATTGCATTCCTCTCTTCCTACATTGTATTTGCGTTGGGTTAAACCGACATTAATGATTTTCTTGTTTGTTTAAAGAAGCGCTCAAGACAAACTGCAACAGTTTTATTATTAAGATAAATCTGCATTTTCTTCATATTTAAATACGATCGAAATAGTGTAACATTTCAAGAGGCGGAGAATAATGGAATAAAGACAATAAGCTAAGACAAGATAATAGTTATAATTTAATGGTAGTCGCGTTTCAGATCTATAAAAGTTTTTTGATGAGCAGAATTTAGGCAAAAAAATCTAAGGAAACAAAGTTTATGTGAACTATTTAAAAGAGCTTGAAAAACTCAATATCCACTAATTCCATGATGACGGAGGACTAACAAGCCAGTGGGAACTTGGAAAGAACTTGGATTTCGCTTTTCATTTTACTTGTGAGATGTGAGTGCAATTATTGCTCCATTCATGCGCTACTTTGAGTTTTCCATATATATATATATATATATATAAATATATATATAAACTTTTAGTGTAAATATTTTTTTCTCTTCTCTCCTATATCGCTGATGATGTTTCCAGTTCAGGTCAGAAACGTTCAGCCACTAAATAATTAGAGCCATTACCTGGGTCTTTATATTCCGGTTACGAATCAGATTCCAAAGAATAGATCAATTACAAGAACTATTCGGAGAATATACAATGGAGACACCCTTAGGAGATTCTGCGCATTGGATTTATTTGCAAAAAAGCTGGAAAAAGCAAACCTTGACGTTCAATTTTTGTCAACTTGCAAAAACTATAATTATGTTCCTTAGTTTCTTTGCTTCCTCTCTGGTGCAGAGTGAGCTTTATAAGTCTTGTACCATTAAACTTCTTTCCGAAGAAATTCATCTTAAACAAAGACTTGTATCACAATTATCGACTGAAGTGTCACATACCTCTTTAACGAGAAATATTCCAATTTTCATTTAGATTTTATTTTTTTAGATGGTTTGAGATAACGGTAAATTGATACACATATCTCTTCCGCCGCAAATAGATTAACCTAAACTTAAAAGCTAGATTTTAATTTAAATCGTTCTGCAAATGAATTCATTTTCAACTTTTCCGATAAAGTGTTGTCTCCAGTAAAAGAGCGACTTATATTTTTAGGACTTGATTTCAGGCTTCCTATTTTCGAATTGGACTTCAGCAGTTATTTCCTTGCATTTGAAAAACTTTGTCACTAACTCCTTACTCTTCCATCTTTTAAATCTCTCCCAATTCGGTTAATGAGATCAAAGGCTTAGCAAATAAGTTTAACTACAAGTGGGATAAATTCAAAGTTTTCAATACTGTTTTCAATTTTCAGCTTTACAGCGTGCTGTCCACCTTACGCAAATATTGATCTATCCTAATTTATAAATCCGATAAAAGCAAAGGTGTAGTCATTTTAAATCGTGTAGATTATATGTGTAAAATGTATACCATTCTATCAGATTTGTCAAAAATTCCCCAAACTGAATATAGATCCCCTTAAATATATTTTGAAAGTTAAGGATATAATTAATAACTTTCTGCATTCTCTTACTAAACGAAACATTTTAAATGAAGTTTATCATAAGGTTTTTGATTCTCATACATCTTCTGGAATCATTTATGGTTTACCCCAAAACACATAAAAATGGAATAGCTCTCTGTCGTGGTATAGGAAGGACCAAGTGATGGCTGGAGTTCGTACGTATGGGTTGGTTACGTACTTCACCAAACTCCGTTATTACGTTTTATCTCTAAGAGTGCTATATATATTTGATTATGATTAATTATTTATTATTATCTTTATTATTACTTCTTTAAAATTTTAGGGTTCCTAGTGCCTTGCTTAGCGTTTCGAGGATTGAATAAAAGTTTGTTAAAAAAGGCTAAAACTTTAATTAGAATACAAACAAAACATGAACTAACGAAATTTTACACCTTAAATGCACATAAATGCCTTCAATAAACTTAAGTGAGGCTTTCTAAAATGACATACTTAAAATTATAGTGATGGTCGACCCACAGCTCACTTTAATATAAAAAATGCAAACAGTCTGTATAGAAACGGATACCGGGGTTTAAATACCTTTATACTTCCGACTAGACTCGGGTTTGAGTCGGACCTTGAACTAAATGGTTACGTCACCTCAAGAATGTTGTTGCTTAGATGACGCGTGCCGCTTGTCCAGATGTTTCGTCCGAGCGAAATATCTTTAAAGCCACGGAGGCCTTTGACGCGTGTGGCAGCTGGAGAGACTCACGCATTCGGTAGGAAATGATCTCACCACAGAGGCAGTGTGAGAATGTTTTTTTCTTCTCTGCGACTTACTCTGGGGAATAGTTCGCACTGGCGAACGATGAGTCAATGCTTGGATCCTATGACTCAGGAAAGTGCTGGGGGGAGTTAACTCGGGGTATTCCTCAAGGGCGAGGACTATCTCGGTGATTTGGGATACAGCAGGATAGGTGGTTTCTCTGACGAGAGTTAGTTGAACTTGCTTCTTAAATCAAGTTAACTTAAAATTCGGTGTGACCACCAGGAACTGGCTCGAGGATGAGTTGCTTCTTCTTAGTTTCGATATTCCTCAAGCGCGAGGACTATCTCGGTGCTTTGGGCTACATCAGGATAAGGGGGGTTTTATCTGACGAGAGTAAGTTGAACTTGATCAAGTTAACTTAAAGTTTGGTGTGATTACCAGGAACAAGCTCGAGGATGAGCTTCTTCTTAGTTCCTTCTATTGGTAGCCTGGGCCTCTTGCCAGGAACTTCGTCACCTTAATGACTAAAGTAAGCTACTTCGTTTTTCTGAAGATATTTGTTTTTTTTTATACGTCATCACCACACTGGGGTAGGGGCAAGAGAAGGGGTGCGTAGATATGCTGCAGGAAGTCTCCTCCTCCAACGATTTTTCTCAGGGCGTCGTACCTCTGGTGCTGAGGGACCTTCTAGTTTTAGGGAGACGCTCCTCCAATTTCGCATCTGAGGTGAAATTGAATAGCCGCTCTTAGGGGAAATCTTGCTGTTTTAACCGTTCAGCTTCTTTTCCAGACAAGGAGCAAAAGAGAGGTGGTTACGTGTTTGGGCTACGTCGTCTACACTGCCAGGATGTTGGGGTTAACGACCAGAGGCTCGCTTGTGAGGGAAGGGGGCATATATTTCCTCACACTCGCCACTCTATCTTATCTGCAGTTAATACTCCAAGCTAAAACTTGACAAAGGTTTTTGCTCCTCTTATTGATCCATTAACACATAGTCATTTCACTTTACGTGACTACTTCGGTTTTGCAAAATATGTTGGTCAACTCCACCTAGACGATTCTTCTTTTATGAATATAATTGATGTGGAATCGTTATTTATTAATGTTCCGGTACAAGAAAGTTTTAATATTATTTCAGATTCTCTCTTTTAAAGTACGAGTGAAATATTAGGTTTATCTAAGCAAGTATTTATTTAGCTTTTAAAGCTGGCTGTGGGTGATACCATTTTTCTCTTTAACAACGAGCTTTACTTACAACATGAAGGCATGGCCATGAGTTCTTATTTGTGTCCCTCCTTTTCTATGAACCGTTTGTGTCATTATGAATTACAATGGCTAGAAAGCTTCTTTTCAGAATTACAACCAATTGTCTTTAAAAGATACCTTTTATGAGTATTTCCTGATTTTCAAAGCACACATAACATGCTTTCCTATTTCTTAATTTTATTAACCAACAACATCAAAACATAAAGTTATCAATGGAAACAGAAACGGAAAACAAAAGCTTTTGCTTGAATGATAATGTTGTTTGAGTGGGTTCGAACTCTAATACATCTATTTATTGAAAACCGACAACCAGAAAATTGGGTACTCCTTTTTTCAGTCGCTCTCCCAGTCACTTTAAGTTAACTAGCATTACAAGTAGAATTTTCGGAGCTTACTATATATGCTAAAACTGGTTAGCTTTTTATGAAGAAATAACTTATTTAAAAGATTTTTTTACTTTAATAACTATCCCGATTTCATTTTTTATAAGTTAATGTCTAAATTTCTTTCTATAATATAAAGAGTGTCTTAGAAATCGCGCACCATCCTGTTTTCAAAAAAACAACTTTATGATTTCAAAAACACCGTTATTGATAATAATCATAACAAATGCTCAAATTGAATACCATCTACAATAAAACACATATCAATTCTCTTCATAAAACTGGCACTCAGTTGTTATTTTATCCTTCAAATCATCAAGAATTATGTGGACGATTCTGGTACACAACAGAGTTGAGATGTCCTTTAAACGAAATAGTCAAGGGGAGTGAAATCTAGTGATCAGGGTGGCCACTCCACGAGACCTCTTCGACCAATCCATCTGTTAGGAAAGGTCTGGTTCAAGTAGTCACGCACGAAATTAGCAAAGTGTGCCGGAGCTCCACCCTGCCGAAAAAAGAAGTCTTGTCGTCGACTTATGAGATCATTCTTAAGGTAGTCCAACAAGAAGGTCTGTAGGAGCTCTAAAAAGGTTTCACCAGTGACATTATCATTGAAAAAGTAAGGGCCAATGATTTCCTCCCCTCAGACCATGATCCTTGGGTGGTTCTGATGATGTCACTCCTCATTCTAACGTGGATTGTTATCTGACTAATAGCGCATATTGTGCCGGTTTACTTGGCCATTCAAATGGAAAATGGTTTCATCACTGAAGAATATTGAAGAAACTATATGTGCACGAATCCATTCACATAATTCCAATCGTCTATTTGTGTCATCACCATGAAGATCTTGCACAAGAAGCACTTTGTAAGGATGAAATTTGTGAGTCGTGAGAATACGATGCACTGATGATTTGCTAATGTCTAGCTCCCGGATTCCTCTTCTGACTGATTTCACAGGACTTTTAACAACATTCGCCTAAACCATTGGGGATGTTTCTTCATCAGTTGCACTCTTTGGTCTCACACATCTCGCATTGGTCAGCAGCTGAGCCAGATTCTTGGAAGCGTTTGATTATGATTAAATTCTTCAGCTACTAAGCTGTGTGTTGCCCAAGATCTTCCAAACATGAAAAAAGTTGAACTCTTTATTCTACTCTTAATTTCTCAGCTATAATGCAATCTGAAAGATAAAAAATAAATTGCGTCAATTATTATCAAAAAAAATATTTTTGAAATCAATAAAGGTGTTTTTATTTTAAAATCAGGAGGGTGCTGGCGATCAGCGTCTTAGGGATATAAGTGATGAGCGCTCAATGACATAGGTTCAAATCCAACTTTCTTTATTTATTTTCATATAACGGTTAAAATAGTTGGTCCTATCTTTCCGTTCTCTACATCTTCCATTTTCCTTCTTAAGCTTTTATTGGTTCATGTGATATTCTCCTGAGTATTTTTCCGGGTTGTGTTACCAATTTTCATTTCCTTGGGTCTTTAAATATATATATATATATATATATATATATATATATATATATATATATATATATATAGAAAATTATTTGCAATTAAGCAATCATAATTTTGCGGTTAAGAAGGGAATGTTGGAGCTAACTAAGCTCTTCATCAAGCTCTCAGAAGGAGCTCTCCTCACAGTCACGAGAAGTTAACGCATAAGCCATCCTTTCTAAGACTAAGGAAAGTGTCAAAATGTGTAAATAAAGTGTCGAAGAATGGTAGAGGAGAGATGTCTATAGGAATAAAGTCCAGGTATTTTAAATCTACTTTGAGAGTACCGAGAGCACTAGCTCGTGAAAGGCTAGCTTATGCGTTATCTTTTTGTAACTGTGAGAAGAGCTCCTTCCGAGAGCTTGATGAAGAGCTTATTTAGCTACAACATTGCTTTCTTGACCGCATATTTATATATATATATATATATATATATATATATATATATATATATATATATATATATATATATATATGCCAAAAAATCCGACAGGAAAATAAAAGGCGTATTCCAAGTACTTTCGAACTTTTTTAGTTCATTCTTAAGAAATAATGAATAATTTTACAAAGGTGGTATATATAGGAGCCGGAAAAGCGCTGCCCCGCCCTTGTACAACGAAAGGACACAAAATAGAAAAATAATATCAGGAATGGGATTAAATACCGGAAACGAAGGGTAAAAGCATAAAGATAAGACTCTTTGCCCTTCATTAAATAAATTATATCTGACCTACCCCATTTATGCCACTGTTTCAAATCACCGTATTTTTATTAAGCTCCCATTTATTGGTCCCTCCATTTCTTCTTTGGACGTTATCTTTAACAAAATTTTGCAAAGACTTCTACCGCAATGCCAGTTTAACTTGATATACATATATTAAGCATAATTCCGATCACCCTCGAAATTTGTAATTTTAACAGAAAAAAAACATGCTTAATATTGACCAACCTTATATCAGTATTTTGTCATCTTTCCTTTGTATTTGATGACTTGTAGACGCTTCGGCTTGAATTTGATCAAGTTTTGACAAACTTCCACTGATATTTCTTTGCACCATACCTTTATGATGGCCTCTTTTAATTTTTCGATAGAGTCAGTGTCTTAGCCTTCAACCTTATTTTTTATTATTAGTCATAAATTTTCTAAGGGATTGAGATCTGGACTATTACCAGGCCAATCCAAAATATTAAATTTATTGTCAGTAAGCCATTTTTTTACAATTTTAGCCTTGTG
Organism: Ceratothoa steindachneri; assembly: GCA_963969495.1. Taxonomy (NCBI): domain Eukaryota; kingdom Metazoa; phylum Arthropoda; class Malacostraca; order Isopoda; family Cymothoidae; genus Ceratothoa; species Ceratothoa steindachneri. The sequence goes on along the minus strand of OZ018318.1, from coordinate 135,319,338 downwards.
ATGAATGTTTCTGTCTCATGGATTATCATTGGCACTGGAAGTTTCTTCTGTAACATTGCTAAATACCGTGCGCCATTCATAGTTGTGTTCTTAGAAAGGAAATATATTTTTCATCTCGCTTGGAAACTAAAACAATCACAAATCATAAAACTTGCAGGGTGTTTTATTATCCTTTGGGTGCATTTGAGCCAATGGGCCAACGAACCTTTTAAGGATAGCTTCTGAATGTAATAAAACTCTTTTCCATCCACAACAGCCCAATAAATGTATTTTTTACAAAATGCTACATGTTTGTTACGCATTTTTACATTAATGAATGGTTCCTTTGCAGCGTGACGAGATGGTAATCCGAGTTCTTTTTGTAGCCACTCCTGGATAGTTCATTCAGAAACATCAATAATAAGTTATTCATATTAAATATTAGTTCTTTCACAGTTATTGTTGGATTATTCACTACTAAACATTTCATAAGTATGTCTGATCGCAAATTTGTTTTCTCAGTCTGCCAGATCGTTTTTTAGGTACTGGTGTGGATAGGCTAAGATTGTTTATAGCACATGAATCCCATAAATTAGCAGTTCTTTAGGCTATGTTTAATTCATTAGGTATCTCTCTCTGAGATTTCCCACATTTAGGAAGAGCAACAAGAGCAAGCACCTCGACAATCACTTTCGAGTTGTTTCTTAGCACACACTAGAAATAAATTTTATTTAGACCACTTTCTGTACAAAATCACACAATAATAACGAAATGCCTAAAAACATGAAATCGGACAAATGTGATGCACGTCCACACGCAACGAACGCTATCCCAATGTTAACTTAAGATTGCATTGGAAAGCTGTCATATCAGAGCAGATGTCGCTAGAACAAATAGAAAGTGAATTATGCGTCTGTGAATATCATTGAAAATAATGCAATTTTTTAGAGTGATCTGATATTTTTCGCAGGCACTGTATATATATATATATATATATATATATATATATATATATATATATATATATATATATATATATATATATATGAGGAATTAAACCACATTCTCTGAAGACAATTTAATTCAGAACAGTTTCGGTGTATCTCACACCCTTTTTCAACTGACACTGGATAGCAAATATGAGAAAAGTGCTTACATACATAACACAGGGTCAGGTCGTGAAAGATCCCCTCTTTTCCCCCCCATTTCCCTACTTGAGGCTAATCCAAGGGGGGGGTTAGGCCTAAACATATTTTGTTTATTTGCTTTCGTATTACAGGATTAAAAGAAAATTGACCCTCAGATTGATTTAAATTAGGAACTAACGATATCAAGCTCGATTCTAGAATTCTTCTCTTAACATAGTTAGCCGATTTAAATACCATTTTACTTCCATTGAAATCGATCGAATGATTCAAGTCTCTAACTTGGCAAAATATTCCACTGCTTTGGCTGCCCACTCTAATATCTCTTTTGTGTTCGTCGAATCTCTTGTCTAGATTTCTCCTCGTTTCCCCTATATAAACTTTATGGCAATCGTTGCATGGTATTGCATATACTCCTATGTTATGATGTTCTTTGGGTTTCCTGGCAATCATCAATTGGTTTAAGCAATTATTATATTTAAAGGCTAGATTAATACCCACTTTTCCAAATATGTCCTTTAAACTATTTAATTTATTATTAAATGGCAATGTTATATATTTGTTGAAGTCATTAGTGCGGGAAGGCTTATTACCATAGAATGTTTTCCTAGCTGCAAAATGGGCAGACGATATGAACCAATCGGGGTAATACAATTTCCTCATCTAAATAGGAAGGATGACATATTTTATATGCTCTAAGGAAAAGGTTAGAAATTACCGAATTTTTAACAGTATTATCGTGAAACAAAAAATAATGTTTTTTTAATAAAGAAACTACGAAATATATTAACACGACATCGTCATTTAACTTTCACTCGGTAAAAAAACAAAAGAGAGGGAAATTAGGAAACTACATGGCATCCTACAGTGCTAACAAAAGTGTTGCAGGCGATGGGCAATTATCTTTTCCCTTTCTTTGTTAATCATCACTAACTCTATAATTTAAGAGGGGGATTTTTTTGAGTATTTGAATAATAATTTCATCTTAGTTTGGTTATGACTTATGTTTTTATCAAAGTTATTTCTAATAATTCGTTTATAATATCAAAAAACAAAATGGTGAAGTTCAGAAATAAATATAAGTATCAAAGTTGGTAAAATTTTTAAAACCCAAAGAATTACAAATGGAGAAGTTCATAAAATTTATTCCCATATATCTTCTATAACTTTATATTTTAGCAACGTGATATTTTGAAATTGGGAAATTTAGTTTAGAGTTCCTTTTAAAATTATTTTAATTGGCAAAGTTCAGAAAATTTATAAAAATCTAACCATGGCTGCTTTTTTTTTAGATTTTAAATTTTAATCTTAGTAGCGAAGCGCAAGCTTTCCCCCGTAAGGGGGAGTGGCGAAACCATTGCCTGGTTTATATATGAAGGTCTTTCAAACAAATTGTTTTTCTAAATACGGAGAGAATGTTAGTTTCTTTACATTGCATTAACATGTAATGCTATGGAATGCTCGGCCTAATAATTCCGAGTTAATGGCAATTTTAACAAAGCCAATAGTTGACTTCTGCAAATCTTCCTTAGCATATAAAAATGAAATTTTTATCACCTTTCTCGATATAATAAATGATAGGATGCACAACATTTCAAATATGGAGTACACAGATACTCAGCCTCAAAATCATATGTACCTTTTTATGCCAATGAATTTCTAGAAAGGTGTGAAAGTTAGCGTTATGGTGTCCAAGTTTGTTTAATAAACTAAAATGAAAAAACTATGAAATGCAGTTAAAATAACAACGGTTTACCTTTTCTACACTGTATTGGTGACGTCTGAAAACGCTCAGTATCCATGCGTTATTTTGTTACCGGTTAAGCCAGAAGTAAAGGGTCTTTCAATAAAGTCGCTCGATTTTTAAATGTAAATAAAACAAGTTGAGTGTGATGTATGCCTCAATTTATTTTAAATTTGAAAGTACATTTTATGGCATTAAGTGTGGAATATAAGGTCGTTCAAATGTCCGCCGTGGCTTCGCTTGGTGGAAGGTATTCGGAAGGCCCAACTTTCGATGACTTTGTCACATAAATCTGGTTGAATTTGCTGGATGGTGTTCGTTATGTTGACTTTGAGGACATCAACTGTTTGCGGATTATTCGCATAGACCTGCGATTTAAGGTAGCCTCAAAGAAAGTAGTCTAATGGCGTTAAATCGCATGATCTCTGTGGCCTGTTGACGTCTCCGCCGCGCTATATGAGCCTGCCCTGAAATCGCTGGTGCAAAATGTCTATCGTGGCGTGCGCAGTGTGGCACGTAGCGCCATCCTGTTGGAACCACATGTCGTCAGTATCCATATCAGGCATACAATCCAGTTGAGGCTACAAGAAGTTGCTTATCATCGATCTGTAGGTCTCGTCGTTCGTGGTTATGGCAATCTCATCTTCGTTCTCCAAAAAATACGGACCGATGATTCCATTAGGCGAAAATCTGCACCAAACAGTGACTTTGTTGGGATACAATTGGTGCGGGTATATCTCATGTGGATTGCTTTCGTCCCAAATCTGACAATTTTGCTTGTTCACAAATCCATTGATCCAAAAATTTGCCTCGTCGCTGAAGATGATTTTTTGGGAAATTTGGGGCAACTTCCAACTGCTCTAGAGCCCAGTTGGATTTTGTATTGGTGCAGAACCAAGTCCCTACGCCTAATTCACCAAACTGAAGTCGCAGAAAGGCCAAGTTCTTGTGAACGACGAGAAATTGACTGCCTCGGATTTTCTCGTACACTCTCATTTACGGCAGCGATGTTTTCAGCAGACCTTGCATTTCGGTGACTTACGGGTGTTGGCTAATTGTTGATCGACCCTTGTGCCTCAAATTTGGCTACCAAGCGTCGAACAGTGGACTCGGCAGGACGATTGTAGGAGGATAGAAATCACGTAATGCGCGGAACTTTTGTCGAACGGAGCACTGATTTTGATAATAACATTTGATGATTTGCACACGCTGTTCAACGCTATAACCTTCCTATTGTGACTTGCCAAGTACTACTGAACAGTTCATAATGAGGTTGCCAGATGTTGCTCTAACAACATGAACACTATCGCCTGACGAAGCTCAAGCGTCCTTGTTGAAAGCCCCCATATTTGAGGGAATTTGTGAAAAAAAAATTACGGTGAAGAAACAGCTCATAATAATATCTTACATCAGCCGTTCCAAGATTAAGCAGTCCATATATTCTTTTGATTATAACATGAGATGAATATAAGTTAAATTACTAAATATCTCCTAAGGTCAGATAAGAGACAGGTATGCAAAGTTCTTACATCATCTACATAAAATGTGCTGGTAATAAAAAACAGGCTATCCACATATGTGAAATAAATAGCATGAATCGCTTTTTTTTTGCGACAGAGTGACCTCATATCTACATATCTAAAGATAAGATATAAAGTCGCTAAATTATGGTCGGGAGCCGAGATGGCTTAATGACTGAGAATCGTTCGACTGGCAGAGGTAAATGATATAAGGTTTGCTTTGTATGCTTGTGTTTCATGTTAGTTGAGAATCTATATAAGTATTAAAAAGTTATTTTATATTTTTTTAAATAAAAGTCATACAAAATTAATGCTAGTAAGGGAATTTGTGGCTCTTGCTCCAATCCAATACAGAATGTGGAAAAGTTGCTCACGGCAAGAACTCGGAACAAGCACAGGAATTCATTATACATTGATTCACCATATTTATCTGATCAGAGCGTGAGAATAAAGTATTGTCAGCTATAAATTTGTGTTAAGTCTCTCCCAAAAATCTTTTTGAAGAGACCTACTGGCTGTAAATATATGTCTTACAGGTCAAATAGACTGGGGAGAGAACCAGACCGAGGAAATGATGCACCTATAGTAAAGCTACGAGAACCACATTTAGGAGCAAGTCCAAGTTTTGGATGAAACCGTGCATGGCGACAGAAGTGCCACAACTTTCTCTTGGGTAAAGAAAACAGAAACCGAGCGCCATGGCATAGCAAATGATAGGTTCAGTGCGTGTTGGAGTCGGCGCTCAAGGCTAGGCATCTGTACCACAACATAAGAGATCACAAGGTAGTTTACTTAGAGCATAGTGATAACTTGTTCCATCGGCAGAGATGAATGCAAAGAGAGTGACATTAAAGACACTCTCATACTTGACGCCTTTTTTATTCCTGCTGTATTAAACTGGAGAAAGCGCGCCATCCCCTTACGTGGAATCGATGATCTAGCTAAAACTGAGACACGAAAATTGGTAGGCCTTTTTTTTTGCCTTATAGTGTGGAGGGTCTCCATAACACCTTACATTTATGCCGGATATTGGGCCTGTTCCAGATCAAAAAACACTTTGGCAAAGTTTTTCCTAGAAAGAAAGTGCTGTTATCATGGAAAGGAACTTTCTAAAGCCGCAATGTGATGAAGACAAATTGCATCTGCTATACAAGAAGCATACTAACCTAACGTTAAACAATTTCTTCACCTACTTGCCCAAAGCATTTGGGCAAGTAGCAATTAGCGTGTGATTTTGGAGGATACTTTCCACTCAGATTGTGTTGAACCAAGTTAACAAAAACTTTATGCCTCTCTCATACAGGAATCGAAGCATGGCGTAAAGAATATCTTCAGGACCATGAGTGGTATCCGCGCACGAAGTGCGATAAAATCGCAGCTAACCAAGCGAGACCAATTCTTTCAAGAGTTTCACAACCTTTTGAAGTGTTGTAAATTGGTTGCCTTCAGCGAGCACACGACATCCTTTAATTGCTTGCGGAGTAGAATCAGTGCGAGAGAAAGCGAAGAAAGCGTTCGAAAAGGTCCCGGTCAAGGATGCCGGTTCCTGCGATAACTTTCCCCAAATCCCATCGCCGCGATTCCCAAACTCTCCAGGTTCTGTTTAGGCTTCCGGACAAAGATAAGTGAATTCATATTTTGTACAAATATGTCATACTATTTGATCAAATGGGGAAAGAACGGTCTTCCGGGATTGATTATGGAATGCCCGTAATGGGGTTTCTAACCATTTAAATGCCCGAGGAGAAGTAGTTGGAGAACCCTGTCACTTCACGCCCGAAATCCACAACATCGAAGTAAGTTGACGAAAGAATTTACACTGAAATAATTGTATAGCTATTACACAGATGTAGCTGTACTGGCGCGGCCTAAAAAGAGCTATTTATAGCCAGAAAGGGAAGTAAACAACATATCAGGTGGAAAATGCGCATCCACCACCGCGGCTTCCATTGCTTAGTGTGTCTTGCAAAACCTTTTTGCAATACTTTATATTATGGAAACCTTTTATTAATTTAAAAACCTCGACGAGCTTAAGTCCGCTATATCCTTTATGTTTTTCTAAATATATCTTTGCTTTTATTACGCTTCCGCCACATAGTTTCACACTGGTACCAATCTATCATTTCACGGTGTATACCAAAATCTGTTTTATTCCGGGGTTCCGTGATATGCCACTTGCTTTCAGTACCATTTTTGTGTGCCTCACTATTTTGATCGACGCCGTTACTGAATGATTCAATTTCATACAAATAAATGGATCCTTTGAAATTTCTTATGTTCTGGTAGGCTTTACATTTATCACTCATGATAGTTGTTCCAGGTCAGATGTTGGATTAAATGCAGAAAACAGCTGTTTTTTCATCTCTTCTAGTGACGGGATACAGGATTACCTCTTTAGTCTCCATGCATTCTTTACCTGATACCCAGTGTTCTGGTTTCATCTATTACTATATTTAGTGCCGGTCCGCCGATAACTGTGCGGGTAGCGAGTAAAAACGCAGTGCATATACAAAACAAAGTCGAGTATATTAAGTTAGGTTATTTACATTAAGTTAGGTTATTTACATTTAACTTTGGTGAGGCCAATGTATAGCATGATTTTACCTCCGACGCTGCTTCAGATCCTGAGGGCCACCTATCGTCCTCATTAGGTAGATAACAATCGAGAAACCACTCTAATACACCTATAAAGGCACATTTCAATAGACAACTTTTAAATTTTCTCTCACAGTAAAATAGGCTAACATAAAGTATCTATTGAAATGTACCTTTTAAGGTGCATTAGAGGGGTTTCTCGAGTGTTATATACCTGATGAGGATGGTAGTCGGCCCCCAAGATCTGAAGCAGTGTCGGTTGTCAAAAATTGCTATAAATTAACAATACCAATTTGTGTCGGAATTGTTTCAACACTATTTTCTCCTAAATTTTAATTGGAATCAATTGCTTTAGAGTGGGATCTCTCAAGCTCTTTCTCGCAGTAAATCATAATTGCATATTCTTGTGACCAGGATTACATAAATATTATTTTTTTTAGAGAAATGGTACTTCCCTTCTATTAATGGCAGGTTCTGCTTACAGATTCCCCGACTTTTAATTAGATTTTTGTGTTTTTATTAAATAATTTCTTCTCTGAAATGATATTAAGCTCTTTAAAAGATTTCCCCGCATCTTACTCTAACATAATATTCATATAAATCAACTGTAAATTACAATTAACGTCCACGTTTTACTTGTATTACTTGTAATTATTCCAAAGATTTTTCCCCAAATTAGAAATAAATAACGTTCAAAATTAATTAATATAATAATAATTTAAAAATGATATATTATAATAAAAAATTATGATGACATCGCAAAAATATTCATAATGCAGCTTAGCGCTGTGTAAAAAGGTCATCCGCTAAGTAAAATATTCTATATTTAATATCCATTTGCTCGACATTTACTTTCATTTCCCTAAAAATGAATTTTATATTTTTATTTATACGGGAAAGGAATTAGTGTTGATAAATGGATGTAAAAAACCCCGAATATGACCAAAAGGAAAATATATCAATGTCCTATGTAGTTACATATATCTCCTGTGCAACTTTTCTCCTGAAAAAGAAGGATTTAATTTCATTTAAGAGGAAGTAAAAGTGGATGTTTTTTCTTTTATGAGAGAGTTAGGTAATTTATGTTCCTTTTAGAGTGAGTGAGAGGAGGGATTTATTTTTCTTTAAGAGACTCATTCTGTCGATCAACGAAAAATGAGATAAAAACAACTAAGCTACAACAACTGAAACTAAAAACTCTAACTAGAGGAAAAACGCTATCTACCGCAGGAGTTGATCCCATCTATCGTGGTAATTTCTACGGGAGGTCAACCAATTTTCAATCCATTAAGAAGATCTGCCCTTATGCCATGCATTTTAACCCTATTAGAATAAACAGTATCAAATGTGTTCTGAAAATCAAGAAAAACTCAATAGACAGTTTCTTGAAGGTTTAAATATTTGTGTGCACAAAATCCATCAATTTACTTATACAAGTATTGCCACCCTAAAACATGCTGAGTATAATTATTTAAGATTTTGTACTTCAAATTTTCATGGTTCGTTCTCTAATCAAACTAATATTAAAACTAACTCCTTCCTCTTCGTAGGCGACCATAGTTGGTTAGAGGTTTTAGGTGATTCAGCAGAGCAACCACTATAGTCGCTCTTTTTTTAACCACTTCTTTCTCATCCTATGCATCCACTACTATAGTGGCTTTTCACTCAAATCCTACGTTTAGGAGTATGTTTGAATAAAACTTTGAAACGTATGCCATAAGGAACCAAGTCCTTTGCTATATAATCTGCCAAACAAAAATCAGATTATAATTCGAGACTGATAGCGAAATTTATGATAATGATAATGCGGAATATACAAGCGAAAGTGAAATATCTCCCTCGTCTCCCACCTCATTATTTGAATGGGAATTAGCTGCTTGAAAGCGCATCAGACTTCTAATTATTTCAAATCCAAATCTAAAATCTACACTCAACCGAATTATTGCATTGAGAATTTTCGAAAAATTAATTCACCTGCTATGAAGATATGAAGTAATTTGTACGCACACCTTTCTTTCAAAAGGTTTTAACAATGGGTTCGCTTTTTTTCATTTTTGAAAGTGAGACAGAGAATAATGACAGACTTCATAAAATAAAACTCATTCCAAATTCGATTAGAAAGAAACTAGTAGAAAATATAGGAGAAAACAGCCAGAAACTGCTATGAGGTTCTATATTGACGTTTCGTTGGTGTCGAGCTTAATCAGAATGACAAGAGTTTTCGTCTGAAAGAAGGGGAGGGCGAGGGAATTTTTCCTGTTAGATCATCATTTTGGTGACCGCTACCAAGGTCATGGTCATAAAAAAGGTGTTAGTCTATTACTTAAGTTATATTAAATAAACATAACAAGGCATATATAAACGAGAAAAACTAGATAAAAACAACTTAGCTGCAACAACCGAAACCAAAACCAAAACCAAAAGACCTGCTCAGGTGCCGTAGGAGGATATGCCTTCCTCCCGCACCCGAGTATGCTACCCCAACGCCCCCTGCCTCCTCAAAAACTTATGTAAGGGAGAAGTTATAGCCACCTTTCTCGTCCCGGTACCGGTACAGGTGACAGGAGTGAAGATTTCCCATACTGAGACACTCAACAAGAGATTTAAACGCAGTAGTCTCAGTAAGATGCAGGGAGACACCCCAACAAATGACGCATCCAGTGATAGTTTTTTATTTGGAGAAGATAGAAAACAACTTAAAGCCGACGAAACATTGAAGGATGGGTTGATCAACGGGAACAGTCGCGGCGTGATAGCGTGCAACTTTAGGTTCCAATCCTCCGTCTCACTCCATTTTTGCCATCTAGCCTAAATGGTTGACCTGATTCCTGCCATGTAGTCAGTCTAGGGAAGGTCCGGTCACCCATTCATCGCGGACTAATTGCCACCCTCAGTGCGTTCATTTGCCGCAATCCAAAATGCGCGCATGAACCAAGTGCGGAACGTAGTTCATTCAGCGTAAAAACATCTTTGAAATATTACCCGCCTCTGGAGGTATAGTCCAATCGACGGCTTTCAAAGACTCCATGAGATGCAATAAATGTTGAGGAGTAGAATTCCTTGTATAGAATGCGGAGAAAGCAGTGTCAAAAGGGATTCACCACGGACCCGGAGTCCGAGATTTCTGTCCACTATCCTGGGGAATTTAAGGGTGTCCTGCGAGAACCTGCCACGAATCCTTTTACCCAGAATAGCTGGGGACGTGGGTAGAAACATAAAGGAGGGAACATAGCCTTACCTCGACGGCCGTCTTACAATCAGCTGGCTACCAAGGGAACCAACCACTTTCAAAAGGGTAAGAAGATCTAGGAATGGTAGTCGGTCCCACGGCGATCAGGTTTCCGGAAAGGAATTGAAAAGCCCCATCAGCCGACTTTAACTCCTCGACGGTTCTAAGCACCTTCGAGGTAGTATCTCGGGTGGCAAAGGCCCATAAAATGATATTTGAATTAGAAAATCGTCAGTACCATGAAAGTCTTTGACCAGCTCACATCCAAAACCTTGCTGTGCATTCTAGGAGCATAAAGGCAGATAAAAACAAGAAAATAAGGCGGTTTTCGGATAGTAATGTGTAGAATCATCAAAATTAAAGACACCCCTTGAATCTTCTACTCTTCTATTATTTTTGCAAGGACCTGAAGTCTAGTATTCATCGTGTAACCTTCTCAAAGGTTGCTTTTACTGTTCAAATCTTCGAGTATGATAAAGGGCATTGGCAACAGTGCAACGACGTTTCGGAAGTCCACCCTGTTGAAGTCGACTGACGGTGGAATGCAAGCTGAAATAACCTGTAGTAACATTGCTACTACAACTACTAGGAAGCAGTATCTATAGTAATAAGAATAACAGAGACATCATGTTAAGTGTATATCACACATCAGCCTTCCCGGCCTCTTCCCATAATATTGTCGATGAGAAATACTTATACCTTGAGATGGCAGGCAGCGGGGACGCGCCTAACATGGTCTGCTGGAAGTAAACATATCTTATGGGAAACGTGAGGAGACGAGCCCCCACAAAACCTCACAATTAGCCCAGAGTCCACGGCGATTCCATCGAAACGGAATGCCTTATAGGCTTAACTTGAAGGATCTGCAGTAGCACTATTCAAAATGGAAACCGTCGTGAGAATGGCCTTCGCCGTCCTAGAGTCAGAATTCTGGAGGCCTTTAGCCCGCGAACGAGATAAAGGTGCCATTGCCTTCGAGATCTTACTCGTGGGGCTTACTTAGGCTCGCTGTGCGAGTCATTTCCTCTGCTCGTCTTGAATCCTTTGGTAGGCTGGGCGATCTAAGCCTTGAAGGTCCCTCGTCTTTTGAAAGGTCCCTATTCTCCGATGCGTTCCGTCCAGCCTCTGGAGTGGACTAGGGGGACGAGGCTCATTTGGTGTTCTACGTCTCACTCAGGAGAGGCTTGGAATTCTCCGAAGATGATCTCTAGACCACCTCCGGAGAATCTGCCTCCTCTATGTTCAATAACTAGATGGAGGCGAACAACTGTCTTGAATTACGGCGTAGGCGAAGAGAGGAACCTTGGTTTTACCTTGGGGGGGGGGGGATCAGGAGCTTTCTACGGCAGCGCCTTGTGATAGAGAACCTGCGGAAAGTTTTTCAATAATTGCGGTTGAAACCGTGTTCGTAGATCTGGAGGGAACAAGGGAAAGGTGTGTATTCTTTAATTAAGAGATGTAGGAAAGTCGTGTGTTTGTGCAGAGGGCTACAACACTACTTACATTACCTCTCGAAAGAAAATTCCATCCAAAGTCTTTACACCCATGACCTCTTTGTCTTAGAGATAGGAGATAGATTGCATAGATTTCAAGTTTACCTTACTTAGCACACCTACACATGACCAGGCACGTATACCTTGAAGTGGTAGTGATACCACCCAGCATGCCCCGAGTCAGGAAGCCTATCATGGTTGAATGTGGCAATGATTGTAAGGATTTTTCTTGACGCCCCACACTGTTTTCTCATTCTAGATTGAAACATAACTGCTCTGCGGTAGATTGCGGCCATAACTGCTACTTTGAGCCATTATTTATCTGGCAGGCATTTATAATATCCACATGCACAAGGTCAGCCGCACTCAACAGAAGTAACCATTCAGAGAAACTGACGACCTTCACGTCTCACAAGGTTTTGATATAAGTCGAACAAACGTCTAGAAAGTGCTTTAAGATCTGTTCACATTCTCTTTGGTCTTTGTCTTTTTGTACTTACACTCTGCACCCGATAGCCCTTGAAGTTGGACAGGCCATACTTGGCCTAAGCTCACGCCAAATCAGCAGGTGATCCATCGGTCCTCCGAGCACCCCCTGCCCAGAAGCAGAAGAACCCCAATAATTTTCCTTTTGATTTCTTGATAGTTGGGGAGAAGGGCAGCGATTAGACCTTCTCATCTACTCCCATTGGAAGTGGCCCAAGTTCTCACGCGCCAGACTCAGGCTTATCCTTGTACGAAATGAGGAAAGATTTGACGTTTTTTGGAGTACCACATGAGAAATGACGTGTCTACTCTGTTGATGAGATCTCGAGGGACCTTTCCTGTCACAGGTGGATCTTGTGTAAGAGAGAAGTTAGGCTGAGAGGCGTCTCCCATCCACTAAATATTCGCTCCAGGAAAAGCACTTGCAATGTGAGGAGGTGGGGCGACTCCAGCTCTATCTACACATCAAGGGTCCTCCATCTTGCCATCTCCATCAAGGTGTTGAGGATCTCGATCTGGTACTAAGCATACAGAAGTCATCTGACTTGCACCGGGAAAGAGTGTGGGAGGTTTTTCGGTGCCTAGCAAGGCCACAAATTTAGAGGCTACTAAATGTGAATGGGTTGCCAAATAGACCCTGCCCCTCCTTGCTCCTACTAATGGATTTGTCTAATTAAGCTGTTTCCAGTTGATCCCTGGCAAAAAAAGGGATGGGGTATCGTCTCTAGTATATAAAAAAAGTCGTCAGAAGATGAATCTAATTAAGGGAGTGAGGTTTAAACCACCTCTACTAGAAGATCCTTAAAACAGGCCCTGAAAAACAGTAAAGGGCTGCACTCCTTCAGAAGTGAAGTTTCCCGAAGGCAGTCAGAAGATGGTAAAGGGAAACCCACTAAAGCCTAGTTAATTGGTTAGAGGAGGGCATCTCTAATGGTCGAGTTGCCTCATCCTCGCCGGTAATTAGAGGTATGCTGCGCTTGAAGGCGGGTCCCATGCACAAACACACCTCATTCTTTCTCTTTGTTGTATCCATAAATGGTGTAAAAATAAAAAATATTACATGATATTTACTTACCCTCCCCCCCAGCGCCCCCTTACCTCTCCTTTACGAGGTGAGTGGGCCCTAAAAAGTCAATCATGTCCCTAAGACTAGTCAACAGACATTTCATATCGGGGTTATTGTGGGTGTTGCGTGCTTGTCTGAGATTTGAGTAGTCAAGGAGAAAGTATTTGGTAGGTGATTATATTAGTTAAAGCTGGTGCATGTTGGTGAGGGGCTGTTTATTCTATTGGGTTAATGTGGAATGGACTTACCTTAGTTGGGACAGGATGGATGTGTTTAATCTATCAGTTATTTCTAGGATTGTTGTTTTATTGAGGGATGGTGTATTTTATTAGGTTGTGGTTTGTTGGTCGTGGTGTAGGATGTCGAACAAGTGCTGAAGTAGGGTGCTTGGGTGAGGGTGGGATGGGTTCCCCGATCTTCGGAGACAGTTGTTTCTAATCATGTACAATGGAACGCTGATTGAGAGTAACTTTGTGTTAGTGTGTAATTGTGGGGTGGTTTTAGTTCAAGTCCATTCCATGATGAATCTGAATGTGTTATTTTGAGCGATTTAGAGCTTGTTTGAATGGGGGTTTTGCGAGGATTGGGTATCATGTTGAAGTTGCCTAGTTGATATGGTGCGGATGAATTGCTTATAGTGTGGCAAGGGTGACCTTCTGTGATCTGAATGTGATGTCTGATAGTATTTTTATGGTTTTGTTTATTTATGGCTTCTTTTGTTATGTTGGTGAGCTGAGTTTTAAATGGTGACAGGTGGCTGTCTAGTGTGATTCTCAGAAGAGTGCGAATTTTGTTGATGAGAACCTTTTTTTCAATTTAATTTGAATTTGAGAAGTTTTTTGGTTGCGTGGAAGTTTGGTGTGGAGAGTGTAATGGTTGGTTTGTGTTCTGAGGCTGTCAAGCCGTTTTGTTTGATGGAGGGTTCTAGTTTATTGTTTCAGTGTTCTGCTTACAGGATAGAGTAATAGGTGTTGTTCAGTGATTGAAATGTGATCTGCGTAAATGTTGGTTTTGATGATTGGGATTGTGGTTGTGTGTGTCATTTGTAAATAAGTTGAAAAGTAAGGGTGAAGTTATAGCTCATTCCGGAAGCCATTGTGAAGCTGCATTTTTTTATGTGTCACTTTATGACGTCTGCCGAAGATGACATTTGCTATCTATTTTTGTCGTTGCTGCGGAGGGAGGTATTGAGGACTTTTTGGCAAGTATGTGTTTTGGTAGCGTGTCGAAGGCTTTGTTTAAAGGACTCATTTTTTCTAAATACTAATTAAACAATCAATCATTGAAAAACGGCTATGATTACGCTATTGGAGCTCTATGAATTCCTCGTTCTTCCTCAAGATATGTCTATCTCTTTTAAAATACTTGATCGGTATATTAATAATGTTCTAAGTGACCTAAACTTCGTATTCGCATATATTGGTGACCTTATTGAAGTGAAAACGAAGGTGAACATTTTCAAAATTAAGAGCAACTCTTTGAATGTTAAATGTGCATATTTTGCAAACCAAAATTGCAAAATGTGTTTTTAGGAAATAAAGTAAATTTTCAGGGAATATCCATCCCTACAATAGGATAAGATACTGACTATCAGCATTATCCTAGATCGAAAACATTGCAAAAGCTAGAGAAATTCTTGGGTTTAGTCAATTTCCTTTGTAGATTTATTAAAAATACTATCACCACTTTCATTCCCTTTCATGAAATTGTTAAAGAAGTAAAACAAACGTAGCCCCAAATCAATTTTTCAATGGGATGACGGCGCAGAATTCGCTTTTAACACTATAAAAGACGATACAGCAAAGCTACACTTTTACTCCGCTGCCAAAAGAGAGTTTAATTACGGCTGTGCCACACTTAGTAATCGAGTGTTTTGCAACAGTTTTTTGAGGTCGAATGGGAGACATTGAGTCTCTTTAGTAAGGCTTTTAATCGCCTAGAATTAAAATCATTTACGTTTACCCAAGAATTAATCGCTATTTCTGTTGCAATGAAAAACTTTAAACATTTCATCGAAGGTACTACATTTTTAGTCGATTGCACGCGACTCTAGAAGTTACTATGTCGGACGGTCGGATGGTAGCCATTTTACTTTTCAATGAGTTTTTAAAAGTTTTGAAGGTCGAAAAGTTAGATGATGTTTGTTAATTGATAATACGTTTGTATTTTTTTCCAAATTATTGAAATAATTGAAAGCACGCGACTTAGGTCTGTTGACTTTGTTTGTCCTGAGACTGCAAGCCAATCATTGGGGCCTCTGAGTGTCACATAGCCAGGCACTCTCTAAAAGAGGCCCACACATTTCAATTTATTAGTCAGTGCTCTATTTGTGACATAGCCGAAATAGATAATCCTAGTTATGCTCTCTGTTAGGCACTCATCAACAATTTCAACACGCCATTCATGCAACCCGTTGAATTACCACAACAATTAGGGCATCAGAAGACAATCCAATCCGCACATGTCATTCTATTAACTCAACCATTCCTCATTTCACTATTATGGAAACCTCTTTCTCGCATTCTATACTTTGTGATCTATCGTGATATTTTGTTTGTCCTAATCTCATCTCTGATTTCCGCAAGCTAATCTTCGAGTTTTATCCCAATTCGTGTCATTTAGCCCCTTGCTCTGCCCTCAAATCAATTTCACACTTATTTGTCCTTTTGCCGAATGGGAAAATACATCCATAGAGGGGTTAGAAACTGTCATCAATTTCCTAAGTAAAAAGACATAAGAAGCCACCTTTTACACGATTCGCTGTACATGCAGCAAGGTTTCACACCATCCATTTGGACATATAAATTTGTTTTCCAACTACAAAAGAGGGTTACTTATATGTTCTAACCATAATCTTCAGCCTTTCTAAGTGGTTGGAGGCATATCTACTTAACGATATAAACTCAAAATATGTCGTTGAATATTAAATCCAACTACAATCGCGATTTGCTGCTCATGTTAACATAATCAATAATGGATTGCAATTTCTTCCTGGGCTTTAAAATTGATTTTGATTATCCAAAGTGGGCAGACTGTTTTAAAATGGGAAAATATCGATTTTATTTCTCCTGCCTACCTTTATTTTTTATATTAGCTTGTAGAGGTGATGAAAAGACTAAGATGTGAAAAGTGTTTCCAGATACAGTACATTTGTGTCATAAAATGAGAAGAAATTTCTCAATACCTTTGCTTTTGACTCGTCTTCTCTTATGAAAATCCATACAATCTGGAAAGAAAGGGCGAACCCGTTCAAAACTCCAAACATACCGTCTGCAATTAAAGGTGACAACTGAAGCCAGGAAGCACTTGCCGCCCCAGCGCTTTGTCCGAAGACAGTTATTAAATCCGAATCTCCGCCGAAGTAGCTGATATGCTTCTGAACCTATAAAGAAACAGAAAGCTTAATACAACCTTGCAACCCCAGGTGAAACCAGTACAATTTAAAAAACGGAGGGATTTGCATGGACGTGTTTATCACTTGAAGAGTGGTGAAGGCCTGACCAAGGTGGTGAGGATTTGAATTTGAAGGCCATTTAAGAGTATTTCTAGATTTATGCTTTGAAATTTCCGAACCCTTTTGCATATACTAGCCTATTAAACTTTTGACCTGCTCACTCTATGCCCAAGCCTTTAAAATTAACACTTTTTATCTGAATGATTTCCATTTCCACTATTCTCCTCTTGTGTGAATGGAGAAAGTATATGTGAGAACCATTCTGCCCATTTTGTCCACTATGGATTTCCCCACATTACTTTAGTCTGTCCTTTTGCCCTACTTTTCTTTGTTTATGGTAGAAGAGTGTGAGTGCTCCTAGGAGGAGAAGGGGTAGCCTAGGTTGTAGATAGGTATTAGGAGATTGTTTATATATATATATATATATATATATATATATATATATATATATATATATATATATATATATATATTGTCAATTAATTCTCAAAGAGATTCATAAATTTGAGCCACTTCTTTTTCGCTAACCAGGCTCAAAGACTTACTTTTCATTGTCAAAAGTCTTACTTAACCCATCGGCCACCAGTCACAATATTTATTGTGGCCATCGCCAACCCAGTCTTTGGCAGCAGTGTTTTGGAGGGGTCCAGTTCTTGGGTAATTTTTTGCAAGTCCCTGGAGCTCATACTTGACTTACACTGGCTCCACCAGCTCAGCCAATGGTGTAAGGGGGATGCTCCGATACGGCTATACATTCAAGCGGAAGTCAGACCCAGTTTTTCGGTTCGTCCGAAATACGTCTTATCCTCCCATTTTCCTCTCTTTTCCCACCCCCTTCCCGCAGATTGAAGGAGGCCTGATAATTTTGTTGTAGAGTCTGTAAATTGAAGAGTTATTGTAAGGCTGAATTATATTTAAATTTGATGTAATAAGAAAGAAAATGTGTGGTAGGTATATAAAGATAAAAAGAAGTTGAGTTTTGCCCTGGTGTAGAGGGCATCTCTCAGGTTTTTGCTTGTATTTGATCTTCTCTTCCTCCCATTTGTTATTTTTAGTTCGTGTTTTTTTTTTTTACACATATATATATATTTTTTCTCACAGATATACATATATATACATGCTTTTTTTAATTAAATAAATAAATAATTTTTTATCTTTCCTCCGTCGCGGCATTCAAACCCTTAAGTTTTTTGTTTGCTATATATATACGAGTATATACTTTTCTCTGTTTTTTTTAATAATAATTTATATTTCTTATTTTTCTGGTGTTTAAGATATCATTTTTTTTGTTCAAACGAACAAAAAGAAATGATATCTTAAACACCAGCACTTCGCCTCTTTTTCTTCAATTTGTTATTACAATTAGCTGGTTGTGTTAGTCTTGTTTAAGTATAGATTACAATTGGGTTTTCTCGGGAGCAGTTTCTTCCACTCGGAAATAAGGCTTTCCTGGTGGCGCGGAATGTCTAAGTAGAGGTTCATGTTAAGGAGTATCTCTTCTTCGATCTTGTCCCAGGTCTTACTCTCTAGCCTTTGGATTTCCATATTCAGTGAATTCAGACCTGCTCTTGCGTGCAGATCTGTTTGTTGAATATGGTCCATCCTTTATGCTCCAGCTATAAGCAGTGCTGCTTTGTTCTGCACTCTCTGCATTTATCTGAGAGAGGTGGAAGTCGCAGCCTGCATGACCACTGACGGGTACACTAAGGTCGAGCGCACCAGAGGAGTGTATAGCTTCTTAAGATTTTTGGAGCTGATGCTTTTGAATCTATACAGTTTTCTAAGCTGTATTTTTTCTAGGGAGATTCTGCTGTTTATGTGCGCTTTGTATCTTTTTGAGGTTAAACGGAGACCTAAGACTTTTCCTTCATTTCCGTACGGGTACACTTCGCCGTTCACTAAGATATCAACACGTTTTTGGCAGTTTATTGGAAAGATCTGGAACTTTCGACGGTTGGTCTTGATTTTCCACTTCTTTTCATATCGACTGATGTTATTGATTTCAATGGCTGTCTGCCTTGCTTGAAATCCAGCATGTTTGTAGTAACTGGAGATGATCTGTGTGATATCATCTACAAACTGAAGGTACATCACATCCTCGCCTACTGGATCAGGTAAGTTCAGTGTGTACACAAGGTACAGCAGCGGACTCAGACAGCCACCTTGTGGAACACCCGCCTCAAGTTCGAACTCGGGTCCTCTGTAGCCCTCGATCGAAATTTGGGCTTTTCTGTGCATGATGTAATCACAGAGGATCTTTTCCAGGATTGGATTTAGCTGGAGGCCTAAGAACTTGTATTGTAGACTTCTTAGCCAAACCTTATCGAAGGCTTTTTGTACATCTCGCATCACCACGTCTACGTATTTTCTCTCAGATTTACAGCAAACGAGCTTTTCAGTGAGAAGAGCAAGGGCTGTGCTAGTCCCCCTTCTCTTGCGAAACCCGTGTTGCTGAGGGTTGTAAGCTTTCAGCTCAGTCAGCTGGTCTTGTAACCTGTTGGCTAGAAGCTTTTCTTAGACTTTGCATATAATCTCCAGGAGGGATATTGGCCTGTAGTCCACCATTTGACTTGGCTTCCTTCCTTTAGGTATAAAGAAGATTTTTGCCATCTTGAAACCGTCGGGGAAGTAGCCCGTATTCAGGGAAGCAATGTAGATGTTTGAGATTCCCTGAATGATCTACCGGGGAGGCATGCCCCAAATTGTTTTTAGTGATGCCCGCCCAGCCTGGTTCATTTTGTTTAAAGGTTTTATGAATGCCATGACATCTTCAGGTGTAATTGGTCGGCCATCGTCTGGCAAAACCTTCTCTCCATCGACATAGGCATGTGGATGCGTGTGATGCACAATCTGATTAAGATATTCAATCAGTTGGCCTTCGAATTCCTGGTCGAATTCCGCATTGTCTTCTGGTGTAATCGTGAAGACATTTTTCCAGAATGTGCGGAATTTCTCTTTCAAAACCACCGGGTCTTCCAAGTAGTCATCACCCTCCTTAATGCAGGTCTTTTATCTACTTGGAAGACTTTTTAACTGGTTCACAAGTCGCCATAACACATCAGGTTTCACCTCGCTGTCTACTTGTTCAATCAGGCTGACCTAGATCTCAGCCTGTTGATGGTTAATAGCCTGCTTCAGTTCTTCGCTTAGGCGTCGTAGCAGAAATATTTTTTCTTAATTCGTACCTTCTCTCTTCTCTTGATTTCTTCATACATGTGGCTGTTAGATCTCCATATACCTTTTGTCTTGCCGTTAGACCAACAGCAGTCTCGTGAATTTATTTTGTACATATTTATTGTATATGTTGTAAATTTTTCTTTGGGGAAAATAAATTTAGTAAATAGGGTAGAGGTTGCATATATGTCTCCTTTGCTGCCAGAGGTGGACTTTTGCTTACTCAACAGTTCAATTCCCGAACTCTAGGGAAAAAGGTGTGGAAGGTACAAAGTATTCCGCGACATCATCACTGACCGCCACGACTTCAGTTTTTGCTGACTGAGAACACAGAAGATAGTTAAAATTCATATGTATCTATGCTCTGACTATATTTTATATATATATATATATATATATATATATATATATATATATATATATATATATATATATATATATATATAAGATATATATATCCTCGTTATATTTGTTCTTTAATAATTGAAATTGCTCGTGTTTTGTAAGTTTTCTTTTTTTCTCTCGATTAAAGTACAAAGAGGTTTCTTTGAGAGCCAAACCGCCTTCGATTTATCGCATTGAGAATGAATACAAAGAAGCCCTTGTTAATTTCCTGCTGTTAGCTCCTCTGATAACACTAAGTAACACTATAATAATAATTATAATAATAATAATAATAATAAATATTTATAATGCGCCCTTCAGGGCTGTTAGTCCTCACAGAGCGCAGGTTGTGTAGCGAGTGTAGAGAAAGTTTACAGGGAAGAGAAGGCAATTCTGAAGAGATGAGTCTTCAAGAGACGTTTAAAAGTAGCAAGGGAAGGAGAGGATCGGACTTCGGCAGGAAGAGCATTCCAGAGTCTAGGAGCACTGTCATGGTATGACATTACATTACATCAATACCATATTATATCTATGGAGCAGGGACAATAACTTAAAGGCGAACCGACAAAGGGACGGAACACCACGAGTTTCGACGGCGGAATAGCGAGATATGAGTGCAACGAGGTCAGGTTAAATATGGGCAATGGCAAAGCTCAAGGTATTTAAATAAAATATAATTTTATTTACATAAAAATGAGAAAATTGATGGGAAAAATTACATCAGAGAATTAATGGGCAAAATTACATCGGTGAACGAGGAGGGAAATTGCCGAATTATGCATCAGACTATGAAATTAAAAATTAATGTATTACGGGAGGAGACTATTTAAATGGGGGGAACTAACTCAAATGGGTTACTAAAGGGGGAAAGGGGTTTGGCTTACGAAGGATTCCGGGTGAGACGTCGGGGTAAGGCTTCACGGATGTCTTCTGCCAGAGCTTCTGAGCGGGAACTTAAAGTGATGACGGTTCTCCAAAAGGGGCGGGGGCGGTAACGTCCGGTCCAGTGGAAAGTATATTGGCCGCCCGAAAACGAGGGGCAAACGAGGAGGGCTTCGACAGGAGTTGATGAGTGAAGTCAGAAAAATCGCTCGGTAGCGATCGTTAAATGGAATTACCTCACTGGCTGGGGCTAATTCCAATACAAAAATAGTTCAGCCGTCACTTTGCTTTGTTGTTAGCACCTGACTTGGAACTAGGAAAATCTTCTTGGGTCCGGGCGAGACTTCTCAACTCTGTGTCTGCCCCATAAAAGACAAGCACTATATATGTCCGAGGCTCTCCCCACTGGGGGTGCGATGGGTTAGTGGGAAACATCTCTACTCTCGAATGGCCTCGAATCTTCTTGCCGAGGAGATTCTAACCCGTGTAAAGGGTTCGAGGCTACCGCTTGTGGAAGGGAAAGGTGGGGGTATGATTCCACACAAGCACAAACTGAGAAGGAATGGTTACCCATCGAGCAGAGAACAGAATGAGGAGTATTCAGGATGGAAGGGAGGTTAGACCAGAGTGCCCGAGGAGTTTGACGACGGGAGTGGGCAGACGAGAGATAAGGTGGAGCCTCGAGGTTTAGGGCCTTGTAGGTGATTAAAACAATTTTATAGTAGATATGGAAACGAATAGGTAACCAGTGTAGCTCCTGTAACAGAGACATCGAAGGAGAGGACCTGGGGCGGCGAAGGAGGAGCCTGGCAGCATAGTTTTGAACTAGTTGTAGGGGGTGAAGTGATGAAGAAGGAAGATTCACTAGAAAAAAATTGTATTAGTCTAAGCGTGAGGTAACGAAGGCATGAATAGCAGTCTCAAGGTTTCGTTGATCAAAATGGGATCGAACACGTGAAAAGTTGCGGAGGAAACCGAGGGAAGTCTTACAGATACGATGGATGTCCTGTTTAAACGAGTGTTGCTCGTCGAAAATAACACCAAGAATATTGACGGTAACAGAAAAGGCGACATTGGTTTCCCCAAGGTTAAGAGAAGGGAAAAGAGCTTTAGATTTCTTGACCATCGAAGCGGTAACAGCAAGGAGAACCTCAGTTTTATCGTGGTTAAGTTTGAGGAAGTTCGGCAGCCAGCCATTCGTTTATGGAGGTGTAGGCTGAAAGGAGCTTAGTAATTGATTGAGCGAAGGACACAGAGGATGAGGAAAGGTATATCTGAGTGTCATCAGCATAGAGGTGGAAGGACAGACCCATATAGGCAAGAAGGGAGCCAAGAGGAAGTAAGTAGATGCGAAAGAGGGGGAGACCAAGGACTGAGCCCTGAGGCACTCCAAAATGTGTTTAGTGTTTCTAAGGTTGTCTTACCTCCTGATTCCAAAAATACCATTGAAAAGTGCATAACATCGATATTCTAAGAGATAATTAGAATTTTATATATAAAACTAACCATAAATAGCTGCGACAGTTCACTTTATTTAGCATATTAACATTGTCCATGAATAATAGCTGATAATATTTTGTCCTTGTATTCTTTTTTAAACTAATGAGAAAATATGATTATAAGAGATAACCTACTAAAAGTGCACTGAAGAACGTGCTTTCTTACTGAGAGCTCCTTTATCTTTACGCAACAGTGACCATATATAGATCCCATCATAGCAGTGTCCCATCTTTTTTGGTATCTTTTTTCCATTAGAGAAAGGTCATGATGTAACCATTCACCATGCTCCTCACTTACTTCTTCCAAATTTTCACAAAAAACCTCCAAATGTGAATGCAAAAAGGGCACCTTTAGTACATTCTACATCCTAAATTCTTATAACTTTCTAAAAGTTTTGCTACCAGCTGCTTGTAGTTTGGGTCCTTATCTTTGCCATGAAATCCATTAAATATATTTAGAAATGCACACCACGCCTCACTTTCGACATCACTCATTGCATTCTCAAGTTGTACTGACTTTAACATTTTCCTTACTTGCAGTCCAGTAAATATACCACCCTTAACTTTGGCCTCTGATAGCTTTGGAAAGAGTAGACGAATCTCTTGAAATGCTTCTCCACCATGATCTAATGCTTTTACAAACTGTTTGACCAAACCAAGCTTTATATGAAGTGGAGGTCGAAAAACTTTGGCAGGCTCTACAAGAGGCTGTCTAATAACGGGGGGCCACTCAACCTACTGGTAATGTTCATGGTCAGCACTACTGTCCCATAGGCAAAGAAAACATGACTACTTGGTGTACCCACCCTGGAATCCGAGTAAGAAGGCAAGCATTTTAAAACCACCACAAACATCCCATTTAAACATAGTATAATTTCCCTTCTCGAGAAGCTTTTTTACATTGTCATATTCTTCAGTAAAACAGCCTCAAAGCTGTTTTACTACATAATGGGAATCAGTATGCACCCCTGCCTATACCATACTCGGTAGAGATCTCTACCGAGTATGGTATAGGCAGGGGTGCATACTGATTCCCATTATGTAGTAAAACAGCTTTGAGGCTTTTTTAGAACTATCTATGAAAAGTCGCCATTCTTCAAGGTTGTCATCAATTCCAATAGCTGTAAACAAGCCATTAATATCTTTGCAGAAGCAGAGATCCTCACTTATATCAAAGTATACTTTGAATTCTTCATGGCAGTTCATGTATACCGTTGATCTGCAGTACTCTCCCAACAGGTTTCATTCATTAAGTCCGGATGCCAAAAGCTCAGCTCCTGACTTAGTAAGACCCAAGTCCCTGATGAGATCATCCAGTTCACGTTGATTTGGAAAGTGTGGGCGGGTACTCATTCTTGGCTCAAACGTTTCATCCATTTCTTCATTGTCACAACCTTCCGACTCTCTTGATGAGACCTCCATTATACCCTCTGTCTGCAAAAATATATAGAAAAGGGATGCATTTAATAGCTGGAGCATAAATATGGATTGCATGTGTAATCACATACCAAGAAAATTTACCTAGATGTTTTGAAATATTTCAGTATTGATTCTGTTACAAAGAATATAGCTTACAATTTGCTAGCATTTACTTACATTTTCTTGCGGCTGTAAAACCAATAAGGTATCATCATGTGGCACAGGTGCAATAGAGGATGAAATGTTGGGATATGGAAGGGATTTTCTTCCCTTAACTCTTCTGTACTTTGTTATGTCAATCATGCAAAAATAGTAATCATCGTGATGATTTTTTGGCTCTCGCCAAACTCTCGGCACAGTAAATGGCATTGCTTTTCTTGCACCTCTCAGCCATGCATCTAAATTTGATCGACAACTCCCACATATTACATGAGGGGCTCATGTTTTTTCCTGGTCACCCATACTCCTTCCAAAGTACACAGTCTATAAGCAATCCAGTACTTTACACCTTTCACAATTTTATGTGATACATGCTAAGGTCCAACATAGAAACCACACACAAAACAGAACGAATCTGGTGAATTTCTGCATCCTCTTGTAGTCATAATAAAAAAAGTCAATATCTATCATATAAACCTGAAAAATAAAATTAGCAACAAATGTAAGTGTGCTTTACCCGTAACCCCTACATTTATTTATGTTAGCATAATTTGTTATATCTTTCAAACGGTCGATGGTATAGAAAAAGTAAGGACATATTTGGAATCAGCGCAAAATATAGTATTAAAATCACAAAAAGTAAGAGAAACAAAAATTATGTCAAAATTTGTTACCCAGTGTAATTAATTAATGAGGGCAAGGTATGCATTCATCACTGACTGAAATTTAGCCAACCATTATTTTATTGCCTTCATAACAATATGTTTATGCTACACAAAGTTAATATAAAGATTTTAGCTGGATTATAAATATACTCTCAAGGAGTAAAACAAAACCACCCTGTTGAAAATTCGAGTCAGTGGAAGATACCGACTGGACTCATATCTCTGCGCATGCGCTCCCCCCCTCCCACTTTTCTGCTTTAAGAAAGATAAAAGGAGAGAGGAATTCTAGCTTTAATGTTTCACAAAACTTTTATCATACAGAGAAGAAAATAGAGGGAGATTAAAATGTAATTTATAAGATATAAGCCAACCAAAACCCGAAAATGTTCGATGATTAAGATAAAAGCTATTTTTCTGAATTTTTACTAATCTCGTTTTCAAAACAGAGAATCATAAAGATAGTGGTATTATCAATATTAATATTAAGGTCAATTATTTTTCTACTAAAATGCAGAATTAATGTTCCTTATCGCAAAAGAGTTTCGCTCATTTTCTACACTAAAGTCCAAAATGATTATAAAATATCACGGCTAGAAATGAACTCACTCTTTCTTGGAAGGGAAACAAAGGAGTTTAGCGTTGACAAAGAACGGGCGTTGACATGAAAATCTCTGTCGTCATCATGTTTGTTTTACAAGTTTAGGGGCTTTTAACTACTAATCTCATTGGAGCTGTACTCAAAAGTTTGATGTGGGCTCAGGTGTATGGCAATCGGATCAAAGTCAACGTGAATCGGGACCCGATCCATTGTATAACCACTTCCAATGGGGCTTAACTTGGCTAAAATGGAAAGCTATGTTTTTACTCAGCTGTGCAACATCTGGCAGTCTCTGATAATTTTTTCCCATTAACATCTGACTAGCACACCATGAGATCATGATTCGATGCCATTTACAGCGCGATTCAAGTAAATTGATACCAATTTGACAATGCACCTTAGAGCTATTTACTTTACCAATGTAGGTTACTTGATCTTAGATACGCTTTATAAGGCTTAGGCTTTGATGTGTCAGCTATATTTGCGGTTTCTTCTGAGAATGTTAGCTAAAATTAAAAAAAGTACGCAATACTCTCGGCCCTTCGTGCCCAGAAAAGCGTGAAGAAGATTACTTTTTTTAAGTACTTGAAGAAAATCGTTTACAAAATGAAACGGCGGTATGACGAGGCTGAGAAAAGGGATGAATTGCATATGGTAATACGGAGCAAATTTCCCACCTCTCTGATGGTTCTGGGCATTTTCAAAAGCGAAGACCATGTTATGCCTCCTCTCATCTTACCCATAAGTCCTCAAGTTAAATGCAGAGTTTACATTGAAGTGCTGAAAACTGTGGTCATGTCTTGGATGGACCAAATAGCCGCTGAAATTCCTTACGTTTTCTAGCAAGATTTTGCTGTCACACACAAGCCAAGGAAGAGACAAACGTGGTTGTTCAACAACCTTCGGTACCATTGATCCCACCAGGAGAAGGTTTTCCAACCAGATGGTTGCCATTTCGAATTATTTTTCAACTATATCTATCGTTATATTTGTGGGTAAATTCTCATAAGAATATATGTCTTCGTTTAGGACACAACATTCTCACACCAGGTTCAGGTTCAGGTTGTTGAGCCACCCTTTGTATCAGGATATGGCATTTATTTTCTGTGAAGAGGAGAATAATTAATTAGCCTTATTTATTACTCTTCTTCCAACACACTGCAAAATTTAATTGTTGCCCTATATCTTTTTTTCCACACTCAAATCCTAGCACCACACTCACTCCATAATCCTCCCTTATCTTCACCTCCTCCCACTCTTCTCTTTCCAGCTCTATCACCAATTCTTCTTTCAATTTCTCCATCTCCACACTTCGCCCACATACTCTACAATCAAATGTTCTATAGATTCTCTCTGCCCCAGTAGGCTCTACTCGCATCTGTCCTCTTCTCTATTCCATCTATATGTTCGCCTCTTCACCTCCAAGGATCCAGTCCGTGCCTTGAATAGTAGTTGGCTTGCAAAACTCCCATCATACATATCCTCAATACAAGGCTCCCTTTTGCCTCTGCATATGTTAAAACTTCTCTTGTCATTTATTCCTCTTTTCCAGCACCTTTCTCCTGCATCTAATATTTTCTGCTTCAGTTTTTCCTTTGTTCTGTCGTTTATATAAATTGCTTCTAATTCATACTTTGTTTCCACTCTCGTTACCTTATTGTGCCACTCATTCCTATCGTAGGCAACATACACATAGCCTGCCCAGGTCTCTATTCCCATCCCCTACAGTCTCAACTTATAATTTTCTTTCATCTTTGCCACCCTCTCTTCCTACCTACTCTAGCCCATTTCTCATCTCAGTGCTTCCCACTGCTACATAGGGATTGGCTCCTAGTGCTATTCTTGCCACTTTGTTTTGGATCTTTTCCATTCTCTCCAATTCTGCCTTTGTTACTTTACAGACTTCATACCCATACAGGCTTCTTGGGACTGCTATCCCTTTCCACAGTTCTCTTATCATTTTAAACTTATTTGCTTGCTTAGTCGCCATGTTCCTCAGCATGCCGGTCATTTTTAGCATATTTACCTCATTTTGTCTCTTATGCTTCTCAAATAAATCCTTCTGGTTGCAGACTGTCATACCCAAGCATCTATAATCATTTACCACTTCTAGGATGGCATTTCCTAGGATACAACCGTCATTTCTTCCTTCTATAAATATCATTATTTTGCCCTTCCGTCTACTAAATTTTACTCTCCATTCTTTCCCATTCTGGTACGCCACATTCAAAAGTCTCTGCAAACCCTCCGCTGTTTCACTAACCAGAAGTATGTCGTCTGTAAATCCCACGGTTGTCAATATGCGATCTCCAACAATGACTCCTTGACCTTCCCTCTTTACTCTCCCCAAAAGTTCTTCAATGAAGAAGCTGACCATCCAACCTATTTCTATACATTTCAGATTGAGTTTGACTTTATTATTCTCATATAGTTTTTGTATCACATTATGAATAATTTCATCCATCCCCAAGTCTCTTAGTCTCGCTAATAATTTCGTTCTATCAACTCGATCAAAGGCTTTCTCTATATTGAGAAAGCAGACATATAGCACACACCCTTGTTTTCTTACCCTCTCTATTACATTCCGTAGAATATAGAGATTGTCAATGGCTCTTCTTCCAGACATAAATCTATTTTGCTCATCTCCAAGTATCCCTTCACGTTCACATTTATTCGTTCCTTATTCGATGTCGTCTTATCAAACGCAGCATAGTTATCCAGTTACATTGTTTCCATTCTTGAACTATTTTCCTTACATTGTTTTTTTTATTTAACTCTTTCCGCAAAGAATTATTAAGACTCCTCCAAAAATATTTTACTCACATCCACTTTAAAATAATCTTCACAAATAATTTATCAATTGGTTCAATAATCAATGTAAAGGACACACTCTCTCAGAACTTACGTAGCTGCCTGGTTTATCAGTTCATTTGTCCTCGCTGTGATCGAGGCTCATACATAGGCAGCACCGTTCGTTCTCTGGAGGCCAGGGTTTGTTCTCACCTGGGTATTAGCAATAGAACTGGCAAACCTTTGAACCATGCATAAATATCAGCCATAAGATCTCACATAATACAATGTAAAACTGATGTCACTCATGAAAATTTTAAAATCCTTGAACATTGCTGACATCTCCCTTCGTATCTTAGAGTCTATGTATATAAAAATATTAAAACTTTCCCTTAATAACGACACAAGTGTGGTTCCCCTCCTCCTTGTTTAACCACTTCCCCATCCACCGCGTTTACTTCCTGTCCCCCTTCCTTAACTTATTCAGTTGAGTTTTCCTCACGACTCAACCCGGTAAGTTACCTGCTCCGTCCCTTTCTCTCCTTAGTCTTCCCCATTTAAATGATGTTTTGTCTATTTGATTTGAATTTCACTTTATATCAATAATTAATATGTTAGAATTTAAATATTTCTTCATTTTTCTTTGTCAGACCTGATGATAGACTTGGAGCCTGAAACGTTGACATTAAAGAATCAGTTTAATGGAAACTACTTTCTTTTTGGTCCTTGGATTCATTCTCAAGATTAAATTATCTTTAGCTAGAAGAAACTACTTCCAATATATATATATATATATATATATATATATATATATATATATATATATAATATGAATTATTAAAAAAATGGAGGGCGTGTATTAACCGAAGAATAACCACTTATTTTAAGTGTACCGGTAGATTAAATATTCATAAATAATAATGCCCAAAGTGCAGAGGATCGAAAATAATAGGACGATCGAATACCAGTCATAGTTTACTAAACTACAATTGCAGGATCTGAATTATGGTATAAATTGTGCAAATGTAACATGTAAGACAAGATGTTTAATGCAGAGATGCATGTTCGCTCACAGAAGCACAAGAAGACTACATAAATTTCAAGTTCAACAAGAATTGTTAAGTTTTTCAACAAAAATAACAAGATGAAAAGATCTGATATTAAATGGAGTGCTGGCATTGCATGCCACTCGGCTATTACATCCACCGATCATCTTACAGATATTATAAGCAGCTTTTCTATCAAGAATGAATCTCTCCATGATCTGAAACTTCATCTTTGCAAATGCATCAGTATTTTGAATAATGTGGTTTATTCTTATCTCCAAGAAAACATAATCAATGGCAGATGTCATTTTCACTCATTATTGATGAATCAACAGATGTTTCTGTTATTAAACATCTGTGCATTTGTGTTAGATACTTCAAGGAAGATAATTTGTTAATTAACAAACACAGCTTTGTTACCTTTACTACCTATCCTCTCAACTACTGCATCATTACTTTTTGCAGTTTTTGATTATAATAAAGTGCCTTTATCAAATATCATTGGGATTGGTACTGATGGTGCGTCAAACCTTTGTGGTTGCAATAATTCTGTGTATAAAAGGCTCAAAGAATTTTCTTCGAAATCTGTTCCAATGAGGTGTATTTATTATAGTTTAAGTTTGTGTGCAACGCGTGCTTTCGATGAACGTCCATCAAATTTAGGATTTTTATTGTCCGAAGTTGCAAAACACTTTAAATTTAGTTCTCAAAGAAGGGTTGACTATGAAAAATTATTTGGAAATGAATGCAAAAATGTCCCAAATTTACATCCTACCAGATTTGTAACCCAGTCAGACACTCGCTGGCTTGTAACAGGCAAGGAAGGTCATTTATGCAATTTTGACACAATGATACGAACTCTGCCTATTTCAAGTCAATAGAATGTAATAGGAATTATACCTGTAGACTGCTCAAAGAAATGCCGAATGATGTGACAGATTCTCTCTATCTAATCTTTGGGCTACCTCTCATAAATGAATTTAGGAAAATCAATGCTTCATTTCAGCATTCAAATGCTGGTCAGTGACAGCTGTTTGATGATTTGAATGTCTCTTTTTCTTGCATTAAGAAGTAGAATTTGTAAACACCCACATATAAACAAATATAAAATTATTGAAGAACATCATTTAAGATCTCAAAATGAAATCGATTTGGGTGCAAAATTTATTCGAGAACTTCATAATTACAACTTGCCAGAAAAAAAACAAAATGGCTCTCAAAAAGCGGTGCTTAAATTTTCTGAGTTGCTTCGAATGAGGTATGTAGAAGACTACAAGACAAGTTTCATTTTTATGAAAGTCTGAAATCCTTTCATCCAGATATTTATCTGTCGCAAGCCAAATATGTAAGATTTTCTGATTTAAATACAAGTTATTTTATTCTGCTCAATCTGACCTTGATGAAATTAAAAGCCAGTACATGAGTGCCTGCTTAATAGACTGGTCTAATTCGGGTATTGATTTAAGAGATAAAAAAAAATTGGGGGTTATTTATACCAGTCTAAAAATGCAATTGGCTGTTATCCATATAAATCATTATCAAAGTTTGTTATAACTAATTTATGCCTTTCCATTTCAAATGCTTTTGTTGAAAGAGTATTTAGCCAAGTCTCCATTGTAAAAAATAAGCTGAGAAATAAAATAGGTGTAGGCTGTTGAACTCAATCTTGATGATCCATTCTCATTGTATATATGCTAACAAATTCATGCTGCAATGATTTTAATGTAAGTGATGAAATGTTGGTTAAATTTAATAGTGATTCTATGTATAAATCAGCTCACAAAACTTCTAATGATGAAGCTGAACAGGAACTATTATTGTCTCATGTAACATTTGAATAAAGCACATTAGAAATTGGAAGGTGTTTTTATTTTTATTTTTTAGCAAATGAGGTTTCAATATGTTAAAATATCCTTTTGAAATTATAATGCCAAAAGATTTGCTATTTTTGAAAAATACTTTGCCAAAAATGCAAAAACTTGGTGAAAGTTTGCTATTATCTCTCTCAACAATCTGGCAATCCTGCTCACGCAGCGCAGAACACCTTTCCTTATGGTGCCCGAACATGCAACCAACATCGAACAACTATATATAGTGGAGGAGGCCCCTATGCCTCCAATGCCCCCTCAAAAAATCCGATAAGTCCACACTCAAGCGTGCATGAACTCGTGACGTGTACAAGAAACAAGCGATAGCGCCACAGCTCGTCTAAAGACAAGGGCAGGTGACGTACGCGAACACCACCCTCACCAGACTCGAACACTCAACAGGAATGTGGTGGACAACCTAACCAACCACGCACTCGTCCCAGTAAGATACAAGCCAGCACCACACCAAATGGCGCGGTTTGTCCCACGAGTGTGCCAGATTTGGAGACGACAAAGGACAACTTGCAGCCGTGAGGGCATTGTGGGGTAGGCTAACAGGAACAGTCGCATCGTGATAGTAGCAAATTTAGGTTTGCATCAGCTGTCTCCCATCTCTGCCAGGCAGCCCAAAGGGCTGATCTGATTCCTTCGTCGAGTAAGTGAGACTCTCAGCATCTCTCCATCCCAAGGCAGCCATGGCGTGACGCGCACTGCAAACCAAGGCGTGCGTAAATTTCAATGCTTCGAGAGCACTAAGGGCGCTCTGAAAGTCGCTATGATCACAATTTAGTTCTCAAACCAGGTAGGCACTTTATCAATCACCTGTACCGAGCGATATATTGCCATTTTTCCAGTGTATGTATACTCCAATAAGCTGAATTTAGTACGATCATACTCACCTGCAACTTACTGGCCCATTCCACACTCATGCTCATAAAATTTACTAACAGTCTAATCGCCACGAGATTACCCTACCATTCAAAGCCATGTGGTCGCATTATGACTTATCAGTACCGCTATCATTTACAATAGAACCCTAAATAATTAGAACATCGTGTTTGTTTCACCGGTAAACCATGAACTTTGATAACACGACACCTAACCTGATCTCGCTTTTACCCAGGTGACTTGGAATAGTGTTCAACTATCTAAAAGTTACCTCTTGAAAAAAATGCTTTGTTAGAAATCGGTTCTCTTTTATCTTCATCCAGTTAACCAGGCCGGCTCGGCTGAAGGGGAAATGAAAAAACGCTGTGTACCACGTGTATCCAAAATCGCCCTTATAAGCAAACGGATCACTTCAAAATCTTCCTCCTCAATGTAACCATTTTTACATCTTCCCCGCGAAGCTTTGCCATTTGAACTTAAGATTTAGCAACAAAGTTAAATAAAATATTGCTTATAATTTAAAACAAAATTAAAGATTAATAATAAACTTATTATTAATAAGATCAAAGATTACAAGATATTGTTCGTTCAGTTTAGGTTAGGTTTTCGCAATTAAGCATCCTAAACTCACCTTGCCTTACTAAACTAGCCAATTTAACATCCCCCCTCTACTCCTACTTTTTCGCAGTCTAACATCTCTAAATGTATCCAAATAAATTAATTAAAACTACATAGTAGTGTACTATATGTTGTTAACTTTGTAACAATGTCATTTCTGCAGAGGTTGTAAACTGCACATCGTCAGCCCAAGTTACTTTTGCCTTGCTAATAATGTGTGGCCAAAATCAAATTCATTGGAAATTGGAGGCAACATTTCTGTAGGTAAATTTAGGCAACATATTTATATGCCACGTGGCTCGCAACATAGGACACAAACATGTGCATTCACTTGTGTTTATCTCTACACAATCCATCTGCTGTTATATTAATCCTTGATAACATGCCTCTCTCTTTGGGTTCACATGTACGTGTTACTGTATGTGTAACGCACATAAAGTTGTCCGCATTTAAAGATTGTTTTAATCTGTTGCTTTGGGCGCATTTTCAAGAATGGAAATAAGCGAGGCTTTATAACGGTCTAAACTTTCCGCCATTAAAAGCGAGCCTAATTTCGCGAATTCACTCAACGGCCACCTTATTAAATTGGATGGGGCTCTCGAAGTGTTTTTAGAGCGGGCAAAAACTTGCAGCAGGGCAATTTTCTCATAATTGGACGATCACCTTTTCGATTCTTCGTCCTATTTTTATTTTGAGTTTTGGTCTTACCAGGCATTCGTCATTGGCACTAACTGGCAACATAAGAATGGGTGCCATAATCCTTCCAGGTTCTTCTCCTCTATTTTGGTCGTTTCTGTATTGCCCCTCCTCTCCCATAGCGCCGCCCTCACTAAGCAACGTGATTTGTAGTTTGTACAACAAGCGCCGCCAGTTCTCTCTCTTCAGCCCATGCAAGTAAACATCCCCGTCCTAACCCGTTTTGCTTTTTATTTATCCTCTGCTGTCATTCCTCCGCCTTTCATCTCGTTGGTTAAATAAGCTCCCTTTCTTTTCTCAATTGAAAATATCGTTAAAGGTTTACTGCATTTTGTCACTCACCCATTGAAGCGCGATGATTTGATCCATCAGACCCATATTCCCGGGGTTCTCCTCACGACCGGATGCCAGGAAACCTGCGAGAATAGAGCCCACGCGTGAGTGAGCATAATAACTCTGCCCTCAACGGTTCGGCCAAAGCTAGAAGAGCCGACCTATGATGGCGCTTATGATCGTTGAGAGAAGAGAATGAAACGTAGTGAATGGAATTAGAGGGAGTTGGGTATGATACTGGTTGGCGAAAGATGGCGAAGTATAATTGAAACAAGGGTGGGGGAGGTTTAGTTTTCCTCGAATTTAAATCGCAATAGCAACGAGGCCATATCGTAGAAAGTTAATAGGGAGAAATCTGTAAATAAAGTAGGGACGATGAACAAAACGAAAATAGTGGAAGATATTGCCCAAATCATTCGTCACATTTTTAAAACTGTTTCAGTCACAAAGTTAATGAACTGTGCTATTATTATTTATGTTTTATATATCTTCGAAAAGTTTAGGATGGCTGCCGCTAGGCTTTACTGTCGTTGTTGACAAGTAATAATATTTTTCATGAAATATTAGCCGAGAAAACTAATTATAGGGATAAAAAAATAGCCAAATGTTAATGCGAACAGTTTAGTGATATCGATGATTACAAAGTAATCATCGAAACTGTTTCAAAAGGTTTCGTCAGTACTGCTCGAAATACCGGGATGAGGTCCAAAATTTCACTACATTTAATTCATTGTTATATGTCCTATCAGTAAAACACTCCCTCTTTCATTAAATTATATGTTAAGTTGTTATTCTGCAGGCATTGGCGTGGAGGGGCCAACACCCCAAGTAATGTGGCCGGGATGGCGTTACGTTCTTCAAGGTTTCTCTGTAGCAAGGGCATTCATTCCTCTGCTCCAACATCCACCCCTTTGCTGGCAGGCGTGTCGAGGGCATAAATATTTTAAAAAGCCGTCGGGAATGAAGCGAGGAAGTTGACTTGGAAGAAGAAAATTTTTAATTTTTACGCTTAACTAGAAGTCGCAGCCGGCAAAGGCGGTAAAGTCAAGGGAAAATTAAGAAAACGCCAACCAGCTTTGCCAACTCCCCACGGGGAGGAGAATATCAACTTTAATAGGAGCGACGCGCAGACGACAAATGTCTGGCTAAGTCCCCTTGCAGTCCCCCCCCCCCCGGAACAGGGGGACTGAGGCGAACTGAACTGACACTCATCAATCTCGCCCCAACTATGTCTGTCCACTTTGATAGACATAATTGGGGACGTAAAGGGAAGCAGGTTTGAGGATTAGCCCACTGTAGAACTCTACGGAAGAGAACGCCCGGTTACGAGGCGATGCTGAAAGCTTTGGGGAAGAGTTCGCTCTAATCTCTGAGGGTAGTTTCCGGCCAAGATCACTGGGGGACATTCAACCGTCCCTGTGCAAGTTGGAAGCAGCATCGATAACCAAACCCCAGACGGGGCGGCACCCCCGGGTGGTGGTAGTTGATTCAATCACCACCCATCATTAAGTCCGCCACATATCATCCGTCTGAGGGGCCTCCCCGGGTACATCCATCCACCATTCATCCACTCTATCCCGCAGTTTATGTTCGCTGAAGTCCTCTTGCAATGGGGGGGGGGGGTTGCCCGCAATAAACAAACCCAATTAGAAATTCGTCAAATTCGCCAAGAAGAAGGAACAAAATAGAAGACTCTAAGGGATATAAGAAAAGAATAAATAAATAACAAGAGGAAAAGCAGCCCAGGGGGCCCCCCCCCGAGGGGAAAATGGAGCCTAATGGGACAACAAAAATCCCGCTACGCATCATTAGTGGTAGCGTTAGGCCAACACGGGAGAAGGTATTTGAAGTGGTCTTCGGGAAACTGAAGATCGCTATGCTTCGCCTGCTCGAAGTCCCCACAGGATATGTGGCGGTCTGCGAGAAAGAGAAGGACGTGGAGGGAATTACGAAGGAGGAGGCAGTGGAGACACTGCGTGAAATAGGCCTTCAACCTGCAATTCCTCCACAAATACAAACGCACAGGAGCGTGGTGTGTAGGAAGCTGGACCCGTGGATAGGCCATCATTCCAATGAGGAAATAAAAGAGGAAATAGCCAAGAACCAACCATGGGCTAAGGTATCAGAGATTATAAAATTCTGGAACAAAAAAGATAATGTTGAATACACACATGTATTCAAAATTATCTTTACTGACACAGCAATGGCCCAAAAGGCAAAGGAGAACGGACTTCTGCTCTTCAACGCTAAAATCAGCGGAGAGCAGATAGAAAGGGAAGAGTTCACTCCCGTACAGTTCTGCTTCCGTTGCTACAAGATGGAGAGCCACGCCACAAAAGATTGTCCCGAACCACAAGAGCTATGTTCGAGGTGCAGCGAGGCGGGGCACCATTGGAAAAATTGTAGTAGCCTGAGGGAAAAGTGTGCCAATTGCGGCCTGGGACATCGTTCCATGGCTATGGCCTGCCCTCTTAAAAAAGAAATTATTAAAAACAAGGTGCAGAAAAAGAAAGAGGATCAAAACAGGAGGCAGAACACTACATACGCGCAGGCAGCGAAGGCAGTCCTCACTGAAACTGAGGCGAGAAAGACCTACCTTAGACTGGAGAACGAGAACTCAACAAAAATACTGACATGCATACTATATGCGCATGTCAGAAACCTGACTAACCCAGGAACTTTTGCCAAAGAACTAAACCAGATGCTGGCGAAAAATAGGATGAGTGAGATGTGGTTCCCCGAGAACCCACCATCTGGGGACGTTCTCCAGCTACAAATGGTCCCAAAAGATTCGGATAACAAGAACCAAGAGACAGAGAAACAAAGCAACAAGGAGGCAAGACGGCCAGATCCCAGGATCGAGGCCGAGAAAGAAAGAGTGGCTGCCACCAAGACAGTCCAGACAAAGTCACAAAGCGCAGAGAACACGAAAGAGGAGGAGACACCTGACACCACGGACTCCTCGGACTCAGAGGGTTCTGTTTGCGAAGCAAAATCCACAAAAACGAAGAAGACAAAAAACAAGAAGATCGATGCGGATAGGATTAACCTATATCTATACGCCTCGGAGCAATTCCCCTTCCCGAAGGACGGGGATTTAAACAAAATCAATGTAGGAATAAAGAAAAAGTACTACAAATGGGACTACGATGCCCAATGCGAAGAAGAAACGGCAGAAGAAGCCTTACATAGTCAATGTATTGCCTTCCACCGCGAAACCTTTTTTGAATTATCCCAGGCAGAATTTAAGAAAAAGAGAAACGGGAAAAGGAAATCAACCACCCGTAAACACTAAAGACATCCACACAAGCCAGAACAGAGAATGGAAAACCAAAACAACAGGTTAAAGATATTAACGCTCAACAGTAATGGATGGGAGGGGAAAGCCACGGCGTACGGCAACATATTCCGTGTGCTAGATCCCGACATCATACTGATTACTGAGCATGGTATCGATACGACCAGTAAGCAGTTGAAGATACCAGGCTACAGAGTGATATCTAAGAACCATTCTCAAGAGAGGTATGACGGTGCTGCCATTGCCGTCAGAAGGAACCTGTCGTTCAAACGTCTTCCAGATATGGACGAATCCTTCGTGGCGGTAGAGCTGCATACATTAGTAGGCAAGCTCATAATAGCGGCGGCATACCAACCACCTCGACGCAGATACCTCCCTCTGAAGAACTTCTACACCCTGTTTGGCCGCGGCAGGATGGTATTCCTTGGGGGAGACCTCAACGCCAGATGCCGAACGGCTGGCTACGGGAACACAAACGAAAGAGGTCACAACTTGGAAATGATTATGAGAAGGAAAAACATTCAGCGTATAGGACCGGATTTTCCGACCTATTTCACCGTAAGGTCCGCTACGAAACCTGACATAATCATGACAAGTGATGGCTTCCCTTTCAATTACCGTAGTGAGCCGGGCCCGACAGTACCCAGCGATCACATACCGATCTTGACGACCATTTCTCTTGCACCAATTCAGCTCCCAATACCACTTCTGAAAAGCTATGCTTCGGCCAACTGGGAACGCTACAAGGAAACCCTTGCCAGTTATGTACCAGTGGGCCTCAACGGGGCGAGTCTGGAGAGGATCGACGAGGAGTTGGAAGCGATTACTGCCCGCATCATCGAAGCAGATCGCGAGAGTGTACCGATGAAAAGGTACAAAACTCTCCCCCAACCCAGATGGTCCGAGGAAATGAGAGAGATCGCTAGAGAGCACAGGGAGGTGTATGAGGAAACGAGGAGAGAGGGTGTTAATCGGGAAAGAACAACGCTGCTAAGACGCCTGAGTGAAGAGCTTAAGCAGGCTATCAACCAGCAACAGGCTGAAGTCTGGGACAGTCCGATTGAAAAAGTTGACAGCGAGGTTCGACCCGATGTGTTCTGGCGGCTTGTGAACAAGCTGAAAGGTCTTACAAGTAGAGAAAAGACCCGCATTAAGGAGGGTGATGACTACTTGGAAGACCCGGCGGATTTGGAGGAAAGATTCCGCATCTTCTGGCAAAATATCTTCGAATTCGACCAGGAATTCGAAGGCCAACTGATTGAAGAACTGAATCAGAATGTGCATCGAACGCTTCCACATGCCTATGTCGACGAAGGGAGGAATTTGGTAGACCATGGCCGGCCAACTACACCGGAAGAGGTCATGGCAGTCATTAAAACCTTCAAACAGAAGGCACCAGGCTTGACGGGCATCACCAGAAATAATTTGGTACATGCCCCCTGGCAGATCATTCAGGGAATCACCAACGTCTTCAATGCTTCACTGAATACGGGCTACTTCCCAGACGGGCTAAAGATAGCTAAAATCATCTTTATACCTAAAGGGAGGAAGCCTGATCAACTGGTGGACTACAGGCCAATATCCCTCCTGGAGATTATAGGCAAAGTCTACGAAAAGCTTCTAGCTAACAGGTTGCAAGATCAACTAACCGAGCTAGAAGCCCACAGCTCTCAGCAACACGGGTTTCGCAAGAGAAGGGGGACGGATACTGCCCTTGCCCTTCTCACTGAAAAGCTTGCCCGATGTAAAGCTGAGAAGAAATACGTAGACGTGGTGATGCGAGATGTGCAAAAGGCCTTCGATAAGGTTTGGCTACGAGGCTTACAACACAAGATCCTAAGCCTCCAGCTGAACCCTACCCTGGAAAGGCTCCTCTGCGATTACATCATGCGTAGAAAAGCCCGAATTTCGATCGAGGGCTACAGAGGACCTGAGTTTCAACTTGAGGCGGGTGTTCCACAGGGTGGCTGTCTGAGTCCGCTGCTGTACCTTCTGTACACACTGGACTTACCTGATCCGGTAGGGGAGGAAGTGATGTACCTGCAGTTTGCAGATGACATCACGCAAATCGTCCCTAGCTATTACAAGCACGCCGGATACCAAGCAAGGCAGACAGCCATGGAAATCGACAACATCAATCGATATGAACGAAAGTGGAAAATCAAGACCAACCGCCAAAAGTTCCAAATCCTACCAATTAACCGCCGCAAACGTGTAGATGTCAGAGTGAATGGAGATGTTTACCCATATGGTAACAAAAGAAAAGTCCTGGGTCTACAATTTACCTCCAAAGGGTATAAAGGTCACATTAATGACAGAATCTCCCTAGCCAAAATACAGCTTGGCAAACTGTATAGGTTTAAAAACCTCAGCTTCAAGAACCTTAAAAAGCTATACACTGCTCTGGTGCGCTCAACATTAGTGTACCCGGCAGTGGTCATGCAGGCTGTGAGTTCCACCTCTCTCAGACAGATGCAGAGAGTGCAGAACAAAGCAGCCCTGCTTATAGCTGGAGCAAAAAGGACGGACTACATTCAGCAGACAGTACTGCACGCAAGAGCAGGGCTAACCCCTCTGAATGTAAAACTCCAAAGGCTAGGGAGAATGACCTGGGACAAAATCGAAGAAGAAATACTCCCGAATATAAATCACAACCTGGACATACCTAGAGCAGTCAGAGATCGTGTAAAAAGAAAATCCCTCTTCCCGAGTGGAAGAAACTGCTCCCGAGATCAACAAGTTGGTATCTATACTTAACCGTATGATACAAATACATCATAAATCATAAGAACAAGAGAACAAAGCGAAGAGTAAAAGAGGCGTAGTGCCCATAGAACCCAACCAAGACAACCTACTATACAGATCAAATAACCCCGGCAAGACATATTTTAAATCTAAAATAAAATATATAACAAGAAACCAAAAGCAAACAATATACTTGAAAGGCTTGAAAGCCACGACGGAGGAAAGAGTAAAAATATTTATTTACCTAATTATAGTTAAAAAAAAAAAAAAATAAATAAATAAATAAATAAATAAAAAAGAATAAATATAATAAAAACAAATAAAAATATTTAAATATATAAAATGATAAATAAAAATAATAGCAACAAATAAAGAGAAGAAATAAATGTTACAAATAATAGACAAACCTGTGAGGAGCCCTCTACACCATGGCAATTCTCAAACCTCTTTTTATCTTTATATACCTACTACACATTTCATTCTTATTACATCAACTTCAACTTCAACAACGAGGAAGTTAGTCGAAGTGAAAACGTAACGAAATCCGCAAGAGAACACTTGGAAGGCTTGAGGGAAGCGTGGGAGGGAGCAACTCCACCGAACCTACTGCTATTAAGGATCGTAGGTGTGATTCAATACGGAGGTGGGCTGAATGGATTGGATGGAGGTGGAGCAGGAAACACGCCTGCCTGTTCGAGAAGGTATGACTTAGAGCCTCTTACCGAGTGTTCCAAGTCGATACTGGATCACAACAACGACCACATCTCGGTCGAGCATCTTGGTCGGGATATAGAGAGTGGCGTCGCCCGAGAGGAACGCGCCGCCGTGGATGAAAAACATCACCGGAAATTTCTTTCCCGTCTGCAAAAAAATAGAATAACGATGTATGATAAACAGCATCTATACATACGCGCACGAATGACCAAATTACTATCATCGCTCAATTAAACAATAGAACTACGCGTCTGCGCTGATAACATGGCCGTCGACGCACAAGTGAACAAATGGCTGATGCTGTCCAATTGAAAAAAATGGCTTACGCCACCAGAGTGATCAAAGTGCCCTTCATCGGCCAGGTAATCAAGTGACCGACACCTTCCTAGTGAATAAATGGCCGATGTCATCATACTGACAAAATAGCCAACGCCGCTGGTAAATAAATAAGATCAGCAAAGTTCTCGTTGCCCAAGGAAACAAATGTCCGACATCGCATTAGTGATTAAATATCGCCGCAGCCATAGTAACCAAATATCCGACGCCGACCTTGTGATCAAATGGCCGAGGCCGCCCTAGTGAAAAAATACCGACACTTACCTAGTGACTGGATGGTGAAATTAAAAATTTGACTCATTAAAAATTGAACTTCAAATTAAAGAAACTGATTTCCTATTAAAAAAAAATGAACTTCAGATTAAAGAGTTGACTTTCCTATTAAAAAAAGCTGGATTTCAAATTTTAAAAATGACTTTCAAATTTTAAAAGTATATTTTCAAATTCAAATAAATGAATTTTTCCCGCCTGGGGGATAACCCGTATTTACGCCCAATCCACCCGCACTTGGTTAGAAAGTCCAGCCGAGGCTTTTGAGAGCCATTTCAGCGCCCTATGGCCATATGCAGTAAGGTCGTTCCTTGCGAGCTGAGATGGTGTTGAGTCCATCTTTTATTTCAGTTACTTCTATCTTTTTACAGGATATTATTTCAGTTTTTCAGAGATCTCTTAATTTTATACAGGTAGCAAATACCAGTATTGCAAATTTGCATTATTAAATATTTTCCCAGTGCAGTATTTGAAAAAATACCCACTTTGCTACTAAGAGGGCTGAGTTATGTATGGAAACGGTTGCTAAGTGGGAAGGGGGAGCTGCCAATAAGGGTCTGATGAGAAGAAATCACATAAGCTATGAAAATAAGCTCTCATATGTTGGAAACGTTCGGATGATGACTGATGGAGAATTTTATTTTTTTCTAATTTTAGGAGTTTATCATTACAAACGCACATGGTAAATAATACTGGAGATACGACTCTTACGAATGTTTGTATGTGTAAAAGATGTTATTTCACGAAGTACTAAGTGCCTGAGAAGCGAAAACACTAAGATATTTTTGTGTATGTTGGTGGCGAAATTAGTTCTGTTGAGTTACACAGATTCAGATGATATTACATTTTTTAATTGAATTTCATTTGTTTTTAATTGAAAACACTTTTTTAATGTTGAAAGTCAGCTTTTTCAGCTGAGGGAAAACATATTTAA
This sequence comes from Ceratothoa steindachneri, assembly GCA_963969495.1. Lineage (NCBI taxonomy): Eukaryota > Metazoa > Arthropoda > Malacostraca > Isopoda > Cymothoidae > Ceratothoa > Ceratothoa steindachneri. The sequence goes on along the minus strand of OZ018318.1, from coordinate 135,277,311 downwards.
TATGAAATCTAAGTATTTTAATTTTAAAGTCAACTTTTTAAATTTGGATGTCAACCTTTTTAATTTAAAGTTCAATTTTTTTTAATATGAAAGTCAATCTTTTTAATTTGAAGTTCAATTTTTTTAAATATGCAAGTCAATCTTTTTAATTTGAAGTTCAATTTTTTTTAATATGAAAGTCAATCTTTTTAATTTGATGTTCATTTTTTTAAATTTTGAGGGTGAAAAGGTGTAGGCACCAAATGGCCATGTCTCCCCAAGTCAACAAATGACCAAAGGAGCCATATTGAGCAAATGGCTGACGTAATCCTAGTGACCAAATGCCTCGTCGCCCAAGTCAACAAATGGACGATGCGCTTCTAGTGGCCAAATGGCCGAATCTACAATAGTAAGCAAATGGCCGTCGCCACCCAAGTGAACAAATATCCGACGCTGACAGAGCGTAAAATGGCCGTCGCCACTCAGGTGACCAAATGGCGTGCGCCACCCGAAAATCAATGAGAAAAGGAAAATCGTCCCCGCCATATTAACAAAAATATCCGCCACCACCCTAGTGAGTAAATGGCCATCGCTGACCAAGTGATCAAATGGATACCACCGCCCTAGTGAGCTAATAGCCGACGTAACGCTAGTGACCTAATTATCGTCATCAACCAAGTGAACAAATGGCCTACACCACCATAGTGACCAAATGACTGACACTACCATAATGAGCATATGGACGGCTATGCTCAAGTGAACTAATGAACGCCAATGCCGACTTAACCATATTGATGACGCCACCCTAGTGACCATATGGCCTTCGATGCCCAAGTAAACAAATAGCCAAAGCCGCCCTAGTGCGAAATGAACTAAATAACCATATTAACCAAATGGCTGTCGCCATCGAACTGAGAAAATAATTGACGTCGCCATAGTAACCTAATGGCCGACGCCACCCTAGCTACCAAATAGACTTCGCTGGAAGGGTGGCCAAATCACCGACGCCACCCTAGCTACCAAATAGACTTCTCTGGAAGGGTGGCTAAATCACCGATGCCACCATAGTAACCATATGGGGAACGCGCCCTACTCAGCAAATGGCAGACGACACCTGAACCTTACTCGTAAAAGCAGACCCAGGGTAACCCTAGTTATCATAGGACCGACAATCGAAGTGACCAAATTACATTCGTGGATTAAGTGAAGATATGGCCGATGCTGCATTACCGACTAAATGACTGAAGCTACAATACTTACCGAATGTTGTCGCCGCGCAACTGAAAAAATGGCTGATACCGCCATAGTGACCAGAACCTCACCATCCATGTGAACAAATGACTGACGCCACCCTAGTGACCAAAATGTTGTCGTCACCTCTTTGACCAAATGACCGACACCACTCGAAACTCAGAGGGAAATACTGAGCCACCGCCGCACTAGTGACAAAATGGCCAAGGCCACACTAGTGACCAAATTATGTAGCCACAAAAGTGAAAAAACGTTTGACTCCGCCATAGTTACCAAATAATCGACCCCGCCCAAAATCACTGGTGAAAGATGAGCCATCGTCACCAGTTATCGTAGTGCCAATATCATCCTACAGACGAAATTGGCGTCGCAGTTTAAGTGAAGAAATTACCTATGCTGTATTAGTGACTAAACAACCATAGCTATCCTAGTCACCAAATGGCCGTCGCCGTTAAAGAGATAAACGGCCGACGCCTGCCTAGTGACCAAATGGACGACGTTACCCGAAAATCACTTGGAAAAGCGGGTGTTTGCTTTTTGGCCGTTTGGTTGCTCTCATAAATCACTATGTAGGTAGAGGTAATAATTCCTCTGCTAAAACTGAATAGAGCCATACTTACATCAGGCGTGTAAATATTGAGATGGAGACAGTCTTCTCTTCCTGTGGGAGTTCCTATCAGCAAGGAAATCTGTGGACACTTGACCCTGATGAAGGACGCATCAAATGTCGAACCATCTGTTGACCATTTCCCTTCCCATTTTTTTGTCATCTGTAGGATTAGATAAAAATAGCTTTAGCTTTTTTATTCCTCTTTGTACTTCCTGGAAGATGAAACATCTTTCTACTAGCATTAATACTAATCGTATTGTCATGAAGCGAGAAATAACTTTATGAAGGTAAACGGAACATTTTTCTTGAGAAAATATCATTGGCCTATTTTGTTTATTTTTTTACCACATTAATGAAAAGAAAAAAAATCCTTTACATAAAAAGTTTTAACAAAGCTTTGCTGCGCTCGCCACAAGAAATCGAGAGATTTATGACCACGAATCCTGTTAAGAACAAGTAGTTTTCAATTAAAGAATAATTGCAAGATTTTAACGACAAAATACAAAAGTTGAAGCTCAAACTTTACAGTTATCGAGATTGTATTCTACAGTATATCTTGAAAGGCTTATATAAACTTTCAGGCAGGATGTATATGTATACATTCAGAATAAGGGAGGAAGTTATGAAGATGTTTTAAAGTTCGAGCGAAGATAGCCACCCAACTTAACTATTTTCCACCTCCACTTGAATTAATTAAAAGGTATTTAGCTTCGAGTGCAAATGGTACAGGTAAAAAATTGGCATGGCTATAGGAAATTCCCTTTCTACTCTGCTAAGTTACTTGTATATAGAATTCTTCGAGATAAAACTGCTTTAACAAATAGTAAAGTTATTTCGTTTCATTATGTTCCCTATAGACTTTGCATGTGACGTTTGGAATGTAATTAGAACAATTTTCTCATTGTCTTTAATGACCGAGTCCCATCCATAAAACTCAGAAGTGAATTTGAACATTGCATTTGAATTTAAATTTAGAATCGTTTAAGTTAGACCACTTTATCATACGCGAAATTTGAAATTTGTAAGATATATATATATATATATATATATATATATATATATATATATATATATATATATATATATATATATATATATATATATATATATATATATATATATATATATATATATATATATATTCATATATATATATATATATATATATATATATATATATATATATATATATATATATATATATATATATATATATATATATATATATATATAATCGATGGGGTTGCTGCTAGCCAGACGAATCTTTAATTTAACCAGGAATGAGAGTATATAGAATAAGGAGAAATTAATCTCCATTTATTGGGTATAAACAACGTTTCGAGCTGTCCGCTCATCTTCGGGTTCTATGATATAAAATTATAAAGGAATTCATAATTTACAATGAATTGGAATATTAAATGAGCGACTTTTTTCCTATAATACAAAACCTAAGAAAATACATAATTTATAATGAGTTAGAATATTAAAAATCCTAGAGGAATACAAGGGAGAACCATCAAAACACTCACCTATGATAGTCTGACCTAAAGGAGAAGTGGGAAGAGGGAGATTGAAGTGGACATAGGTAAGATTGTATTGGTAGTAGAGTTATGTCATAAGTAAGGGAACAGCGGACGAGTCACAATTAAGACTAGGGGCACGGGATTTAATATAAAGGGATTCTAGTAATCTTAAGCTTTGCTCAATTGTTATCTTGATCAATTATTGTAAAATTATCTATAGTTATATCCCCGTTGCCTTTGATTGCATGAGCTCTGATAGGAGATGGTTCTTTACGATTAAGTGGTTTTACAGTACGGGCGCTGATGCCCATGTGTGAGGAGAACCTTGCTCTCAGGGAGCGAATCGTGCTGACTATGTATCTTCATTGGAGACACTGAGAACAAGTGAATTCGTAAACAACATGACTGCGCATCCCTAGAGGAGGTTTATCCCTTTGACTGAACCAACTGCCAATATTGAGTTTTTTAACAAATACTAATTTGAAATTTGTATGGTAAAAATAGTGCTTAAATAATTTAGAAAACTTTCTTCTGAATTCTCTATTAAGAGGACTCATTTCGGGAAGCATAAAATATTTTGAGTCTTTAGGAAGATCGAAGGAAGGATTGGGAGGTAAAAATTGAGAATTAAAAAATTTACGAATAAGGGTATTTACTACTGACAGGGGATAGCAATTATTCTTGAAATAGGATCTTAGGAATTAAAATTCTTCATGTATTAGAGAGAATGAAGATGACATGTGGAAGCCACGACAGATGAGTGCCCTGATAGAGCTCAGTTCGTATGATAAATCGCAAAAACTATACAAATTTGTACCTATATTATTGAACGTAGTTATTCTATATATGGATGTTGTTAAGCCTTTATTTGATTTTTTAATTAAAATGTCTAAAAAAGAGAGACAATTTTCTTTTTCAGTTTCCATAGTGTATTTAATGTTAGGATGAATGGAATTGAGATAATTAAAAAACTGGTACGCCTGGTCCTGGCTATCAAATACTGCACAACAGTCGTTTACAAATCTTCTGTAGAATAATGGCTTGAATGATGAAGGGCAAGCTTGAAATAGGGTCTTCTCAAAATCTTTCATAAAGATATCTGCGGCAGTGGGGGCAATGGGCGAACCCATTGCTACACCATCTATCTGTTTATAAATTTTTCCATCGAACGAAAATATACCTTTTTTGAAACACCATTTGTAAAAATTGTTTGAATTTGTCTTTTGTAAAGTTGTGGAAAGTGTTGCAATTCTGAAATGCAGATTCTAAAATAATATCTATGGTTTGGTTAACTGGTATGTTTGTGAATAACGAGAACAAATCGTAGCTTACGAGAAATTTAGAGGGGTCAAACTTTTGTCAGAGAATTTCTTGAACAAAGGAATAACTATTTTTTATGGTATACTGGTTTTGTGCTAATGGTGAAAGGAGATTGACCACGTATTTCACGACTTTATAGGTTGGAAGCGAATACGATCCAAGTATGGGTCTAAGGGAGATGGCTGGTTTGTGCAGCTTTGGTAGTCCATAAAGAAGACCCAGGTCACAGCCACTAGAAATCAGAGTTTCATCAGTGGAATAATCTATGACTTTTGAGGTCTAGAGATTTGATAGGAATCTATTTCCCTTATCTTCAAATTACATTGTTAATTATTGGTAAGTACTCTGAATGGGGTAAACTTGTCACGATTGTTTAGAAGTTAAACATTTTGTTGACATAATCAGTTTGATTCATAAGAACGACACCACTACCTTTGTCTAGTTTTGTGATATTGATTTCTTTGTTTTGAGCTAGATTTTTTAATATGGCTGTATCATTTTTTTTGTAAACATGAGCGAGGCAAATTTTTAAATTTCTAAACCTGCGATAAAAGTTGGAAGCTAATTCGGAAAATTCCCACCTAAATCTTTCGAAGTTACCTTGAGTAGGAAGTTTACAATTGCCATGAAGAAATTTTTCAAAGCAATGATAATATTTAACAAAGTTAATCTTGAAAAGTGGTAATTTAAATTGAAAACCCAAGGAGAGCAAAAACCTCTCCCGAATGATTTCGGATCAATTTATCCGGTGGAAAAAATGTTCGTCTTTGTAGGCCGAGTTTGTATAATTTTTTATCATGGATTGTGGAAATTTGCTTTGAGTAGACCTCCACTTCCCGATATACGAGAATAGACAGGCAGAAATAATCCAATGGCGAGGTTTTTGTTTGTAAAATCGGTTTACTGTTATGGAGAACGGTTGTGGGGTGTTCAAAAGAAGAAACTTTGTACTGTATTGTTCAGGAGATAATATAGGGATGTTTTGTAGAATTATAAAGTGAGTTTCGATACAGTTTAAAGTATTCAAAGTTTAGATAGGTCTCACCATTTCGGCATATTTCGAGAAATGCACATTTTTGGTGAGATTTATGGAGTGTTCGCGAAAGCTTGGAAAAGCTCGATAAACCTTGAGGCATTCTTGTCCGTATTTTTTGAAAACATAATCGATGGGGTTGCTGCTAGCCAAACGAATCTTTAATTTCATCAGGAATGAGAGTACATAGAATGCGGAGAAATTCATCTTTACAAAATTTCACAAAACCAAACCAAACAACGAAATACAAACAAACAAAATCAAAACCCAACAAAACCCCGCAAAATATAAGAAACGGGACAGAGGCAAGACAAATAAGGAATCACGTTCCGGCGTCGGGGGAAAACCGGCTTCCTCCTAGAACAGGATCATGTGACCAAGCACTAGAGTGACCCAAATAAAATGGAGGAGGCTAGCCTTCTGCAAATAGTCAAATAGTCCACAAGTCTGAGTAGACAATTCCGCTCGGGGCAAGCGGGAGAGACTCCGCTCGTCCCGGTACCGGACGAGCCCAAAGATCACACAAACAGGGTAATTCAAAAGAATGTGCCGAACAATCCGAGAGACAACGCATTCGTCACAATAAGGAGCAAAGGAGCGTTTGAAGACAATAGAAAGCGACTTGAATCCTTCGGGCCATTAGGCTTTAGGTTCATGCACACATTCCCGTCGTACTGGGACGCAACTTTAAATTTTCCCTCCTCCGTCTCCCATTATATTTGCCAGGCAGCCCGAAAGGATGACCTGACTCCTGCCATCTAGTCGGTATGAGGAAGAGCGAAACGCTAATCTGGTCGCTCAGTCATTACGAATTCTTTGGCGTGCTCATTCCCCGTAATCCACACATTTAAAGGAACCCAGCAGAAAATAATCTCGACCGCCGCCAGGCTTATGGCGACCGTGGTGTCACAGAAACTGTGTAACATGGATGTTGAGACTCTAGTGCCCCAAGAGCACTCCAGGTGCTTTGTTACTCGCTAGGGATCACAATCCTCTTTCCGACCCGGACACGACGCGTTACCTTCCGGTTGATTGGGTTCACCTTCTGAATACACGTTCGGCTGAGACTGCGTCAAATTCGCATTTTTAGTCAAGTTTCAAAGAAAAAACAGATCGGTATAAATGTAAGGCAGTAGCAATATCAGCACCCCAACTGATGAACTTTATGGAAAGGAAGAATATCTATGGTACGGGTACAAGAGACCCTAAAGCTGCGAATATGAGCTTCCGATGTGAGGAAATACACCATTTCCAGGTAAATCGCTTTAGAAACAAGTCTCAGTCAGGGTGGAGCCGTTGGTGGCGGCAGAAGTACTCCGCCTTTAGTCTTTTCCAAGGAAAACTGAAACATATGAGCTTTGGCATAGCGACAGATGCAGTTCAATGCCTGTTGGAGTCGATGCTCCAGAGTTGGAATCTGGGCCGCACAAAAAAATATCGAAAGGTCGTCCAGGTAGAGCGTAGAAGGAACATATTCTGGCAGCACCGAGATGATGTGGCTGATGCTCAAGGCAAATAGTGTGATACTGAGGACACTTTCCTGCAGGGCACTCTCTTCCTGGCCCATTAGGCAGGAGAGAGCTCCCCCAACCATACGCAGAATCGACGATCTGGCAAACATTCAGAAATTAAGAATGGGAGGCGTCCTGTCCAACAATTGTGAAGAGAGTTTCCATGATGCAGTATGATGCAGTATAGCCATGCGGTATCATAGGCCTACTCCAGATCGAAACACGCAGTGGCGGAGTGCTGTCTATGAGGGAAAGCCTCGCCAACGAAATTTTCCATAGCGAGCAAAGCATCCGAGTAAGAGTGTAACTTTAGGGATCCACACTGTACCAAAGACAATATACCTATACTCAACTGTTCAGGGAAGAGAGTAGTATAACATTTACCAATTTCTCTATCAATTTCCACACGCAGAAGGTTAGGGAGATTGTGCAGAAACCGGCCGGGGAAGAGTGATCTCTCCTCGGTTTGAAAAAACAAGCACAGTAGCTATTTGCCTAAAGTCTGTGAGGATACCCTCCGTCCAGTTCCTGTTGAACAAATCTATATAGCTGACCAGAAAGTCCTTATCCTCTTATGAAGTGGAAAGAAAGCAACACAATTTTATGGAGAAACACCAAAATTTATTCTTCAAAATAAATTTCATCATTCCTAGCGAGCTTTCTCCAGCGATCAGCGAGCTTCCAAATCTGTCTCCCAGATACTAGTCAGCTGGCTTTGAAGAAAAAAAACTAAACAATTTTCCTTCACTCCAGCAAAAGTGTTGAATCACTGGTCATGGAGGAAGTGCGACATTAAGTGAAATTGACTATAGTCACTTGGAGCAGCATTGGGACTGAATGGTCGATAATGAAAGAATCTCAACATGTCCATCTGTTTAAACTTCTCTAAAGTCAATCTGGCAGTGTGTGACATCGCATTGGCTTGCTGAAACAAAGCCTGATCTCGAATGGTCAAAGCAGGATACTCATTTAGTTTGTCGTAAATGGGCTCTAGCTGCTGGCAATACAGTTTACCATTGATAGAGCAACGATGTCGAACAAGCTCAAAATGCATTACTCCTCGGAAATTCCACCAGACAGAGATCATGACCTTCTTGTCAAACCGATTGCAATGTAGAACGGATGGCGTTTGTTCACTTCCCGGAATCCATTTCCTCTCCCCCTCGTGATTAACCAAGTACACCCACTTCTCATCTGATGTGACGATTCGGCTCCAGAATCGGTCGTCCATTGGGTTATTTAGAAGTTGGCTGCAAATCTCTACTCTACGGGCACCTTGTGCTTCGGTGAGGTCATATGGATCCAATTGTTTTTTTTGTGATTCGGTGAGGTCATAAGGATCCAATTGGGGCTTCTTATGAACAAATTCTACTTGATGAATCAGTTCAGCACAGTCTGATGGGATGACACTCCAACAACCTTCACAAGATCACAGGTGCTTGCAGAAGGGCCAACTTTCAATGTTGCCAGTAAAGCCTCGCTGTCAAATGTTGATGGTCGGCCAGAGTCTAAATGTTTGTACCCCCTCGACACCTCCGCCTGACTCTGCCATTTCCTTTAGTATCGCAAATTTACCTCACAGCAAGCAACGCTTGTAGAAAGATTTTGCTTGTAACAGTATTGAATCAAAACTATAATTTAACTTTTTTCAAACTTTTTCTTTTATTTGAGGCTTAAATAAAGATAAATAAACTGTACAGTAGTAACTAACATAACTTAATGTAGTCTAATGAGTAAGGCTAACCTAACCTAATTTAGTCGAGTGAGTAAGGCTAACCTAACCGAATGTTGTTGTTGCTCCATAAAATTTTGTTGTTTCCTTTCCGCTTTCTAAGTGTGTCAGAACTTTGTGGCCAGCCTTATAAAGGAAATGTCACGGCTCGCTCACCTAGCTGTCGAAGTATGGCATACGGGAAATCTTCTGGATCAGGGGTGGTGTCCGCGCACAAAGCGAGGGCGAAACACAACAAAACAAAACTAAACCTATCATTGAAGGATTCTCCGCTTCTAGAGGTAAAGACCAGTATGCGGCCTCCAACGAAATCATGACGTGCTTTCAATGCTCGTAGAGGAGCATATCGCCTAGAGAATGCGGAGAAAGCGGTCACGAAGCTTTCCACCATGGACATGTAGTCCAAGATTGAGATCCCGTTCTCCTGGAGAATGGCAGTGGTATCCTACGAGAACTTTCCCTGAAATCCTTTTGACTCGCTTTCATACATTTGTTGCTGAGTCTTCCCGTTAAGTAAAGACGCGTATGCCGGCCAGAAAGAGTGGTGGTTGTGCTTCGAAAAATATCAGAACCTATCTCTTTCTCGACAAAATTTACCAACAGTAAAATCCTTCGGGCTGCACCTATAACGCATGTAAACATATCGTTTCTGTTTGGAGCTAAGGCTCTAAAACGGTAAGTAGTATCTGAAGGGGTGGCCCCTAACGTAATCGACACCCCACTTTGCTCACTTAGGACTTTGGCCTTTATATGCCTCCATCGAAGATCTCGGGTGACTTTGACGAATACCGGAGGCTAGCCAGGAGCTTGAAGTCCAGCATAAGGGCGGCTAAGCGGTCTGTGGAACTCCGAGTGGCGAGACTCTGTGAAGAGAATCCCCAGGAGTTCTTTGGATATGTAAACAGCCGTAAACCAATCCGTTGAACGATTGGCCCTGTGAGGAACGAGGAAGGGATATTAAAGCATTCAGATGCAGAAAATGCTAACCTACTCAACGACTACTTCTCTTCAGTGTTTACTGAAGAATGTGGTCCCATCCCCCAGCCGACGGATTCCTACTCGGGGGAAAAGCTGGAGGATATGGACTTCACCGAAGTTGAAATCAAAATGAAGATCAGTGACCTAATGACGAATAAGTCACCTGGCCCGGATGGGTTTCTACCTAAAGTGTTGAAAGAAGTGCGTGATCAAGTGTCATGACACCTGAGCGCAATCTTCAACATGTCAATCCGGACCGAATGCGTTCCTAGAGACTGGCGTGAGGCGGAGGTGAATCCAATCTTCAAGAAATGAGATCGTAACCAACCGTCGAACTACCGACCTATCAGTCTGACTTAAATAGTCGGTAAACTCATGGAAAGCATCATGGTAAACAAAGTGACGTCGTATTTAGAGTCAAACCTACTACTGAGGAGTTCCCAGCACGGCTTCCGAAGGCAACGGTCATGCGTGACGAACCTTGTAACATTCTTCCACTTCGTTTTCAGTGAGCTCGATCGGGACAAGGCGGTGTATGTAGTCTACCTAGACTTTCAGAAAGCCTTTGATAAGGTACCACACCGCCGCTTTCTCTGGAAAGTGCGAGCGCTTGGCATAAACGGAAAGGTAGCCGGCTAGATCGAGAACTGGCTAAGGGGCAGACGGCAACGGGTGGTGGTGAATGGACAGTCTTCTGAGTGGGTGCCCGTTACTAGCGGGGTGCCTCAAGGTTCTGTCCTGGGGCCACTACTATTTATCATCTACGTCAACGACATGGACGGTGACATGGTTGCCAAGATTTCCAAATTTGCTGACGATACCAAGCTTGGTATGAACGTTGCAAAGGATGGAAATACTGCCCGCTTGCAGGAAGATCTTGGGAAGATTGGGGAGTGGTCGGACACGTGGCAAATGCCTTTTAACGTGGGGAAATGCAAAGTGATGCATATCGGCCACATAAACCGCCAATCTCAGTATATCCTTGAGGGCACTGCTATTGAATCCACTGACACTGAGAAGGACTTGGGTGTAACAATCACTAGTGACCTCAAGTTCTCGAAACAGTGCATTGAAGCGGAGAAAAATGCCCAAAGGATGCTAGGCTTTATTAAGCGCCAGTTTGGTTATCGGAACCAGGAGAGTGTACTGTGCCTGTACAACTCACTTGTCTGACCGCAACTGGAGTATGCCGTACAATTTTGGAGTCCTTCATTGCGAAAGGACATCGCGAGATTGGAACGCGTACAAGCCAGGGCAACCAAGCTGATTCCCTCTATCCGACATAAAAGTTATGAGGATAGACTAAGGGAACTAGATCTGTTCTCGCTGGAAACCCATAGACTGCGTGGTCAGCTCATCGAAGTTTTCAAAATACTTCAAGGGTTCAACAATGTTGACTACCGGGATATTTTTACACTTAGTGAGAACAGAATGCGCAATCACGGCTTCAAACTTGAACTGAAGCGTTACAACCGCAATCTGTGTGGAAATTTTTTCACTTACAGTATCTGCGGTATGTGGAACGCACTTCCAGTGGAAGTTGTCAACAGTGAATCTGTTGACCAGTTCAAGTCAAGACTAGACAAGGTCTTGGAAAGTGGCCGTTTAGGGACGCAAAACAATTGAGCAGCCAATTGCCCGCTCGATTGCTAGTCCAAAGGTACCCTTCTTGAATGGACCATAAGGTCTTCTAGGGTACCTTCTTTCCTTGTTGTTACTCCTTGTTGTTACCCCTCTCATCCGAGGGCGACTCAGAGGTGAATACCGAAGAAGATTATGAACAATATTTTTAGAATCTGAACGATAAGATATAAGTGTCAGGGTAATATAATTTGATGATAGACCAAAAGAAGCAGATGATGAAAGAAAGAATGGGAGAGTAAATGAGAGAGAGAATGAGAGTGACACTGAGAGAGAAAGAGGATAAATGAGAGCAAGCGAGAGCATGAAAATAGAATGAGATTAATAATGTGAGTAACAGAGAGTGAATAAGAGAGAGAATGAGATAGAAAATGAGATATAATTAGTAGGAGAATGAGAGATATGATAATAGAGAGGCTGTGTGAGAGTGAATAAGATATAGATAATGATTGATAGAATGAGAAAGAGGGATCTAATGATGATACGAAGAACTAGAGAGAGAAGCGTTGGAATAGATAGATGATAAGAAAGAGAGATGAAAGAGGCAGAGTATAAGAGATTGCATGAGGGAAAAAGGATATTAGAGATGGAAAATGAAGAACAAAGAGAATAATGAGTGAATAAGAGAAAGATAATGAGAGTCAGAAAGAATGTGAGTGAGAGAAAGAATGAGTGAGCTAAATAGCAGAAAAAGAATAAGAGTTTGTGAGAGAAAGAGAGAGAAAAAAGATAATGATAGGGACAATGGTACAAAGATAATAGGAATTAGAGGGATAATGAAGGATACAAAATGAGAGAGAGATGAAGATAAAGGGTATTCGAGAGAGAACATGAAAGAAAAGGTGAGAGGGTGCAGTAGAGAGAGCTTGAAAGAGACATGATAAGAATATTAAAGAGAGTATGAAAAATATAGGATGAGATAAAGCGAGGAAAATATAGTGAATGAGAGAATGAACGAAATAAAGGATAAGAGACGAAATGAGACAAATAGACTCAGAATGAGTAAAAAAGAGCGAGAAAGTGAGAATTATGGTCATTTTTACAGTTCTCCATTTTCATAAGTTACTAAACTTACGAAGACTCACATATTTTTCAGAATCCCCAAACACTAGAATCTACGAAACATGAGCAGGCTTCGACCTCCCAAATCCTACCCCAGCCTCCAAACAAGATAATTTTCTGCTGATTCACAAGCCATGTGAGCATCAATTGAAATTAGGATTCCGATGCAGCTGCCAAAGCAGAAATACAATCACTTTTGCTATCCCTACTACAGAGACTATATTAAACTCCATAGCAATTTTGTGAAGGCTTGCCAGTGACCACTACAAAGTACTCGAAATAACAGACTTAATCGGCAGTAGGACATTTGCCAAAAAGGATATTAAGAAGAAAAGCGTTCGCTTCCTCCTGCCCACAATCGAAGAAACATAAAAATCGCCTCTCAATATGAATTGCCCTCTGCCTTACTGCGTGTCTTGAGAGAAAGAGTGACGTCAAGCACATCCTATTAAGATTCCCAATGCCATCTAATACGAACCCAAAGTTTCTGGAATGCCGAAGGACAACCCAACAAGTCTCAAAAATTTATCGCCCGACGAGGGAACAAAGCTTTTTATCAAGAGTTTAGGTAGATAAAATTTACACACATAGACTATATATCCCTGCCTGTTTAGTTGTAAAATAAGGCAAAGATTTCATAAAGCTTAAAATTTTCTAAATAATCGATCGCTTCTTGCCATATATTTAGAATTAAATATAAAATAAAATAAAAGCAGATACGTCATAAATGTTTTGAAAGAGATTTGTAAAAGATGGTGAAGCGTTGAGAAGTGAAAATATGTGGAGTTAGGCCTTTATGGGCCCGAAAGGAAAGTTTGCTGGTTTCAGTCCTCCTATCAAGCTACATATGTTGCTTCTCAGGCGGACGTCAGCTAGGGCCAGCCCCTACTCCCCACTGAAGGGAGTAACCTCCTCTACTAAAGCCAGACGGAGATACGAACTGCCCACCCAACGATTGGCGGACAAGCGCGATAACCACTCTACTAGCTGGGAGGCTTTGAACAACGTCATAAATCAAGATGGAATATTAATATGGTATTATTATATTTACATATTAGGTAAGGACGCGTTAAAATTAGTGAATATCATATCAGAGGAGTGAAATAAGAAAGATTTTGTTAGGTTAGTCATCGTTTTAATTTGAACCTAGGTGTTCTAGAACGTCAGCATCGGATCTTTGACATATATCAGGTTTTTCTACAATAAACTTTTCTATAGTATTTATTCAAGTAGGGCCTCTTGTTATCATTTAGGAATGCTACAATGAGTAATTTATACCCTTTTCTTTCAGATTATAAAAATATTGCTGATAAACTTCATCGGTATTCAGCCTTATGTCCTCCCATTTAAAGATCGCATTAGACATGTTTTGCCCTATAAGTTTCATAATGGTGGCAAAGCAAGTGCAGCGGTAAAATCCACTCATAGCCCACATGGAGATGATGCAGTAAATGAAAGAAGTTGCAGGATGTGGTTTTCTCCTTTCCGAAGGGGCCAGGGGTTCATCCTAAAGGACGGATCAAAAGCAACTCGTACAAAAGAACTTGATTCCGGAGAGTTGGAAGATGTTGTCACAGCAAATTTAGCTATAACCCTTAGGGAACTCGCAAAATATTTTTAACATAACCCAAACGACTTTCCTACGACAAATAAAAAGGATTTGGAAAGTTTCCAGTGATTGGAAAATGGGTTAGGTACGAATTTTCCACGGAGAGTCTGCATCAGCGTGATGCTTGCTGTGAGTCATTGCTTTCACAATAACTTCAGGCACCATTTTTGGTAAGCTTGTTACTGGTGATGAGAAGTGGATCCTTTATTATAACGTTAATCTCCACCAGTAGTGGATCAGTCGAGGAAACAAAATTTATTAACAACTGAAAGGAGAATTTCATACTAAAAAGATCACATTGAGTCGATGGTATGATATTAGGAGAATTTTTCATTTCGAAGTGTTAGACAACAAAAAAAGAAGAAATGCTAATCCATGCTGAAATCAAAATCGTCTTTTGAAAGCCGTTTTGGGCCAAAAGTGACCCTCGTCAACAGTAGGAGTCTCATCCTCCATCATGCTAATCCCCGTAGCTACACATCTCGAATAACCAAAGATCTCTTGGAGAAAATGGTTGGAAAATATTGCTTCATCCTTTATATTCTCCTGACATTGCTTATTCTGAATACCACTTGATTAGGGAATTACAGAACCATTCAGATGGTTTTAAGTGGACATCAAAAGAGGAGGTTGAAAAGGAGTTTGAGTCATCTTTTGCATCAAAATCTTATAGGTTTTGTTGCACTGTTCTTAGTCGCTTGGTTACTAAAGGTGATTTGTTACCGAGTTGTGGTACCATTTTGTGGAGCTAGATAGGTTTCTTTGCTCGGCTTTGTGGCTACTGGTTGGTTTCCTCTACTAGTGCCTTTTACGTGAATCACTGAATCCAAAGAGTAGATTTATCTTCTTCCTTGATTGAAGGTGATCAGAGATTACCTTAAAGATAAAGAAATCGTCGATGCTGGATTCAGTATTCTTTATTCGGGAGGAACTTGGAAAGTCTTCAGATGTTTTTTTACTTTTGAAGCACTTTCCACTTTCCCTTTTATGTAAATCGTCCTCATACATGACGGTCTTTAACAAACTACTAATGGAATTAATTTTGTACATTCGATATGAGTTTAAAATAAGATTAACTTTGTACATTCTAGTTACATTAATTTATTTTATAATGTTTAATATTATTATAGAATTGTACAAATTTTATTTAATTATACAAAATAATTTATACGATAATATTCTTTCATATTTCTTCCATAAAACAAGTTAATATTTATAGCGTTTAATACAATCAAGTAGAAGTTTGGGGAGTTTAGTTCATTGGATATTGTTTGTCTTTTATTAAAGAGTTGCTAATTCCTATAGAAAAAAACAAATCCATTATATTAATTGTTTTTTTATAAGAGTAAACTCATTTAAGGACTAATGTTCGATATTTAATTAGCTGACATGATGACGTCTGGAAACCATTCCTTCAATAATTGACAAATACCATCTAATCTCTCATTTTTATGCTCAAATCACTAATTCCTTTTTAAATCATTGTTTAATTTCATTTAAATTAAATATATAGAAGCTATTTAATTATAATTATTACCTATATTCTTTTAAATATATTTTTATATTTATTCAACCAAAAATATTATATTTCTGTCTTTTGGTTCTTTATAAAATGGTAGTAAATTTCAAAAAAATAGATTAAGCGGTTTATCCTTCTCATGTTAGGAGATATATAAATTATAATGTTGACGGTATTTACTGTTATAAAATTTATTAATTGTTTTTCGGGCTGAAAGTTGAACTTCAGGAGAGCGATGGTCTTAGTTTTAGTTTATTGCTCCTAAGTAATCAGCACGAGCTCTGCTCAATTCTTTAACGAGTCTGGCAGTATCTTTAGTAGCTCATTATAAGTGTGTAGTTTTATATATTCATTAACTGTAGTATTGCTTTGCTTGCACAAATCCCATCAGCTTAGGAAACACAAAACCGGTTCATTTGATCACTGTCCATTCGGACTTTTCCCTAAAGAGAGTACTTATCCATTCGGATTCCCTTACATCAAATGCTATTTTGGTTCGACGTAAACTCATTGTAAGATTTCATAAAACACTTTGCAGTGCTAATTTTTTAGGTTTCTTTTAATGTCTTATTCCATATTACAATGTTTGCAGTGTCTACAACCTAAAGAAGTTTAAAAGCGCTGCATTTACAAACTTGTTGACAGATGGAATGAGGTTCTTAGAAAATGGACGAAATCTTCATGATTAAATATTTCCATAGTCATAAGGTTTTTTTCATTTTTAATGTATACCCTAAAATCGGACATTAACTTCGTTCCAACCTTTCATTTAAAAGTTTAGAACATTAAAACAAATATTCGGGCTTCTATTTGTTGTTTTTTTGTTTTATAATTAAATTTTATCTCGCTATTCATTTATTTAATCACTAGAATAATATTTGTAGCACTCCTCTGAATTTTATCTCTGATTTTCACTATTTAGTTATGCCACTTCTTTGAAGTGTCTCTCCTCCGATACTAACTCAATTGTTATATGATATTTATATCCTACTCATTGATAATCATTTCTCTTAAAAATTATCCTTAAATTAAGACAAAATATCATCCTGGTCCTTTTTAAGTCACTCGCTCCAAAAAGTCAAAGTCCATAGAAAAATGGAAATAAGATGGTAACTTACTGAGAACCGATTATTTGGTGTTATTGGCATTGCGTAAGGAATGCTGTGAAACGCAGAGAATTCTCTCCCATTGAAAGATTTAATCATTCTTCCTTTAGCCACACCAAATTCGGGGTGGCTGACTTCAGGGTAGTACTGATTATTTTCATCACAAGATTCAAAATCTTCTAACTGCACCTTGACATCATTATAAGACAAACTCATAATGTCCCAAAGCAATTCAAACTCAGTACCATTTATCCATGGTAAATATGTAAGTGTTTTATATACAAATTCGTTCACATTTAGTTTGACATCTTGACCGAAAGTGGAAGTCAAACATATTATGAATATGACGAACTTTTTGGGATACATCTTTCCACGATTTATAAGCAAGCTGGAGTGATTCTTAGCTGCCTAGAGAGGCGAATCAATTAATAACACACAGCTCCTCGCGCTATTAGATCTCAATGATAAGATCTCTCAAAGAATTTACCATTCTTTCGCTTTATCTTATTCGATCTGATAAGAACTTGTGGGATGCTGGTGCTAGCGCATAAGAAATTGCTGATTCATTTCAAAAGAAAACAAAACACAACGACATTGGCAATTGGAGGGAAAGGCGTGAGAAGGTAAACAGATGGAGGATTATGATAACAGAAGTAATTTTACCTTGAACTGATGCAATAGATAGAAACGAGCTGTTTCCGTCTTTTTGAGAAGAAACAAATGAGCCTTGGACTAAAAGAAAAGGAATTCCAATATACGTATACTGCGTAAGTAAAATATCAATTATAATATTAAAGAACACTCTACTCTAGAACAACATTTTCTGGCTTTAATGACCTGGCTCCCAAGCAAAGAAAGTGCAGCCCAGGATTACAAGATTTAGTTTGTACAACGAACACGGTTATTTTATACTGATCCAATACAAATAGCGTTGTTTTCAAGGACTCATAAAGTGCATCCATCCTTCCATAGAATTAGAATATACAAAGCCAGCGCTAAATTGCTTTGGCAATAGAGTATTTATCAACAAGGGATGAGAGAAGAAGAGAAAGATTAACGTGCCCACCAATAATCTGACCTCGCATATTGGCATTGACAAAGGAAGCACTATTGAAGTTTCCCTCAATTTACTAGAGGGCTAAAATCTACAAAAGTACTTCTAGGTTAAGAATAAAACTGGTGGAACATTAAACAAAGACCTCCATTTCGACCGAAACGAAATATTAGTACGGCTCACCATCAAGGAGATCAGGTATAAATAATAAGGATGGTTCCAATAATTTCGACCAATTTTAAATGTGAGTTAAGTTCAAGCGTCTAAGGATGTTGTTATTTTTCTTCAGATTTAACAACTTCAGTCTTTGGCATTTTCAACCATGGAAAGCTTAACAATCGAACAACGTGTTAAATTTATTGAAGCCTATTACGAAAAGGGACGTTCAAACAGAAACGCATTTCGGGCACTTCAACATTTTTTTGGTCAACATAATCGACAAACCGAGAGTGCAATTGGGAAAGTTGTTCGTAAATTCAAACAAACGGGCTCGGTGGCAGATATGTAAACGCCATTGCGTAATCGTTTACGCCGTTCAGTTGAAAACATTGATGCAGTGCGCGAGAATGTGGCCGAAGATCCAGACACCTGTATTCGTCATCGCGCGCAGAAATTGAACCTCTCCACAACAACGTTACGTCGAAGATTTGTAGTTTCAACAGGAGGGCGCCACATGCCACACAGCCAATGCAACAATGGTTTTATTGAATGATAAGTTCCCAAGTCGCATCACCTCTCGAAACAGCGAGGTCAATTGGCCACCACGATCGTGTGACTTGACGCCTTTAGATTTCTTCCTTTGGGGTCATTTCAAAAGTAAGGTCTATGCCAACAACCCAACAACAATTCAACAGCTGAAGGATGAGATAATAAGGCATATTGGTGAGATCAAGGCGCCACTATGCAGAGACGTCATCAAAAATTTGACCATCGAGTGGAGGTGTGCTGCCGAAGCCTTGGCGGACATTTAGGCGATATTATTTTTCACACATAATTACCATGACTCAAATAACATGATGCAATAGTAAAATCAATAAATTTTCACCAATAAAACTGTTTTATTTACTGCTAACTTCAATCCATCTTAGTGGAACACCCTTTATAATTACGTACCAGTCAAGAGCCCTGACTGCAAAATATTGATGTAAATTTAGCCGCAATCAACAATAATTTTTAAAGTAAGATGTTGTGTTGTGCTTAATGGAAATTAATGTAAAAGCAGGAATTTTCTGATAGTATTTAGGATGTTTCTAGGTTTGTCTGATTGAAATACACAAGCTTAATGCTTACATTTTAGTTTAGTTTCTTAACTTTTGTAAAATAATAATTCATAGTCCACCGCAAACTTTTCTTTAATCTCTCTTCATTTATGTTGTTGATCTCTTACTGCATCTCAATGTTCACTCAAGGGTTCGTTCGATAGTTAATAAGAAAAATATGAAACATTGCATTTTTTTTAACGACGAATGCTTTCTTTTCAATGAAAGGGAAATGACATATCAATGTAGACCGTAGGCGGAACATGTATGCTGAAGTTGGTCATAGTCCTGATCAATTAATATTTATGGCCTCGATGTCTGAGTGACAAAAGGATTTTCAAATTAACGCGTAAAGACACACTCTTGGGCGTAAGGTTCACCTCAGTTCGTTCCTTTTTTGTACGAGGATTATTTCGTTGTTTGCAAGTATCAAACAAGTAATATTATGTCAGAATTATCTATATAGTCACGAAAAATGTAAATAGACAGTTGTACAAAGAAACCACTGTTTGGGAACATAAAGTTTATTCAAACGGGACTAGTTTTGATATATAGTTTCCCAAAGGCATCTTCATGCGTAAACTAAAAGAAATTGACAAAAAACTGAAATATACATATAATAACAGGCAACTAACATTAATCTGGAGGCGTTAACTTAATGTTATTAACAATAACCTTTAAAATTAAATTTAAGACAGAGGGACTGCCATTCAGACAAATTGAAATTTGGATTTTTTTTTAATTAATGATCATTCGATAATTTTGCGACCCGTGTTTTTACAAGATAAAATTACCTTCATAACATACATTTTTATTAAGTTAAAATAGCCACTTTATTCTATAGATGAAAGCCTATCTAAAGCTAGGCCAATATTCTACCGTTCTCAAAAAGAAATCTTACATGTAAGAAGAATTGCTTATGTTTTCCATATTCCCCCTTGCTTAAAAGACTAAATTCCAATCCAATGTGTATACTAACTTGAACACTTTAAAATATCTTTCAAATATCATAAAATCTTTCCCTTCCACTAAATCATAGTGCAAAATAAAGATGCAGACAGCTACCAACTACCTCTCTTTCTATGTGGAAGAGACCGGAAGGTCATTAGATAACGTATATACGAACATATGGGGGATATGCAGATCCCCTAATCATATAATAAATTGTCCTGGTGCTGTAGTTATAAAGAGGTACAGCAAAGAATGTTGAGGTTTGGGAACGCTGAAATGAGCGGTCTGGCTCAGCTGACAAGGAAGAAACTACGTTGGTTTGCCGGCAGTCAGCAAAAAGCGCGTTGATCGTGAAGTTGTATCGTTGTGGCTGGTTCTGAAGTTGGCTAAGAGTTCCTGATTTGCTGCAAGGTTGATCGATGTGTGGAGGAGGCAGTGAGCATTGAGGTTGCCTGGCGCCTGTCAGTAGAGTTATTGTTTGGAAAGGTCTGTTTACATTCACGCCTCCGATCTTCACGCTGCAACTCAATTAAGACTGTTTATCCAGTGTATTACTAATTTGTATGATCTGTCAACAAGTGCTCAAATAGTTTATCATTGTAATGATTATAATTGAAGAAAAATTATCGAATGCTCATTAATTAAAGAAATTCCAATTTTCAATTTGTCTGAAGGGCAGCATAAATGCAGTCTTTCTGTTTTAGACTTAATTTTAAAGGATATTTTTAATCACCTTAAGTTAACACCTCCAGATTAATGTCAGTTGTCTGATATTACATATATACCCCATTATTTAATTTTTTTTTGTCAATTTCTTTTAGTTTACAGCTGGAGAAGATATGGAAAGCTACAAATCAAAACTATTGCCGTTTTAGTAAACCTTATGCTCCCAAACAGTGGTTTCTTTGTACGTTTAATTCAACTGTTATTGTGTAAAAAGTGCCATTTATTTATTGTATTAACTTTTATTTGTGAATTCAAGAATGAAATATCTTTTGCACAATATAAGTACATTATCGACACTTTGTAAACTACTCTTTAGTAATTTTCAGAGCTGCCAGTTACCTAAGCATAGATTTAATAATTTTGAGATTACAGTTTTTGGTATTTCCAACCATGTTTAACGTAGGTCATTCAACAATTCTCACCATGTTTCTGTTTGAGGGACTTAATTTCCAAAGACCATAATTTGTATTCTTCAAACATGTTCATTTAGATTGATGTTAGTTCAGTGACTCCTCAAAGAAGGCGTTTGGGCCGTTTTGATCCTCTCATTCTTTTTCCATTTTGCAGTAGAGCAGGGAGCCTGATCTTTCATTAATAAACAATTTTTTCAAGCTTTAAACTTGAAAACACTCCTATAAATGCATTTTTAAGAATAAAAATACAAATTTCCGTGTCAATATTGCTGTCGCATTCATCTACCTCTGACTTTCATTCATTCTTATTTGCTCCCCACACCTTAACAGAAAGCCATCATATTTCACCGTTGGTTTATAACCTATTCGCCCATTTCTTCATCCCAATCATTTTTCTTCTTAAAATTGGTCATAATAAAAAGTCTTCTTCCTGCCAGCATGTCCATAATATGCACGAGAGTGCGAGTAATGTACTGTTGTTCTTGGTCTGATTAAGAATCTCTCTACCACTTCAGAAGCTTTTAACAGAGGACTGTCGACAGTAGATTTTCGAATAGCACAAGACATTGTTCAGAATGGATATTACAAGAATCGTAGCAATTCCACCTCTTTAAAAATGGGAAATTTCCTTTTAATTTTGCTTTCTATGCCTTTTTAATAACAATGGGCATGCAATTTTTGTTGAGTTAGATCTGACACTTGTTTTTGAGTACCTTTGGCCTTTTAATTTAAAAGGATCCTAGTTTTGCTGAATCAGAAACTTTTGAGCTATAGTATACCAACGATTTGTATATAAAAAAAAATAATACTGCATCTAACATATTTGTACTTATTTTATAGAATGTGTTAACAACAATATACATAAACTGTAAATAATAAAACATAGCTTAACTGTAATATCTGTACAAACTTATTTTGTTAATACAAAGGATATTGTTACTTTAGGTTAAATTGTGTGCAAGTAGTTAAGACACACTTGTAGTTTTGAAATAAGCAGACTAATCTGCCAATTTTAGTCTTAATCAAGTGAAAAATCGAACTCCAGCGAAATTATGTTAAAAATTGTTTTGTGCACAATTATAGCATTTATACTTCTGAAAAGATAGTGTAGATACTTCTTGCATATATCTGTAAATTAGATGTTAGAGCTTGTTAGGGGGATATTGTGAGAACTATCCTACCTTACCAATGTGCCGTGGCTAGAAATATGTTGGCAACCATGGAAGGCCATTAATTTCTGGACAGGTATTGTAACGAGCATAGTTTTTTTCATTATTTTCCCTCAGATAAATATGTGTGAACTTTTTTCATGTGTGACTAGTTTATACAATTTGTTTACAGAGAGTTATTCGTTCTAAAGGCGCGACCAACTCATGACGCTGCTGAAAGATATGTGTCCGCGCTCGTTGTGATCGAACACCTGGTTCTCATCGAGAAATAAAATGACATTTTAAGTGATTGCATATCAGTAGTAAGGAAAAACCACCTCAAAATAATATTACCTTTTTGTAAATGAACAGAACTTGAATCAGTAAATAGAGCATAGTTTATGAATTTAATAGAAATGAATAATAGTATTCTTAAATTATTTTAATCTTTGGTAGTCTCAATAATAAAGAAATCATCGCAAGTGTGAATGTGGGTAGAATGGTGAGAATATAATCTAATGAGCGACCACTCATGATTAGAGATTTGGGTTTGCATTCTCTTGATACTGCAAAGATGGGCGGAAATATGAGTATGTAATATCCGCTGCGTCAATCTAAGGTGAGCCTCGGATTTACCTACATCCTGAGCATATTAAATGATACATAATTAATAACTATTTTACATTTTGACTATAAATTTAGTGACTAGAGCATCTGTAGTCGCTATGACTTGGACTAACATTAGGGTAATCATGTAGATGGACGTCAGAAATACTTCTTTTAGTGATAATGGTCAACAAGTTGTTCATTGTATATTCATTGCTAGTGAAATCACACTATGTAACAAAATTTCACAATTTTCTTGTTCCTGGGTCAAAAGTGTTATTTCCCAATCGTCTGTAACTAAATTAAATGAAAAGAGTCTTTTCTGATTCCCAAACTTTGCTTTTGTAGTTAGTGCAATGAATTTCTAAATTTGCTCATTGGAAAAAAAAGCTTAGATTTTTTTATCAAAGCATGTTATGAAATTGAAAAATTATAGAATAATGTTATTTTGAGCAAACCATCCAGAACATTCTATATTTAATAAGAAATTTCTAGAAATTAGTAAAATTTTATGAAGTTTCATGAATGTTCCATAATTGCGAGAAATAGTCCTGGAAACTTCTGTAATATTACTTCAGAAATATTTATACAAGGATTCACAAATCTACTATTATTTCAGCTCTGGTTACCTCTATCAGAAGAGATATGACATCAAGAGGCTGGAATTATTCTTCAAATGCATTATATTATATATGTGAACAGTTCATCAAAACAAGATCAAAAGTGTTCGGTTCAACAGCATCTATGAGAATGCAGGAAGCTTACAAAGCATATTTTGGCGTGCCAGTTAGGGCCCATGACAAACCCTGGGCAACTCATTTCCTTGTAAACACTGCACGAAACTTTGGAAGCTAAGAAAATGGTTTGCTTCAAAGAGTAAAATATTAAATGTCACAAGTATTTAAGCTATTATGTTTGTATGTAATCCAAAAGTGTAATGAATTATACTTTTTTACTTTTACTGGAGGCCATACAGGGTTAAAGAGGACCCATGAAGTTTCCCCTTCTCAGTGACCATTCAGGCAACTGCTACTTCTGCATGGTGGACCTTTTCAAACATCGAAGTAGCGAAAATGCACTTACTATTTCCTATCACGATCTTTCATCCTCAATTGCTTCAGTACAACACAGTGGTGGTCTTCCAGAAAGGAATAAGCTACACCCAGAAAAATGTAACAAATCAGAAGCTGAAAAGATCAGTGAAGATATAGACTATAGTGTTAGAGGTATGGCTTTTGAGAGGAATTAATACTATCCAAACCAAAAGATACCTCAATGACCTTGTCAGAGATCTTGGCCTGTCAAAGTTAAATGGTGAGCTTTTTATTTCCAAGCTCAAAAAGTGTGATTTGCTGGATGAATATGTGCAAGTGACAAGCCAAAGTAAACGTCATAAGCCTATCTCCAGATTATTTACTTATCAAGCTTGGATATGCTGCTGCAATAATATATCTGGTATGTTTTTTTCAATTTGAATTATAGGTAATCCATATGAGTGAATGCTCTTCATTGACAGCTCCTCAAGAAGCATTAAAGCTGTGTTTCTCCATAATTAGAATATGTAAGCATCCATCCCTTCCTTTGTCTCATTCAGTATATCTCAAGGATTAATACATACAACAGTCTCAGATTCCTGCAAAAAGTTTGGAATTATAAAAGGTATGACTGTGAAGTGATTGGAGCCTTCAAAATGAGAGTATTTTTGAAGGGTTAACAGGAAGGTTTCCATCTCATCTCTGTTTGGGGGGCAGTAGGGATACCAGAACACATTACCACAAGAAGCACTGACCAGAAAGGACTGAGTTCTCTGTTGGAGGGCATAATGTCAAGCATGAGAAATTAATAGACCCTCAAAAGGTGTTGTGCCTTCTATTGCATTTAAAGCTAAGTCTCATGAAGTAGTTAGAGCTCTTTACAAAGAGTCCTAAAGCTTCAACTACCTTCAAAATTCTTCCTCAAAATCTTTGGTGAAAAAGTGAAAGCTACCATCTCCGTTGTACCATAAACCAGGGAAAATATAGTGTTCAGAATTACCTCAAAAGAATATTACTAAAAAGGAAAAGGAAGTGTAGAAGAGCTTTTATCCATGTGTCAGGTATTTGGGGGCAAACACAAGACTGACAACTATGTGTAACTGGTTAAGAACTTAGCGAAAAGCTATGGTCAAATGGGCTGCAGGATTTTCCTGAAGGTTCACAACCTTTGAGCCCATCTTGAACTTTTAAGGAGTATATGGAACCATAATCAAAGGAGCAAGGAGACTGTTTTCATCAAGATATAATGAAAATTGAACATAGATACTAAGGCGTATACAATAAAAACATGATGGGAGAATACTTTTGGGGGCTTGTGCGAGAAAGTAATTTAAATTTACTTGTTTATATGCGGGGCAACATTTTTGAAGCTGGTGAATAAATTAGTATGTAGCTAAATGATATCTAAAACCCAGTTTTCTGAGAAATGAATTATCACCAATTTACATTTGATTCGCCCCTGCAATAAACCTAATTGAACGTTTCATATTTAAGGACGTTGTTTCTGGTCAATTTTTTAACTTCTTCTGTCTCTATTCTGGCAAAAGTCTACAGCTACAATCGGGTGACTTTTAAGATATTTTTCATTCCGACATTGTAAAAGACTTCGTTTACAATATTCCCATGAGATATCAATGAAGTACCACTATCTGATTAAACTAATTCCGTCGCAGCAAACTTGTAAACATGCCTCTGAAAAGCCATCAAAAACGATTAGTATGTGGGGAAATTACTAGTTCCATTGAGATGCACTTTGACCATACTCATTTAAAAAAAGGATCTGGCATTTAGCGTTGGAAGATTTTCCAAATTGAAGATTAAAGATTAAACTATCCACTAACTTTTCCTTATTTTACCTTAAACCACGTAAACTCCAGAATAAGTTTACTCAGGGTGAACATCGTTTATCAATCCACTCCTAGAAGAAAATAAAGCTGGTGTTCCTCAAAAGTGACCCTCGACAGGTTTTACCATTTCACTCTTTACGTGAATATTTCCATTTGAATCTAACACAAAATTAAATTGGTCGACCAAAGAAGGGACTCTACTCATGGTTTTAAATCCATTGCCTCATTTTAGGCAATTGTAATTGGGCATCCACGTAATCATTTGAGGTATTGAGTTTAAAGTGCTTGCATTTAATACGATCTTTTAAGCATAGCTTCTATTTATCTTATTAAAAATGCTCTTCGACCATTAATTTTCTTTAACAGTTTTAAATAAAGATGAACAACTAATTAAAACAATTAGTGAGTCTGTTTTTATCTTCACTAATTTGCGCTATTTTACACGAGGTTCCGGGACAGTAACATTAAACTCATCAAAGTTTCGACTCAAATACTTGAGTTACGAGGGGCGGTCAATAAGTTTTGCGAATCAGTAGGGCAAAACAGAGGAAGGGAGATGGCTGTTTGTGGGGGTGTTAGGACAAGTTCTGACAAGTCAGAACCTGCAGCCGCACGCTCCTGCCTCGTCTATTTAAGAAGCAGTAGCTGATCGCAGATCGTCAGTTACAAATTATTCAACAGTGGAGAAGGTTGAGCACCGCGCAGTGAGCAAATTTTTGACCGAGGAAGGCAAGAATGCAAAAGAGATTCATGAAGGCATGGTTGCAGTGTACACCGACACCGCACCTTCCTATGCAACCATTGCTCGCTGGAATAGGAAGTTCCGCCATGGTCGTGAGTCCCTTGAAGATGACCCCCGTCCAGGACGCCTGTCAGACGTGACCAACAAGGACAATGTGGCCCGTGTGGAGAGGCTGATCCTGGAAAATCGACGGGTGAAAGTCGAAGAAGTCGAGCGAGAACTTGGAATATCACATGGAAGTGTTATCAACAATTTGGCCATGACCAAGGTCTCTGCCCGTTGGGTCCCTAGAAACCTCAGGAAACCTCACGCCCCATGATCGAGTTTAACTTCGTCAAAGTTGGGAGGAGCTGCTGCTCCTGTAAAACCAAGACTCGGCGGGATTCGAGTCACGCATAGTGACAAGTGATGAAACGTGGGTCCATCACTGGAATCCCTAGACCAAGCTCGAAAGCATGGTCTGGAAGCACAAGGGCTCTCCAACCCCCATCAAGTTCTGGACCCAACCCTCAGCCGGGAAGATCATGGCCACCATCTTCTGGGATTCTGAGGGAATGTTGATGGTGGACTATGCAACTCGTGGAAGGACCATCACAGGCCAATATTACGCCGAAGAACTGTCTGGGTTGAAGAAGTGCATCCGTCAGAAGCGGCGTGGCAAGTTGACACGCGGTGTCCTGTTCCTCCACGACAATGCCCCTGTCCACAAGGCCAGAGTTGCACTAACTACCTGCAAGATTGCCGATTCAAGGAGCTCAACCATCCCCCTACAGTCCAGATCTGGCCCCTAGCGGCTACTTCTTATTCCGCCAGCTCAAGGCTGCACTGCGTGAACGCGTGTTTGGGGATGATGAAGATATCCAGCTTGCCGTCCAGGAGTGGATTGAACAGCAGTCGGCAGATTTCTGGTTGTTCGGAATTCGAAGGCTCAGGGACAAGTGGCGCAAGTGCATTGACGTCGAGGGTAGTTATATTGAAAAATAATAAAACACTTTTCCTCATATTTCGTTTCTTTATATCCAAATTCCAAAAACTTATTTACCGCCCCTCGTATGTAAGAAAATCCGGAATAATAACTGGTTGCAAGTTATTTGTTTTGATACCAAATCTGACGGATTATTTCACCGTTTACATGCATAACATTTACAGGTTTTCATCTCGGAGCGCATTTATATCATTTGAACAATTTTATTTTTAACTAAAATGCTCTTTTTATTCGCTTTGTCCAAATTCGCTTCAGCATTTCTAATCTAAGCTAAAACAATAGTAGATCACTGAAGAGAAATCAATATCACGAGGACAAACAGACGCTAGTTAGGTTATACAGCATCAACAGTTACGTTCCATATGGTCCGATCTTTACCCCCTTTTCCTTTGCCCCACTGTCACCAAAATCCTAGAGATCGCTTGCAAAGAAGAATTACCATCAGGAGATTTTGAATTCCGTTAATATCAACACAGGAG
Source organism: Ceratothoa steindachneri (assembly GCA_963969495.1). Taxonomy (NCBI): domain Eukaryota; kingdom Metazoa; phylum Arthropoda; class Malacostraca; order Isopoda; family Cymothoidae; genus Ceratothoa; species Ceratothoa steindachneri. The sequence continues at coordinate 135,249,193 of OZ018318.1, read as the reverse complement.
GGTAGAATAGCCTTTAGACGAAATTTCACTTTCTCGGACGTAAACCATCAGGGCGAGGGTCCCAAAGTTGGAAAGTGATGACCTAGGAGAGAGGCTTAAAGCAGGAGTATCATCTCCTCTTCCCTGCCCGAGGGGATAATAGACGTATATATATAGTTCCTGTGTCTCGAATCATCGCGTCAAAGAGGTTTTCGTTCAAGATCAACCAACTCCAGACTCCCATTTAGTTAAAGGTAGAAGGAATCCAAAACTTATTCATGTCCGTTATGTACCATTCTGTACTAAAGTGAATTTTTGCGTCAACCATCGCCTAGTAGTCATTGGTAGTATTATTTTTTGTTTAGATCCACTTATTATAGCATTAGTATATTTAAAGTTTCAAGATTTCATTTCTTCTCAATTAAAAGTATATTTTTTGGCCTTAGTTGTTTAATTAGATCCTCGAAACGCTGCAAATAGCAATATATATATATAATATCACGAATCCTCCATGGTTAAAGAATCAAAGTTAAAAATATAGCACTCTTAGAGAAAAGTGGAACTGAGTTATTCGTGTACGGAACAAACGTACATACATACTCGTCCGTATACCACGGCATTAAAATTGGTATCAGGTTTTTGGGGTATTTAGAAGAACTCAATAATAGTTGATTGTGTTTTATCCCCTTGATTAGTTACAAATTTGTGCCTAAGCGTTCGAGGAAAATTAAACATAATAAGAGGGTAAAGTCGGTCTGTAATTTTTTTTTAATTTTCTGTGGTGAGCCCGGTAAGGATGTTAATTAGTTTTTTTGGTGTGCTATTACAATTAACAGAAAATTTGGGTGGTAAGGTTGGGTTAAGAAGAGCGTTACTTGTTTTGTGGTCGCATAAGTACCTTTAGCGTACATCGGTGAGTTTTTGACGGACATAGGTAAAATGTTGTCGTTCGAAAGATTCCACTATCAAGCCCAAGTTCTTGGACTAGCAGGCAAAGAACTAATTGCCTACATCCAGAAAAAATAAGATAAACAAGAGGAAAGAGAAGAAAGAAGAATACAAATGGAAAGAGAAGAAAGAAGAATGCAGATGGAAAGAGAAGAAAGAAGAATACAGATGGAAAGAGAAGCAGAATAAAGAAGAAAACAGATGCATAGAGTTGTAGAAGAAAAAATAACACAGATTTAAAGAGAAACAGAAGAAATAAGAATAACGAGAGGAAGAATAGCAAAAGAAAGAATAATAGTGGAAAAGAGAAGCAGAATCAAGAAGTATACAGATGGAAAGAGAAGCCGAAGAAAGAAGAATACAGATGAAAAGAAAAGAAGAAGAAAGAAGAATAAGATAAAAAGAGAAGCAGAAGAATACAGACGGAACGAGAAGCAGAAGAAAGAAGAATTCAGATGGAAAGAGAACAGACGCAAGCGAAAAGAGAAGAGAAATAACGAATACTCGCACATGAAAGTGCATTGAGCAAGGATCAGATGGAAGTCAAGGCCGCTGTATCCCGGCCTGGGGCTACGCAAGTACCTATAATGAAACCCTAGCAAAATATCGTGACGACTGATGAAGAAGGAACAACGGAAGCGTTATAACCATGTGAACCTCTTCAGGTGGTAACCACGGTGTACGTAGAGTCGGATAACGAGTATGCCCTACCCTCATTAGACTTCCCCCAGGACGACCCGTCCATCCAGATAGACTTAAACCCCCACCTTGGCCCGCTTATAGATTCACTATTGTCCGCTCGAGTGATGGAAAAATTAAGTTTAGCCCCCATCCTTCGACTACCCAATCCCCAGAAGAAGTTTGGAATCCTTACTCATGCTGGTGGTGAAGGAATCGGTTGTGTCCGGGTACAATATGATGACAATGGTATCATTTGAAAATTAAACTAAAAGTACAAACTTCCTATTTTTCAAAAATATTTAAAATGGTAATGCTATCAAAATGTATGAAATTCTGGTATCAGTATATGGTATGTTACTGTCAAAATGTCTTCATATAACGCATCATATTTTTGATTAATATGATATTCCATGTCGACAGGATCTGATAATTATATGATAATAACATCCAAGAGTTTGAAGCAATTTGCTACTGTTCTTGGGCTAATTTGAAATCTTTCTGCCACTTCAGAAGCTTTAGACGGAGAGTTATTCTGAAAGTATCATCCAATAGCGAGAGAACATTTTTCAGACGGTCCAGGACGACCGGGTCATGAGAGCGGTGATGTTCCATCCTTTCCTTTAAATTGAACTATAATTATGTTAGGTGATGAAAAGGGTATTCCAAGATTCCTAGCAATTAGGGCGGACCTAAACCTTCAGAATTTTGCATTCTATGCATATTTATTGATTATACTGTAGAATTAAACTCTGAAAAAATGGAAACAAATATTAAGTCATTGTCGTGGAACACCACTCTTTACTATATACTACTCCTATATTATGTGGGGGGTGACTTAATCACCTACTGCAAAGCGAACCGTTGAAGGACTTTTCGCATGATTAAAGACCGACTAGGAGGTTAAACTTGAGGCGTTGGATTTCAACTCCTTAACAATTAGACAGAGTGCAAAATTGGTTGGCGAGATTTACTTGAATAGGCCGAGAGTATCGTTCAAGGTTAGTTAAAGATGAAACAACAAAAAGATAATTTTAATTACAAAGATCAACATAAGAATAATAGGCAAAAGGGAATTATTTAAATTAATAGTCTCTTGATAATTATTTTGATATGATGAGATATTTTCAAATAGGGGTGAACTTGCCAATACTAATAATGGAAGAATTTCAGTCTTACGGGTCGGTGACTTCGAGAAAGGTCCTTCTTGCGATGAGGCGAGTGGTGAACGATCCGATGAGGCAAGTGGGGAGCGATCCGATGATGCAAATGTGGCACGGTCCGGACCAACCTTCCAATGGAGATACCCGATCTTCAAATATGACGTTCGACGGGAAATGTGGGATTACTTGTAATTCCACTGGGAGAGGAAACTTCTTTTCTTCAACGGTTATTGATGGGGATTTTCTTCGGTTCGATTAAACGAGTGGACACTATTGTGCAAATTCAAAGGCTATCCTTTCACAGGAGCTACCAATGACTGGGGCATAATCAAGGCGGAGAAAGTATTGCTGTTTGACGAACGCTCACGGGACTTACTTAGACTTGAGACGATGAGGACGGCCTTGAGTTGCGGGCTAGACTCTTCAAACTACAGAACAACTCGAGTATTTGTATGCCCGATTCTGATGGGGAAGGGGAAATTTGGAGAAAGGAGTCACAAGCTCCAGACATCTTAATCCAGAGGCAGAGTCGATTCATCATTTAGTAGCAAGAGGCGAGACAGAGCGACTCTTTCATGCCTCGTCACCGGGGGGGGGGGGGGGGAAGGCTGTGACGAGTTCACAGGATTGGGGAATATTTCCCCATGCGCTCAGGAGTCAAAACTTTGTGAATGTTCGAACAGCCAGTGACTTGGTCCATGACGGGATACCATTGCACGTACTCTCTGATAAAGGGGGAGGGGGGTCAGAGGTTATTCTTTTACAGCCATCGTTAAGTAATGTGTCATTATTTATTTTTAACATTTTGGGGGGTGTCGAAGTAAACGAACGGAAGTTTATTTTCATACTTGCCTAGAATAGTAAACCCGAAGCCTATATACCTACCTGTATGCCTTAGCCTATCCTATATCTTGCATTTCGATATACATCAGTCATTTTAGGGGGAATATTACTTTCGTATAATTATTTTTAATTTAATATGCTTTATCTTTAAATGATGAATATTGTCATGGTATAGGAAGGACCGAGTGATAGCTGGAGTTCGTACGTATGGTTTGTTTACGTACTTCAAAACTCTCTAAGAGTGCTATATTTTTAATTATTATGATTATTATTATCTGATTATTGCTTCTTTAATCTTTGAGAGTTCCTAGTGCCTTGCTTAGCGTTTCGTTGATTGAATAAAAATTTGTTAAAAAAACTAAAACTTTAATTAAAAAACATGAGGCAACGAAAATTAACAAACTAAATATACCAAAATGAATTAAACAAAGTTAAGTGAGGCTTTATAACTGACATTCTTGAATCTATAGTAGTGGTTGACCCACAGCTCAATTTAATATAAAATGCAAACTAACCTACACTGAAACGGATACAGAGGTTTAAATACCTTTATAGATTCCTACTAGAATCGGGTTTGAGTCTGGCCTTAAATTTAATTGTTACGTCACCTCAAGAATGTTGTTGCCGTGATGACGCGTGGATCAGCCCTTACAGCTGTGGTATCAAGGAGAAAATTCTTTAAAGCCACAGAGGCCTTCAGAGCGTGTGGCAGATGGAGAGACGCACGCCTTCTGGAGGAAATGATCTCACCACGGGACAGGGAAAGAATGTTTCCTTTTCTCTTCAGGATACTCGGGGAATAATTCGCATTAGTGAGCGATGAGTCAATGCTTGAATCCTTTGAATCATGGGAGTGCTGGAGGGAGTTCACTTGGGAGTATTCTTCAAGGGCGAGGACTATCTATATTATTATTATTAAAGTTCCAAGCCACAACCCCAACTGGAAGAGCAAATAGCTATAAGCCCAAGGGCCCCAGCGGGGAAAGAAACCTGGTATGGAAAAAACGAAACAAAGATTAAGAAAAACATAATAAATAAATAGAAAAAAAAAAAAAAAAATTAAATGCTATAATGTTAAAAATATTATAATATTATATATGTGTGGATAATGAATAAAATATTAAAGTTATAAGTTTCTGTTAATTAAAAATGTATTAGCACCCACTTTAAATTTCTGAAGTTCCAAGGACTCAACAACAACACTAGGAAGTTCATTCCACAGTTTAGTTGTGTTAGGAATGAAACTTCTTGAAAACTGTGTTGTGTTGAATCTCATAGGCGTAAAGGCCCTACTATTGGCATTTAGTACACCTCTGGTAACTCGTTGAGGGGCATATAAATTGGGCAGATCGTGATGCAGTGGATGATCTGCATTGTTAAAAATTTTATATAAGATGCATAAGGAGCTTATTGCTCGCCTGTGCCACAGATCAACTTTGAGGTCAGGAATTAAAAATTTTATTGCTCTCAAATTTTTATCAAATAAAATAAGATAAGAGTTGGCTGCCGAACTCCAAACAGGGGCGCAATATTCAAAACACGGAAGAATAAAAGCATTAAAACAATTTTTAAGAACAGTCTGCTCTCCAAATACTTTGTAAGATTTCCTCAAAATGCCAATTTTTTGAGCAATAGAGGAGGAAATAGATCGAATGTGATTCTCAAAAGTAAACCTAGAGTCAAGCATAACTCCAAGCAACTTAAAAGAATCACATATGGAGATGGGAATGTTATTTATTAAAAGATCTGGATGGGGAGGATCTAGTGTTCTGGATCTGCTAACAATCATACTCTGGGTTTTCTTTGCATTTAACTTCATGCCCCATGAAGTGCACCAAACATTTATCTTAGCCAGATCTCTATTTAAAGACTCTGCAACCGATGCTCTCAACTCAGGAGATGGGACTGGGGCTATTAGAGTAGCATCATCAGCATAGGCTATAAGTCTATTTTCCAGTCCAAACCACATATCATGGGTATATAATATAAACAGTAGAGGACCAAGAACACTGCCTTGTGGTACACCAGATAGCACCTCTCTCTCATCACTAAAATTATTGTCAACATAAACCTTTTGATGTCGATTTGTTAAAAATTGTTCAATAATATTTAAAAATACACCACCTACTCCCAACTGCTTCAACTTAAATATCAGGGCCTTATGATTGACACGGTCAAATGCGGCACTGAAATCCAGGCCAACTAAGCGAACTTCTTGACCAGAGTCTAATGATTTTTGGACAATGGTGGAGACTGTGAGAAGTGCATCACAAGTGCTCAGACCCTTACGAAATCCAAACTGTAAAAAGGGAAACAGACGATTAAGCTCGGCAAATGTACTTAAACGTTTAGCTAGTAAACGTTCAAAAATCTTAGATAGAACAGGAGTTATAGAAATGGGCCTATATTCAGTAGGGTTAAAACTACCACTTGCACTTTTACATAGTGGAATGATGTTACCAATTCTCCAACATTCGCAAAAACTACCACTCCTCGCCAGCTTCCGAAGAATAACGGAAAGCTTGGGAGCCAAATACTCTGCAGTTTTCTTAAAGAATAAAGGGAATATACCATTTGGGTCAGTACCACCATAAGCATCCAGATCAAGAAGTAACTGTTTTACTTCACTTGAACGGAAAGCAATCTTGTTTAACCTTGGTTCAGGGAAACAAGTGTCAGGTAGAGTTAGATTCTCATTACTTTGTTTATTATCAAAAACATCAGCCAACAGTGTTGCCTTTTCTTCAGGACTATGGGTAATGGAACCATCAGGTTTAAGAAGGGGTGGCATAGATGAATCATTCCCAAAAAGAGCAGACTTGAGAGTGGTCCAGAATTTGTGGGAATTTGCTGTGCGCTGAAGAGTTCCCTTTGTGGTAGTATTGAATTCAACTTCAGCATTATTATATACCCTCTGAGCTGCTGTTCTGTAGTGCACATAATTATCCCATAGAAAGGCAGATCTACTCCCCTTCCACAGGTTGTAGGCTTCTTGTTTCTGCATATGAGCCCTCTTACAGTCATCATTAAACCAGGCTTTGTCCTTAGTGCGATATCTGATCATACGGAATGGAACATGTCTATCAATAATTGAAACAATTTTATCATTCAAAATACGAACTGCTTCAACCTCCTTATATATTAGTGGCCAGTTGATCCGGGAGATATCATTTAATATATTGCACCAGTCTACTTGAGATTTGATGAATACTTTGCTTGTATGAGCTATATTAGGAATAGATTGCTCAATACAGATAGTTATAGAAATTGCACAGTGGTCAGAAGTTCCCACAGGAGGATCAACAGCACTTGTAACGACTCCAGGGGAATCAGTGAAAACCAAGTCAAGGCAGTTCCCAGATGAATGGGTAGGCTCCCTAATGACTTGCTCACAACCCGACTCACACGCAAAATCATAAGCCCTGATACCATGACAGTCAGTAGGGGAGACAGAAGACAGCCATTGCCTATGATGAGCATTGAGGTCTCCCATAAATACAAAGCAGGCTTTCCGGTCATTTTCCTGTACCTTGGCCATGGCAAGGAGCAGACAATCAAAAATAGTATCATCTAAGTCTGGATTGCGATAGACAGAAAAAAGATAAAAATTATTTTGCTTACCACATACTTTCATAACTTGCATCTCATGGCAAGAACAAGCATAGGAGGTCTTTGAAGCAGAGTAACCATTCCTGATGTAAACTGCCATTCCTCTAGCCCTAGGAATGGTATCACGCCTAAGTAAAATTGGTTTTTTGAAGCCTGGTATAAGTAGTTCAGAGACATGCCTCATATTTGAAACCAGGGTCTCTGAACAGAGTAAAATGTCATGAGACTTAGATGAAGCAGTCAAGTCTTTAATATTGGCATGTAGGCCCCTAATATTAATATAGAGTAGACGACATTTTATCTGACGAGGATGACCAGGTCCAGGGTTGAGCTCAATATCTCCTGATAAAATTAAAATCGATATTAAAAAAATAATATTAGCAACAAGATCTTCAACAAAAATAACAATTTGTACAACAACAACAACAACAATTTGTACAAAATTATTCAATAGCAAAACTTTCATTAACTGAATATTATATGTCGGAAAAAAACTGGTCAACATGATGGAGCCGACACATCATGCAAGGCAAAATTCCCTTCAGGACGCCACAACAACTGAGGGAGGACAGTAATGATGACTTTGGAATGAAAAAGAATAAAGAAAAGAGAAAAGAAAAGAATAGACCAAGGCAACCTCTTGAAAAGCCATCAGAGCCTCTTTGCTCATCTATTAAGCCTGCCCTACACACCATTTGAGTAAAACAAGAGGAGGAATGAAAAATAGGAAAGTATGCCTAAATGTACCCTTAGGCAGGGATCTCAAACACAAGAGAGTGGAAGACCATGGTACAGAGGCTATGGCACAATCCAATGCATGAGAACACCTTTCTGTCAAGGAGGTCCCTTAGCCATTGACTAAGTGTCTATCCACAAGACAGTGGAGGGTTTGGATTCAGAGTTATCCCTCTCCTAGGCGGATTGTCAACCAAGACTTCGAGCTCCACCTGCCCGGGTTTGAGTTCGGAGTTGTCCCTCTCCTAGGTGGATTGTCACACAAGACTATGAGCTCCACCTGGTGTATCCTGGGATACACCAGGATAGGTTTTTTTTCTGACGAAAGTAAGTTGAACTTGCTTCTTAAATCAAATTAACTTAAATTCAGTGTGACCACCAGGAACAAGCTTAAGGATGAGCTTCATCTTAGTTCCGTTATTCCTCAATGGCGAGGAGTATCTCTGTGCTCTGGGATACACCAGGATAGAGGGGTTTCTTTGACGAGAATTAGTTAAACTTGCTTCCTAAATCAAGTTAACTTAAAGTTCGGTAGGACCGCCAGGAACTAGCTCGAGGATGAGCTTCTTCTTAGTTCCTTCTGTTGGTAGCCCGGGCCTCTTGCCGCGGTCCTCGTTGATTTGATGACTAGAGGAATCTACCTCGTTTTTCCAAAGATATTTGCTTTTATACATCGCCTTCCCACTGGGGTAGGGGCAGGAGGGATGGGGGGATTCGTGGACAGGCCGCATGAAGTCTCCTCTTCCAACGGTTTTTCTCAGAGCATCGTACAGCTGGCCCTGAGGGACCTTCTGGCTTTAGGGCGACGCTCCTCTAATTTTGCATATGCGGTGAAATTGAATAGCCGCTCTTAGGGAAAATCTTGCTGTTTTGGCCGATGTTAGAGTCCCGGGTCCGACCTGAGCTGATTAGCGCATTATGTGGTCTGGGCCGGCCGTTCAGCTTCTCATCGAGACGAGGGGCGAGAAGGAAGGAGGTTTTGTGGTCGGGCTACGGCGTCTACACTGCCAGGACGTTGTGGTTAACGACCAGTGGATTCCTCGTGGCGTGGGGGGCGGGATATCGATTCCCTTACAAATATTATAGAAATATTAAAAGAGCACATAACAACGTTATTTTGGCGAAGGTTGGAAATGGCAACTATGCAAATTAACTGAAGAAAGTTTGTGTCGACTATAAGGTGAAGAAACAATGAGTGTGAACCAGTGCTAAAGATGGTTTCAGAATTTTTCCTGGGAAATCGTTAGTCTCAGAGATGAACCCGGTTTAGGAGGACCAGTGAAATTTGTTCAAAATCATTTAAAAAATAACAGTGGAAGAAAATCCGATTGTAAGTGTTGAACAATTGACTGTTAAACATTCAACTGTAAAAAAAGTTTCACGATTGTGAAAATGGATTCAACATTTCTTCATGTCTTTTCTATACTAACAATTCAAAAAACTCGAACCCCTCTGATTAAAACAAAAGTAACAATCTCCTTCCTTAATTCTTCACTTCTGTAGTCGATGTCATTTTTGGCCAACTCCTACAAAAGTTCCTAAAATGTCCTTTGCATTTGCTCCATTTAAAAGCTTACACATCTTACACTAAATTTATGTACGACAATCCCTGTACGTAATCAGAGTCGAGCTCCTTTTTTGCCTGTATCTGTCTCACTAGTGTTTTCTCCACTCATCTGACAAGCTCTGTTACCTACTATGCTCCTGTATCAATTTATTTGAATGTCCAGTGTTCATAGTATAATTTTTATTTTTTCGTTTTTTATTCCCCCCCTCGTGTGTTTCTATCGTATAAGCACCACCTCAAGATCATATTCAACTGTGTGTTTCCAATCTTCTTTGTTCTAAAATATTATTTATTTACCATTTCTGCACAAGCAATCGCAGCCCACATACATATATAATTATATATATTTATATAATTATGATATATGCATAAATGCCTAATACTACAGTATATAAATATTTTTTTAAAAATGGCATAAAGACACATGCATTTAATATATTTTGTACAGATTTCATATGATGCAGTCAAAAAACTCAAAACTTTTTATTCAAGAATAACACAGATTACATCGTCAAGCTCTTATATAAGCATGCTAGTTAGCATGTTTTTCGACCAACATACGTTAAAATCACACAATTGTACTTAAGTTATAGACAAAATAAAGGTAAAAGACACAAATTAACCTAAATAGCTAGAACTGAGAATGGAATTGGCATAATATTTTATAACAAAGGGGCAAAATGGACGTATTAGATGATGGCGAAACCGAAATTATAAACATTTATTGCTAAATCATAAAATTCTAGTAATTAAGAACTGGCTATATTGGGTTGAGGAATAAGTTCTTGCGATCTTATCAAATTTATTCATCACCATTAACAATTTTAGAAAAACTTCATTTTTAATTGATAACAATATGCAATTTAATCAATAATGTATTTTCCGTTGTTATTTACGACTTCTTCCCAACATTCAACTAGTTTTTCGATGCCTCTGCAATAAAATCTCTGGATTTTGACTCCAAGAATTCGTCTAACCAGGTTCTTAATTCCACATCAGTATTGAACGAAACGCCGCGCAAATTATAGGAGAGCGATCGGAACAGATGGAAATCCGATGGAGCCAAGTCTGACGAATATGGAGGATGCGGCAGGATTTCCAAATTAAGGGTTTGGATGGAGTATTTTGTCATATTGGCAATGTGAGGACGAGCATTGTCGTGTTGCTGAAGGACTCCATAATGTCGATGAAGTCACTTTTCACGGATAGCTTCAGCGAGTCGATACATTTGTTGAACGTAGAGTTCTGCATTGAAAATCTCGTTGTTCGTAAGGAGCTCATAAAGTATGATGCCTTCACAATCCCACCACACACACAGCATCGTCTTTCGTGGATGAAGTCCTTGCTTTAATCGCGGAATTGATTTTTTCTTGAGGCTAAACCATTGTTTTCGATGGTTCATGTTGACATAAACACACCACTTTTCGTCGCCAGTGATGATGCGGTGAAGAAATTTGTCCTTATATCCACGAGTAGCCTTGTGACGAGCAAGCAAACCTATGACAATCGTGGAGCGTTGAAGTTTGTTGCTTTCGCTCAAAGCCTGCGAAACCCATGCACCGAGTTTTTTAACTTTCCCCATCGAATGAATGTGATTCACTACAATTTTCTGATCACACGCCAATTGTACAGCCAATTCTCTAGTCGATTGACGAGGATTTTCATGAAGAAGGTCGTTCAATCGATCTTCATCCAACTTAATGGTGCGACCAGAACGTTTTTCGTCATTAAGATTGAAATGACCGTTTTTGAAATGTGAAAACCACCAGTGAGCTGTCCTTTCTGATGAAGCATTTTTTGCATACACAGCCCAAATATCGCGACGAGCTTTGGCTGCGTTTGCATTGTTTCCGTCTCGATTAAAAATGAATAACAACAAGTGTCGAAAATGCGCCTTTCTTTCAACTTGACATTCCATTTTGAGGGTACAGAACAAAAATTAAATTAACACAACTTTTAAATAAACCGCAATGACTTATTACTCAACTTCAAGACGTAGCCTAAGCAAAAGCCTAATAGTCTACGCTGTTAAGAGACGTAGCCTAACCTTTGCCAATTTTGCTCTCATTATTTATTATTGTTTCTTAATACGAGTATGTGCACAAATCACGTCACAAATCTTAAATCGAAACAACATTAAAAAACCCCGCAAGAACTTATTCCTCAACCTAATAATATATTATAGTGCAATTATGGATGAGCAAATTAACAAACTTACACTGAAAAATTTTCAAGGACATGTATATATTTGCAATTTTTATAAAGAATGAAAGAAACAGATATCATTACACCATTATAGCTCTTGGTAAAGAATGTGGTAGACAGACAGTAGATAGACGAGAGCTAATGGTAACACATAAGCATGGGGGAAAAGTTAATAGGAGTGTCGGATTGTCATTAGAATAATTACAAGAACATTGCTGGATGGACAGAAAGGCATTATGATTCCTGCAACTTGGGCCATTTGCTCAAAGGACAATATAAAAATGTATAGAAAGTATAGGAAGCGTTACTAAGTGTGATAAGAGTCTAAGAAATGGGTTATTTTACGTTGTTTAGAATGAACCCATGGTTTTGTTACCTAATGACCGGGGGCAGCGAGTTTCATACAGTAGGAGCAGCAGAGCTTAATGATCGCTTTGTCAACGACAAACAGTGAAAACTTAGGCTCGTATTATGCATATTTCGAGTATTATAAATATGCAAAGAGTGCTGAAAGGCATCGCTGACTTGTATCTTGTAAGCGTGGATAGCCAACAAATGCAGATCCGAAACAAACTTTGAGTATGTTGGTCTTGTGAAATAGCGGGTCAGTGTGGGCTGGATAAGATTAGTTAGTTATAATACGTATAATTTTCTTTTGTAAAAGAAACAATTGAGAAATATAAACAAGGTAAAGTACTACCCGAAATAATATTAAAATAGATTAAATAAGGATACACGAGACTATAACAAAGATTAGTCAGAATAATTTCAGGAGGCACTATCGTAGTTTATAAAATATCCTGATCGTTTTCGAGATATTCGAACAAATGTAGGAAATATGTTTATCAGACCTAAGGTCGTTATCGATTTGAATCCCATGAAAATTCCATTGTTCTCTAGATTAACAACTTCGTCCTCAAATATTACATTATGGCTATCTATGTTATATTTGTAATCTATTACTAAACACTATTTCGAAAGTTTTGTCAATATTTAATGAAAGCCTATTTTTTATCGACCTGTTGAACTTCTGTGAGTTCTGCGTTAACATTCTCACTTAACCCGCCGTACGTATCAAGAGATAAGGATAACGATCTATCATCGGCAAAGAGTATAGAGGATAATTTTTAGTATTTGGAAGATCATTTATGTAAAACAAAAAAACAAAGGGCCAAGAATTAAAACTTGCCGCAATCCTGTATTTAAAATGCTTTGTGAAGAAGTTTTATCATAAATTCTGACTGTCTGAACTCGGTTGGACAAATATGATTGGAGTAATGTAAATGTTATGCCCTTAAGCCCATAATGAGGTAATTTAGCCAAGAGAATTATGTGGTTGGTAGTGTCTAAACCTTTTCTCGATCAACAAAAATACTAATAAAGTGGTGTTTATTATTAATGCAATAATAAATATAATCTATTAAACAAATTAAAGCATCGAGTTTTGATTTCTTTTTTTTTTGAAAACTGAATTGTCGACTTGATGTTAATATAAATTTTGACATGAATCCAAAAATCCTGTCAGCAATGCATCTCTCACATATTTTACCCGTGAGTGAAAGGAGAGAAAGAGGTATATAGTTTGATCCACTTTGGCTGTTGCTCCCGTTGAGTATGGGTGTAACACGCGCTATCTTCAGACAATCTGGGAACTGACTACTTTCAAAAGACAGGTTGATCAATGCAGCTACAAGAGGAGCCAACACGTGTTTCACTTCTTTAAACAGTTTTACAAGTAATGTATCACGCCATATGATGTGTTCTTTGGCTTACTGATTACTTCTACACATTCACGGCATGTCAATAAGCATAAAAAGAATGAATTTTGTCTAGGACGACCCAAGTTGTCCAGAGGAGAATCATAACATGCTGGTATTTTACGGCTGAGATCTATTGCCGCGTTTGAAAACAACGTCTTCTGACCAAAAATTAGCGTGCTCTCACTTATTCTGATTTCTGACCTACGACCTTCAAAACTTTCAATAATTCCCGGACTGACCTTGGGAGGACCTTGGCCATTAGATCATTTGAAAGAAAATATAAAACAACATAAAAGTTTAGTATTTCGTTAGAATCGGTCAAACAGTTATGATGTTATGGTCAAAACAAAGAAATTCTCGAGCTAACCTTGGAAGGACCTTGTCAATTATATCATTCGAAAAGAAATGTAAAACACCATAAAGGTTTCAAATTTCGTTAGAATCGGCCTAATAGTTATGATGTTATTACCCCTCCCATAGAGTCACACGCGACTAAAAATAAAAGGAATATCTTTTTAAAGTACCACTTAATGCTTACAATATCACGGAAACAATTTTCTATGGATACCATGAAATCGAAATTATTTCCGAGTTGGAGTGAAGGTTCAATATGTGCGTCTTGATAGCGCTTTGTTTGTTGCCACCCCTAAGACAGTAGCTACATCAGAACAGATTTTTTTCCTATCGGCCAGAGATGTCCTTTTCAGCAACCTCTCTTCCCTCGGAGGTGTACACCTTTTGCGACCTTGGCCATCACGGTTTTGGAAAGAATTGGTCTCGTTATACCTTTCTATGATTGTTTGGACACCGTTTCTCGAACATTTAATTTTTCGTGCAATTTTGACCTAGGATAATCCCTCTCTGGACAATAATGCAATGATTTTAGCTCTTTGAGCTTCAGGAATCTGTTTCTTCGGAGACATTTTTAACCAAAAATTACCACTTGTAAGTTAACACTAAGATAATCACTGAAAAAATATGAATAATCCTGATTATCACACATTGTATAGCAGAAGGTTGCCCCAACCACTTATGCACAACTAAACAAAAACGCATTAAACCGGTTATAAAAGCAAAAGGATGACACATCAAATCATAATTATTGAATGAATATACGTAAAAATGTTTATTTGTATTATATCAAGTATGAAATAACTGAGTTTCAATCCTATTCATCACTTTTCATACCTGCCCCATAATTTTGGCTGAGACTGTATATACAAAATCTAAAAATACGATGTGGGACCGCTCGAGTGCACAGTCAGAAGGGTAAACGGAGCGACAGTCACCGTTCGTCCTCTCGAAAACGAAACCAACGAGCGAATTCCATTCAATTCTAAATTTTCTCCCTCTCAATCAGACTGCGCTGGTACCATGAGAAATATGGTAGTAACTCTGTACACTGAACAAGCCTTGCCAACATTATAACTCATCCTATTCTCATTCTCAATCAAATGCTTGGTCTTCTCAATTTTGTCCTTCTAATCATCATGTTACATTCATATAACCAACTAGTTATTGCTTGTACCACAACAAATATAGTATACAGGCCGTAAAATGATTACATCCCTGCACATCTTTAAAACCAGTACCTCCTTTATCTAACAGAAATCCACCATTTTTGTCTCCTCAACAACCAATTGACTCTTCTCATTCTAATGCTCCAATTCACTCTCACTTTTCTCATTCTAATGCTTCAAATTCTTCAACTAATTTAAACAAAATCGCAGGTGATTAATGGGTCTATCACATCTTCCTTCCTTTCACTTCCTCGAGTGATCCACCACTTCGTATTTACGACACACTTTCTGGTTTTTCATATCTGGTTGACACTGGTGCTTAATGTAGTGTATTCCAGTCTCGTTGGACGATAGAGCATGTTTCTTTTCTTATCTTGTCGTTAAAGACGTTAATTTCTCGGATATAAGGACCTGTGAGAGGTAAATCCTTCAGTTGTCTCTTGACCTCCGTCGAGTTTTTCGATGTACGTTTATTATTGCAGAGGTTGAGTTTCTTTTGGGGGCTCGATTTTCTCTGCCCACGACTTCGCTCACAGTTTTGGGTTTATTTTCCCTTCCTACTCCTTTTTCCTCTCAGTCCGGTTTTGTTCAACCAATCCCCATTTCTAGCGCCTCCTACAGGAATTTCCTGGCCCTAGTCTCCCATCTTCAAAGACAAGCCTATTAAACTCAATGTGTTTCCCCGGATAGAGAGGAGAGGAGGGCCTGTATTCCCCCGCACCCGCCCTCTAGCCCAAGATAAACTTGCGTTGATGAAGCAAGAATTCACCTTCATGGTGGACACTGGAATAGCTCGCCTTTCTACTTCTCATTGGACCTCTCCGCTTTATATTCTACCAAAATATACTCCGAGTGAGTGCAGAGCTGTTAGTGATTACAGGCGGATAAATGCTTGTAATATCCCATATCTATCTGACTTCAACTCTGTTCTCTTCGGTGGTTCAATCTTTTCTCGACTCGATCTGGCTCTTACTTTCAAACAGATCACACCTCACCCATAAGACATCTCCAAAACAGCTATCACCACGCTATTTGGCTTATTTATCATGTCTGAATGCCATATAGTCTTCGCAACAGTGGTCAGACATTCCAACGTTTCATGGTTCATCTTCTGAGAGGTCTTCGTTTCGTCTTTTGTTTCATATACGACCTCCTGATAGCATCTATCTCACCTTTGTCAGGTTTTCGCTCGATTTGAAGAGTTTGGTATCCTACTCAACACTTCTAAGTGTTGCTTTGGTGTCGCACAACGCGCCTTTCTTGGATATCATATTTCTCCTGACGGAATTCGTTCTCTCGACGACAAACTTGTTGTGATTCGAGATTTTCCCGGACCATCTTCTCTTAAGCCAATTCGTCGGTTCTTTCCTATTGTTAATTTTCACCATAGATTTATACCTGACGTTTCTAGTAAAATCATGCAACTACTCTCCTCTCAATCACCAATAAGAACTCTCCTCTGTCATGATTTATCGATGCGTACGAATCTTTTCTCACGCGGGTGGCATCTATGAGCATTACTTCGGATGCGTTAGCCACTCATGTAGGTTAAACCTTACAAAAAAAAGATTGGTGACTATGACAACCTCTATATTTCATCTTAAAATCTTTAAATGATTCTCAAAAGAGATTATAGCACTTTTCAAGGGACCTGATCGGGAAATATCTCGCCTTCCGCCACTTCTGACAATATTTGGAAGGGCGTGAATTTACTGTTTTCACTGATGATACACTTTCTGTTCATAGCATTTCTTCCGTGCACACTGCAGTCGATGCTCGTGATCTAGACCATATTGCGGCTTAAAAGAAAAATTAAATACGTTCCTGGCTCTTCAAAAATCATAGCGGAAGCGCTTTTTCGCTTCTCTTCAATATCAGGCACGCAACTCTCTTATGCCCCAATTGACCACGCGACAATAGCGTTGGCTCAGGAACAGGATTAATACACGCAAACACTGGGTCACTCTTTTCAATTCGTCGTTCGCGTGATCGAATTACCAGATAGTCCTTCCATGCGCATATCCTCGACTTTTCCTTACCTGACTGTCCTCTTCCTCTTAATTCTCTCACATATTTGACCAAACTCACGTTCTTTCGTATCCTAGCATGCGAGCTATTCGCAAGCTCATTGTACAACGTTTTATGTTGCTAGGTTTGGACTCCGATCTAGCCAAATGGGCCCGCTCATACGAGGGTGTGCTTTGTCAGCGTGCTAAGGTACACAAAGACGACTCTGGTTCGTTTCGCAATGCCTTCGACCTGTTTCGGCGCCATCCATGTCGATCTTTTAGGCCCTCTTCCTTACACTCATGGTTGTTCCTATATAATTAACAATTGTTTTACTTGTGCGTGCATTGGAATGTGGGTGTGGACAGATTCTTTAATTTAAAGTGCCTAATTTTGATAGAGTGAAGTATTTTGAGTATCTCTTCCAATACTTCCTGGTTCTCACGGGGGAATAGACATGCCTGGGATGCATGGGCACCCAATTTGTTTTGCTAGCGACTCCGAATTAACCCTTCGTGACATAGTGGGTACAGCATACCATCACTGCAGATGATTATGCATGATTTACACAATAAATATTTACAACTAAGATATTTGTCGGAGAAGACAGATCAATTTCGAACTCGGAATGGAGGTGTTCATCTACCATCATATTCGTCTAAACGGATTAATTATCAACATGAAAATAACGCAAAATCCAAAGAATAAAAATAAAACTACTTTTTCAATCAACAAAATAAGGAGAAAGAGAAGAACCTAAATAACTTTAATAAAGAAGCGAAGATCGAGCCATTCAACATTGTCACAAGAAAAGGAGCAGAAAATATTTAGAGGAAGATCAATTCTCTTCTTCCAAATTTGGCAGAAAACAACAACACCAGAGCAAACGCTCTTTTCACCTCCAGATTCTCCTGTATTAAAATTGAAAAGGTACTAATGGAAGCGCCATTGTATACTTCAGAGAATAATCAAGATCAAAGAAGAGAGAGGCTCTTAAGGAGCTCAGCCGACCAATGAAAATACCCCTGAAAATGACTCCGACCGAATCAGACTAATTTTCTCAATCAAAGTCGAATACGAATTATTAATGTGAACTACCGAACACAAGTGAAACAATAGTGAAAGAAAATAATCCAGTATGAGTGGTTTATTGGAAGTGTTTGAAAGTAGTAAAAATGTGTCATAACTGAAGTGGGGAAAATCAACGTGAGAAAAATAGTAAAATTAGTGAGCAAACTGAGTATTAAGAGAATATTAAAGCATTGAAACCTACATAATACACAGAAACACCACATGCAAACTACAAATTCAGTACAAACACCAAAGAGATACATAACAGTTAGGCAGTAACTCTCCACAAAAATTCACACAAATGGTATGACTGCTACAGTATACACAGGAATGAGAGAAGAATATGAGTGGATAGCAATTAGTGTGCTCTCCCGATCACTATTAAGAAATGAAAATTGCACAGCAGTAGAGAAACAAGAATAAAAAAATATAAAATGAACCTGCCAAAACAACTCATGGTACTGAACTCATGGAAGTATAGATAGATAGCCCAAGGAGCATGGCCGTCCCTAGAGGATTATCGACGTCAGTCTATTTAAACTTACTTCGAGATAACGAGTCGGATCGGACAGCGAAGTTTGCCTCATGATATGAGGATAGGGTTAGTACGGCTGCACTCCCGGAGGAATAAACATGCCCTGGCAGCATGGGCAAGAGAGCTCGGCGTTATCGCGGGGAGGGGGGAGCGAGGAGCGTCCGAAGTCAAATACAGCTGGGTCGGGTGACTTAGCACGGGACTGCTCGAAGATTCTAAACTTCCCAAGCCAAGGAGCACGCAGTTTAGAGCGAAGGGGCTGAAATGGGTATTCCTAGGGGAGGCTTCCTCTCACGCTGGTCATTTGAGGGCATCCCCTCACATTCTGATTGCTTGAAAAGAACTCTCTCGGGTCTGGGGCACTATACTGGCTCCCCACTTCATACAACTTTTGAACTCTCTTTTCAGTGTGTTTCGAGCGGGCTGCTCTTTTGTACTAGAGGCCCAGTATCGGTCACAGTAAAAGTGAATGGGCCTTGAACCATGTGAAGCAATATTTAGAATTTGAGTTTTCATCTTTGTAGAATGGGAAACGACCAATAAGAATTATTGCATCAATGATAACCGATGTACAATTATCAGTGGATGGTAGCTCTTCTGCACTTGATACATTTGTTCATCTTTAAGGACTTTGATTAGGTCCGATTTGGATCCTGATGACCTCATCGTTGCATCGCTTTCAAACAATGCTGGTGGCATTTGACTACATTCATAATCATCTAGACAATGTCTTATATCCACTTTGTCACCACTGGCAGCTATTTGGGTGATACGAAACAACGCGGCCATTTCGTGACTTTTTGGACTGTTTGAGGTTTTGTTGGCTCGCTCTTTGTTTGGCTATGAAATCTATTTAGTTTAATGGTACTTGTTTTTGCAAGATGTTTTTCGGGAGTTTTTTCTAGTTACTTCAGGCTAATTTCTTTAATATGAGTGAGGTCATGTTTCACTTCATTGTTAGCAAGGGTCTCATTCATAATGTTGACTAAGTTTGGTGACTGGTAAAGAAAAGAGTTTTGCTCAACTGTTGCCAGGACAGTTGCTACCAAAGTAATATCTCTTTGAACATTTGATTGGCCAGAATCATGATGAGGGTTTTTAGAGGCAGAGTTAAGGTAGAGCATTGCACGGTATCTCGTGGTAACCAAGGCTGTGATAGCCTTGGTAGTGACCCATGTCGTGGTATGACATTACATTATATCAATACCATATTATATCTATGGGGGAGGGACCAATAACTTAAAAGCGAACCGAAAAGGGACGGAACGCCACGAGTTTCGACGCGCGGAACAGCGAGAAAAGAGTCAAACGAGGTCAGGTAAAATTTGGGCAATGGCAAAGCTCAAGGTTATTTAAATAGGCATGTACAAATATATATTTTAATTTATATAAAATAAGAGAATTAATGGGCAAAATTACATCGGTAAACGAGGGGGAAGGGGAATTGCAGAGTTATGCATCAGACTCTGAAGTTAGAAATTAATGTAATACAGAAGGAAACTATTCAAATGGGGAGGATTAACTCAAATGGGTTGCTGAAGGGGGGAGAGGGGTTGGCTTACCGAGGATTCCGGGTGAGACGTCAGGGTAAGGCTTCACGGATGTCTTCTGTAGGCAATAAACGTGAGGGCGAGGGCGCTCGGAGCTTCTGAGCAGGAAGTTGACGTGATGACGGTTCTCCAAAAGAAGGGGGGGCGGTAACGTCCGGTCCAGGGGAGAGGATTTTGGCCACCCGAAAACAAGGAGGGGACAAGGAGGGCTTCGACAGGAGTTGATGAGCAGGGTCGAAAAAATCGCTCGGTGGCGATCGTCAAATGGAATTACCTCACTGGCTGGGTTAATTCCAACACAAAAAAAGTTCAGCCATCACTTTGTTTTGTTGTTAGCACCTGACTTGGAACTAGAGGAATATTCTCGGGTCCGGGCGAGACTCCTTAACTCTGTGTCTCCCAGCTGGAAGACGAGCCCTATATATCCGATGCTCCCCACGCAGGGGTAGGGGTAACAGCGCTACTCTCGAATGGCCTCGGATCTTTACGCCTAGGCGATTCCAACCCGCAAAAAGGTGGTCCGTGGTGGACGCAGTTCGAGGCTACCGCTTGTGGATGGGGGATGGGGAGGCTTATCAATCTAAGCCGAACCAAATTCTAGAACATTCTCCAGCGCATGGACGTCACTTCTGTGCTGGAAAAGAAATTTCACGTGGAATTTCCCCACGACCCACTTGGTACGAGCAGCAGGTTTCAGTTTTAATCACGAAGACCACTAGTTTCTTTAGCATCGGCCTTGTAGGTCTGTTCCAGTATCATGCCGGGTGATACAGCATTGTGACTTCCACCACTTCGTCTTCCTACTAAACATCCATTCATCATAGCTGTGTGAACCTCTGGAGCAGATTATGGAAGTCTTGCCATCGGCAGAAACTGTTGCCCATAATTGTTATGTCCTGCTGCTGTTAGATACGGCAACATTTCCAGAGATTCGGACTAGTAGCCCAGCCAGTTTCCTTGTCACTGGTAGAATAAAAACCGAAGAAGTATTTCCATAATATCCAGGAATGCTAACCAATACTTTGCAGTTGGTTGCTGCTGCAAAGTGCGTTTGAATTGTTTGATAAGGTCTTCGATATGGCATAAATCCAGTTCCAGAAAATCCTGCATGTTATATCTCCGAATGGCCTTCTTGATTTGTGTAGCAGTAGCCATCGCAGCATCATCAATAAGTATTTTATTTTTTTTGAAGCCAGTTCTGGAATGATTCCCCAAATAACTGCCACATTGCCTCGGTGAGAATTTGAAGAGCATGCAATCATTGATGTTAGTTCGCCTTCTTGCCAAATTTCTTGTTAGCTGTTCCTTCTTGACACAAACACGAACGGAAGAAGAGCTTTTCATCTTTACTTTTCTTCAGGATTTTTAAAATCAACTTTAGAAAGTTATGAGCTTGTTGACCGCCCCCCCCCCCTCCATCACAATAAGACGTTTCTCAAAATTATGAGGCTCTTTCATTCTAATTGCTGTGGCAAGTTCATATAATACTTGATCACAAATTATTATGGTTCATGTGTTCCCTAGTTTCTGGGATGTTTTGACTAAACGTTGAATTTCTTCTTTGACTAGAGAAGGGTTTGTTTGTGACTGTTAACTCAAAGGCATGTAGGCAATTTTTGCTTGCTGGCTTTTTTTCACTAATTTGTGCACAACATGCTGAAAAGCCACTTATTGTATTCTCATCGTCATCTTCATATATACTTTGTTCCTGCAAACCAGCATTTCTCAGTCTTTCGAAAAAACAAATAAATAATAGTTTATCTACAGATTTGTCGCTTTCAACTTCAAGATCTGTGACAGAAGTGATGTTTTCCACTGACTTTGCCTTTTTTCAGAGCTGCAGTCTGAGTTTACTGCCATTGGAACTGTTGTAAGAGTTTTTCTTCTGCTCTTCGAACTAATAACTTCAGGGTTACTAGTACTAGCAGGCCGTTTTGCCGAATTTGCATTTTCAACGGAAGGTACCTTCTTCGATAGTTTTGTTCTTCCAATCGAGGTTCTCCACGGCAAACACCTGAAGAACATCTGCAATAGCTGTCATGCTGTTAGGGATATAAATCCCATTTTCCTCAATCTGTTGTTGGATAGATGCACTTTAAGCCGTCATCTCTCTGTGTAAACTGTCATAGCCGATGCTCTGGCTAAGTCTATTGTTCAAAGTGATTAAGTCTTTGCTCCGCTTTTGGTTGTACAAGAGGGACCTAATGCCAACACTTAGTAGGGTGACAACAACACATACATGCTGTAGAGTTTGTTGTGCCATAATCATAATTTTCTCCTCCTTTGTATTGTTGATACACACTCTGGAATTTCCAGGATCTAGCATTTGTGTTTTGTCTGCGATATGATAATTCAGGAAATTATAGTAATTATCTGCTATGAGCTTTAAAGCAGCCTCTGTTGAGATTTCTGGCACGTGCCCATCTTTATGATCTTTCTTGCATTGTTTAGCGTCATTTTCTAGGATTTTTGCAGCCTGTCTTAGGATACTCAGGTCTTTGCTCTCAATTCTATCCTTTTCGAGCTCTCTCAGCTTATCAATGGCATCACCTAAAGCTATATTAGATGCACAAGCAAAACCAGCGCCACAACTTTGATCCAACACTGTTACTCGATTACCCAAATGTTTTTGCAACCACCATTTTAATGTATTGGATCTATATTTCTCGGAACTTCGGACACCTAAACTGGCAAAGATAACTCTGTATCGTTCCCTCAAAGACTGAATGAGAAAAGCCCATTTTTCAACAAACATTTTGATTTCTAGTTCTTGAGAGAGCAATTAAAATGCTGAATCATATAGATTTGGCCTTTCCGTTTTACTGACTGGGACTCTTGTAGCTTTGAAAGCATTCATACATGGCACATGGTAACATATATCATCGGCTATCATATCATGACCTGCACCAACCAGTCTGTGCAGAATGTCATCTCGTTTCAGTTGTCTAGCATGATTTATTATTGCATCTTTGGCTGTTGTCGGTAGTAACTTTACAATTTGGTCGTTAACCACGGAACAATTTCTTACCACACAGCATTCCTTAGCATGATAGGGTTCAGTTGCCGATCTAGTTGTATGACTTGGACTAGATTCATTAGGGACGCTGGGTGTTGGTGGTCTAGATTCAGATGAAGAACCAGCTTGCTTACGTTGTCTGTAGTAACTTTACAATCTGTTTTTTTTTTACCACGGAACAATTTCTTAGTACATATCACACAGCATTCTTTAGCCATTTGGGAACATCCTGTAACAACCAATCTGTAACTTTCACCGCATTCTCCAAGCGAATTGCTGTAGCATCTTTCATGATTGCGATTGTATTTTTCAGTTTTTTAACAGTGGTTGGTTGTGCCTTGTATAATCGTAAGCCTTTGGGTGAGGATTAAAAAAGTATACAGATGCCATAGTTAGTTGTTTCTTCATCAGTTTTTTTGTCTTTTCTTAACGTAGGGCACAGAAACTAATTCATATGTTCTTTTACTAGAGGTCATTTTCTTCAGGATCGGAAAAAAGTAAAAAACATTAAAATCAGGCCAATTCTGTTGCTTAACATCCAAAAACTAATAATTTAATAAAAAACAAAGTCAATGATATGGTTATATACCTTTTATCGTAAAACCTAACAAATTATACACAATTAAAATATTTGTTTCTTGCAATAATTTAGCCTAAAAATACCCAATATGCCTAATATATTATAAACGGTTGCCTATACAGTATTTAAATGCATTTCAATGAATTCTACAACCCCCTAAACCTCGGAATAAACATATTAAACTTTCACATCCGATCAATATTGACCAAGATACGGAGATTTCAAGGAACGGCGGCCATCTTTGACGCCATCTTGAATAGCCGGAATTGAGCAGCCGTTTAGCGAGGTTGTGAACCTGGAGGTGATACCTGAGGGTCTAAGGAATCCAACTATATCCCACAACCTTTTACAGCAGCCCGTGTCAGTTGGACTGTAATATTGGATCATGGCCCCCCAGGTAGAGGAGAAATTCCTTCTGATGCTTATTGGCCACATGAAATCATGGAAGGAAGAATCATGGTGCTGAAATATTTTAAAGCACCAGGCTGTGAATTCCCTCCCAATTCATCGATAAAGTCTCATATTCAATTTCTCAGTTTGAAGTTTTTGCCACCTTTATGTAAAAGCACCATAAGACAGATCCGGTCGACTCCGGCGTTATATATGGTATACATCAATTCATATCCCCTCAAATCCCCACGCAATTCATTGTATTCTTTCAAGTAGACAGCGTGGCGTTAGAGAGCTTTTAAAACACCCCTACTCCCCCTATTTTCAACTCATCTGACGTATTACAAAATTCTAAGTCATTTTGCATGGGACCTGTAGATCTCGAACCGGTAGTATCGCAAAGCAGAGAACCTCACATCACCAGGACTGGAAGTGCAACATTGTAATCCAAACGCATCAAAGTCTCCTTTCGCACTACGAATTGACGAGTTCAGTGTTGTGGGATGGGAGGCAAGTGAGAGGGTACTTGTGAGGGCATGCTCCCTCTGTTCATATAAAACTTCACAAAGACTAACAAGAACACATACAACCTTCACAGAGAAGATGGGGTGTATATAGTTTGAGGCATGAAAGTAGTTCTACTTTGGGTCTCCTTTTTCCAAGCAGAATATCGTTCAGCTAACTGCTAATTTACCAGGAGGAAAATAGAGGCAGCTTATCAACGTTATTCATTACCACGAACCTATTTTTGCCAGCAGGGAGCGGAAAGTGTCAACCTATTCAGCTTACTTGTAAAAAATAAAAATGAGTCATTAGTTTATCTCAGGGGCACAAGTCTGCATCTTCTAGCTAGAAAGACCCAGTGGTTACATCTCCACGGCGCGAGATTTTCCCTGTGGCATTTCTCCAGCAACCCAACAGTGATTGCGATAATCCTAACCTAATATCCCCCCTTATAACTCGCTTTATCTCTGACACGCTCACAAATCTGTACTCGACATTGCTCTGATACTCTACCAGATCTTTTCTTAATCTCTCTCGCCAAAGCCATTACGCACAAACTTTCCTTCGAGGCAAAATCAGACTCGCGCAAGAATTAGTGGGCACAGGTACAGTAAGCCAGTGTGCACTGTTAAAGTGTGCATAGTTAAATTTATTCCTTTTCTAATCAACAAATTCTTATTAAAAATCAATACTATTCTCATTAGGGAAATATTATATTACAACCAAGGAAATAGGGTTTATATTAATTTCAGGGCTTTCGGCAAAAGTTCGTAACCGGAGAAAATTATCTATGCGACAGTTGCTCAATTAATCTTTCACAATGAAATCACCTACTCAAATGTAAGTACCTCTCGAATGATAGATTTATACCATTTCCTGTGTAGTGTAATAAAGCACAAATAATATTTTCTTTTTCCTATATCTACCATCGGATGAGTATTGAATAGTGCTTTTATGATTTACAAAATCCGAAGGTGCCTTCTTGGGATCTCCCAGAATGGAGGAAGTAAGTAATGGCCACGAATCGGTGGCAGAAATGACTCTTTAAATTGATAGCATTTACCGTGAGGAAGTTTATGGGAACAATGCACCAAAGTATCATTGAGTCTTCGCTTCAAAATAATCGATTTTTGTTCTTGCTCCCATCATAGCGGGGCTTATCTTGATATTTCCAAACCAATGCAGCAAACCACGCCTTCATAGCATTTGTGTGTCGTAGGAGTTTATCGTACTGGGACTACCCCCCCCCCCCCCTCAATGAATTTAAAGCGCAATAGCAACGTGGCTAGGTAAAGAAAAAGTGGCGAAGATAGAGCAAGTGGAAATGTGTAGAATATATACACACAGCCAAAGATCCTCCAGCAAGAATTTCGGCGAGAGGAAATGCAACGAGGTCACCCCATGTTACATACACGTGACGCCTCCTCGCCGGGCCATAGAATTGCAGTTACACGTTTAGATTAATGTTTTATTTTGCATTTTCCTCTAGATTTCTTAGTGTTTTATTGTGAGGATGGGGATAGGAGCTTCGTATCTGGTCCGGTAGTCGAAATAGAGTTTACACACATTGCTCCTAAATCTTCATTTGATCAGTGCAGTGTTTACCAACCATTTTACTTTCTGGAACCCTTGAAATAAGTTCAGGGACCCTCTTTATAAAAATATCATATCTTAATTAACCTTTTTCTTGATCATTCAGAAACTTCAAGCAAATAATGGAAAGTCGACATATTTTTTCCGGCTAACTCGATCAAACAAACAATAAGAAAAGTAGAGTGACAGAACCCAAAATAATAAATAAAATTGCTTTAGTAAGAAACATCATAGGAAAGTTTTGATTCACACATTTTTCATCAACTATAACGATAAACAGAAAAAATAAATATAAAAACATTTAATTTAAAAGTTTTAAACGATATACCCAGTTTAAGACATATTTAGATACCTAAATATTGCATTTTCTTTCTAATTAGCCTATTTATTACTGATTTCCCTGAATTCCTAGCCACCTCCGCTCAGGAAGGAAGCTGTGCAGTCAGTTAGACTTGGCATCCGGTGGAGCGGCACCTCCTCCCTCCCGGCCTGAGTGCAAATTAGGGAAGTCCTCTCTGCCACTGGGTTGAATCGATCTCTCTGATGAGGCCTGGGAAAATTGGTGGTGCGCTATCACCTCCACCCCACTCATCACTACCTCACCATTTTACTATTATTATTATTTAGTATTATTGTTGTCATTATCATTCTTTTATTATATATTAGTATTATTAATAATAATAATAAAATTTCTTATAATGCGCTTTTCAAGGCCGGAGGCCTTCACAGAGCGCATATTCGGCTGTGGGCTAAGATCAGGTGAGTGAATAGGCAATCCTGAACAGATGCGTTTTCAGGAGTCGCTTGAAAGTGGTAAGTGAGGCAGCACATCTAATTTCGGCTGGAAGAGCATTCCAAAGCTTGGGGGCACAGACTGAGAATGAGTGGTGACCCATTGAGCAGAGGGACAAGCGAGGAGTATTCACGAAAGGAGCATGAGATGACCGAAGGGCCCGAGGGGCGAGACGTTGGGAAAGGGCAGAGGAAAGGTAGGTTGGGACCTTTTGGTGAAGGACCTTGAAAGTGAAGAGAAAAATCTTGAAATGACAACGATATCTGACAGGTAACCAGTGCAGTTCCTGAAGCAGGGGCTTAGAAGGGGAGAAGCGAGAGCGACGGAGGAGTAGTCGGGCAGCGTACTTATGGACTAGTTGAAGAGGACGTAGAGAGGAAGATGGTAGATTTACAAGGAGAGAGATACAGTAATGAAGGCGGGAGAAGTTACGAAGGAAAAAAGGGAAGATTTACTAATATTGTGGATGTGGGGCTTGAAGGAGAGCTGCTCATCAAACACAATGCCAAGATTTCTAACAGAGTCAGAGAAAGCGACATAGTTTCAACCCAGAGGGAGGGAGGGAAAGAGGGATTTAACTTTGTATACTAGAGTGGGGGTACCAACCAGAAGAACTTCAGTTTTGAAGTGGTTAAGTTTGAGGAAGTTAGCCGATAGCCAGTCCGAGATAGAAGAATAGGCATATAGGAGGTCATAGGTTGAGTGGGCAATGGTCGAGAGAGAAGGGGAAATAAAGATTCGAGTGTCATCGGCATAGAGGTGTAAGGATAGACCGAGATTACGCAGGAGGGAGCTAATACGAAAGAGAAGAAGGCTGAGGACAGAGCATTGAGGGACACCAAAACGAATTGGACTGGGGTCAGAGGAGACATCGTTAATCACCACAGATTGGGTGCGAGGCGAAAGGTAAGAGCAGAACCAGTCTAGAGCAGCATCAGAACTGCCAAGGAAAAAGTGGAAGCGATCAAGCAAGAGAGAATGGTCAATAATATCAAAGGCAGATGAGAGGTCAAGTAGAATGAAGATTGAGGCACAACCCCGGTCAGCAGCTCTACGTAAGCAATCAGTAACATTGAGTACAGCGGTTTCGGTAGAGTGCCCAGCTTTAAAACCTGGGCACGTAAAGACTGTCTTGAGCGTAAGAGTTCCAGCGAGTACCATGGGGTGCGGTGACGACGAGAGGACGAAGGAGTAATAATGGGGGAGTAGGCATTAAGGCAAGTTATGAGAGATTGCTCCAAGGATGAGAAGATTTGGTCAGCGGAGGTTAAATTAGAGGCAACATCATTAAGGAGGGATGGAATGTCAATGGAGGCTAGCCGTCGATAAGGTTTTGGGATGAGAGGAGGCCGAGAGGGCAAAGAAGTGGGAGTTGAAACGTTGGAGTTAATAAGGTAATGGTCAGAAAGAGCATTAGATAGGATAGAAGTGGTCAAGTTGAAAATTTGCTAGTCGAAAATTACAAAGTCTAAATTGTTACCATGGGAGTGTGTTGGGGAAGAAACGTGTTGAGTAAGGGCGAAGAGGTCAAGAATCTCAAGGAAGGCAGGCAGATTAGGGTTAGTGACTGAGAGGTTGAAGTCCCCCATGATGAGAAGATGACCCGATGGGGAGAGACTAGCTAGAAGGATACTAAATTCGTCAAAAAAAAGATCAAGGAAGGAGCTGGGAGAGGGCGGTAGAGCACAATAGTTGTTAGAAAGGGAACAGAATTAGAGACAGATATAGGGGCCTTAGAAGAAAGAAGAGTGGGGGGAAGGGTATTCAGAGAGAGAGAGAGAGAGAGAGGCAATATGAATGAGAGAAACCTTTCTGCCACGTTTGTTCCAGGGGTTATGGGAGTAGACGTATCCATTAGGTGTCGCTAGCGACAAGCATCCATCACTCTGATCAAGCCAAGTTTCACTGAGACCAAGGAGGGAGATACGCGAATTAGTCAGGAGATCGTGAATGAACTCCACTTTATTAGCGACGCTTCTAACATTGAGTGGGGAGGTTAAAGGGGAAGTGAAAGAGACGGGGGAAGGTCGGGGTAGACGGTTCAATAAAAAAATAACTTTTTTAAGACCAAAGAAAACCAGAATCCCCTTTTTATATGACAATATTGATTTCGAGCGATTCCTAGTGCTTTAATTTTAGAGCCAACCGAGGGAGATACCTTATACCCTCTATTAAGAGAAAGAAGTGTGACTTTGTCCATCATTGAGGGAGGAGAAATATAAATAGGATAAAATGGATACAAATTTGATGTGGAGACAATAACAAAATAAAATTACGGAAGCAACAGCGAAAATAAAAATGAGCAGGGAAGAATATGATGTGAAGAAAAAAAGGGGTCACAGAAAAGCAACAAATTTAATAAAAAAACTACTAAAACAAACAAAAAACATATACCGAGAATGGCGAAGTACAAAGCACATGTCAAGGCAAATATAAAGCAGCTCGAAAAATTAGGGGAGGGGGGAAGAAATGAGGGCGAGGAATTAGTCGGAATAAAACAAGTGACCGCATTGGTCAGAAAGCAGAATAATCTAGAAGAATTTAGGCTCGGGGGAAAAGTGAGGCAGGAAGAGCAAGGCAAAGAAAAGGTAGATAAGAACGGTGAGGAGTCAATAATAGGGATAAAGAAGGAAAACAAAGCACGGAAGAAAATAATACGAAGAAAAACACGGGAGAAAATAAAAATACAAAGTAATAAAAACACTAACGAGAATAGCAAAGTACAAAGCACGTGATAAGGCACATTAGAAAATAATGGAAATATAAACTGAAACTAAAACACTGATGCAGGCAAAAAAAATGAGGGAATAATAAGGAAAGTAATGGAAATTGCCACACTGGGAAACAAAAACAAACAAACAAACAAAAGGATTACTCACAAACGCGTAGCTACAGCAAACCGTAAGACAGGCCCTAATAATTCAGGAACTAATAATATAATCACGCAGACAAGGCTATGGCAGCACCACAAACGGCTAACAAACTGAACAGCGAGACAAAGCAACAAACACCGAAGTGAAGTGTAAAGTCAGCTAAACAACGGAGAGCAGAAAGAGCAACCGATACGCGCATCGATCCTCTTTCTATTATTATCAATATTAATTATTATTATTAGTTAATATTATCAAATAATATTATATATTATCATTACGGCTATCCGCTCGCACTTTTATACCCTCACTTTGTACCAGGGGGAGTGTTGCCACCTGGACAAAGTTCTGTCCATTAGACATGGTGCTTTGGTAGATCACATGCTATCCTGGAATCACCTAGCACCAGGGTATGGTAATAATAGCTGCTCACTAACCCTACTGTTAGTGTATGCGGCTATATCTACCTCTATTACATACTCTTCTACCCCTTTCCAAACTTTCTCTCCTATCCACAGGGGTTCCGGTTACATGGTGCACTTTCATCCTCGAGTGGCAGTGTAACCCTGAGGCCCTTACCTGCTGCAAGGGCCAAAAGCCCGCTGGCTAGGGCAAGTATTAGGTATAAGGTGTGCTCGACTAGACCGTTGACTCTTCTCCCCTTCCTCCAGTATACACCTAAGGTGGCTACGGCGCCACCATTCTTTATGGCTAATGTTTCATGACAATTTTCCCAAAGTGGTGGGCCTGACTGGCAAAGCCCCAAAACACTGGCATGGGACCGAGTATGTGTACTTGTCATTGTGAACAAAGTTATTGAGGAGTCCTAGTATCTACTTTCTATGATCCTTTATTTCTTTTTCTATAAATGTGGTGACAATAGAAGGAAATATGTAGTGGGGCTGTGTGCATGGGGATCCACCTCCAAGCGCGGCCTCGCCCTCCTTTGGTGTCAGGAAGGATGATGAAAACGAGACATCCCCTAGATCTGTGGAGGGGCTCCCTTTTTTACTATCTGCAAGCGTCAAAATACCTTCCCCGTTTCCATCTTGGAGTTGGTCTCGTGGAGCTCCACTTCAGAAAAGGAGGTGCCCCTTCCCCATGCTTTCAGAGGGGCCCCTCCAACTCACTTCCACCAGGGAGGATGCTTACTCCTTTTCTAAGCCTACGAGGCCTTAGGCAACCAAGACTTTCTCCATCTCGAAGAATGACCTTGCTAAGGCAGGTCTTTCAAGTCTAGAGGTTCCTTCCTGTGGTGAAGAGAAGCGGTTGCATTCGCCACTATCCACTCCTAAAAAGAAGTGTAAGAGAAAGGCAAAAAGCACAAGGCTTTCTATCCCTTTGTGGGAGCTCCAAGTACGAGGCTGCTACTGTTTCGGCAAGCAACCAGGCCAAGATATGAGCCTGCGGCCTCGAGGTGCCCTCTGGTGGGGGAGAACAGATAAAGTCGAAGATCGCAAGTACGATGAACGGAGCCTCGATTATGTCGGGCAACTCATTGAGAGACTAACTGCCGTTTTGAGCTGCTAGCTTCAAATGCTTTCTGGTTATTCGGTATACTGATGGCAACATGTTGGCAAATGGGAGCATGATCCATCAGAAGAGATTATTCGCTAGTTTGATTGGTAGAGAGCTTCAGATTACCAGTTTCTCTGACGAGAGCTTTTTGGCGAATGCGTCGGATCCCACCAAGGCGGCCATGATTAGTGTTTTTGGACAATTAATGGCACGCCAATGAGTGTGACGCCGTACTCTAACATAAAGAGCTCATCCTAGCCGAGTGGATATGGCTTTGGCCTCTCAACGTCGCGGTACGGGGTTCGATTCCGAATCCCGGCATGAGCAGACACAAACCAAACGTCAGCGCACGTAGAGATCTGGCTACCGATTGGTAGACGCGCTGTGCTCACCCCGTTATCGGGTGAGTAGATATTACAACTTTCACCTCACACAAAGCCAATCACAACACTGCTTTCTTTCCTCTCCCGCCTTCACAGCACAACACACACACTCTCTCTGTTCCAAGGAGGCCTGCCGATGGGTATCTATATTCACGTACCTCTGACGCGGAACAGATCCCTCTCCCCCGAGGTGACGAACATTGTTTTGCGTCAAAACATAATACTTCCTGGAACCTCTCCCCAAAAGAGGACCGGCCCCTGGGGCCCTCGGGCCGACCAGCGATTGTCATTCTGACCTTAAATAAAAAATTTCATTATCCGGTTGGGGATCTTTCCAGTATCATGGAAGGATCGGCGCTAACTAACTAACTAACTAACTCTACCATGAGCTTCGTGAAAGGAATAATTTTATGCAAAGGAACTCGCGGACTACTCCATAGATGACATCAGCATAGAGCTGGCTGACCAATAAGTGGTCAGGTTCGAACGTGTGATGAGAAAACAAGGAGACGCCCCAATACCCACTCTTACACTCTTTGTCACTTTCGAACGTGCCAGCTCACTGAGTCGGTGCTACTACCGCTACCACTTCGACCATATGAATCGCTCGTGTTGACGTACAAGGTAGGGTTTTCTCGAAATCTGTGTAAGTTGTTCTAAGGCCGTACACGTTAAGTCCTATTGAATATGATGAAGTGTGTCAATTGTGGAGAACTGCACCTTGCTTCTTTGAAGTATTGTGGTGCGGATCTCCTGGAAAGGAAAATCCTGACCGTTTAGGCCTAGAATCGTCTGTCACTTCGCGAGGCTAAGGACTTTGTCCTGGCGTGCCAGGTGCTGCCTGGTACATCCTATGCCTCAATATTGAGAAGGACACCCTCTGCTCCTGGCCCTTCCAGGCTTAGAAGGATGGTCGTTTCCACGCTTATTCGGAACCCTTCTGCGGGTTCTACCCACCCTAGGCTCTCCTCTGATAGAGAAGGAGGCACAAAGAGCTCTCTCTTCCCTCAGAGGAACCGTTTACCGTGAGGACAGCAGCAGAAAGTATGGCAGTGCCAAAAAGAAGGGCAGCACCAAATAAGCTTTGTCTCCTACGCCCGCACCCAAGGCTGAGATAGGTTGCTCAGAGATGGTAGTTTCTCAACGGTATGAACACCATCCTCCGACGCCGCCCCGCCCACCCTGCATACCGAAGGTTTAGAGGCGGATGGAGGAAAACACTTGCATAGCTAGCTCTACCTGCGACAGCGCCTTAGGACTTCTTTTCGAAAAGCTTCCCTGCATCTCCTCTGAGGTAGGTCTAGAGGCCATATTCCTTCAATGGAATTGATGCTGACTCCGAGCTAACTGGAAGGAGCTGCGGAGGCTCGTCTTCTTCCGTTCCCCCATTAGCTATTTATTTGCAGGAGTACAGGCTGGGCGTGTGACCTTTGTTCAATCCCTTGAGTTATATGGAGTTTTCGACCCCACCACCATGGGATGAATGCGGGAAGGAGGACCTACAATTTACACCCGACATGATGTCCCTTTCTTCTCTTTGCTTTAAATATCACGTTGCAGGCAGTAGCAGTGCAGCTGCACCTGGATAAAATGTATACTGATATTTCTATGTGCATTACACCGTCAGCCAACTTCAATACGGGTAGCGAGGTGGTTGCAGAGTCCCTTTATAATGCTTAGGGATTTAAATGGATGACTCTCCCTGTGCTCTCCGACTGCATAGCCTAATTATGGGTGGAAAGTGCTTGATAACCTCCATAGGATTCTTCACTTGAATTAAAATATAATTTTCTGGACGCATGCCGTCTGAGACACTCCGCCAGTAATGGTTGGCGCAGGCGCAAACCAGCCAAGGAGTTTAATTTGGTAGAGGATGCCGTTGAGTTCTCCGGCACACTAATCACCGTAGGCCGAGCTACTATCTATAGAACTTCTGGCCGTTTTGCACAACAACTGCTTCCGTGGTTTAGGTCTGAGTGTGAGACAGCCTTCGAACAGAAGCGTTATGCCTACATGTGCTATAAGCGTGGCACAAACAATTTCACTCTCGGTGAATTTTGTTAAGCTAGCGCTAGGTTTCAGTCTGTTATGAAGCACGTCCAACGGTCTTTCTGGCGAGCACACGTGTCTTCGCTAAACGGGACGAGATCCCGCTGAAGACTGCCTACTGGTCTTTACCTCCATAGGTAGAGAATCCTTCAACGACAGGTTTACATTGTTTTTTATGTGTTCCGCTCTTGTTTCGTGCGCAGACAGACAGCACCGCGGATCTGGACGATGTCCCGTTTGCCATGATTCGACACCTAGGTGAGCGAAGAATGGCATTTCTGTTAAATTTGGAGAGAGGGTAACCTACCAGACTCTTGGCGTATGGCTACTTTCCTGGCTTCTTACAAACCTGGCAAAAATCACTCTAACCTGTCGATTTCTGCCCACTCTCTAATATTCTTCGTGTGAAAGGTGATGAAAAAAAGTGAATTATTAGACTAGCCTCTTTCCTGGATAGCAAAAGCCACCTATCTTCTGCACGGAACGGCTTCCTTAAGTTCCATTTCATGTCGAATGGATTGCTCCGACTGTAAATTGCCGTCTTCGAGGCCTTCTTTCGTAGACAGCACTAAGCCACGGTGTTTTTCGATCTGGAGCAGGCATATGATACCGCATGGCTATACGGTTTTATGGAAATTCTCCACACGATGGCGGCGAGGAGAGGCCTCACAATCAATATTTCTGAGTTTTCGCGAGTTCTTCGATTCCGACTTAGGGTGAGGGAAGCCCTCTCAGGCCCAATGGTGTAGGAAGAATGTGTCCCAAAGTTGCACGCTTTTGGCCTGAAAAATAACTGTATCATCTCGGTTCTGGCAGGAGGTATTCTCGTTTCTCTCTCTCTCTCTACGTGGACGAAGTTTCGATCTCTTTTGATGCAGCCCAAATACCAACCATAGAGCATCGACACTAAAAAGGATTGAACCGCATATATCGCTATGCCGAACCGCACAGTTTTCAGATATAGTTGGCCAAGACTAAAGTGGTACAATTATGCCACCATCCACGGCTCTATCCCGACCAGAACTTACCCTAAACGTGGTTGGCCTGGAAGGGGTGGATTCGCACCGTTTCCTCGGTCTTGTTTTCGACGGACGCCTTACCTGGTAGACTTATATTGGCAGCCTTAGGGTTTCTTTGTTCCCAAACCATGGCCATTCTTTACTACGTGATGTTACTCATCTATGTTTACTAAGGATGATTAGTTTTTCGTGACAACAAACACTATTCCTTAGAAGAATCATTCTACCCCAGTGTTTTGCTCAAGATGGCCAGGGATTTATTTTTAAAGAGCCAATCTGACGACTGCATACAAGGAAAAAAGTCAGCGTAATCACCATATAATGTTGGGGTTGATTAATAAATACATGCCAAAACCAAATAACAAAAAATACAAAAACAAAGGCACACAAAAAAACAAAAAACAAAACAAGAAGCAAAAATATAAAAAAAAAGAAGAAGAAAACCCGTTCCGCCGTCGAAGGGAGCAACCACTCCTCCCGGCGCAAGATAATGCAATCTACAACAAAAAGAGTAAAATAAATTGGAATAGGCCAGTCTCCACCTATATACACGAACCCATCCCGAGGACAAGGGACCAGCAGTAGCGAACCAGCTCATCCGAAAATGGGAGATGTAACATGCGTGAAGATCGCCCAGTCTGCGACATTAAACATGAATGTCCCAAACAGTTTGGGTGACAATGCATCGTCCCAAAAAGGCGCGGGCTGCAATTATGCTTAATTCTATGACGGCAGAAAGCGATCTTAAGCCTTCGCAACATTGGGGGTTAGGTCCATGGGAACAGCAATGATGCAGAGGCACCGGCTCGCTCGCACAGAGAAAGTGGCATCTTCCTAGTATCGACAAGTAAGCTCTCATTGGTAGACGTGTGGAAGGCACCGATCTTTAGGTGCAGAAACCTGGGGTGGATTGAGTCTACCTTCCGAAATACACACTCGGCTACAGCTGCATAAATCTAGCATCCAAAGTCAAGCTTCGAACGAAAAAAGTTTCAGTATACCTTATTTTAGATTATATGTTAATGCAATCAATTCTCTTGTGCTGCATCCTATCCATGGGGGTTTCCATGCAACCCCACTAGCACACACAAAAAACGCCTTTCATCGTTTAGGCTGCAACATGAGCATAAAGGTTCATTTACTCAAGAGCGATCTTGATGAATTTCCTGCTAATCTTTGCAACGTGAGGGATGAACACGGAGAGCGTTTTCATCAAGATTATGGAGGAGAGATTTCAATGCCGATGGAACACAAACATAATGGCAGACTACTGTTGAAGTATTTAACGAGACTGTATAGACAAACAAACACTCCAGACACTTTCGCAAGCGAAAATTTCTTCCATGAATGTATAGGTATGTGTACGATTGGGTGTGTTTTCCCCATTATATTAGAAAAGCAGCCCTTATGTATTTAGAAATAGGTGATATTATCTTACAATCCATGTATCCTTTCAAATTATGTTGACATTTATTTACCGAGTAAATAAATGTAGTACGTCGTAAAATAGGAATATGCTGTAGAATAAAACCCTGATGTGTTACAAAAAAAAATGGATGCCATATTTGAAATCAGCAGGTCAAAGTTAGTTAAAAATCAACGCAAAACATAAGTCAACAAAAAGTGTGTTGACAGTGTAATTAACCGCTTTCTCAAGGAATGGTGAGTAGGAGGCAGTGTGTCTAACGCCATTAAAAACTATCCATCCCTTACCACTCCTTTCGACAACACCCCAATATATATATATATATATATATATATATATATATATATATATATATATATATATATATATATATATATATATATATTCCTATGTAAACTTTTTAGAGGAAGATAATGAAAGTGGTCCCGAGTCTCTAAGTGCCTTCCCTAAATGAAGCTAAGGGCCCCTTACGAAACTTGCCCCGTCTGTTCAATCGAGAGAATCTGAGCTGGGTTCAGAGCTCTACAGGAATTCAATGGTTTCCTATCCTTTCTAGATATAAACATTTCCCATTCTTCCATGGGATCCAAACCAAAGTTTTCCGAAAGCCAACCTTCAATGGTCAAGGACTACAGTTCTTCAGCTTCTGCGACTTTTCTTTCAAAATCAGTGCAATAAAAACACTGATATTCCGTGCCTACAACATTTGTTCAACCTACACTGATTTTCACAATGAAATTGAATTTTTGTGCAATTATTTCAAAGGAAACGGCCTTCCCGTGTCGCTGGTAGAGAAATTACGTCAAAACTTTTAAACAACTTCTACAATCCTAAATTAAAACTTCCTACTGTAGCAAAGAGACCTGTTATATAGTTTTCCTGGATATGGGTTTCTTTAACTAAATATTCGCTAAAAAATGACAAAAATATTAAAAAAATTAATTTATTATACCGCATTTAAGATCATTTTTAAAAATAATCATCTGCTTGGACACTATTTTATTTGTAAAGACAGAATCCCGCAGGAAGCCTTCGCCCCGGATGCAATTTGGGAAATTACATAGGAAGAACGGTCCGCTCGCTGAAGGCGAGATTCTCTTCTCATATGGCAATTAGCCATAGGTCCGGAAATGTCCTATCAAAGAAAGAGTTTTCATCTGTTCAGCTACATTCTATTCAATGTAAAACTGTTGTATCCATTGAAGATTTCAAAATCCTAAAGACCATCCTTGACCCATTATCCTTACGTATTCAAGAATCAATGTTTCTAAAATAATTTTCTCCCACCTTAAATTCTGATTCCTCTTCCCAGCCACTAATTCTTCTCTAGAATAAACCAACCTCTTAAATTTTTCTTTCTTCCTACACCCCTCACACTTTCCGCGCCAGTCTTCGTTTAACAACTGTTCCCGAAAGGTCAGTGTTTATTCCCTACAATGTTTTACACTGTTATCTACATTTATTATTGTTATATTTCATTATCCATTGAATTATCTAACTTTAAAACAACATTTCAATAACCTGTACAACTCTACATTCCTTACTCTCTGCCCATATTAAAAGTCCCTCCTATCTATTAAAACTCAAATAATTTTTGAATTTTTTGAAAGTTTAAATTATTAACGTATAATATTAGTTAGTCTTTAATGAATTTTTGTAAATTTTTCCAATACCAGAAGATGGGTGAAACATTTACCAGAAACGTTGTATAATCAAGTAAATTAAATGAACTTCCCGTCTTTGGTCATATCCTTCATCCTACAAACTATATATATATATATATATATATATATATATATATATATATATATATATATATATATATAAAGCTGTTAAACGTCTTGAGCAACCAGTCATTTTTTATATTTTACTAGAAAAATGTGAATTATGTGCAACAATTTTTTGAAACCTGCACAATCATAAATGGAAATACCCGATTGAATTATAATAGATTGGTAAGTAAATATATAGTATGAACCCCTTTATTCTTTGACACAGCCTGAACTCTCTTAGGCTAGCTTCTTATTATAGTGATTCTAGCGTGTGTGTGTGTGTCTGTCTGTCTGTCTCTGTCTGTGTGTCCGTCTGTGCATCTTATTATAATGATCCTAGCGCGCGTGCGTGTGTGTGTGTCAGTCTGTGCATTTAAAAAAAGTGAAATGATTTTTTTTTCTTTCACACAAATCTTGAATGTGTTGTGAAATAAAAATAAACTTTTTCTCTTGCACACTTTCAGAATTTTGTGAGCCCAGTAAACGTGCGCCGCAGGCATAACCAAACATACGGTGTTTCATGATTTATTGCTTTTTTTGCATGTATTAAAAACGTTTTATTGTACATATTTTAATATGTATCTTTTTATTAATTCTTTAACACTAATGATGAGATTTGCTATAATCCTGAAACATTTGCAACAGTAAATGTCACGAAGCGTCTTCGCCTCTGCCGTGGTTATCAAGTATATATATTCGAATATATATATATATATATATATATATATATATATATATATATATATATATATATATATATATATACACATAAACCTCTGCTGAAAAAGTTTTGAGGATAAAAACAAACATATTTTGTTTTAATTTTATTCAACAACGTCTCCTTCAGCTTCGATAACGCCTTCTATGCGATGCCTGACTCGCCTACATTCTAGGATCAAGTGATTCTTGTTCATATTGGACATTACTCTGAGTATGGAGGCTTTTAGGAATTCCTTAGTGTTATGAGGGTGCTCATTAACCTCTTTCTCAACTACGCTACATACATAGTAGAACAATGGATTGAGATCGGGTGATCTAGGAGGCCAAATGTTAGGGGTTATGTGATCATCAAAATTTGCGCTATCCATTCCACCGTTGCTTGAACCTTGTGTAATGGTACCGAGTCTTATTGAAACACATAAGGTCTTCCGTTGCGTACATTGTCGATCCCTGACTTAACCATCTTTGGATACTTAACTTCTTGCAAACTTTGAGGACGAAAGATCCGGCGAACTTTAATAATAGCCACGATAACTTCGTGCCTCTTCATTTCTTGTATAAGCATCAGGTCTACCATTGATAATTCTGAAATATAGAAAAATATAAAGTCAAATAATATGCTGATATATTGGTGTATGATGGGAGTAGCTTCTCTTTTATACATGTTTTATTAGAGACCAGGTTGTATTTAGACTTTGCCAATTTTATTTTATCACGTTCTAACTGTCGAATGCATTTTTTTTTATTTGAGGCTGAAGATTAAAAATAAACTGCGAAAGATCTATTTTATTTTGTCTTATTTATAATATTCAAAACTGCTTTCGACATTTGGAACGTGCTGAAATGAAATAGGTAAAGTCAAATTATAACTTGGCTTGGCTGTATATATTTGTTATAGCAAATTTTGTTGGAAGCGACGACTAATTTTATATTAATGTTTCTTTTCGAGCTTTTCGATTTTTCGTATATTCGCCTTTTCTTCTTCATTCAACCACGCATAAGCTCACCAAAGTTCATTAGAAACTAATGGTTTTATCTTGAGAAAAACGCGTTCGATACAACTTGTATCATTTTCAGAGACGAGTTAAAGAAATGCCACAGGAAATAGGTTTATATATATTAGAATGAGTAGCTATGGCATATTAAAACCAGAACGTCTAAGAGTAGAAGGGACATAATAATAAAAAAAAATCTGGTTACAAACGTTTCAACAAACATTTAAGTAGAAAAGAACAAGCCAAAAGAGTTTAACGTCCGGCAATGATCGAAGAAGCTATCTCATTGGACTTGTTTGGTAAAGTAAGTTAAGCTCTTTTTCCCTCGTTGAATTGCTCTTTGGGAAAATAGATTTAACGCCCTCGTTGTTCGTTTCCGTCCTCTCTCACTCGGAAGTATTTCATACGAATTAAATTGTATGTTTAACTTTGGTTACTTTTCTCTTATATGTATAGCTTTGATGAAGGGTAATTGACGGCGATTTGGGACAAAATCTAAAATTTTACTATTTTCTTTCTTCATTTTTTTTGTTGAGAAAAACTCTGTGCTTTTTTCTCTTGTGTGTGTTTCGATGCTCCATTATAGATATCTTATGCTATCCTTCTTAAGAGTTTTATTTGGGTCATTCAGATATATGAGTGGGGTAGGAGCTCACATTCTTCTAAGTTCCATCTGTACTCATATATTAGAAGTATCCTTATTATGAAAAACAACCCAAGACCTATACGTTGTTTGCAAAAAAATGATTTAGTTATATTTCTCCTTCCCTGTTAAGTAAGTCTTATTTGGTTTGTTGTTTATTTTTATTTTACGGTTATTTTACTTCATATTGTATCATGTTAAGTGGTTTCCGTGATTAATCTCTTAGGTTGTCAATATCGGTTATCTCAAAATATGTCTATTCAAATCGTGGAATTTTGTCATAATCGCGAGTCAATTTCAGGGTTGTTTTTATCGTATCCAGTGGTTATCTTAATTCTTTACCACGTAATTATTTCCTCTTGTTCCTCTTCTCTTTTAATTGCTACTATGCAACTTTGGAATAGAGAGTGGAGTCCCTACCCCATACTTTGCCGTATTTGATTCGTTAAGTCCTCGCCAATCTCTTCTCTTATTTTTTTTTCATTAGTCCAATTCCGGTTTCTCTGTGCAGGTTTCTCATTTCCCTTCTTTTATTTCTTATCGTATTTATTATGAGGTATATCACTTAGTACTGAATTCTGAAATAAAATGAAAAGTAAAGTTAGAAGCAATGAATAGATCTTCCGAAGTTCGCCCTCCCCCTGCTGTCATAGGAGTGGCCAAGGCCGGGGAGGGGGTGGGACGAGGCTAGTATTCCCTTAATTAATTAAATTCATGGGCACCTTCGCTGTGCAAAACCTCAGAAGACTCCGAACACTGTGGCTATAGGAATTAGGAGTGAGAACGAGGGAAAGAAGAAATGATAGGGCAGCTGGAAATATAGTAGGAAACATCAAAGTGAAATTAAGAAAACATTGAACCTACTGATTAACATGGAATCTTAACCACCGTGTTAGATTTGATAGGTGAAGGTATAAATGATGAAATTTGAATGAAG
The DNA here is from genome assembly GCA_963969495.1 of Ceratothoa steindachneri. NCBI lineage: Eukaryota > Metazoa > Arthropoda > Malacostraca > Isopoda > Cymothoidae > Ceratothoa > Ceratothoa steindachneri. The sequence continues at coordinate 135,207,815 of OZ018318.1, read as the reverse complement.
GTAGAGACTTGCAAAAGGATGTCAGTTTGCTTGGAAATAAGACTTCTCTCTGTCCATTGTAAGTAGTTATAGTAAGCATAGTTAATTAAAGAGGTCGTTACGCGTGAAGCTCAGACAATTTTGCTATAGTATTGTATTCATCAGTATTTTGGATAAATTATTGCAGATTGAATAATTGCTTGGTAGATCTTCCTCTTACCTTTCCATATTAAAATTTAACATTTTGTATAAAGAAATTGTTAAGTTATACCATTAAAATAAGCATATACAGTTTAATAAATATAATACCAGATTCCTAGAAAAATGTATGGTTTGTTTTAGTACCGACCTGTAATTAAACAAGGTCTGCTGACCAAAAAGTCGCGTGCTCTTATTTATTCTGAATTATGACCTTAAGACCTTCAAAACTTTCAATAATTCCAGGACTAACCTAGAGAGGACCTTGGAAGGACCTTGACAATTCTATCATTCCAAAGAGAATGTAAAACATAGATCATTAAAAAATAAAATGTAAAACAACATAAGAGTTTGAAATTTCGCTAGTTTGGGACGAATAATTATTTTCCGAAACAAAATAATTCCATGGCTAACCTTGGGAGGACTTTTGAAATTATATCCTTGGAAAGAGAATGTAAAACAAGATAATAATTTCAGATTTCGTTAGAATCGGCTGAATAGTTATCATGTTATTGCCAAAACAAAATAATTCCCGAGCTAACCTTGGGAGGACTTTGGCAATTATATCATTCGAAAGAGAATGTAAAACAACATAAGGGTTTTAAATTTCGTTAGAATTAGCGAATATTATGATGTTATTGCCAAAAATATCTTTCCTAAGAGAATGCAAAACAACAAATGTTTTGTCATGCCATCTCAAGTTATGAAAAAACTACCGAAAAAGGCTTTGTCGATTATAGCTTTAACAATGTCAATAAAGTTCTAATCAGGAAATGGAATGACAATACTACAATTTATATTGCATCAAATTACAACCCAGTGCATTCAATCAGTAATATCACTCGTTATTCTCAGAAATTCCAAAGAAAATTGTGGTTAAAATTCCCTGTTTTCTCAGAATATAACAAATCGATGGGTGCAGTTAATATGCTAGACAAGCAAGTGTCACTCTACAGAATCAGAATTCGGGGTTCAGGGGTCCAATATTTATTAAAATCTTTAATAAAGCTGTAGTGAATGCTTGGAGAGACTACAACACTGGACATAAAATTGTAAAGAATCTCGTCTTGATGCAATAAGAAAAAGTCTTTTAGCATACTTTTCCAAGGTATTTTCTTTATCTCGTAGACAAACTGGACCACATAGAAGCCTGATTTTGTAAGAAAGAATTAGTGAAGATATCAGATTTGATCTTGCTAATCATCTATACCAGTGTTTCGGAACCTTTTTTTCCTCATGCCTCACCTAAGCTTCTTAAAATTTTCTGTCTTCCTTGATGTAAAAAATTAAACTATATTCTGTAAATGTAAAGTTTATGTGACTAATAAATCCTTCGAAAAAATATAGAATCCTTCAAACAAAATAATATAATTAAAAAAAATCAAATAATTTAAAGAAAATAAAATATACTATTAGTAGAAATATATATAGCATAATATATCAAGCTTAAATACATTCATATGCTCACACAATTGTTTGAAGAGACGTTCACATTTAGCATTGGTTTTCATGTAGTTGACACACTTTACGACTAATTTTAAGATCTCATGTAGAGCAGGTGGCATTGTTTTGTTCAGTAATTTTTGTCGGCAAATAAGAAAATGCACAAGCAGCCTTTTTGGATTGTCTGTCTTCATTAATTTTAATCAGCTACTTTTCTTGCCCATCGTAACTGGAGAATCATCTGCTACACAAGATGTAATGTTGTCCATTCATATCTGGTGTTTGTCTAAATATTTTTTTTAATCTTACTATGTATATCAATTGCGGTAGTGGTACTTCCATTGATTGAAAAAACAGAAACTCTTCAACAAATTCTTCATTAATGATTCATCATACATAGGCCAATAACAGATATTCGCTGTTTCTAACAGTTGATTCATCCATCTGTATTAAGAATTTCTTAAATTTAAGTTTTTCAACAATTTATACTTCAATATCTGCCCTCATTTCATCTATTTTGCTGCAAACTGTATTATTACTACGATGCTTTTTTTAACATCATTATCAGCTTGTTGAAGAACTGTTTTGCTAAATATTATTTTGCTGGTTACATTAAATCGTCGCTAATAGTATGATTACTTCATAGCTGGCCTGAAGAATACGATTATTGGCTGTGGTTCGTGCAGAAAAAAGTGAATTTAGTGCAAATCTTTTTACCAATTTACTTTCAAGGTTTTGAAATAGTATAATGTTGAATTAATGTGAATTTTATGTTTAGCTTTGAAATGTACTTTCAAACGACTTCTTTTCATCGATTCGCTGGTCAAAGATGGTTGGCAAAAGAGGCAAAAAGGAAATCGTTTATCATGAGCAGCAGGTAGAAATGCAAACTGCAAATATTCTTCAGAATACTGACGAAGTTTTTTTTGCTTTTGAACTACTCATTTCATACATAGGGGTGATATCTGAAAAAAAGTTAATGAATTTTATTAATCATTAGTAACTTATGATACAAATAATTTAACGGTTTCTTCATTTTGGCATGTGTATAAGTATAGTTGCCAGATATAAAAATGAGAAATATGGGACGCTAATAACACTCACGTTACTGAATCTTCTAGCAACTTTCTACCCAGGCGAGAAAAAAATGCAAATAATTTCATGACTTTGAAAGATCCGAACAAAATCTCTAAATTAATATTATTAAAAAATTCAGCAGTTTCCAATAAAATAAATTATATAGAGAAAACCAAATTTTTATGCTAATTTTATAAATGAATCAAAATGTTGAAATCTTCATACGACGACAGCAACGGAAGGGTTAAAATATCTCTATACTGCATATTTATATAAATTTCTACAAGCCTACACACCCAGACAAATAAATGATAAAAAAGTGGAGAAATAATTTAAAAATATAAAACAACAATTTCCTGGGATTATGATTACGAGAAATGCAAAAGTAAAATCATTTTCAATTATTTAATACAGCTCGACGCTTAAAAAAATTATAAAGGGAAATCTTTTGAAAATATTTATTTAATACAGACAACAAACAAATATTCTGATTACAGATAACTAAAAGAAATTCTAAAAAAAAAATAATTATTGCAAAATTCTTATTCAAGAGTGAGATTATAAAAATAAAAAGGAAAATATTTTGCTAATTATTATTTAATAATACAAACAATAGAGAAAATATAATGAAAATTTTGCTTCATATGGATAATATAAAAAGAAAGCTGAGAACTTTACTGCAAACTTTCTTAACAGATGGCACGAGAATTTAACAAGTACCTTTAGTAATTCATGAAGTTACTATAATTAAGTAGAAATTTATTACCTAAAATAACCTAAATTGGGGACGTCTGGCAACTCAGTGTATAGGGCCTAGGTGGTTTTAAACATAATTGTTTCGTTCATTTAAGTTTATAGATGCAATTCGCGAGGGTTACCAGTTTATGGTGTCACTAAGTTTATAATGGATCGCTTTAGTTTATGAGATGCAGGGCGAGTACCAGTTTAGAGGAGGTGAGCCTGGGTTACCCGTAAAGGGGTGTCGGACGAAGGCGTTTGATGTCTCACCGTCAAGTTTGCTCTGAGTCCCAAAGTTCCTACGAGGAATCCGTTTATAGGCTGGCTTCGAAAGGTAACTTGGTTATTACTGGGTTAAAGGAAGGACTCGAAAGAAAAATGGTGTTTTATAGGCTTTATTCTTGGCTTAGGTCTACCTAAATTGGGGCAAGCGAGATAGTCAAGTCTTATGCGGTTTTGTTGCAAGTTTCCCGCTGCGTTAGATATTTGGGGCTAAGGAGGGCTGGATTTAAGGAGGAAGAACGGACTCGTTACTCCAATAAGATTAATGTGAATCCGGAATTAAGAGAGATGAATGTATCCTACTAATAATAGTGATGTTACTCTTTTCTGGGAATTCTCCATTAAGAGGGCGTGACTTAGCTATCTTTAATCAGGACGTGAAGCAGAGCCTCAGAAGTCAAAATATATTCGTTTGTTAGTTTGTTGAGACTGCTGGGAGGAGTCAAAGGGTGTGTGTCTTTCAATGTACACGCATTTGGCCGCATCCGGGCTGGCATCAATAGTAAAGTGATAGCAAAGTTGATTTTGTCGTTTCGCAGGTCCACGTCAACTTTAGCTGGTCAAAACAGTCTCCGTTCCGGCTCTCTCGTTTTTTTTTTGCATCACGACCTTTCGGCTCGCAGCTGTACAATTGTACAATACATGTACAATTGTGATTTAACATTATATATAAGTATTTAGTTTTATTCTACATTAGTTTATTGTTACTACATGGCATATTATTTCAGGATTTCCTAGGTCCAATTTCATACACTTACTCAATTTGCGAGAGGTTCTAAAAAAAACCATGTCAAATAGTTTAGGTAAGATTCAACTCACGCAAAAGCCATTGATGATACGCAAGTTGTATATTATGTAAAAAAATAAAAGAATAAATTTGAAATTAGTATTTATAATCTAAAATTTTAAATTAACCCATTTTAATTTTCTATTTCACTCATGCGGGCATGCGCCCTACGTTCGGAATCACCGATGTATACAGTGAGACCTAATCAGACTCAACGACTTTGTGCACTATGTGGGAAAAAGACAAAAAGACTTTGAAGTCGTTGTGATTTTCTACTTCAAGATGCATGTTTGGAAAGATTTTAGACAAAATAATGAAAATTTAGTAAATTATAGATAAAATAAAATGATAAATATAAATAGACTATATTTTCCTTCTAAATAATCTTAAGAATTTCGGGCAAATTATCCAAAACATTCGGACGGAATTTTCTCCTGAGACAAGTTTACTCTCCCCAAAATGGGAACAAGTAATTAAAAAAAAAATTATGTAGTTGAATAATGGGCTTCAAAGGGTTAAGGATGAGTGTGTGAATAGGTGGGATTGAAAGTATGAATATAGGAGGTAAGGTCGATTGGCTCGAAAACGCATTCGTTTATCTATCCCACTTAAGTAGTCTTCATCTTTCTTCTCTCTTTGTTGAAAGCTCCCAAAGCAAGTCGAGTTGCGAGAAAATCTTCTTTCGCTACAAGAACTAAAATGTATCCTTGTAAATCCGACTGAATCTGTGCCATCAATGATAGGATTTTGATTTGCTTTGCTTAGAAGTGGTGAGCTAAGTGGAAGAGTGGAGTATGTACGTAGAAAAAAAATTGTAAAATTAGCAATGGAAATGGAAGAACGTAATAGATTTGCATTGAGTTGCACAGACGCTAGGAGATCTGGCTAATGTATTTTCTTTAGGTTTTCCTGGTTTTGGGGTTCAATAAACTTTTTTTATTTTATTTAATTCTTCGTTTGCTTTTTTTATTCTTCTTTATGCTTTTTAATTTGTCTTTGCCTCTTTGGTGGTTCATGTCTAATTCCTGGTTGTGCGTGCTCCATTCTGAGGTTTGTCAAATTTTTTTTCGAATTATGGTTCTTTGATTAGTAAGGATTTTTAGAAATCCTTGGTAGAACATTTCGCTATTCTCGATTCCGCCGAGGAGCTCCTTCTCGTTATCCCATTCCTTTAGAAATGTTTTATCTGAGGTTTAGATCCTGAAATCGATTGCTTCTCCTGTCGGTTTTGGTAATATCTCCTTCTTGTTATCTTGTTGCTGTTTGTTCTTTTTCATTTGAAGTGTAGACAATCCTTCTGTGGTTCCCAATATTCCTTCGTACATTTTGCTGGTCAGTTCGAATACTTATCTTTTTTGGTCCTCGTTAAAGTGTCTCTTGCGCTGTGTTGTTTTTCTTCTGATCTTCTTCTGCATCCTCTTCTTCTATTTTCTTTGCTTAGTCTTTCTTTTCCTTATCCTTTTATTCGGGGGCTTCTTCCATTTCATAGGTTAATATATTTGATTCTCTCATTACTGTTTGTTTTTCATGTCCTTTACTTCCAAGGTACTCGGTGAGGATCTCCTTTAGTGGAAGGTTCTCTACGAACCAAAGTTCTCTTGTTCTTCCATTCTTCCTTAAAAGAGTTATAAATCTTTAGCAGAAGAACCTTGGTTTGCTGTGTTAGCTGCATTAGCGTACATCAGCATAGCCACCATTCCCATGCTCTGTGTCACTTTCATTGAATTTTCGGTTTGTGGTGGTGATTTTGTCGTCATTTAGATCTTCTTATGTTTGGTGCTCTCTTTTCCTTTTTTTATCGTCTATATTATTTTATTTTTGCTTCTAGTTAGTTCTTTGATAGGGCATCCTCTTGCTAGACTAGAGTAAGGTCCTTGGTAGTTTATGCTTTTCTTCGGTTTTGTTGGCTCTCATTGGTGGTGTGTTCGTTAATTCCACAATCGGAGCAAAGTGGTAGGGCAGTTGACCATCCTTTGGTGATTTGCTCTTCTAGCTGGTAGCAGCTCCTGCCTATCTCAATCGGTATAAGATCCTTCTTGCAAATTTGGACTGCAGTTATTCGTCGGTTGAAGGTTAGGATTCTTGTTGCCAAAGACTTTTCTCGCCACTTCCGCCTCTTCAAATAGCACTTTAATAGTGCTATTTGTCGGCAAATAATGGCTCCATGGGCGGGAATTATTGGTTCTAGGTAGATTCCAGCCAATAATTTTATTTCTTCTTCCTGGTGCTACATGATAGTGTAGCTATTTGGGGTGTCAAATAGACTCACCAAGGCTCCCTTTATTGTTCCATTAACCAGCCCCTGCACTTCCCAATTCGTCGATTTCTGGGCTGCTTGTATACATAACTCTCAGAGGGAGTCTTCCAGAGCTCGCCCTGGCGATCCATCCAGATAAAAATGTCCTATATTATTCCCATTAAAATAACTATGGTTATGGTTGCATAGACGCATTTTACAGTCCAAAACTTTTTAACTTTTCCACATAAACTCAGTTTCTCCAATGGGAATATAGATAAATGGTAGTGAAGCCTGTTCCTTTTTTTGATAAAGTCTGAAGACAGAAGATTTTTCAACATTTCTGAAAGTTTTTATTTTTTTAATGGTTACACTAAGAGTAGCAAATAGATAAAGTAAGTGGGTGAAAAGAGATATTTTTTAAGAGAAAATAGATGTAAAAGCGGTGCATAGATAAGCTTGGTATCTGCAGAGCAGACTAATCTCTTGAGTTGTTATTGGATGTTTAGTTATGCTGTTGTTTGAAAATTTGTATATATATATATATATATATATATATATATATTTCGTTGTTAATTGAAAATTAATGTTTGTATGTCTTATTGTCAGTGAGTATATTTGTTTTGGTTCGTAGATTGTTGTTTTAGCTTTCGAATCGGTTGATCATCAAGTGTTTAGTAGGTTCAAAATCTATTTGAGTTCAAAATCAGTGGTTAGGTTCAAACTTGGTTGTTTTTTTCACCCGAATATTGGTGAGCCTATTCTCTCCTATAGTTTGAAGTGTATTTTTAGCTCTTCTCTTATCTCGTTTAGATTCTTTTCCGCAATTTTCCTTTGTGTTATATTCAGAGGGCTGATTTTAGCCATGTTGTGGAGAGCCGAAACTCTGCATCGCTTTGCGCCTGCGTCTCTACGTTATAATGTAGAATGCTTTAGTTTGCACTCTTTGCAACTTCACGATGTTGTTATTGGAAGATGTGAAAAAGAGTCGTTGCTTAGTATAGGAGCGTAAACTAAATCTTGTTGTTTGTGTTCACTCCTCTGAATTGTAAACGCGTTCTTACTGCATCTTGGGAGTAGGCAGTAATGTCAGCTTAAAACCAACTACCTTCTTGCTGTAATTATATTTTTCTCTTCCGTCCTAATTACGACAAAATTATCTCTAAAGAGAGTTATGACGGTAAATTTGTTTTGTTTGTCTGGATTTTCCATTTGCTTAATTTTCGATATTCGCGATTTCCCGAGCCATCATTTTGGCCTAGAGGGATGGGTTCTTCAATGGATCCGAAATAATCTGTTACAAGTCCTGCGAATTGCAATTCAATTCAACACATACACGAAGAACGAGGAGAGGCTTTCCTGGCCTACATTCAAGGCTAAAGTCGCTAAATATGGTGACAATCACAGAGGTCCAGACTATGAACGTGTTTTAGTAGATATTCTGCTATTTTTAACACTCTTGGCACATACATGTATGTAAAGATTTGATTTTCTCAACTGCAGTTATTCTAACAAGTAGGAAGGAGAGCGTTTCTATCAAGATATGAAATTGATGGGACAGATATTATCCTTAAGCCCATTCGATGCAAACAATCTTGTACACTTATTACTGTTTGTGTTTCATAAGATATATTTCATAAGTGCAACACAGACTAAAACATACGATATGGTTATTTCTTCTTCACTGATTGTAATTCTGCTATTATTAACATAGACTTTCAATATTTTTAGGTTAATTAAGTCTGTTATAGAAAAAGATGTAATAATTTCATAGCTGATTTCCACATCCATTTCAATTTTCCAAAATAAAAAAAGTAGACCTGATTAAAAAAAAACAATCAATAATTTTAAAATCGACATGCAAAAGTTATAAATAACTAGCAAACAAACGTTGACTTCGTTCCCCCCCAAAACACCTAGTGCAGTGTTTTATAAGAATTTACAGTTTTTTTAAGTTAATCCTAAGTATTAATAATAATTCCACCCAGGCCACTCCCATTCTTTTAACCTTTTGAAATATATTCATCAGGGTGTTTCTTGGATGAATGCTTCTAGCTACTATTATTACTCTATCCTGGTAGAACAATGGAATAATTTATGAGTTTGTAGGTAAAACCGAATTCTTCGCATTGTCAGTTTCAAATTTGAGTGCGCAACTAAGTTAAAAAAGTGCATAATTTTCCAATTTTCACATCGTCGAAACCGTGTATTTGTAATCTGACAGCTCTGTGCCAGGTTGGAAAACTATCCGTCGTCTTTGAAAAACAAAAAGCTTAGTAGTAGAATTTGTTCTTATTATACAGAGAGAAACTTGCGCGATCCAATGAGGTCATACTCGTTTATTACGAAAAGTAGATCAAGTATGCAGATAAATAGAAATAAAAAAAAATACTTAAAAGCAATAGCAACCATAACACATCAAGGAGTGTAGTACCTAACTTATTCCCCTTGCCCTTGGGATGTCAACGTTCATACCTACATACCTTATGTGTGCATTCCATCAGGGATTAAACCCATGTTTTTTTTTATTATATATTTTTTTCATATACGAAGAGAATCTTGGCCAAGCTAGCGAGGTACGACGCTTCTTTCTGTAGTTATTTAATCTGTTCTGGAGGAGTGTGACCCCCATTGGACTTCCCTAGTCTTGAATTTATTAAGAAATCACATTCTTCAGAGAAACCAATCACTATTCTTACGATTTTTTTTTTTATTTGAGTTCGAAAAGGTGACTTTGTAAAACCTCTTTTTTCTTCTCTAGGAAGAGAGGAGGTTTTCAAATTTTGGCGGTGTGTTTGGTTCGTTCATCGCCGTATTATTGCCACGTCATTCCCGCGTCACACTCCGCAGAGAGCAGGCTTGTTCGTAACGTATCTCCGGGCCTCTTTGGAAATTCGAGGTAATTGTGTTCCCTTCCGAGCGAGAAAGTGTTTATTTTCCTCGAATCCATTAGCAACCAAATCAATTTCTGCACTGTTGTTTTAACACCATTTTATGGAATTATATTATTTTTTACGTCAATTGTTTCAGGACTAAAAGGGATTTTTCTGAATTAATCAAGTTATTGGTTGTTATTGTACCGGCGTGATTAGTTATTTATTGTGGACAAAAGTTAGTCAAACAGAGTGAGTTTGTGTGGTATCAAGAATTTGGAGGTTAAATACATAATAGGTAAGTGTCCATGAAGATTTATGCCAAATAATCGAGTAAATTCTATTTCATTATAGGAAAAAGATTTGTAATGTCTTGCACTTACATCCCGCTCTTCTTTGCCAAAGTCCATGATCGGATTTTGCACGTCCACGAAATGAGTGTTCATGCCTATTTTGCGTTATTTCCTCTCATTTGGTTACTATCCGGTTTTGTTGTGAAGGCCAGGCTCCTGGAAATCATCACGTCAGGTTTCTAGCTCGAATCGAGCTCTTTCCTCCCCGAGAGCCAGTATTCAAGTTTGAAAAAATCCTAGAATCACGGAGAATGGCGTGCCCTCAATTTCTTTTCTTATCTAACAAACCATTTTAAAGCTTCGTATGTACATACCTTCGTTGTTTTGTAATAACTACGAATGGCCCTTTTTCGGTGTTTTCAACTTAATCATACCGGGAAAAGTAAAGTAGCGTACGCCAGTTATATGACGCTAAAATTCTATACCCACGGTCTTTTTGCTAGACGTCATATTTCGAGTAAGAATGAGTCAATTGGAAGATCTTCCTTGGAACGGGCACCCGTAGTACATTAGTCAAAGGATTTCAAAAGGGTTGTGAGGTTGGAGTAAGTTCAAAAGGGTTGTGAAGTTGTAGTGATTACTTAAAGGTTGTGAGTTTGTAGTGATTCAAAAGGGGTTTGAGGTAGTAGTGATTTCAAAAGGGTTGTGAGGTTGTAGTGATTTCAAAAAGGCTGTGAGGTTGTAGTGATTGAAAAAAAGAGTTGTGGAGTTATAGTGATTGTTAAAGGGTTGTGAGGTTGTAGTGATGCAAAAAGAGTTGTGAGGTTGTAGTGATTGTAAAGGCTTGTGAGGTTGAAGTGATTTCGAAAGGGTTGTAAGGTTGTAGTGATTTAAAGAGGGTTTTGAGGTTTTAGTGATTTAAAAAATTCTGATTTAAAAAGATTGTGAAGTTATAGTGATTGCAAAAGGATTGTAAGTTTGGATTGATTGCTAAAGGCTTGTGAGGTTGTAGTGATTTCAAAAGGGTTGTGAGGTTATAGTGATTTCAAAAGGGTTGTGAGATCGTAGTGGTTTCAAAAGGGTTGTGAATTTGTAGTGATTGCAAAAGGATTGTGAGGTTGTAGTGATGCTAAAGGGTTGTGAGGTTGTAGTTGTTGCTAAAGGGTTGTGAGGTTGTAGTTTTTTTAAAAGGATTGGGAGGTTGTAGTGATTTCAAAAGGGTTGCAAGGTTGTAGCGATTGTAAAGGGTTATGAGGTAGTGAGTTCAAAAGGATTGTGAGGTTGTAGTGAGTTCAAAAAGGTTGTGAGCTTGTAGTGTTTGGGAAAGTGTTGTGAAGTTGTAGTTATTTCAAAAGGATTGTGAGGTTGTAGCGAATTCAAAAAGGGGTGTGAGGTTGTGGATATTGCAAAGAGTTGTGAGGTTGTAGTGATTCCAAAAGGGTTGTGAGGTCGTAGTGATTTGAAAAAAGAGTTGTGAGGTAGTTGTGATTTCAAAAGGGTTGTGAGGTTGTGGTGATCTCAAAGGGGTTGTGAGGGTGTATTGATTTTAAAAAGGGTTGTGACGTAGGAATGATTACCAAAGGGTTATGACGTTGTATTTATTTAAAAAGTTTTATGACGATGCACTATTTTCAAAATGGTTATGTCGTTGTAGTGATTACAAAAGCGTTGTGACATTGTAGGGATTTCTCTAATTCAGTGGAATATTCTAACTTTTGTATCGATTTTGTGAACTTTCCCCGGGGCAATCTGGAGATGTGCAGTCTATTATATAACCCTTCTCGAGGCTAATCACGAGAGGAGCTGAGAGGCTGTTATGGCGCGCAAAGATCGTAAATTCATGTCCTCGGAAACGCCAGACTTCAAACTGGGAAGTGGCTGGAGGTGCGCCCAACGCTGTGCGTTTTGATTTCTTTGTCTTCCTTAGTTCTTTTTCCTACGCTCGTATAAGTAACCCCACAATTGAACCCGCCTTTGTTACAGAAGGTCTCAAATTAGGGAGATTTGCGCTCTTTTGGTTTAAATTCCCTATTTGGTTAATTTTGGTTTTATGCCCACCTTTTTAAAATATACCCAAATGTATATCCTAGTGTATTTCGTAGATATACCCTATATAGTACTTTCCCTACTTAATGTGGGCAAATTTCTAATTATGATGTTATAAGGAAAAATAGATTGGCCGCCATCTTGGGAGTCACATTGTCAATTTTGAATCACATTATAGTGTTATTATATATCATTTTGAAGGGATTTTTTTATGAATTAAAATAGGATATGGACATTTAATATTAATCAATTTTAAATAAAATAGGATTGATTTAAATAGCCTCCGGGGGTGAGGCTTATATGTCTCAAATCAAGGAACGCGGTAGAAATACAAGAGCCCAAACGACATTTAGTAATTGACTTTTAAATTCGAATCTAATTTTAGGTTTTCGAATTAGGAATATCACGAGTCTTTTTAAATTGCGAGAGGTATGGGGGCAAATCCCCCCATTTCGAAATTACCTTAAAAATTATATATAATACAATATGATGCGATTGGAATAGCCTGACATAACCTCCCTCAACCCCCTTTTTGAAATTTGCCCAAGAAAAAACATTGTCTACATTAAATAACATTTGTTTTGAAATATATATATAAATTATCCAAAAATTCGAGGGTGGTCATAAACCCCAAATAGCCCCTCTTTCATTCCGCTTATTTTTTAATAAATAAAGAAATAAATTATTTTTTTGCTGTTTTTGTTTTTATTTAAACATGAGTTTCTCTTGGAGAGAGGAAGGACGCACTCTCGCCGTCCTCGTCAGTATTACGAATGGCCTTAAATAATTGAAAATCTCCTTCGTTTATTTATTTTGCAATAGTCTTAAAACCTAAAAAGGCGTTCCTAAATAAGTGTTGACGTTAGGGAATGTGAAAATAGAGAGTGCAGTGGGTTATTTGTCTCCTAACTTTAGTATGAGAGAAAATAACAGTTATACAGATATATTTACAAAAAATACATTTTAAAAGCTTGAATCATTGTAATTGATTTTATTCAATAAAATCGCCGTCGGCCTAAACCCTTGACTCCTGCCGCCGTCGGCTGCAGGCCTTCAAGACGACCCCTTGCGGGATCAAGGTAAACATCAACTCCTACATGCAATTGATGTAGTCCTCCGTATTGAGTCTGTAGCCCTCCAAGAAGATAACAGGTACCTAACGCAGCCTCCGCTACAGCAGGCAAGCGGTTGTCTTGCGAGTTCACCACCTGACAGAAGTTCTTGTTTTGGAAGAACCAAAGCGTGCAAGGCTTGTCAGAATGCCTCAGTTTGTGCCCAAGCTTGGCCACACCTTTATTCCGCTTGTCCTTCATATTCTCCGACAGTAGCTGTCGCTTTCTTATCTTGTACGAATAGTAACGGATGCCATCTTGCACTAACTGCCTGATGAGCGACTCTGAAACTCTTTTGTCCCTGATAAAAGGACCTCATTGACTCGCTAGGAGCGTTGTCAATGATAACTTGAATCTCCGTGACTAGTTTGAAGATTCCAATTGTTGTTCGTGCGTCAATCCCAAGCAGCCCATCTTGCCTTTTCCAAATATTTGCAAGATTGAATTTAGCCAGGAAATTGCTTCCTTCACAAATAAAGCACAATTGAATCATTTCTGATAGGAATAAGAGAGAACCGACGCCAGACAAGACGCGTGCGCGGAATTCAGAGCTGCCAATGGTAAACAAATTATCCACATCACCTGGTATGTGTCTCAAATGTTAAGAAGGTGTCAGAAAGGAGGGGATGTCAGATTCCTAAATCTTTAACAGCGAAATTGGGGATTAAATAATACAATTGGCATAAATGCAATTTTACATGTTTTTTAAGTAGTTAAAATGATGGTATCTAAGAATCGCTGTTAGGCGTTTAGAAGCTCCGGGGGTCGAAGAGTACCTAGGTATAACCGAAGAGAGGGGTGATTTGGTCCATATGGTGTACTGTTAGATAAGGTGCGGCTTTGGCGGACAGGTATGGTATCATCATCCTGCAAGAAGGCGTGAGGTAGGTGTGCGCTTAACTTCCAGAACGAAGCAGGCAAGCAGTAGTACTTCTCGCACAACTGCAGGCAAGAAAAAACTTGAGTGAGCAGAGCAAGCGGCAAAGACAAAAAAATCGAGAAGCGAAATAAGGCTTAGTAAATGTTTAAATTCGAACATAATTAAAAAAATAAACTAGTGTCTCTCTTCCTCAGAAAGTGTGGTTGGCACAAACCAATCTAACTATAAAGCCACCAAATCCCTCCCATTTCTTCAAGCCTTTGAACCTAAAGTGTCATATTAAGATTGTGTATAAATCTTCTTTTGTCTTTCTCGAATTTATAGCGCAATAGCAACGAGGCTTAAGAAAGTAATAAAGTTAAAGGAAGTGGAAATAGTAGAAGATATAAAGACGAAGGTCGTCCGACATGCACTATGGCTAGGATGCTACACAACTAGAGCACTGGGGCCGGAAAGGCGTGCTGTTCCTTCCAGAATTCAGTTATAGCGAAAGGTTTTATCTGCCCGCCTCTGGAAGGAGCAAAGATCGTGACGGATTTTAAACAACTGCTGAGGTCTTCGTCAATTGAGTTCGTTGTACACCAATTTTTTTTTTTTTTGCTATAAAAGAAGATGGCATTTGCATCCCCGATCCAATTACTAGCGATTTTATTTAAAGAATTAAGAAAAATGTAATAAAACTTCCGTCATGGTCGACGGCGACACACCATGAATCCTTAATTTTATCTGGAAAAAATGAAGGAAGTCGGTCAAGAGGGTATCAGAGACTTGAAAACTTGGAGAGCATCCTGAGGGACATAGAAAGGAAACTGGACACCATCACAGTTCATACCAGCGACACAAAAGAAATCGAGGTGAGAAAGCATGACCATCAACGTCATTGAAACCGTACTTCGGGACCGTAATGCTTGAGTCACTCTTTTGTGCTCGGTTTATTAAATAGGTAGGAGACTGGCACCAAATTGTAGGATTCATAGGCCCAACGAGGAACTCCACAAAATCGACGCTCGGTGGTCTTATTAAACCCTATCAAACTCGATACATATAAAATAATATGTCTAATATGAGATTAAGAGTAGAGAATGTATATACTATTTTGCATATATGAATTAGTATAGAAAAAAGGAATGAAAATATATATGTAAATAGTGAGGAGGCAAGCGACCGTTGGAGGTCAGGGCGGGAACACACAAAAAGGCGAACGCGAGAGAAGGATAATATATCAAAACACTTGATTCAATAAGAGGAAACGAATAAACAAACAATTCGCGTCTTGGGATAAATTTATCAGACGACGGGAGGCTACAAAGCAGCTGGGCAAATACAGACTCTGACCAAAGGAAATTGTAACAGACACCTGTAACAACCGAATCCTTAATAGAGATAAAATTATTGGAATATGTAGTAAATCACACACACACAGCTGTTCGGTAGCTCTGCCACAGGGGTGGAAAGTTAGGGGCTCGACGGCAGAGGCGGTTCGTCCTAGGACGAGTCTAGGCCACGTCCCCTTGGAAATAAAATTATATATAGTAGAGCAATTCAGGATGACAATTGATTAAGTCATTATCATTAATAAGTATTAAGACTTTAAGATTTACTAGTTCTCAGATTAGCGTTACGAACTCGTATAATTCGCCTAACTCCTGTCGCCCCAGAATTAAACACTTTCTGTGGCATAGAAAACCTGCAAAGTACTTCGTGACGTGCCACTTGCCCCTTTAATGCGCCAGTATTGGAATAAAGTGTATTTTTGCTACGTCCTTTTCAAAGTCCTTCTTTTCCTCGATTACCCGAAAAACTTTGGTAAGCCGAGTCTAAATCAAAACACCCTATGATAAGGTGCGGCTTTGGCGAACAGGTATGGTATCATCTTCCCTGTCCCTTCACTGCAGTAAGGCGTGAGGCAGGTGTGCGCTTAACTTCCAGAACGAAGCGGGCAAGCTGTAGTGCTTCTTGCACAACTGAAGGCGAGAAAAAATTTGAGTGAGCACAGCAAGCGGTATGTGTGTACCGGCGGCTAATTCACACCAATTGAATGGATACAGTGAAGTGAATGTATTCGCGGGTTAAGAGAAGTCCAACAATCTAATTAGTGTCAGAAACAAAATGACATCAAATCAAGGATAGCCGGCATACGCACGAGCAAGGGCAACCTAAAGACGATCCGTGTTGATCATGGCGGTTATTAAACATAAGTTATAGGGGGGAGAGAGAATAGAGGCGTCACCTCCTCGATATAGTTAATGCCAAGTATAACAATTACAAAGACTTGATGGAGTACTAGGAATAGGAATGTTCCTGAACCTGTATTCCCTGTGCTATATGGGAAGGCGTCCTTGAAGAAATTCCGTCCTTAGGATATTTTTTATCTCCCTGGGGTCTTCAATATTTGTAATTACTAAAGCTTATTTATTTAGCAATTAACAATTTCAGTCTTTTTGTTTGATTGATGCAGTATTGTAGAGTGAATAGTTTAATACATCCTTTATCTGATGGACGTCTCCTTTGCTCTTGAGATGATGAGCAGTTAGCAGAAATAATAAGTAGTAAGAAGATGAATTCTCGTGTCTTTCGAGATAAAGAACATGAGGCAGGAATGTTGAGTAGGGATGTTTTGCTCACATTTCATCTCCAAGCAGACCAGAGCTCCAGGAGTCCGGTGCGGAACAGCGGCCAACTTTATATGGCAGGCCATATTGGAGAGGATTTTACCATCTAATCTGTATCTCAGTCAGGGTTATTGTCTGTTGAAAGAAGGCGAAGTAATTCGAAGTATTCACCAGAAGACCCAAACATGGGGAAGTGGCAAAAATTAAACCTCTCACTGCAGATGATCCAGCTTCTTCAAAGTTGTTTACAGATGCACACAGAAGTGCCCTCTGCTCATTTTATTAGAGATTTTGAGATTTCGGCAGCTATGGTGAATATTGCCATTTAAAATGACATATTTTGCAGATATAAAACTTAATTCTATTATATGAAATGAATTAGACCTTTTTATTACTATTTATTTATGAACAGTGAAATATTTTGTTCGGCATCTGTCCTCTTATTATGGTGCAATTTCATCTCCTCAGCCAGATGGCTAAACGGCCGGTTACTCGATTGAGAAGCTCCTCAGATATTTTTTCTTAAAAAGCCCGTTACTCGAATGAGTAGCATCACACACTTTTAGTTTTACGTTATCCTTTGGTTTGTTTGTAAGCATAAGCATTGTTTTCACCCTTTAAAAATGACCACGTAATAACTTGCTAGTAGGTGCAAAATATCGAACAAGGAGTCAAGTATTTACAAGAAAGAGGAATTGTGCATCAGGAGAGAATTTGCAAAAATGGACACAGGATAAAACTTTCGTTTTCCCATTATACAGCTATATAGCCCTGTCACAAACAGAGGTGGAAAAGAAAATCCGGATTGGGAAACGATACATGATTAGAAGGGTCAAAATTATTATGGAAACATCATCTTCTTCGTTCATGCATGGTGCAACAACTTAACAACTACTTTTTTATGTAAAGAACAACTAAAAATAACATGCAATGCTAATGCGGATTGGAAGAACTATCTCCGTGAAGTGTGCGCAAATTCGTTAATCCCAATTCCTATAAAGATCGGTGGAAATGGATTGACAGTTAAAATAGATGCATCCTTGTTCTCATCAAGAAAAAATAATGTCAGGAGGGTTTACCAGTGCAGTGGATTTTCGGATGGATTTGCAGCGAAACGTGCGAGTGTTTCATGTATGCAGTTCCTGATGAATCAGCAGACACATTATTATCTATAATTAAAGAATGTATATTGCCTGTCACGACTATTATTTCTGATAAGTGGCGTGCATTCAATGGAATTAATTCCTTACCAGAGATGCAGGATACACATTTAACTGTTAACCACTCAAAGAACTTTAAAGATCTAGAAACAAGTGGCCGCGCAAACCAAATAGAGTCGCTTTGGGGAAAAAGCTAAAATGAGGAATAAAATAGAATGTGGAATTGCTCGTCCTTTGATCAACCCTTATATGTGCAAATATTTATGGAGGCAACGAAATAAAGGAAAAGACTTAGTTGCTTAAATTTACAAAGACGTAAAGTTTTATCCATTAAATAATGTTTAGCTTTTACTTTTTTTACTTTCCTTAATTTTATTTTTTTTTACAAAATAATATTTAGCCTTTTCCTTAACTTTTATTTTTTTTTTTACTTTCCTCCTATTTGCCCTACCAAACCAACCAAATAAATATAACAGATGTAATCCCAACTCTCAATTCCCGAGCATGAGAAAGGCAGTTCAGACATCTCTCTGAGGAGCTACTCACTCGAGTAACCGGCCGTTCAGCCATCTGCCATAGGAAACGAAATTGTGCCATAAAAAGAGACAATTCCTTGAGCTCGACCTTCGTTATTTAATTAATTCAATTTATGCATAAATTGAGTCTCTTCATAAACTGTCGCTAGCGTTTAACCCTATTAGGCGGATGCGAGAAGCCCGATTTAGTGGATCAAAGTAACGAGTTTTTAAACGAATTATAGATTTTATTTTGCGGTGTTCTCTGTCTTTGGCAACCTTTGGCTCGCAAAGGCCTGTAATTTATTGTTATTTTGCCAAGTTAGAATAGCAGCTTTTAAATAATTTTGCACCACAATAAATATTTTTAGCGTTTCACTTAAATTAGATTCCTCTTCAATTTTTCTGATTAATTTTACTCTCTGCAGCACACCAAATATTTAAATATTTGGACCTCTTCAATTCATCCTTTTATTTCTATAACATTTGGGATCCATTAAATTTAGTCAATATTTTCCACTTATGAAATTTTTAATTTATCCAGTTTTAAACATCTAAAACATTTCTTAAAAATTCTCATCTCTTTAAAACCTACAGCCTCTTAAATTACTTGAATCTTTTTGTTGTCTGCGATTCTTTCATGCTTAGGTCGTTAGGTTGGATCCATTTCTTTGGATTAGTCAAGCAAAATAAATCATACATAACAAGAAATATGCTTAGTGAATGAAAGCCATAGTGTCGTTTTGTAATTATTATTTTATTGCAATAGGTGAAACCTGAATAGTTTCTTTTTAATTTGAGTTTATCATTAAATATTAAAATTTTTAAAGAAAATGAAACTTTTTGAAAATAAAAATGAATATCGAATGTTTGGGGATTCTTTTAAAAGAGAGGGAATTATAAATGGTGAAGTTCAGAAAATAGTGATAAAATATTTTAAAATTAAGTCATGGCTGTTTTGAGGTGTTTCTTCATATAGTCGAAGGTTTTATCGAAGTTCTTCCTAAAATAGATTTTCCATTTTAATTTTTAGCCCTAGGAAATAGCCATGGGGCCATTAAACCTAGTAAATCAAAAATTAATTATTAGAACAAATTTAGACTAGTATTTTCCGTATTTAAAAAAGAATTCCGCTAAAGTTTTTTGTTGCCTTTATTAAATAAGTCTGAACCAGAGAAAAACTCATAAATTAAGAATAGATTATTTTTATTGATATGTACTACTTCAAATATTTTAAATTTATTTAAATCAGTTAGGCCGTAGTCCACAGATCGAAGTTCTGCCTGCGGAGCCTAAGCTTCTGCTGCAATAAGTGGCGAAGCCGCTCCTTTTGTCTCCTAGTAATAAATTTTCGTCTCTTTTTATCACAGCCATGCGTAATATATCCAGGACTAAAGGCAATAAAATCTTTTGTCTGAATTCCTTTGATATACGGAAAATACCAGCCATGCCTTAATTTCAATAAATTTTCTACGCTTAACAATTTGAATTTTTTTTGTTTTAAAAATTCAAAGATATTTAATAATCGGGTGTATATTATTTTTTTTCATTTATTCGAATTTTTTATATCAAACTTGTTTCTAAAATAGATTTCCATTTTAAACTCTATCAGTAGGAAATAGACTCATCTAAAAAAAAAGTACAGTAATGTGAAAATATTAAATATAAATTTAGATTTTAAAAAATACGTCTGAGGTTTCTTTTTTCCCCCTTATTTTAAAAAAATTCCTATTGGTCATTTTTTTGCGTATAGGTATAGTTATTTATTGTGGACAAAAGTTAGTCAAACAGAGTGAGTTTGTGTGGTATCAAGAATTTGGAGGTTAAATACATAATAGGTAAGTGTCCATGAAGATTTATGCCAAATAATCGAGTAAATTCTATTTCATTATAGGAAAAAGATTTGTAATGTCTTGCACTTACATCCCGCTCTTCTTTGCCAAAGTCCATGATCGGATTTTGCACGTCCACGAAATGAGTGTTCATGCCTATTTTGCGTTATTTCCTCTCATTTGGTTACTATCCGGTTTTGTTGTGAAGGCCAGGCTCCTGGAAATCATCACGTCAGGTTTCTAGCTCGAATCGAGCTCTTTCCTCCCCGAGAGCCAGTATTCAAGTTTGAAAAAATCCTAGAATCACGGAGAATGGCGTGCCCTCAATTTCTTTTCTTATCTAACAAACCATTTTAAAGCTTCGTATGTACATACCTTCGTTGTTTTGTAATAACTACGAATGGCCCTTTTTCGGTGTTTTCAACTTAATCATACCGGGAAAAGTAAAGTAGCGTACGCCAGTTATATGACGCTAAAATTCTATACCCACGGTCTTTTTGCTAGACGTCATATTTCGAGTAAGAATGAGTCAATTGGAAGATCTTCCTTGGAACGGGCACCCGTAGTACATTAGTCAAAGGATTTCAAAAGGGTTGTGAGGTTGGAGTAAGTTCAAAAGGGTTGTGAAGTTGTAGTGATTACTTAAAGGTTGTGAGTTTGTAGTGATTCAAAAGGGGTTTGAGGTAGTAGTGATTTCAAAAGGGTTGTGAGGTTGTAGTGATTTCAAAAAGGCTGTGAGGTTGTAGTGATTGAAAAAAAGAGTTGTGGAGTTATAGTGATTGTTAAAGGGTTGTGAGGTTGTAGTGATGCAAAAAGAGTTGTGAGGTTGTAGTGATTGTAAAGGCTTGTGAGGTTGAAGTGATTTCGAAAGGGTTGTAAGGTTGTAGTGATTTAAAGAGGGTTTTGAGGTTTTAGTGATTTAAAAAATTCTGATTTAAAAAGATTGTGAAGTTATAGTGATTGCAAAAGGATTGTAAGTTTGGATTGATTGCTAAAGGCTTGTGAGGTTGTAGTGATTTCAAAAGGGTTGTGAGGTTATAGTGATTTCAAAAGGGTTGTGAGATCGTAGTGGTTTCAAAAGGGTTGTGAATTTGTAGTGATTGCAAAAGGATTGTGAGGTTGTAGTGATGCTAAAGGGTTGTGAGGTTGTAGTTGTTGCTAAAGGGTTGTGAGGTTGTAGTTTTTTTAAAAGGATTGGGAGGTTGTAGTGATTTCAAAAGGGTTGCAAGGTTGTAGCGATTGTAAAGGGTTATGAGGTAGTGAGTTCAAAAGGATTGTGAGGTTGTAGTGAGTTCAAAAAGGTTGTGAGCTTGTAGTGTTTGGGAAAGTGTTGTGAAGTTGTAGTTATTTCAAAAGGATTGTGAGGTTGTAGCGAATTCAAAAAGGGGTGTGAGGTTGTGGATATTGCAAAGAGTTGTGAGGTTGTAGTGATTCCAAAAGGGTTGTGAGGTCGTAGTGATTTGAAAAAAGAGTTGTGAGGTAGTTGTGATTTCAAAAGGGTTGTGAGGTTGTGGTGATCTCAAAGGGGTTGTGAGGGTGTATTGATTTTAAAAAGGGTTGTGACGTAGGAATGATTACCAAAGGGTTATGACGTTGTATTTATTTAAAAAGTTTTATGACGATGCACTATTTTCAAAATGGTTATGTCGTTGTAGTGATTACAAAAGCGTTGTGACATTGTAGGGATTTCTCTAATTCAGTGGAATATTCTAACTTTTGTATCGATTTTGTGAACTTTCCCCGGGGCAATCTGGAGATGTGCAGTCTATTATATAACCCTTCTCGAGGCTAATCACGAGAGGAGCTGAGAGGCTGTTATGGCGCGCAAAGATCGTAAATTCATGTCCTCGGAAACGCCAGACTTCAAACTGGGAAGTGGCTGGAGGTGCGCCCAACGCTGTGCGTTTTGATTTCTTTGTCTTCCTTAGTTCTTTTTCCTACGCTCGTATAAGTAACCCCACAATTGAACCCGCCTTTGTTACAGAAGGTCTCAAATTAGGGAGATTTGCGCTCTTTTGGTTTAAATTCCCTATTTGGTTAATTTTGGTTTTATGCCCACCTTTTTAAAATATACCCAAATGTATATCCTAGTGTATTTCGTAGATATACCCTATATAGTACTTTCCCTACTTAATGTGGGCAAATTTCTAATTATGATGTTATAAGGAAAAATAGATTGGCCGCCATCTTGGGAGTCACATTGTCAATTTTGAATCACATTATAGTGTTATTATATATCATTTTGAAGGGATTTTTTTATGAATTAAAATAGGATATGGACATTTAATATTAATCAATTTTAAATAAAATAGGATTGATTTAAATAGCCTCCGGGGGTGAGGCTTATATGTCTCAAATCAAGGAACGCGGTAGAAATACAAGAGCCCAAACGACATTTAGTAATTGACTTTAAAGATCTAGAAACAAGTGGCCGCGCAAACCAAATAGAGTCGCTTTGGGGAAAAAGCTAAAATGAGGAATAAAATAGAATGTGGAATTGCTCGTCCTTTGATCAACCCTTATATGTGCAAATATTTATGGAGGCAACGAAATAAAGGAAAAGACTTAGTTGCTTAAATTTACAAAGACGTAAAGTTTTATCCATTAAATAATGTTTAGCTTTTACTTTTTTTACTTTCCTTAATTTTATTTTTTTTTACAAAATAATATTTAGCCTTTTCCTTAACTTTTATTTTTTTTTTTACTTTCCTCCTATTTGCCCTACCAAACCAACCAAATAAATATAACAGATGTAATCCCAACTCTCAATTCCCGAGCATGAGAAAGGCAGTTCAGACATCTCTCTGAGGAGCTACTCACTCGAGTAACCGGCCGTTCAGCCATCTGCCATAGGAAACGAAATTGTGCCATAAAAAGAGACAATTCCTTGAGCTCGACCTTCGTTATTTAATTAATTCAATTTATGCATAAATTGAGTCTCTTCATAAACTGTCGCTAGCGTTTAACCCTATTAGGCGGATGCGAGAAGCCCGATTTAGTGGATCAAAGTAACGAGTTTTTAAACGAATTATAGATTTTATTTTGCGGTGTTCTCTGTCTTTGGCAACCTTTGGCTCGCAAAGGCCTGTAATTTATTGTTATTTTGCCAAGTTAGAATAGCAGCTTTTAAATAATTTTGCACCACAATAAATATTTTTAGCGTTTCACTTAAATTAGATTCCTCTTCAATTTTTCTGATTAATTTTACTCTCTGCAGCACACCAAATATTTAAATATTTGGACCTCTTCAATTCATCCTTTTATTTCTATAACATTTGGGATCCATTAAATTTAGTCAATATTTTCCACTTATGAAATTTTTAATTTATCCAGTTTTAAACATCTAAAACATTTCTTAAAAATTCTCATCTCTTTAAAACCTACAGCCTCTTAAATTACTTGAATCTTTTTGTTGTCTGCGATTCTTTCATGCTTAGGTCGTTAGGTTGGATCCATTTCTTTGGATTAGTCAAGCAAAATAAATCATACATAACAAGAAATATGCTTAGTGAATGAAAGCCATAGTGTCGTTTTGTAATTATTATTTTATTGCAATAGGTGAAACCTGAATAGTTTCTTTTTAATTTGAGTTTATCATTAAATATTAAAATTTTTAAAGAAAATGAAACTTTTTGAAAATAAAAATGAATATCGAATGTTTGGGGATTCTTTTAAAAGAGAGGGAATTATAAATGGTGAAGTTCAGAAAATAGTGATAAAATATTTTAAAATTAAGTCATGGCTGTTTTGAGGTGTTTCTTCATATAGTCGAAGGTTTTATCGAAGTTCTTCCTAAAATAGATTTTCCATTTTAATTTTTAGCCCTAGGAAATAGCCATGGGGCCATTAAACCTAGTAAATCAAAAATTAATTATTAGAACAAATTTAGACTAGTATTTTCCGTATTTAAAAAAGAATTCCGCTAAAGTTTTTTGTTGCCTTTATTAAATAAGTCTGAACCAGAGAAAAACTCATAAATTAAGAATAGATTATTTTTATTGATATGTACTACTTCAAATATTTTAAATTTATTTAAATCAGTTAGGCCGTAGTCCACAGATCGAAGTTCTGCCTGCGGAGCCTAAGCTTCTGCTGCAATAAGTGGCGAAGCCGCTCCTTTTGTCTCCTAGTAATAAATTTTCGTCTCTTTTTATCACAGCCATGCGTAATATATCCAGGACTAAAGGCAATAAAATCTTTTGTCTGAATTCCTTTGATATACGGAAAATACCAGCCATGCCTTAATTTCAATAAATTTTCTACGCTTAACAATTTGAATTTTTTTTGTTTTAAAAATTCAAAGATATTTAATAATCGGGTGTATATTATTTTTTTTCATTTATTCGAATTTTTTATATCAAACTTGTTTCTAAAATAGATTTCCATTTTAAACTCTATCAGTAGGAAATAGACTCATCTAAAAAAAAAGTACAGTAATGTGAAAATATTAAATATAAATTTAGATTTTAAAAAATACGTCTGAGGTTTCTTTTTTCCCCCTTATTTTAAAAAAATTCCTATTGGTCATTTTTTTGCGTATAGGTATAGAAAATAAGGATGTATCTGAAAAACAGACCAGGAGTAAGAGTTGGGTAATAGAATGAAAAATTAGAGCATAGGAGTGTTTTTTTTTTAAAACTCGAAGCTTTTATTAAAGTTATTTCTAAGATTTAATTTAGAGTTGAAATAAAACAACTTAGGGCTATTTTTTTGTATATTTGAAGCATATATCCAAGTAATTTTTAAGGGTTACCATTTTTTCTCACCTTCTACTTTTACTCACTGAATTTATGAATAAAAAAAACATTTATTATAAATCGTGAAGTCCATAAAATGAGTTAAAATGAAAGTATGGTGGTTATTTTGGTGGCTTGTTTTAGTATATAAATAAAATTTAGATGAAAAAAAGATGTGAGGAAATGAAAATAGTAGAAGATATAAAGACGAAGGTCGTCCGACATGCACTATGGCTGGGATAGTACACAACTAGAGCACTGGGGCCGGAAAGGCGTGCTGTTCCTTCCAGAATTCAGTTATAGCGAAAGGTTTTATCTGCCCGCCTCTGGAAGGAGCAAAGATCGTGACGGATTTTAAACAACTGCTGAAGTCTTCGTCAATTGAGTTCGTTGTACACCAATTTTTTTTTTTTTTGCTATAAAAGAAGATGGCATTTGCATCCCCGATCCAATTACTAGCGAATTTATTTAAAGAATTAAGAAAAATGTAAGAAAACTTCCGTCATGGTCGACGGCGACACACCATGAATCCTTAATTTTATCTGGAAAAAATGAAGGAAGTCGGTCAAGAGGGTATCAGAGACTTGAAAACTTGG
Organism: Ceratothoa steindachneri; assembly: GCA_963969495.1. Taxonomy (NCBI): domain Eukaryota; kingdom Metazoa; phylum Arthropoda; class Malacostraca; order Isopoda; family Cymothoidae; genus Ceratothoa; species Ceratothoa steindachneri. Next base: position 135,182,420 of record OZ018318.1, on the reverse strand, counting down.
AGAGCATCCTGAGGGACATAGAAAGGAAACTGGACACCATCACAGTTCAAACCAGCGACACACAAGAAATCGAGGTGAGAAAGCATGACCATCAACGTCATTGAAACCGTACTTCGGGACCGTAATGCTTGAGTCACTCTTTTGTGCAGGGTTTATGTAATATGTAAGCTACTGGCACCAAATTGCAGGATTAAATAGGCCCAACGAGGAAATCCACAAAATCGACGCTCGGTTGTCTTATTAAACCTTATCAAACTCGACACATATAAAATAATATGTCTAATATGAGATTAAGAGTTGAGAATGTTGTTACTATTTTGCATATATAAATTAGTATAGAAAAAAGGAATGAAAATATATATGTAAATAGTGAGGAGGCAAGCGACCGTTGGAGGTCAGGGTGGGAAACACAAAAAGGCGAACGCGAGAGAAGGATAATATATCAAAACACTTGATTCAATAAGAGGAAACGAATAAACAAACAATTCGCGTCTTGGGATAAATTTATTAGAAAACGGGAAGCTACAAAGCAGCTGGGCAAATACAGACTCTGACCAAAGGAAATTGTAACAGAAATCTCTGACAAGTGAATCCTGTAACAGGCGATTCTTGTAATAGAGATAAAATTATTGAAATATGTAGTAAATCAAACACACACAGCTGTTCGGTAGCTCCACTTTAGGGGTGAAAACTTAGGAGCCCAAAGACCGAAGCGGCTCTTCCTACGAACGAGTCTAGGCCACGTCCTCTTGAAAATAAAACTATATATAGTAGAGCAATTCAGGAAGACAATTCATTAAGTCATTTTCATTAATATGTTTTAAAACTTTAAGATTTACTAGTTCTTATATTAGCGTTACGGACTCGTTTAATTCACCTAAGTCCTGTTGCTCCAGAATTAAATACTTCGTGTTGCATATAAAACCTGCTTGTTGCCTGCAAAGTAGTTCGTGACGTGCCACTTGCCCCTTTAATGGGCCAGTATTGGAATAAAGTATATTTTTCCTACGTCCTTTCTCAAAGTCCTTTTTTACCTGCATTACCCGAAAACCTTCGGTTAGCCCAGCCTAAATCAGAACACCCGTGAAGAATCATCTTTGCAGTCAAATAATTTACATTCATATAAGTTGGCTGCCTATTAATTTCGTATGCTGGAGCTTCCTTATAAATTGGTAACCTCAGGAACCATTTCCTCTAACTCAACAATTTGTTCAAAAATAGATTAATGCTGGTAATATTGCTTTCGTTTAAAATATAATAACCATTACTTCAATTTTAAAAAAGCTGATAAAAGTCTAGCATTCAATTAAAGACGTCCGAGTTTAACCTCAATAATTGGTACGATAATAGACTCACTCGTTGAGACAAGGTAGTTAAAGAGTTTGTAAAAATACATTAATTGCAAAATGAACGGCAGGACTTTAATAGGAAACAGTCTTAGAGGATGGACCCGCTTTACTTCAACAGAAAGACGCTTTGATTTCAGAAGAGAGGTGAATGTATTAGGATCCACAAAATTCTTCTGATTGAGTAACCTAGAAAAGACATTAAAAAAAATAATAGAAAGTGGAAGAAAAGATAATTAATCATTTATATTTCTTTATTAATGCTTTTATGCGTTTAACTTAGGCGAATTCTCTCAATAGTATAATAAAGACAATAGAGATCCGAAAGACAATCAATGGGAAACTCAAGAAAAATAGGGGACGGGCCTCGTTATGAGGGAGGAGGCAAGAAGAAGAGTAGGAATATATATATATATATGTATTTACCCCACTAAGAGAATTAGGAATCCTCTCATCTTAGGAAAGTGTGAACTAAAAACCGCCTAAGCGGCCCCTGCTAGATGCAAGAGTGACATTTTGTTGTGCAGGGAGGAAACAGTGAAAAAAATATTGTATATTTGCTATGTATGTTTAAAGGTATTCGAATAAAACTGTCTTTTGCGCATGCACAAGCCTCACTTTCCACACCGTGATTGGCAGAAGCTTCCAACAGTTCCAAAAATTCTTGTATCTGCCCTCGCAGTCACTTTAACAGAAGTAACTAGGGATAAGGCTATAGATCATGGTCCTCTCGGCCACGAGATCTCCATAGAGATTGGCTGAAGATCGCCACCTTTAAGTGAGCAATGTAAAAGCTTCTCATCTTTATTAAACTGGTCTCATTCAGGGTCTGATGACAAGATAGAAGGGTACATCTTGTGTACATATCATGGGAAAATAAAAGGATGAAGAAAGACTACATTACAAGAAAACTTTATTAGTTTAAGATATGATAAAGTTAAGACCAAAGCCGTTCAGATCAAACAATCCACGATCAAATTTGAAAATCAGGATGGACATTGTACAAACAGACTCAAGAAAGTCAGGGAGGATGTTGGACAGTCACATCAAAGAATTTTTGTATGGATGCTGTACAGACACATTCAATAAAATCTTTTACAGATGCTGCAGAAAAATATTTAAGAAATTCGGGACGGATGCTGTACATATACATTCACGAAATTTGCGACGGATACTGTACATACACATTCAATACAGTCGTGACAGATCCTGTACAGACACACTCAAGAAAGCCGAGACGGCTGATGTACAGAAACCTCCAAGAAATTTGGGACGAATGCTGAAAAGACACATTCAAGAAAGTCTGGTCTCATTCTGTACATACACATACGCGGAAGCCAGTACGGATGCTGTACATACATATTCAAGAACCTCGGGACATATGCTGTACAAACACCTTCAAAAAAGCCTGGGCAGATGCTGTAAAACAGATTTAACAAAGTTGGGACAAATGCAGTACATACATATTTAAGAAAGCCAGGGTGGATGATGTCCAGACACATTCAAGAGTTTCGGAACGGATGTTGTACATACACATTCAGGAAAGTCGGGACAGATGCTATAAAAACACATCAAGAAGTCGAGACGGATGTTGTGCAGACACATTCAAGAAAGTTAGAACGGATGCTGTTTAGATAAACTTAAGAAATTTTGGACTGATGATGCGCAAACATATTCAAGAATGATGGGGCAGATGTCGTACAGATGTATTCGCGTATGTTCCCGGCAAGGTAAAAGGGGATGTATTTCTCGGGCTGCTGCCCTGAATGGACTCAGTGTCCTGTCCGGTCCTAGCTTAACCTCTCCTCCTTCTTCAACTAACATCTACTTTTTGCCTTTCTAGATCAACTCTCTTCCTCTCCCCCCTCATAGGGTCTACCTTGTGTATTTAGTTCGCTAAGCTTCGTATCTACAATAAAGATCACTGAGTGTACTTCCACTCTTAGTGCAAGACTAAATCCAATATCTCATTTGACGACTGCTCTCGTTTCGGATAAAGAACAAAATCTCTTCTCTTACCTGGATGTGAGGCGTGGTCATCCCGAAGTCTCCGAAGTCAGTCACAAAGGCGGATCTGTTGCTCAGACTTGCCACGTGTAGGCTTTGGTCTGAGTTGCCAAACGGGTGGCGGAAAAGGCAAATAACACCCAACCTATTCACATCGGTTGGGGTACAAGAATAGGCCCTGGAGTGCTGGTCACCCGTTCTGGTCACAGTGAGGCCGTTACGGGCAGGAGTGCTGAAAGAACAAATATTCGGACTAGCCTGCTGGACCTGGTACATAACCAATAACGCATTTTGTGAATTAGAACTCAGGCAGCGATTGCAAGCCATCACTGGGGAGCCCGAGCTCGTGCTAGCCGAATAGATACGGGGTTTGTCTGTTAACGTCACGTTACCGGGTTCGATCCCAGCAAGAGCGGACACAAATGTCAGTGCACGTAGAGATCTGGCTACCAATTGGTGGACGCGCTGTGCTCACCCCGTTTTCGGGTGGGTGGATCCGACACTTCTCATCGCACACATAGCAATTACAACACTGCTGTCTTTCCTCTCCCGTCTTTGCAGCACAACACACAAACACACTCTCTGTCGCGCGGAATCCTGCCATTGGGTTTCGATATCCACATACTTCTGATATGGACCAGGTCCCTCTGCACCGGAGTGAAGGTTTCACCTGAACGCTGTTTGGTTTCAAAACATAATACTTCCTGTCACCCCCCTCCCCCCAAAGAGAACCGGCCACTGGTGCCCTTGGGCTCACCAGCGATTGAAATACTGACCTTTATGTTTATTTCACTATCCGGCCGGGATCCATCTGGATAAAGGCAGATTGGTAAATTACTACTACTACTACTACTACTACTACTACTACTACTACTACTACTACTACTACTACCATTACTGGGGAGCCGTCAGAGCTAGAGTTATTCATCAACCTTTGCCACACTTAGGCTATAATAGAAGCATAGTAATGATGTTCCGTTACGGCATTTATAGATACCCAGCTTTAGAAGATATGACGGAAGAAAGAAGATCACTGAATAAACCCAGCTACGCTGATGCTACAAAAACACCCCACTCCCAAGGCTTCTAAAAGCGGACTCAATTCAGAAACAAAAGCACCGGAAGAAACTGTTGAAATAGTAGGGACCAGCAAGACTCGCAAACAAGGTGTCAGAAAACTCCGCCTCAGAAATCCCTATATCGCAGCAATCTCAAATTGCCGAATCTCTGACCCTTAAGTATTCCAACCCGGAAGCTCTGAAAACGACATCACATAAAGGAAGCTCAAAATCAACCCATTCCGTTTCACTAACCCAAAATCAAGGGTGAAAGGTGACGAGAAAGAACAGCTTCTCTTGTGAGGACATAGGTTGCTAGAAAGATAAAGTCCTCACATCTCCCCTTAGAGCATCCAGATACTCAATGCTGAGCACGAAGGAACGTGCTTACTTCTTCTTGATTTTGTTTTGTTTGTTTTTTGTTGGATTTCTTTTTGCCTTTGTTTTGGGGGATTTTTTATTTTTATTTTGTTTTGTTTTTTATATTGTAGCCTAGTATTTGGTTAAAAACTAATTACGGTAAATTATGAATTGCAGCAGTTGCCTAATGAGCGCTTTAAATTAAATCACTATTTTAAAGAGTATTAAAATGGGAAAACGAATGTCGAGCAAAACGACTCAATACTAGTAAAAACATCAAGGAGAGAATATGACCCTTGAAAATGTTTTAGGTGACAATACTAAAAAGATAAACGCTTTATTTAACTACTTATAGGATACAAAATCTATTACCAGCGAAGAAAATAAGAAACATATTTATTTTATTTATTTATTTTATTTATTTATTCCATACTAATCCAATGTACAGTAAAAACATATTACATTTTAGATCTTAATGCCAAGTTACTATAAGTACTTATACATACAGGATTATTTATGGGCCCAAAATAAGTCAGTGACTTTTAGGGCAGAAACTTAAGACTAAGCATAAAATTATAAAGACTAGAAATCCCTTCATGTTTATACAAATATAAACAACTTAATATTCATTTGAGAACCTAACCATTGTAATGATTGCAAATAACGAATAATTATATAATTGAAATTTAGAGATAAATTAAAAACTATTTTATTTACAGCGATTCTTTCAAGAGGTATGTAGTTAACATAGTCAACAGTCTTATTTAAATAATAACATATTTATAATGTATAAATCAAAGTAGTAGTACACAGTATAACATTGTACGGCAACAAATAAATACACAATAACAAAAGCTGAATAGAAATTTAGTAAGCCGAAATTATATTGTTTTTAAGAGCTTTTTTGAATTGAGCTAAATTGGTTTGGGAATTGATATTGTCGTCCAAGCCATTCCATATTTTGATAGATTTGTACAGAAAGCTACATTGAGATTTTGATTTTGAACACAAGGGTGAAATAAATTTTGTTCTATTGCGGGTTTGGTGATTATGGATATTATCAGCTGTTTGTAACATATTAAATATATAGCTATTATAGGAACACTTTATTGTTTTGTAAAGGAATAAGGATGTTTGAAAAACAAAGAGATCATTTAATTTTAGAATTCTGGATTCCTTAAAATAACGATTAGTGTGCTCATTGTAGTGAAGTTGATGGATGGCTCGAATTGCTTTTTTCTGTAATATGACTAATTTATTGAGATAATTTTGATATTTTCCATACCAACTCTCTATGCCGTATGTCAAGTAAGGTTGCACCATTGTCATATATAAAGAGTGAAGAATAGATTTAGGAAGAAACTTATTTAATTTATATAATATTCCAATCGATTTTGATAGTTTTGTTGAGATATGCGTAATATGTTGTTTAAAACTCAGATTTTTGTCAATAAACATGCCTAGGAATTTGATATGAGTAGTTTCATAAATTATTCCGTCGCCCATTTTAATATGGGGCAATTCAATAGATTTTTTGTAAGAGAAAAGAATATATTTGGTTTTATCTACATTTATTGATAGTTTATTAACATTTAGCCACCTGAAGACATTTTCGAGTTCTTTATTTATTGTAGATGCAATGTTGCTCGGTTTGTCATATGGCAAGGGAGTTGATAAGGCACTATCATCCGCGAATAATATAAATTTAAACAGAGAAGATGATTTAACAATATCATTAATATAGATTAAAAATAACAGTTGCCCTAGCACGGAGCCTTGTGGGACCCCAGTTGTAATATTAAGGTGGGATGAGTCATGACCATTGACGGAGACAAATTGCTTTCTTTCAGTTAAATATGATTTGAACCAATTTTGACAGTTGCCTCTAATTCCGTACATAGCTAATTTTGACAGTAGAATATTATGGTTGACACAATCGAAAGCTTTTTTAAAATCGAGAAAAATTGAGAATACAATGTGGCCCTTTTCAATGTTATCATATAAATATTGAAGGTGGTTAATTATCGCGTGAATCGTTGATTTCTGACGTCTAAAACCATATTGGTGTTTATACAACAGTGAATTAGATTCCAGAAATTTATAAAGTTTATTGAATGCTATCTTTTCAAATATTTTACTGAACATTGTAAGACATGAAATAGGGCGGTAATTGCTGACGTTTGTGAGGTCTCCGGCCTTTGGTAACGGTGTTACTCGAGCAACTTTTAATACACATGGGAATATACCCTGCGTAAATGATTTATTGATTATTGATGCTAAAATTGGAGCAACTATATCGGAGATGTATTTTAAAATTTTAGTGGAGATTGAATTAATACCCGATTTTTTATTTTTTAGTGAACTAATGATTTTTTTTATATCGGCTACGCTTACAGGAGAAAAGAACAAGGAATTTGGTACATTAATCTCATTAAAATACGAAAGAAAAGATTTATCGACTATTTTGCAGGAGTCTGAGATTTTTTTACCTACGTTGACAAAAAATTTATTGAATTCATTCGCTTTTTTCTTATTGTCATCAACTGGTTTACCGTCAATGATAATTTGTTTAATTTGGTTTGTTCCTTTAGTAATTTCAGGTTTTATCACAGAATTGATTAATTTCCAAGTTTGTTTTATATTGTTTTTCGTTTGATTAAATCGTTCATGGTAATAATTTTTCTTGGCTATTTTAATTTGGTTAGTAACTTGATTCCGAAAATTTTTATATGTATGTTCTGGAATTTGACTAAGTTTATAAAGAGAAAAGTATTTTTGACGTTTTTTGATGTTATTTATAATTGCGTTTGTTATCCAAGGTTTTGTTTTGTGTTTATATGACATGGTTTTAGATTTTAGAGGACAATTAAGTTTAAAAGCATCGTCTAGCCTTGAAATTAACTCTTCGGTAGCAGAATCGATGTCATTTATATAGGAAATTTCATATAGATTCTGATTTAGAACATAGTTATAGAAGTTTGATAAGGTATTTTCGTTAATTATGCGGTAGGTTATTGTACGGTTTTGATGAATATTGTTCGAGTTGAAAAAAGACTTTTGGATCATGAATATAGGAAGATGGTCCGATATGTCACAAAGGAGAATACCGGAAGAGTAATTTTCGGGGTGAACTCTGAAAATATTGTCAATTAGTGTTGCTGAGTTTTGGGTTATTCTTGTCGGTTTTGTTATAATTGGAAGTAAGGAATGAGAATAAAAAGTATTGAGGAAGGACTGAGTTGATGCGTGGTTTTCAAAGTTTAATAGATCGAAGTTAAAATCTCCTGTAATTATTATGTCGTCATAGTTTGTAACATTGAAGTAATTGATTAATTCAGTAATCTTATCTATAAACATCTTTGGGTCACCAGAAGGGGGCCTATATACGGTTCCAATGATTATCGTTTTACCATTTGATTTTACTTCAATAAATAAAGTTTCTATATAGTTATAGGAAATACTAATTTCATCAACTTTTTTAGTATTGAGTCTGTCAGATATATACACGCTTATACCTCCCCCTATCTTGTTTACGTCGCGTAGTGAATGAAAAGAGCTATAGTTTGGGACACTGATAAGGTGTTTATTATTATTTGTTAGCCAGCTCTCGGTGAATGCCAAAACGGAAAATTTATAATTAAGTGTTGACAAAAATATTGAAAATTCCTCAAAGTTTGCGTGCAAAGATCGAATGTTAAGATTTAAAATGGACAGGTCTGTTTTTTCAAATGAAAATGTAGTGTTAAATTTATCACAATCGTAGTATTGGTTTCTTACGTTATTTTCTTTAAAATTTGGATATAATTCATCAAAATGGTTTATGTCTGGATCGATATTATTGAAGTGATCGAGTTGTTCAAACATAAAGGAATTTAAAAATTAAAGGTTACAAATTGAAATTACGTATAAAATATCTATGAACAGTTAAAATACTGTTTTTATGATAACTTTAATAAGAGAAAAAGGAATAAAGTATGTAATACAATTGAAATAAAAGTAAGTGAATGCTAGGTCAAAATATGGCTTGTTTGTTTTTGTTTTTTTTTCATCTAAAACAGTAATATCGCCGAATGTATTATTACTGATCGTTCCAGAGATTCTCACCATTAAAGTCTGCAAGCGTCGAATTGAGGTGTTCCGACAGAAACTTTTGGAGGGCAGCTCGGGTATTGATAACTATACGTAGATCACGGCGACCAGAGGGTGATGGCAGGAAGACGTTGATGAATCCATCTCTGGTAGTACAGCCTGCGATCTTTGTGGAGAATTTCTTTTTAGCTTGGCGGAGGACGAAAAAGATTTTGTTGCGATTTGGAGTCAGTTGTTCGTTTACAAAGAATGAAGGTTTGAATTCTTTGCATGCTGAGAAGATATCACGCTTCAGATCACTTCTGCGCAACTTCACAATTATGTTTCTTTTGTCGGGACCTTGTACTTTTGGTTTGGGACCTAGACGATGAGCAACAGAGATGTCAGCTTCTTGCATTTGTATGTGGCAGTTATCTTTAATAAGTTTGCGGATGATATTGCTGCAGTTTTCATTATTGGTAGCTTCAGGTATATTGCCGGAGAATATAATCGTATCTCGTCTTTCATAAGCGTCGGAAGAATCAACCTTTTCTTCTAATTTTTCGATTTTTGATCTCATTTCTTCGTTAGATTTTTCGAGAGAGATGATTTTTTGTTCTTGTTTGGCAAAAGATGATTCAAAAAACTTAAAGAGAACGTTCATAATGTCTTTGGCATCAACTGATAGCGTAGATGAGGAAATATGGGTCTGCAGTTCATTAAAATTAACTGGTTCGTTTAATTCGGTTGTTCCTCTTGTAATTGGAGTATTTTTTCTTTGTCTGCCTTCCTGAGAGTAGGAGGAGCCATTCTTTCTAAGGATGAATGGAGAAATCTGACAACAGTGTTTATGCACTATGGGAGTTTGTTTAATTACTGGGAGAAACAGTAATGCTTAATTGTTAAAATTTTTACTTTGAAGGTTGTTAGGTTTTGATTGATGAGTGATTGTTTTAATTTATTAATTCAAAGAGTGAAGAGATTAGTTAAACAAGATGGACGTGGCAGGGCTGCACTTCTAATCACTCAGTTGAGTTTAGGCCTAATGGCTTTCAAACAGACTCAGTGAGAACATGGGAATTTTCGACGTAATGCGGTAATATCACTTTATATGTCCAAATAAATTAACTTACATACGTAGATTTATAATTTTTAGTATTCAATGCAGTTTAAAAACACTAGTATTCACTTTTATTCGATAGATAAGCAATATCACTGTTTGTTGATGAAAACAAAGATTGATAAAGGAGACCGGGCAGCACACCTTCACTCTACGACGTAAGAACACATGTCTGTTTAGAGCAGCTAAAGGGTGAAGGACGGAACTAGAGTCAAAATATAGTATGTCTTACTAAAGTAATTTGCTTACTTCATTGGACGGAGGATATTATTTTGATATTTTTATTTTTACGTCAAGTTTCTTTGCCTGTCTGTCTAATGCATCTGGTCTCTGAGTGGGGAGGGAGAATTTGTCAATATAGATCCGGTACGAAGCGCATAGATTTTAAATTAAACATTAATGTTAAATTGTTTAAGGTCGGGAAGTGGTATAAATGAATGAAGTGGAACATGGATGAAGGCACTATATTTAATTATGAATTGAAACCCCAATGTTTCAACGATCTATGTTCTGTTAGAATTGATTGCTATCAGTTGTTCACTTGCAGTAAGGATTCATTAATTTAAATTCATTCATTTACCCAAGTATTTATTCCATTATTTTGTTATTTAAATCATAAATTTGGACAAGAATTTTCGTTTCCAGAATTATTTATATCAATGAGAAGAAAACGGTTTCACTCATACAGAGCAGATATTTAATTGCGACAAATCATGGAAGTGTTAAAATGGCTATGCAATAGGTTAGGTAAGGATTTTTTTTTTATACCTACATAAATAAACAATATCTTGATCATCAGTTTTGACAAAGCTTTGGGGCAAGATCTCCAATTGCCAAAATTTTGTAGGGGACTTTTAATTTCGAAAAGCGTTTCTTCTTACAACAAAGTAAGTTGGCTGGTCTAACCATCGAAGGCATTTTCGCGCAGAGTACACCGAGGCCTAGAATATGCTGTATTTTCCTTGTTGTTGTGGAAATGGAGACAGACTATATATAAGAGGAGATATATTGTAAGGCTATAAATCAGAAATGTATGGAAATTCTCTTAAAACTTTCCCCGCTCCACAATGAAAGCAACTCCCTTTCAGCTCGTTCTTGCTAAAACAATTACCTACCTCCATTGCGACCCTGAGGAAATTTCAAGAGTTCCTTGCCATAGGTAGACCGATCTCCTTCCGGTCATTCGCCAGGATGCAGGCATGGTTGGATCGGGGTTTTAATTGTCAACGAAATACAATTTGGGCCTCTCCTGCCTAAAGTTTGCGAGCAGAAGCATGCAAAGAATAGGTTAATGATGGATGAATTTTTAACGTGATCAAGATATATAGCCGCAAAACTCTTGGTGGTGTTAGGATTGAGAGGGCACGTTTTCTATCAGGTGTCAGCAAATACATTGTTTACCATGCTACCCCTGACACCCATTTGTGTTTCTTTAGTTGCATGCCACTTTATATCTTACTATGTCGGTCGGTTCCCGCTTTGCTTTTTTTTTTTTTGGTAATAACATTGTAACTCTTAGGCCGATTCTAATGAAAGTTTAAATCCTTATATTGTTTTACATTTTATTTCAAATCATATAATTACCAAGGTACTTCCAAGTTTGTCCAGGAATTATTGAAAGTTTTGAAGGTCGTAAGAGCATAAATCAGAATAAGTGAGACCACGCTACTTTGGTCAGCAGTCCTTGTTCATTTTATATTTTCATGGCAGAGGTCATAAAATGGCACAGCGGTCGAAATTACAGATAAGCTTATTTCTAGGCCAAGTAAAAATAACAAACATACTCGTACATCTAAAACAAAAGAAGAGAAACCGAAACAAAAGACTAAAGCAATAAAAGATAAAAAGGCATGCTCAGGCCCAAACCCAAAGACAACATCAAAACTAAAAATTTATACAAAGCCATAGTTGAGTGTACACAAACCAGTCCCTGGAACTAATGGTAGCGACCAAACTGCGCATCACAATCTAGGAAACTAAGCATGCTTCACCTTAAGGTTAATGGAAACGCACGAATAAATGTTGCTGCGTCCTCCGAATATGTATGATTCGGAGTCGACAAGAAGGGAAAAATCACTGCTCAATAGTAAGACACGTTAGATTCCCGCTGACCATCTCCCATTTGCTTCATTTGCTTTAACACTGACCCCGAAGAGCAGACTTGAGCTCGGTGATGTATTCAGATTAGGGCCAATAAGTCCTCACAGACTGTTTGGCGCCGTCATTTCCCGCAATTCCTAGGTGTACAGAAACCAGAAAAAAAAACAATCGCAAAGTGCTCCCAGCTTGCAGGCGACGTAGCGTAACGGACACGCCAAACCAAGAAATGCTAAGATTAGATTGTTTCGTTGCGCTCTGCGAGTTACTATATATCACAATTAGTTCTCAAAACATCGCACCACGCATATTCTCCGAAAATTGTGTATTGCAACAAGGTCGGCACGGAAGAGCCTTGCTGGTTTCAAAGTTGAGTGACAAGACATAGTATCCAAACATCTTTGTATCTCTAGCTATCCTTGTACACCGACAAACTTTAGAGGGACAATATTCTTTATTAAAAAGACAAAGACCATAATTACGTCGCTGTAGGATATTTTGGGGCAGAAGCGTGGCGTCAAAGGTTCAGATGTGGTAACCACTAGTGTGGCGTCATTGGTTTAACAATCGGTGCTAACGGCCACGAGATTCATGGAGCTCTCGAACAAGTTTTGTTATCCTAAACGCAAAAGACTCAGTGCACTAAGTATGCCGTAAAGCGAGCGCAAGTGAGGCACTCCAGGGGAGGAAGGCACCGGGCACAAAGTGAAGAACAACCTAGTGGATTGATTCTATTTCTCTAATTCAGTGTAGGCAACGGATGCACAGAAATTGCATCAATCGCCTAGCTTAAATAGAGCAAAGGAGTTGTAAAAAGTAGAGCAGTAGCTTTATCGGCATCCCATTTGCTGTAATTTACGGAACAAAGAATATCTAAGGCACGGATAAAGGAGATTCTAAGGCTGCAAATTTTTCTTCTAGGTGAAAGGTTGATTAAAACCAGATTAAAGAAACGGTACGACTCATCAAACTACATATAAGTACCATTTAAGGACATGTATTGTCGGGGAAAAGTCATCTATGACACCTTTATTTTGCATAAGGAAAATAAAAAAAACCCGTTTGTTTTGTCATAGAGAGAGATACGGTTCTCGCCGGCTTGAATCGACACATCAGAGTGAGCTCATTGACTCACCAAAAGAGATCGTAAGGTTATCTACGTATCATCTTTCGGCAGCCGCAAAGTAATACCATTTATGTTGAAGGCAAAGAGAGTGACACTGAGGGACCTTCAAATTGTGGCGCCCTCTTCCTGTCCTATTCGACCAGAGAGCCATCTCTCGGTCCCTACGTGAAATCGATGATCTCGTAGGACTTCAAATGATAATATTAGGAGGCATCCCCTCAACCTTTTATTATGGAGGATCTCCATGTTACTGTATCGCGACGCGGTATCAAAGGACTTCTTCAGATCAAAGGAACACGTTTTAGACGTGTTGACTACGAAGGAAGGTTTCGTAGATAACATTTAGCAACTTGAGCAAATCATCTGAAGTGCAGTGAAAATTAAAACCGGGGAGTGGGCAGGAAACAAGAAACCTTCACTATCCAGAAACCAGGCTAGCATAACATTACCCAATTTCTCCAATAATTTGCACACGCAGAAATTTAGCGGAAACCAGCCTGGGTAGAGTGATCTCTCTCCGTCTATTCGCCCGAAATAAGGGAAGCGACAGTCCGTACAGATCCTGTTTAACAAGCCTAAAACAAATGCCATGCCTCTCTCACTAAGGCGTTGAATCACCATAGTGTATGGGATATTGACCCAACCAGAGAAAATAGAAAGCAGCCTAATTATTGCAAACAAATCGCTTAATGGTTCCTCGCCTCGGTATGTGAAATCCAGTTGGGCTGCCTTCAGCGAACCAATGGCGTGCTTTAAATGCTAAAGTAACAGCATTTCGACTAAAGAATGCTGGAAAGTTGTGGCAAATGAGTCTGCAACAGATGAAGGGTCCGAGATTTCAGTCCCATCCTCCTTGAGGAAGTGGGGGGGGGAGCTTGCAAATATTTTCCCAGAATCCTTTCGATTGGGTTCTACACCTCTGCAAGACAAATATTTCCCTTGAGTGAATACACTCACCCCGAGAAGAAGAGCGTCGGATGTGCTTCGAAATATACAGGATTCTAGCCCTCGTTCACCAAAGTTCACCCAGATAGCCATCTCAAACTCGGAAATTAACAAATAACTGAATTGCGTGCAAAACGGACATACGTTCGAAAAGTGGTGATCAGGCTTGCAACGAGGAGTGGGCCGCTGAAGAAATTAACACTTCATCAACCGCCATAAGCTTTTGAATTGAGTTAGGGAAGTCAATCATTTCATCGGTCGCTGACTACAGCACCTGTTACAAGCATCATCGGGGAGAGAAAGAGCATCAGTAGCTCTGCCGTCTGGTGGCGGTTCAATATACGCTGAAATAAAAGTAAACCTTTTATCCATGTGCAGTAGGGTGGTTCTTATTTGTATGTTAATATTTTTTTAGGAAATACCAACCTCCCACCCTCTCATTTATTTCTCTATTAGTATTAATTAATATATGGAAAATATCAGCCTGATATATTATAATTGAGGGTGTGCTCAATACAGAAGTGTTTTTTTATGCCTTGCCGCGGGTGATAAAAGCTGCCCGCGGGTTTTGGCCATGTTGTTTTCTGTGCAAAATAGGCTATATTTGGCTTATTTCTTGCTAAAATCTGAGCTGCTTATTCAGTGAGAGGGAGAAAGCGGTGTCCCGCATTATCAGAGGAGCACAGGTGCTCTTTACGTCTTACGTCTTGAAAAAGAGAGAAAAGTAAAGTGGATAGTCGGAGTATAGTGGATAGGGTAGTTAGGATATAGTGGTGAAGAGGAATGAGTAAGAGTTAGGGTAAGTTGCTGGGTGACCAGCCATCTCTTTGGTTCTTGATCCTTATTCTTTTACTTCATCTTTCGGTTGAGTGTTTTGGGCTCTCGCGCCTCTGTTTTTCTCCTCTGTTCTACGTTTCTTGATTCTTATCTTCGTGCGGATTTTACTTTTGATCATGTTGTTCCTGTGGATCCGCATCCTTACCTTGCTGTAAATCTTGGGGGCGGTTCCTCTCTCGAGTCTGGCCTACCGCTCCTGAAATTGCCGCGGTTCGTCAATCTGTACTCTTGTGGAATTTGAACTGCTCTCATTTCTTCGTCTGACATTATAAGGTTTAGCTTGTCCCACACCTTTACCGCTCTCCTGTGTAGGGACACATTTGTGCTTGGAAGCTCGATCTCGTTGTGGAGGTCTCTTAGTCTCCTAAGTTCTCGTCTTCTTGTTTTTGTTATGATGTATACCGCTGAGTTCTGCACTTGTTGTAATTTGATTTGATTGCGCTCGTTTTTGAGAGGTGGTTCAGCGGTATAGCAGGGTACAATAGGGTCGCTTTACAGATGGCGTTATAAATCTTCTTAAGGTTTTTGCTGTTTAGGTTCCTTAATTGAAATAACTTGGCTACCTGCATTTTGGCCTGATTTATTCGGTTTGCTAAGTGCTTGCAATATCCACTACGGGTAATTTTCAGTCCGAGCACTGTTCCCTCATTCACGTACTGATACCTTTTCTCGTTGATTTCGACTCTCGAGGTCAAACGTCTCCCCACCGGGATGATGGAGAATTTTCCCGGGTTCGTTCTTATTTTCCACCTGCGTTCGAACTCGTTGATGTTGGCAATTTCCGCTGCCGTTATTCTTGCCATAGTTGGGGGGTGCCTGTTTAATACATGGAAATTTTCAGGCGTGCCGTATGTCCGCGAGTTTTGGCTGGTTTTTCAAATATTTGGCAACCTTGAACTACAAGAGACGCGATTTAAAAGTTATAAGGTAAGGCTTTTATGCACCTTTACACAGTATACTACTCCTACAGTTTTGAAAAAAATATCCTATTTATAACATTACTGCAGATGGCCAATTTGGCACATTAGTGCATTTTATAGCACCTACAGTAGACATAAGAAAAAATTCACTAAAAATCCACACATTTAGTTAGCCAATTGGGCAATTACTGTAGTGGATGGGAAGTGTCTTCTGTGAAGTATGTATATCTTCATGAGGGCCATGTTTATTCAGCTGTAACTTTTGTTATCAAATAAGTAATATTTTTATGGATTTATGATATAGAAAACACTTGACACGGCTCACATTTGCTCACAAGGTCCTCCTAGATATAACCAGAAACATTTTTTAACTCTTTCAAAGCTGTATCAAACAATCAATTTAGACAAAGTATGCTGTTCTAATAGACTTTGTAATTATGAGAGGTTAAAAGTCAAATTTTGCCCGGGGAGAGTGGTTAGAAATAGGTGGTCTTCATGAGGTTAAATCATAAATACTTGTCCTTTTCAGATATAAGATGACTACTTTGCGGAAACAGGACAAAATATATTTGATGGAAAACAAGGAGTCTCTGTCGGGCTGCAAGCTTCCATTGAAAGGTGAAGTACTCCGAGTATATCTGTCACCCTAGAGGACTCTTCATGTAGTTCTTCATCCGGAGAAAGTGAGACAGAAGGAGCCACTGCAGAAGCAGGGCCAAGCACAGCTGGTAAGCATAAAAGAGAAAAGAAAAGCATTCTGAATCCAGACGTCCTTACAGCCCTTGATCGAATCAAGAACAGTAATCGTCACGTGGTACACTTTCTCTCTCTCTCCTCTGCTCCATGCTTCTGGACAACTGCTTGACGAGTTCAAAGTCAGCCGAACTTCCATCATCAGTGCTCGTCAGTAACACCATAAGGATCGTTCTGCAGATCTCAAGCAGGAGTTTTCTTGCGAACAGCACTTAACAATTCACTGGGGCGGAAAACTGATAGAAGACGAGAAAGTGGACAGGCTCCCCATCATTGTGTCGGGAAAAGGCGTTCACAGTTGCTTTGCGTACCCAAGTTGCCAGCTGGAACTGGTCAAGAAATGGCGGAAGTAACCTCGAGCATCACATGCAGAAAGAATGGCGCCTGCATTTTGTTTCAGCAGATGATGGGAAAGAATCTGCTGCACTTGATATGTCGCTATCATATTCACGAGATACTCCTCGAAGAGGTTTTTCTCGTCACCATAGGCCCATCATACAGGCCAGACATTGGTATTTTCAAGATATTCAAGAGTCACTGGCACCAAATTTCCTTGGCTAAATACAAGCCAGGAATCAATGACACTGATGTTGTCAATGTTTGGACGAATATGGCAGGCAACATCATTGAGTTCTACTCACAACTGGAGGAAGTTTATCTTAGGGAGGATTACCGGGAGCTGTTGGAACTGACCATTATTTTCCTTTGGAGAATTCAACTAGAGGAATTCACTTTCCCAAACCAGGAAAAATGCATCGCGCCCGATTTATTGAACGACTAATTTATGCACTGAAGATTTCGGTCTTCCAGAATGTATTCAGTTTAACCGCCTGCGAACTGAAAGGCATGAAGAAACTCTGTGTCTCTGGAGTGAAGCACTACCTTCTTGGTTCTGACTCCGTCTCCCAACAGCTGCGCCAAAATGCGATCTGGAACTACTGAAGACGTTGGCTGCTGCTGATGAGAGAGCTGCAAATGGTGCCCTCAAGAAGCTGTCTAACCACCTCTGGCACTTGAGTGAAAAGCTGGTGGCACTGGCCCTATATAATACAGCTGTCACTCCCGCTGAGAAGAAGGTGAGGGTCTCTGCCATGGACAACGGAGAGACCAGGACCCACTAAAAAGGGTGAATATGAATCTGCTAACCATTGGAATGAAGAATATAAGTGATTTTGTCACAAAGAACACTCGGAAGTTCTTCAATATTCTAAATCTCAGCCAGGAGTCCTTAACTGAAAATCCCAGTACCTGTGCCCACAACAGAACATACAGCGCCGCAGAGGAGATTGCAAAGAGCCTGGATGTAACTAATGACGCAGCGAAAAGGGGCATAACGCTCATCTAAGAGTATAATGGACTCCTGTCAAAGACTGAAGAACAGATACAGCTCATTATGAAAGTCGTCAGAGAACACCGAACGCTGTTTCAGGACAGCGGTAAGAGTACTGTTGTTCAAGGACTCGTTAGACTGTAGTGAAGATCTGCCACATCAGACCTTATTTTGTTGTAACAATTTCACATTTAAACTGCAGTGTCCTAGTTTGGTTTTAATCAGGACTATAATTGTTTAGAGACCTGTATATTCTGCTATTAACCAGTGTCCACTGTCCAGTACTGTAACTGGTTAAATGTAATATTGATAATGTTGTGAGTTTAAATTATCAATAATCAGCACTGTATTTCATCGCATTATGGTAGTTAGGAACAAAATTTAGTTTCATTGAACGCACCCTTAACGTAATCCAATCTCAATAAAATTTGGCCTACTTTGTTTTTTTCATGAAATGGAATAAATTAAAGGGGTAAGAGGTAAAGATTTCTAAAGTCAGAAAATAAGAACCACCCTAATGTGCAGCTCCTCAGCCACACCTAGTAAAGAGGTATTTAAAGATAAGACAAGAACGAAGACAACCCGTTGGGTGTAAATTTGGCATCCAACTGTCCGAGTGCATTGCGTCGTAAACCCTTGTGGTCTGTGAGTGTGGGCAAGAAAAACGTGCCCATCATTGTATCAAGTTATAGATCTGTAGTAACCTGTCTTTTGGGGTCTCTAGGACAAAAGTCGCCGTAATTTGCAGAAAGCTAAATAGTAGTCTATATTAAAAAAAAGAAAATAACAAAGATAAAAAAGGAACAAATGCAGGACACGAGCTTAAAAACACAATAAACCAACAACAACCAAAAACAAAAGCAACGGGATCGAAATTGGCCCGTCTCCACCGGCGCAGTACCATGCGACCAACAATAGAGTAAAATAAAATGAAGGAGGCCAGCATCCTCCAAAAAGTCGTATAGTACGCAAGTCTGTATGAAAAAACCAGTACCGAGTACAAGGAACAAGCGGTAGTGACCCCGATCATCACAGTACCAACACAGGTAACGTGTGTGAAGATCACCTAGGCTGGGACATTCAACAAGAATGTGCAGAACAGACAATGTGAGGGACAACGTAGTCGTCACAATAAGGGGCAAGCGATCGCTCTATCAGATATCACTGCATCCCGCAAGTGTGTCTAATTTGAAGAAAACCGACAGCAACCGGAAACCGTCGAGGCATTGGGGGGTAGGTCGATGGGAACAGTTGCGGTGCATTGGCACGCAACTATAAGATCCCCTCAACCGTCTCCCATCTCTCTTGCCAAGCAGCCCGGGAGGGCTGCCAGTATTCATGCCGCCATGTAATCGGTGTGAGGAAGAACGAAACGCTCTTCTGGTCACTCACTTCTCGCAGACTCTTTGACACACTCATCAGCGCGCTTATTCCTCGAAATTCTCACACGTCCAGGAACTCAGGAGAAGGTAATCTGGACATCCGCTCGTCTTACCAAAACCGTAGAGCCATGTATATTGCCAGCGAACGGATGCGGAGATTCTCATGACCCCATAGCACTCAGAGAGCTTTGTGAGTCGCTATAAATCACATCCGTTCTCCAGACCGGGCACGTTGTTTTATCTTACGTACCGAGTCAGGTTTGCAACCACTCGGCCATGAAGACAGATGCAGCCCGTTGTAAAGCCACACTGTCTTCGGCATGGAAAACGACGTATATTGACACTTATAGCCATCCGTATAAACTGGCACGGTTCCAGCATGACATGAAGTGTGTTCCATAAAGGCCGAACGCAATACTACTAGCGCTATGAAAGCTTTGGGAACTGAAGTGTGGAGACAAATAGTCAAAGGTTCTACACTGTACGGTGGCGTATTGGACAGAACCAGGGGCGACATCGGCCCAAGAGCTAGACTGAGATGTCGTAGGAGCTACCTTGACCTAAACTCAGAGAGCTTAGTCACCGTCGAGCTTAGCTGCAGATGAAGTGAGAGCTGTTGACGACTGAGGAAAGCGCCGGGCTCGCATATACAGGCGAGCCTGGAGAAGCATAATAAGTGGCAATAAGTAGCAATACACGCTCCGCTGCGGATACATAAACTCGCATCAATAGTCGAAGTTCGAACAAACAAAAGAGAAATAAAATGCAAGGCAGTAAGCCTATCGGCACCCCAGTCGCTGAACGTCACAGGACGAAAAATATCGATGGTGTGGGTACAAGAGACCTTAAGCCTGCAAATATGACCCTCCCAGGTGAGGTGTCGGTCAAATACAAGACCAAGAAAGAGGTGCCAGTCCATCACTTCCAGGCGAACCTCATTCAGTAACAAACCTGGGTGAGGGTGGAGCCGTGGATGGCGGCAGAATTGCCCCACCTTAGTTTTGGCCAAGAAAAACCGAAGTCTGTGCCTGTTGGCTTCGACGATCCAGAGTTGGCATCTGGGCGGCGACCACAGCAAGTTAAAGGTGTTGCACGTAGAGAGTAGCGAAAGCATTTTTAGGCAGCACTGAGGTGATGCTGTTGATGCTCAGGGGAAAGAGTGTGATATTGAGGACACTTCCATGCGGCACACCCTCTTCCTGGCCCATTAGGCAGGAGAGCCACCCTCCCATCTCGTGTGGTAGTTTCCATGATACCGTATCGCCATGCAGTATTATAGGCATTCTCCAGATCGAAAACCACCGCGGCCTAGTGCTGTCTATGAAGGAAGGCTTCGCAAGCGGCATATTTCAGTCGAAGCAGAGCATCCGACGTGGAGTGGAACTTCAGGAAGCAGCACTGTATAGAAGAAAGGTGGCCTCCATGTCCACAAAAAAGGCTAAGTTAACATTTACAAATTTCTCCATCAACTTGCACACCCAGGAGTTTAGAGAGATTGGGCGGAAATAGTCCGATGTAGAGTGACCACTCCCCAGTTTGCTAAAAGTGACAACCGTATCGATTCGCCAAAGTTTGCGAGGATACCTTCCACCCAGATCCTGTTGAACAAATCTAACAGAAAGGCTATGCTTCGCTGACCTAAGTGTCCAGGCATGGCGTACAGAAGATCGTCCAGACCAGCAGTAGTGTGCCGGCGTACGAAGCGAGAGCGGAACGCAACATGCTCACTGTAACCCTGTCATTGAAGAGTTCTGCTCCTCAGGAATTAAAGTCCAGTTGGCGGCTGTCGTAGAATGGCCCTGGCATATACTTTACTTCTTTCCAATAGGCGTGGTCGCTCAAAGTCATGCGTGATCTTGATTCTACTCTGGTCACGACAGAGATGGGGGATAGAAGTGAGGGGGAGGGGAGACGAGTGCGAAGGATTTAAAATTTCAAAGATTGAGTGCAGTTGGCCGATCTTAACTAATGAAGGCTCTGGCTATGAAGCATATTAAAACGTAGGTACAAAAATAAACTTTAATATATACACATTTATACACAATCAATATATTAAATGAAATAATGGCAATAGATACTTTATGTATCCAAGGACCGAACGTATCAGAGCTACTCAGAGCGGGCTCTACGGAATAGCCACAGATGATTCTTCTCAGTCTGGCTTATGCTCGAGGCTTTAAGAGATAAAACGGGGGATCAGATGCTTATTTAAGGGACTTTAGCCACGCGGAATTTTGCCTCTAGTAGTAACACTAACTGGAATGAGTATTCATGCCAAACGTAATGTACCGAAACCAAGGATGGTCCAATTGACTAGCGCTCAGATCCTTTAGTATAATTCTTGCCTTCCTTTCGTCGAGAAAAAGGAGCGCCATCGGGAATGACCTGTTTCGTTGTAAGAGGCAGACATATACTGTCGCTGCCCTATTGGGATCAACAATATATAGAGAACATCCAGAACCGTTACTGCTTCCGCCAAGGTGGGGAAACGTGGAGGAATCTCTCCACGAACAAACACGACGCTTGAGGGATGGGAGGCACTTTCGCGGGGTTTTTTTGGTAGCACTCTGGGAGTAGACAGAAGCGCGAGTTTCAGATTCCAATCACTCGATTATCACAGAAAGCAGTTCGATATCTGACTGTTTTCACGGCCCTCGCTCACGTGGTCTGACTTTGACTCTAACTTCGTGGTTTCGACGGGCCACATGGCCGCAGGAGCCTCTATTATCGACCTCAGCCTTCCGTGAGATCACCACGCGCTTTGAATGCTCAGCCTAGCAGACTGTGGGCGTATGACCAAAAGTTTCTTTATTGTTGTCCTTCCTTCTTTCGGGGAACATCTTTAGAAACCCGAGAGCTGCAGGAGGGCGTCTACGACGGTGGTAAAGGAGAAGTGGAGGGTTTTTTTTAGACTTTCATCATTGGGCATGATTACCCTATTAGTATCACGGGACGCAAACGCTAATCACCCCACACAAAAGCCCTCTATGCGCAGGGTGAATATGCGACTAGTAAAGCTAGCTGCCGCCATTTAAGACCATTTCCCTCGCCCAGTGGCCAGGCAGCCCCTCGGTATAGCACTCCACCTTGGACCGGGCGTAAAATTGGTAGACTGTGGAAAGAGAGAGAAATGGTATTTGGGAAAGGAGTGGGTGGAAGTGATGCAGGTTGTTAAAAACCCTCCACCTCAAACCGCAGCTCAGGGGTGAGGGGGCGTATGCCACGATCCTGGATGGTTGGGTGAGAGGAAGCTGTTCAGTTTCAACTCTGTGAAATTTGAGGCCGACCAGACAATGTTGTGGGAGAGGTTGTATGTAAAGTAAGGAAGCAGGGTAAAAAGACAGGGTCTCAGAAAGAAGGAGGAGAGGCTAAATTGTGGCCGGATGGGGCTCTGAGTCCCGTCAGCACGGCGGCCAGCAAAGCAAAGAGGGGGGAGGGGGCAGTTCCGGCTGGATGCAGGAGCTTCTTCGCAAGTATACACGGAAAAGCCAGCTGCGATAAGTTCATTCTTAACTCATGAAGCATAAGTTGAGACTGTGACAGGACCATTTCCTTATTTTTTTAAGGAGATTTGGTCCGTACCCTGAAATATGAAAAGATTTTCCTAGAAAACTACTAGTCACATTGCTTTGAAAAACAGGGTGCGGTTCGCGGCCCTTCACACACTTAACTTTACATGACACATCTTGATAAGGAACAGTACCGTCCAGGTTGAGCTTATCCTGCATGTTGATAAATTCGATTTACATGGTCGAAGAGGTGGCAATGATAACTAACGACAGGGGAAATACTTCACTCATTATAAATACCAACCAGCTCTTACCGACTCAGGGAGCTTGTCTCGTTCGACCATGACGAAGTGGGTGATTCTGGGTGTCTAGGGAGCTCCTTGTTTCCTTGTCACACGCTGGACCTTAACCGTCCCTATGTCAGATCTTCTCTGTTTTGGCTATAATTAAAAAATGAATTTGGATCTTCTTTAATGCATTCAAAATTGAACAATTTGACTCATAACTATCAATACTAAGTATCTATAAAAACATCGAGTCACGACACTCCATTCCGGTGCCAGCGCCTCACAGGTCAGAGGCTAAGTTAAGATTAGACTAAAACTTTACGACGTGGTTTACCTCTTTTCCGTCACTCTGCTAGCTTTGAAAGCTAGTCACCGACCAGATTTCGTCCTTTCATCACTGGTCGGGATTGGGATAAGAGGACCTTACCCACTCTCTCTCAGCTCCGGGAGGGGATAATTGATATGATTATGCCTGCAGTTATATAGCTTCTATGACTACCACAACTTTATAATTCTCTTCTTACAAACCTAATGCTGGAGACATTCGACAGAGAGAGAGAGAGGGATATTTCATTCTGCTTCCTTCCCATAGTCTCGCTCCCATACACCGAACTTAGCACCAGCATACTCTCATGCAGCTTTCCCAGCACAGTCCACAATAAAACGCTTGGTATTTACTATCGTTCAAATCGCACCAGAGATTTTCCTACCATTTTATACCTTGTGGTGGTCGCAATGTGATTTATCTGTGCCAATATCATCTATATAAATAAAAACGAATGTGTGTACATGCCCATCTCAAAAACGGCTCTAAAAGATGTTTTAAAAAATTTGCTGCAGATGGGGTTTGGGGCCAGTATTACATACATATAAATATTTGGGCCCACAAAACTCTGTGTGACGCGCGGGGCCAACAAAAAGGGGGTTACGCATATGTAACCGAAAGTCTTTGATGACTTCATAAGCATGAAAGAAATTTATTAATTAGAAACAAGAGGAGCAGCTTCGCCACTCCTCCTTACAGAAGGAGCTTGCGCTTAGCTGGCAGAATCATGATTCTCTTTTTTTTTCTCCATCTAATAATTTCCATGCCAAAATTTTAATGAATTTTCTGAACTTCACCATTTGCAATCCTATTAGTTTAAAAAAAATCAAAAAAATTTGATACTTATATTTATTTCTGAACTTCAAAATGTTATTTTTTCGCTTCACTAACTATAATTTAAGAAGGGGATTTTTTTTTAGTATTTGAATAATAATTTTATCTTAGTTTGGTTATGACTTATGTTTTTCTTATCAAAGTTATTTCTAATAATTCTTCTATAATATCAAAAAATAAAATGGTGAAGTTCAGAAATAAATATAAGTATCAAAATTTTGTAAACTTTTTAAAACCAAAAGAATTACAAATGGTGAAGTTCAGAAAATTTATTTTGAAAGGGGGGTTAGTTAGTTTAGAGTTCCTTTTTAAAATTATTTTAATTGGCGAAGTTCAGAAAATTATAAAAAATGAACCATGCCTTCCTTTTTTCAGATTTTAAATTTTAATCTTAGGAAAATAGCAGTTGTTTGCCCAAGGTTTTTTCTAATGTTTGTTCAGAAGCTTCTCTTTAGTGCATCAGTCTAATATTGACCAATGTCAACTTAAACAAGCAAATTTACGACATAACTTGAAATTAAAGAGGATAATAAATCTTTATACCCAAGAACATGAGGCCAAGAAATTCAGAAAAAGTTTTGAAGAAACCTTTCCAAATTTAAAAAGAAGCACACTACCAAAGGCGTAGATGATGTTCCTTACAAAAAGTTAAAACCGGATTCAGGGATCAATTCGATGTCGACGAGTTGCACTAAACTTTCTTGTGTCAGCCATGTGAGAATGGTTAATAATGCAGTTGCCCACACAGATCTTGTGCATAATTTCATTCTTTTTGCCAACCAGTTTGATTTGGTTTATGAACGTGCACCTGGGGATGGCAATTGTTTATTTCATAGCCTTGGCAAAGCTTTGCAGCGACTTGATATTCAGGCAGATCATCTGTCGCTCAGAGCTCTTGCTTCAGAATTTTTGGAATCAAAAAAAGAACGTTTCTTAGTCTTTCTTGATACACACTCTGGTGACCCTGAACTAGCCTTTAAAAACTACTTGCAATCACTTCGATAAATATAATAAATATCAATGATGAAAACGCAAAGAAAATCATCACTTTAGCATATTGGAACAACTTGCATTACGTTTTTTTCTTGCCATCGCATGAAATGTTATCTCACTCAAGTGTAGAAGAAGAAGATATAGACATTGAGCCTGGATATTATTAACAGGACCATCGTGCTGAGTCTCAGAGAGTTTCTGAAGATCCAAATCAAACGCAAACCAGAAGAGTATCCAAAGCTGCAAAAGTTGAAATAGCGCATGAAAGAAGGGCCTCTGGAACTTCAGATGACAGGAGAATGAGGATAGAAGCTAATACTGAAAGGATGAAAAGAGTCAGGGCTTCTGAAGACACTTATCAAAGGCCAGCCAGAAGAACAACTAACGATGCACAAATGTGACAAGTGAGAGGGGCATTTTTGTCCGATCTACATAGAGCAGCATTTACTTATGATCCCAAGGAAGATTATTTATACCAGCCGAAGTTGTCCATTGGAAGTTTGGTAAATGAATGTAAGTATTGCAAAGCACTAAAGTTCAAGTATGAGACCAATGGTCTTTGTTGCAGACATGGAAAAGTTCAGTTGGAAGAACTATCTATTCCAAGTCAACAATTCCTTTCCCTATAAGATGGATCAAATCCAGATTTAGTTGAATTTTTAAGAGTCATAAGAACTTACAACAACTGCGTTTCTAAGTCATCATTCGGAGCTAATGATGTAACTTTGCCAAGGTGGAAGTCAACATTCAAAGTCCAAGACAAAATCTATCATAGAATTGGTTCAATTTATCCTTTGCTAAATGAGCCAAGCAAGTTTCTTCAAATCTATTTCATTGAGGTCCATAAAGTTCAAGCACAGACCAGAGAAAATATGTGTAAGGCTATACAACTAAACATAGTGTTGAATCTCTAAAATTCCTTCACCAAAACAATGTCTATATCAGAAAATTCAAGACAGCCTTGGAAAGAAGTACACATGAAGAAGTCAGATTAATAATCAGAGCAGACAAAACTCCGAATGGTGAACATCAAAGAAGATTCAATTCTCCTACAACAAATGAAGTTGGACTTTTAATTGTAGGACAAGACTGTGAAAAAAGAAATATTGTTCTACAATATAAAGATGGAAATCTGAAGAAAGTCGCTGAAATTCATAGAGCTTTTGACTCTTTACAGTACTTTTTGATATTCTGGCAAGGAACTGATGGTCATAATTTTCTTTTGAAGCAAAGAGATCCAAAAAACTGAAACAAGGAATAACAAGAAAATATCTGCTCAGGAGTTTTAGGCCTATAGAATAATGGTGAGGCAGGAAAATTTCAATTTGCTATTGAGATTTAAGCAGCTTCTCAATCAATTCTTAGTTGATATGTATGGCAAGATTAAGTCAGAGAGACTGTTGTTCATCAAGCTGCATCAGAAAAAGCTCCTTGCAGAGGACTACATCCACCTAAAATATGCTGTTTTAAGTGACGGCACTGCAAATAATGCTCGGCAAATGGTGATTCTGCCTTCTTCTTTTACTGAAGGTTCTAGGTACATGCAGGACAGAGTACAGGATGCAATTTGCTATGTCAGGCATTATGGCAAACCTGACATTTTCATTACCTTTACCTGTAATCCTACATGGAAAGAAGTGCAAGAGAATCTTCTTCCTGGACAATCTGATACTGACAGACATTTTATTGTGGCAAGAGTATTTAATCTTAAAGTGGACAAACTCATAGATCTGATTACTAAGGGAAAGCTCTTTGGACAAGCGAGATGTCATATGTATACAATTGAATGGCAAAAGCGAGGCTTGCCACATGCCCATTTGCTAATTTGGCTGAGAACAAAATAAGTTTCTATGAGATTGACATTATAATCAATGCAGAATTACCAAATCCTGAAACAGATCCAATGTTGTTTGAAATCATCAAGAAGAATATGATCCATGGACCATTTGGTTCTGTTAATTCAAATAGCTCCTGTATAGTAGGAAAAAGCTGCAGCAAAAAATATCCAAGGGATTTAATTAAGGAAACCCAGATTTATACAAATGAATATCAAATCTATAAAAGAAGAACAACAGAAGATGGAGGATATTCATTCCCTGTAAAAAAAATGGAAATGATATTATTGTAGACAACAAGTGGATGGTTCCGTATAGTCCCTTCCTTTGCAAAACGTTCAATGCCCACATCAATGTGGGATTTTGCAGCAGTGTGAAATCGATCAAATAAAGTTAAACAATTTCAAATGGGAACATATATTTCTAGTAATGAGGCAGTCTGGAGAATACTTTCTTTCCCTATTCATGACAGAGGTCCCTCAGTTTCAGCACCTGGCTGTGCATTTAGAAAATGGTCAGAAAGTCTATTACACTGAGGAAAATGCAAGAGAGCTGGCTGAAAGGCCAAAAAACACTACCCTAATGGCATTTTTCAACCTCTGTACAGAAGACGAGTTTGCCAAAACACTTCTATATCCTGAAGTATTTAAATATTTTACCTTCAAAGCAGGAAAACTTTCTAGGGGGAAGCAAGGAGAACCACATCCAACAGTTCCAGGAATCAGATGCAGTGATGCTCTTGGTAGGGTATATACTGTTCATCCAAGAAATCCAGAATGTTTATTTCTAAGATTATTATTGCACCATGCAAGAGGACCGACTGACTTCAAAATGCTTAGAACGGTTAAAGGAAATGAAATGGAAACCTAGAGGAAAGAATGCATTGCTCTTGGACTAACAGAAAATGATGAACATTGGAACAAAACTTTAGAAGAGGCAGCTATCACACAGGCTCCAAAGACAATGACAGACATATTTACTGTGATAAATGCCACATGTGAGCTATCTAACCCATTGGCTCTCTGGGAAAAGTAAAAGGAAGATCTAACTGAAAATATTCTCCATCAGTTCAAGTTACAAATACAACAACCTGGAGTAGAAATGAACCCAATAATTGCAAATATTGCACTATGTAAGATAGAAGACAAAGTTATATCCTTAACTCTAAGACACTTGAGCCAATTTGAGATTCCGAAACCAAACAGATATTCACTTTCAGTGAACAGAGAAACCTTGAGAGAGACAAGCT
Source organism: Ceratothoa steindachneri (assembly GCA_963969495.1). Lineage (NCBI taxonomy): Eukaryota > Metazoa > Arthropoda > Malacostraca > Isopoda > Cymothoidae > Ceratothoa > Ceratothoa steindachneri. The sequence continues at coordinate 135,154,039 of OZ018318.1, read as the reverse complement.
ACAATATTGAGGAACTTGCTGTGATGTTGCAGATCAATAAGCCACTTTTAAATCAGGATCAAAAAACAGAATATGCAGTGATCCTAAGAAATGTAAATTCCGCCAATGGTGAAATGTTCTTCTTGGATGCACCAGGAGGAACTGGAAAAACTTTTGTTATAAACTTGATTCTATCAGTTGTGAGAAGCTAGAGAAAGTTTGCACTTGCAGTAGCCTCATCTGGCATTGCGGCCACACTTCTATTATGAGGCAGAACATCCCATTCCACATTCAAGCTTACATTGAATTTGAATGTTAATGAAAATCCAATGTGCAGCATTGTGATAGAACGGGTTGAGGCAGCGTTAGTTTCAACCCCTATCACATATTATTTAAAACCACGATGCTCCCACGTGCATCTTCGCTTCGAAGCTTGGCGCCTTATCGCAGCCACCGGATGTCAATGTTTAAACAAGGAGGTTATCGTCTCCCCGTTCGCCCCCATACGCCTACCTCGCCAGATTGAGTTAGGCTTATGGGCAGATAAGGCATTATTCCCAGGCTCGGCTGTGCATTCCCTCGAAGCTCCTACTCCATTGTCCCCCCACGCTAAGGGAGTGTCTCGACTATTTAGATGGAAACTTTACCACTAAGTTCAGATTGGAGATCCAGATTTTCGTCGCGAAACATCACCACGACCCTCTCTCACTTTGTGCGCCAAGGGACCTCGACCTCGAGATTCACCATCACTTGTCCAGAAGGAGGACAAAATCCCTTGAGTGCCAAGGTTCGAGCCTTTCGTGACGCCAAGTCCTCAAGGCTTCCCCCTCGTTGTTCAGAAAGAGAACAACGTTAGAACAGCCATTGTTCGTTTTTTAGCCCGTTCGCCAAGAAACGGTTCTCACCCTTCCCCCTTGTTGTTTAGAAGAGAACAACATTAGAACAGCCATTGTTCTTGAGCCCGTAGACAAGAGACGGTTCTTACCCCCCCTGTTGTTCAGAAGAGAACAAAGTAGAACAGCCATTGTTCTTCAAGCCGTTCGTCGAGAAACGGTTCTCATTCCCAAGACGCCACGTCAGGATAATCTTATTTCCCCCTTCGGCTGGAACTTGCCAGGGGACCGAAAATTCCTTCACGTCGCCTTCCACTGCACAACAAGTATAAAATTACGTAAGCCGAACGTTACCTTTGAGTATTGATCTCTTTTGTCAATTATATCCTGTGCTTTAAATGGTTTAGCGAACCATCCCATCCCTTTAACTCTATATTTGTTTTACCTTTTTAAATCCTTTAATCCTCGGATTAGCCCGAGCCCCCACGACCCTTTCCATTCTCTGTTTATGTCAATATTTTCCGTCTTGTGTTTGTTGATAGTTATTATTAATAAAACTCTATTTTATTAATGATAGCAATATTATTATCCTTGAGCTCAGTTCCACTTCTTAAGCATATCGAAGATACATAATATCGGCCCGCCAGACATTCACGCACTCTACAGATAATTAAAGAAGTTCCCTCAACGAATAGTTATATATGGTATATCGTCGAGAGTCCATTCTACGACATATATATATATATATATATATATATATATATATATATATATATATATACAATGGCTGTTCTAATGTTGTTCTCTTCTGAACAACAAGGGGAAAGGGTGAGAACCGTTTCTTGGCGAAAAGCTCAAAAGATCAATGGCTGTTCAAATGTTGTTCTCTTCTGAACAACAAGGGGGAAGGGTGAGAACCGTTTCTTGGCGAACGGACTCAAAAGAACAATGGCTGTTCTACGTTGTTCTCTTCTGAACAACGGGGGAAAGGTGAGAACCATTTCTTGTCAACGGGGCTCGAACGAACAATGGCTGTTCTAACGTTGTTCTCTTTCTGAACAACGAGGGGGAAGCCTTGAGGACTTGGCGTCACGAAAGGCTCAAACCTTGGCACTCAAGGGATATTGTCCTCCTTTTGGACAAGTGATGGTGAATCTCGAGGTTGAGGTCCTTTAGCGCACAAAGTGAGAGAGGGTCGTGGTGATGTTTCGCGGAGAATGCATTGCTCTTGGACTAACAGAAAATGATGAACATTGGAACAAAACTTTAGAAGAGGCAGCTATCACACAGGCTCCAAAGACAATGACAGACATATTTACTGTGATGAATGCCACATGTGAGCTATCTAACCCATTAGCTCTCTGGGAAAAGTAAAAGAAAGATCTAACTGAAGATATTCTCCATCAGTTCAAGTTACAAATACAACAACCTGGAGCAGAAATGAACCCAATAATTGCAAATATTGCACTATGTGAGATAGAAGACAAAGTTATATCCTTAACTCTAAGACACTTGAGCCAATTTGAGATACCGAAACCAAACAGATATTCACTTTCAGTGAACAGAGAAACCTTGAGAGAGACGAGCTACAATATTGAGGAACTTGCTGTGATGGTGCAGATCAATAAGCCACTTTTAAATCAGGATCAAAAAACAGAATATGCAATGATCCTAAGAAATGTAAATTCCGCCAATGGTGAAATGTTCTTCTTGGATGCACCAGGAGGAACTGGAAAAACTTTTGTTATAAACTTGATTCTATCAGTTGTGAGAAGCCAGAGAAAGTTTGCACTTGCAGTAGCCTCATCTGGCATTGCGGCCACACTTCTATTATGAGGCAGAATATCCCATTCCACATTCACGCTTACATTGAATTTGAATGTTAATGAAAATCCAATATGCAGCATCAAGAGAGGAACCATTGTGGCAAATCTTTGGCAAGAAATCTCAGTTATTGTTTGGGACAAATGCACTATGGCTCGCAGAAAGGCTTTTGAATCTTTGGATAAAACAATGCAGGACATTAGGCAAAACAACCAGCTCATGGGCGCAGTGACCCTTCTTTTGTCAGGAGACTTCAGACAAACTCTGACAGTGATTAAGAGAGGAACAGCAACTCATAAACTCAATGCCTGCTTAAAGAATTCTTACCTCTAGAGTCATCCGCAAAGACTATCCTTGAATAAAAATACGAGGATTTACCTCCATGGCATGGACATGTCATTGCTGGGATATTTGCTTCTCAACTTATGGAGCTAGGAAATGGTACAATTGAAAATAATGCAGATGGGGATATTTGACTTCCAGGAGGTTGTGGAATTTTGGTGAAGGATATTGAAGAACTGTAACTTAGGGTTTATCCAGACCTACATTCTCACTTCCAAAACAAGAACTGGCTCTGTCAAAGGGTAATTTTAGCCTCAATAAATGAAACAGTGCATGCCATAAATTGGAGACTTCTTCAAGAATTTCCAAAAGAGATAACAGATGACTTCTCTTATGATTGCACTGTTGACCCTAATCAAGCAGTTAACTATCCCATTGAGTTCCTTAACTCCCTTGATCCTCCTGGAATGCCTTGCTATAAGCTTTCCTTAAAGGAAAGAGCACCAGTGATGTTGTTAAGAAATTTAGATCTTCCGAAGCTATGTAATGGAACAAGAGTAATTGTGAAAAAATGATGCCTCACTTTCTTCAAACTGAAATTTTAACTGATCCAGGGGAAAGGAGAATTGGTTTTCACTCCACAGATTCCACTGATACCTCCAGATATGCCATTTGAATTCCAAAGACTGCAATTTCCTATTAGAGTTAGTTTTGCAATGTCTTTCAACAAAGCCCAAGGCCAGTCTCTGAAGGTTGTGGGACTTTATTTGATACATTATTTCTTTTTTCATGGTCAGCTCTATGTTGGATGCTCAAGAGTTGGAAATGAGAGAAATCGATTTATTCTAACTCCTAATGGGAATCAAAAGACAAAAATATTATATATCCTGGAGCTTTGCATTAGTTGCCATTATTTAGTTTACTAAAGTTTAGTATTGTCTCCATGTTTTATTACATTCAAATCAATATAAATCTTTTTGAGATTTAACAGTTTATCTCAGTTTTTAATGTTAAATCAATAAATTTTGCTGAGCTTTTGTGATAAAAAATTCTATCCTTTTTACAATAAGTTTCGGGCCAGAGGTACCCAGTTTACTCTTAACAGGATGGATCGTTAAAGTCAACCTTAGAGATGTTAGAAAGAAAAATTTTGATTAACATTATCATGTTTAATTATAACAAAGTAGTACAGGGTCCTTACTGTAATTAACCTCTTTATTACTTTAAAAAGGACTGTCTCAAATAATATAACTGTCGGAGAATAGGTCACCTCCCTAGACAATACGTATATATATATATATATATATATATATATATATATATATATATATATATATATATATATATATATGTATCTATTGATGGAAGGAAAGAGATAAAAGTCACGAGAATATGTATATATACAGTTATATATACATATATCCTTTAATGTACGTACGCGTCCTCATCAACGTACAAGTACTTTCACTTCGTAAGAGTAATCCGTTGATTACGAGGTATAAGAGTGCGATTTACTACAGGGGCCGATAGCATTTAATGAGTTTACCAAGTTGCAGTTAAAAGGTTTATTTAAAGAGTGAAAACCAAAAATATTATTTTAATAAGTCACTAGTTAACATATGTATACATACGGGAAATAGAAGTAATGTAAATAAAGACAATTCTGACAAAATATCAATTAATTGGCAATCGGGTAACATTAATTACTCGTTAATCAGCTTTTAAATTGGATACTATAAATCAGTTATACAGAGGGAATATTTTATATGTCAGAAAGTGGGTCGATTAACGGGAGATACAATCAAGAGTCGTTTTACCTTAATGGTGTCACCTCGAGGAAGGGGAATCCTTTAGCGAGTCGGCGTGGAGAAATAGAGACGGACAATGGACGTGATTCTCAGGTAAATATCCTGATGGTAACGAGGAGGAAGGCTGGGGGACCAGAAGACGAGTTCATGATCCTCCTTGAAGAATGACGATGGTACCTCTGCTCTAGATAAGTGCAACCTCCAAAAATCGAGACTCTGACGCGACTCTGCACGAAATGTCACACGAGAAATTGGAGATCCTTGAAGGAGGGGGGTGGCACGCTGAGACGAGAGGAATCCCGGTCAATCCTTCGTGGACGAAACGATTCCAGGCTTGCCCTGAACAGAGTAAGCCTTCACAAAAAGAGATGGATCTGCTTGGTGAGATCCAACCTCGATACCAGGGACTTGGAGAAACAGACACGCGATCTGAACCGAAGGCGAAGGGTTCTCAAACTCAATTTCCAGATGTTCGAAAACCCAGGCTATTTATATGACGGACATTTGGGGGGTTTCTCCTCGATGGCAGACTCAGACGACTGGCTGACTAGTTCCGGCAGCTAGATAGATAAGCGTTTGTCGCATGATCTAAGTCTTAATAGCCTTTACGATGTGGGCTGGAAACTCTCGGCTAACATTTTCCCGACTACGGAGATTAGCGCTTTCTCGGCGGGGTAAAAGCTTTTAACACGCCCAACTTAATTAACTGCACTTGTGAGGCGACTGACGCATACTCTACGTGGAGTTATACTTAGGAGACAGAGAGGGAAGGAATTCATGAAACAAATGAAGAGGGTATTCTTCTTGGCATCCCTTTCCCTTACAATAACTAATACATCCCTGAATGGTTTCTCTTTTCGACGACAAGGGAGTAGGTGTAAATTCAAAAAGGGAATAACACCCAGAAAAAAAATTATGGATATCTACTTCTCAGAGTGACAAAATGCAAATAGGCCTCGAAATGCTACCCATACAAAACCGAATACCATCCCTAAGCGACGGCAGGCACCCAACTGCTAGTTAACAATAAATGCATCCGACACTCCCTCGCTAATGGCTGTCCAGCGACGCGGGAAGCGCGTTCTTAACTCGTTTCGCTACTTTTCTTCATTATTTTTCTTTGCCCCCCTTTCCTTGATCTCCAGCATCAAGATAACTCTTTTTTTAAATGGGAATTAATGCTGATGATTTTAAAAATTCATATATACACAAGTACCGTCGAAAACTAGAGAATAAAATATTAAAATCTACATTTCTTTGGAAAATACCTTATTTCCATGAAAATTACACAATATTTTTTTCTAATTTACCTCTTATATTTTCCAAGTTTCATTTGTTGAAACAACGGATAAAAACAGATCACGAAAAAATGTGTATTTGAAAAAAGACTGCGTCCCCAACTAGAGAACGATCAATATAATTGCAGTTATGACCAGAAATCAATATAATTATCTTATAACCAATTTAACAAAATATTAATGAGACGTATTAATGAATTAATCACATCTTTGGCTCCTGAACTTCATCAATTTGTTGCATTTCTCGAGCGTGATTTTATTTTATTATTCTTCTAATCTTTGCGTCTATATATCTTTCGTTTAAAATAAATATGATTTGCCTACTTTGGAAAATAAATTTTGTAGTAGTCACAATGGAACAAAGTTATATGCTAGTAAGAAGTTTTTGTTTTGCCTTGATTCACCCTTAAAAAGCAACGTGGACATTAAAGGAGCAAAATTAATTTGTAGGACATTGAATGTATACATTTTACTCTGGAGGATTTCAAGGAAGAGGATAGATTTTTTACTATACATATACCGTATTGGCATATACCGTAAATTATTAATTAAACGATATTAATTGAATATATGAAAGAATATCGTAATACATAATTATTCTGCTATTATTGCACTGAATATGTCGCATTTCTTTAAGCAATGAAAAAATTATATAATTATTTAGCAATTGATTACTCTGATTTTCACCAAATGCTAAAATTAGTGATAATGTGCAAAATTAATTAAATGGTCCTTTAGTTTGAAAGGCAAGAAAAATGCATATAAAACTAGCCCATCAATTGGGGAGTACGCTTCGATTGGAAAAGTAGGCTGCACGTTGATAAAAATAGAGTAGCGATTAGCGTTGACAGCAAATTTGGATTTCAAAGAGATGGAGGCTTCTTGGTCCTTAATTGTTTTTGAGTGATGGATGAACTCTCACTTGACGAGCTCGCCACTCAGTCTAATGCTGATTTTATTTTCCCAAAATTGGGGCAGGCTGAAAAGTTCTCTTCTTGGAGTTGGAGGCGTTCTCAGAGCGAAGTTTCTTTCGGCAGAAACCAGAGAGGAGACCTAAGAATCTATTCTGGAGAACCACAGAGGCAGGTTGCTTCTCTCTCGCCCTCCTCCTCTCTCTCTTTCTCTCTTTTGCAGCGACAGCCAAAAGAATGAAGTGAATTATTTCTGGCCAACCGAATTCTTTGCCCATCCAATGGATTAATTTAAGACAAGGAACTGCACATAATTATATAGTTAGTGGCAGAGTAAGTAATGTTGAATGTCTAGCTTTATTAGACACTGGAGCTTGTACGACCTTAGTAAAGAAAGAATTTATTGAAGTAGTGCAACGCACCACGAACCAGTTAAACAGAGTTACGCCACCCCGATTTCAGTTAGTGGGCGTAACCAGCCAAAAATTTAAGGCTTTTGAAGAGATTGAATTGTATCTGGAATTGGGTTAGTCAGTGTATCCAGAAAAGCGTTCTATTGTCGGTGATGATATGAGATTCTCGATAAGTTTGCTAGATGGCTTGTATTTTGGGGGTAATAATCGCTTAGATAATTGACCCATCAGGTAACACGAATCGTTGTAAAGGAAACATATATATACTCTGATGGACCATGTGAAAAATGCACAACCTGGTCGGAATATTTGGTATATATATTCACTTGTAAGAATATGGGTGCTAGTTAGGAAATCTACAAATAGTGCAAACGACGATATAAAAGGTACCGATGCTCGAAATAAATCAGAGGAGGACTTAAGAAGTGCCTGATCTAACAAGATTTGGGCAAGGATAGAGAGCCATGAAAGAGCTGCTCTAAGAATCCATAGTTTAAGGAAAGAGAGACAAGAAAGAGATGCTTAAAACAAACTTTAGTTTTAAGGAGGAGAGCAAGAAAAGGCTGCTCTAAGAATTATTAGTTTAAAGGAGAGCCAAGAAAGGGGTGCTCTAAGAATCCTTAATTTAAAGGAGAAGAGCTAAGATAGAGCTGCTTTAGGAATACTAAGCGTAAAATTAGGAAAACTAAGAAAATGCTGTTTCAAGAATTTTTAGTTTAAAGTTGGATTACCAAGAAAAGGCTGATCTGAGAATCATTAGTTTAAAGAAAGAGAGCCAAGAAAGAAATGTTTCAATAAAACTTATTTAAACGAAGAGAGCACATAAAGGGTTGCTCCAAGTATCATTAGTTTAAAGGAGAGCCAAGAAAGGGCTGGTGTAAGTATCCTTTGTTTATATGTACAAGGAAAATCAACAAAGTATTGCTACAAGAATCATCAATTTAATGGAGCAGAGCCAAGAAGGGCTGCTTCAACGAACCTTAGTTTAATGAAGAGGCAAGAAAAAGTTGCTCCAATATGTAGGGGAATCGACCCTCTTCCTCTTCTCTCAGTTGAGACACGGGACGTTGACCGCAAAAACAAAAACATCCCGACCGTGTAGGCACCTTGGGTCAATCTCTTAACCACAGCCCCTCGCCCCTCGTTTCTATGAAAAGCAGAACGGTTAAAACTGCAAGATCTCACCTAAGAGTGTGTATTCAATTTCACCTCAAGTGCAAAATTAGAGACGCGTTTCTCTCAAGCTCGAAAGCCCAGCAGGACAAGATGTAAGACTTGCTGAGAAAAACCATTAGAGTAAGAACCCTCCTGCTGCCCGTCTACAAGCCCCCACTCCTACCCCTACCCCAGTGCTCATTCTATGTGCCGATTCTACCCAGTTTGCGTCATTCAGGTTTTTCCAAGTACATTAAGCAGCGCATTTTCATTTTTTTTGCAATTCTCTTAGCCCCATCTGCTCCACCCTACTTCTCCCCTGAATATTTCCACCGTTACAAACCCTTTTGTACCCAGACACATTCTAGCGACCTTATTATATATTTTTCTAATTTTTATCCATTCTTCCTTTTCTCAACTTACATACCTCATATACATACATATAAAAAGTGCGTGAAACCCTCACTCCATTAATCCATTTGCCTGCTTTATCATAAGCTCTCTTAGCCTTAAAATCATTCTTAGCGCCTCTAACTCCCTTCTTTAAAGCTTATCAAGCCCATCTACTCCCTTGCAAATGCTTAAATCTCATTTCCTAATAGCCAGTCAAAATTCATAGCTGCACCAGTCATCATTCCTTGCAGTTTGTCCGAATAAATTTTATATTCATTTACGTTCATTATCATGACATTATCTGCAAATCCTAGAGATCTGATATTTTTATCACCTATCCCCATTCCTTCCCAGATACGCTTCAATCTCTTTAGTAGTTCATCAATGAATAAATTAAACAGTTGCGGAGACATGTACATACTTGCCCGAATCCCACCCATATCATTTATCATTCAGTCCTTTTCCACGTCTTTCAAATCATGATTACTTTATTGCTCAAATCTATTGACTCTTGAGAGAGTCACGCCAATCAAGCTTGTTGGTTTTCTTAAATTTCATTCAAATATTTTTCGTTTGAATGATTTTATTTACTTTTTATCTCAGCCCTCAATTTTCGTTCACTTCGAAAGATTTCCTATGATACTTTCCACCTTTATTAGAAAACCTTTCCTATATGGCCATGGTTTGTTTTGTTTTGAAGCATCTGACATTACCTATAATCATTGTAAGCTTTCATCTCTTTATAGTCTGCCATCGTAGAAGTTGATCCAAGTCATTCAACCAAAACTTGTGTCATACATTACATTCAAAATAAAGTTTTGTTGATTGGCCTATCAACTAATTTTGTTTGGGTAAAATAATTCATTCGTTGAATTATACAAAATCCCTTATTCATTTGGATTATACCAATCTGTCACCTTATATTTGCTCGTAATTGTTCTTTTTTATATAAACCTGATTTCTTCTGGCTTTCGTCCTCTTTCATCTAACTAGCGCGAACCCTTGGTGACCATAATTCCCAGCTTCTCCTTCTTCGTTAGCGCTCAAAAGCTATTCCCTCCACAACGGAAATGAACGCATCCATTGTGCTCCTTTTATTCATGATATATTTTTCTGCAACTTCATCCCCCCCCCCCTCCCTCTGCTTTTCTACTTATACCCACCAATAACACTTACCAGAGACTCCCACTTTCCTTTTCGTAGCTTGAGAGTTACGGTCGCTTAGAAGTTTTCAACAGGCAGACAGACATACAACAATGTGAATTTCCAACTAGGTCCGCATTAGTTATTGCCTTCGCCTAAAATATTTTCTTCTAAGAATAAATCAATTTTCATCCTCATTCACAGGAACTTTAAAGACCGGTCGTGATGCCTAGATGTCATTCGATACACCGACTTCAGGGTCACTAAACTGTCGCTCTAACACGACGACCAGGCTTTTTCAATTAATAAACTATCTTCCTCTTGGATGCGAAATCAATACTGGACATCACTTTATCCAAAACCCTCGTTACTCTAATACGAATTATTCATCATTCTGGGTATAATTTATTTATTGCCTATGCAGGCGTGATGAACCAGTGTTAAACCCATTCAAATTCTCACCAACTAACCTAAATTATCTGCTCTTCAAATGTGGACCACCGCACCCTCGCCAAGCACCATTGGGGTAGCCTCTCAGGTGGATGCGGTCCAGAAAATTATATTTAAATGTGAAAGTAATCACTACCATGGAGCTCATCGAATACCACCCGGCCAAAATCAGGCTTGCATTCGGAGAGCGTAAACTCATCCACATTTAGGAGACCTATCTTCAGTTCGTCGATCAGGTCAGCAAGGACCCCTGGGATTGATGAAATAGTCTTCCCAGAGGGGGTGTCTACTGTTCAAATTCCAGGATTTTTTCTTGGAGCATTGTTTAACTCTTAGTATCTCTGGGTCAATTTGCAAAGATGCTGTTCATACTACGTTAAGGACAAATGTCTCTTTATTACTCTGTGGTAAAAGAGGTACCCCATATCACTGGCATGAACTATACATCGTATCGTTATGCACTTTTTCACATGGATGATGCCAGAATAAATGACGAATGTTGTTTTAACTGCTGTGCGTGCAGTAAACAGTATCACCTCTTTGCATCATTTTGTAAAGAAATTGTAGCTAAAAAAGTGTCCTTTTATCCCACATGGAATTGAGATGGCTCTTATGTGGTATAGTACTTACACGTCTCTTCCGAATACACGAAGAAATCAAGCAGTTTCTGAACGCTTTGATTACAGAAAGTTACTTCTGTCCTTACCATATCTTGCATATATATTCAATCACTTTAACTAGTTGAAAATATAGTTCTAAGGAAATCTAATAAACATGATAACTTCCAGTAAGAAATAGAGTGCTTTTCTCAGAATCTTTCAATTTGGATAAAGCACTCTGAGGAAGGAAATTTTCCTTCTTTTAATGACGTTGCTGGTGCATCATCATGGGCCAATTCACTCCTTCCAAGGGTACTTAAACAGTGGAAAAGGTTTCTGGGGCACAGAGATCGATACGCGATCCATTTTATTTCGACAGTGATTCCAAGGATAGCTGTAATGTATTGAAAGATGATGTTGTTGATCTGCATGCTAACAACAGAATCAAAATTTCAATTTGGATAAAGCGCTCTGAGGATAGAAATTTTCCTCCTTTCCTTCTTTTAATGACGTTGCTGGTGCATCATCATGGGCCAATTCACTCCTTCCAAGGGTACTTAAACAGTGGAGAGGTTTCTGGGGCACAGAGATCGACACGTGATCCATTTTACTTCGACAGTGATTCCAAGGATAGCGGTAATGTATTGAAAGATGATGTTGTTGATCTGCATGCTAACAAAAGAATCTAAATTGTAATGCGAAACAGTTATTTTTCAACAATACAATACAAACAAAACAAAGGCTAGGAACTTTATAGAAGCAAGTGACGACATGTATGTGGCTCTTTACTCCAAAACTCGTGTCAACATTATAATTGATGAAAATCAGCTACAAGAGAGCCACTTAAATGTAAAATTGTCTAATATGTAGTATTGTAATTATTGTAGTTAAAAAAATATAAGGTTCCTTAATCTAATTATACGCTTTTCTTACCGGATTAGGAGATAAATTAATGAGAGTGAAAGAGATAGGAGCAGTGAAGAAAGTTAAAACCAATTGGTATAGGAGAAAATGTGGAGCCATCTTTTATACTTAAATAACGCAACGATGAATGATATCAATATAGCTATTATTTCTGAAATTTTAGCTCTCTACTTTGTAAAAAAATAAGAAAAAAGATTCACTGCTTTCTATAGGCCACCAAGGCAAATGGAAGAGTATGATATTATTTTTTTTTAAAGCTTGAGACTTAATTATGTAAAAAGTAATGGCTATATACGATGAATTAATTTTTCTGACGTAGGTTTCCAAACGACATCCAGGACAACTTCTATAGCAAAATGTAGACGTATTTAATTATGCCTAAGGAAAATAAATTAGTGGGAGAAATACACGTTCCGAAACACTTATAAACAGGGTTCATAAGAAAGTGGAATCAATCTAAATATTCTTAAATATGTTCGCTAGAGCTCTTATCCCTGCTCAGACCTTTATTTTGCAATTTTTACCTGTTGAGCGTTACGTTTCGGCTATAAATAATGAAATAGGGTGTTACAAATCTAGCGGTACTAATAGATAAAATTTGGTGCTATGAATAAATAGTGAGATTTAAGGGTGAATAATACAACGTAGCAAATCGATTGTATAAAATTTCGAAAACCAGCCATAGTGTCAAGAATTAAAATACATACTATTTTTACGTCTTTACGTCTTTAAAAAAGCTGAAATATAAGTGTTTAGTGAGAGTAGAGTGGACAGTAGGTGTTAAGGTAAAGTGGGGAAAAGGAATGAGTAAGAGTTAGTGTTGTTTGCTGGATGAACAGCCATCTACTTGTTGCTTCTTATTTTCGTTTTATTCTGTTCTTATTCGTTCTTTATGTTAAGGCTCTCGCGCCTCTATTATTCCTTGTTCAATTTCTTTGAGTTTTACTTGAGTAATATGCAGTTATTAATGTTTCCTTTTTTTCTTTTACTATTGATCGTGATCTTATTACGTGAATATTGGTGTAGGGGTTGACTCCTTTAATCGGTCTCCCGCTCCTAAAGTTACTTACCTCTGTTGTTCTCGTGGTATTCTATGGGAATCTCTAATTTTCTCTTTTCTTCATCACTTCAAAAGTACTTCTAGCTTTTCCTATATCTTCGTAGCTCTTTTATGAAGAGTTGGGTTTATTGGTTCAAAATTTACTTCTAAATGTAGATCTCACTGTTTACGTCGATCTCTCCGTCTTGTGTTGATAATTATCAAGACGCCGCTATTTATTACTCTTTGTCACTTGACGGTATTAGTCTTGTGGAGTAGATCAAATGGTATTGTCGCATATAGTAATATCGATTTGCATAATACATTATAAAGTTGGGTCTTATTTTTTACATTCAGGTTCCTGAGTTAGAACATTTTCGCTATATTGACTTTTTTTTTCTGAGGCGTGTTTTTTTGTATCCAGTGGAGGTTATTTTGAGACCTAGAACTTTTCCTTCTCTTTTGGTATCTATATCTGTCTTCATTAATGAGCACTCTCTGTCGTATAATCGTATTGTATTCTTGTTTTTTTTTTAAGGAAGAGCCGGTCTGATCCTATTAATTATGAAAGACAACAATACTTCAATATTGGCTGAGTGGACTTTTTAATTACCTAATTGTTGAGAGAGTGTCACAGTGTTTAATCCGTTTTAAGGAGAGAGCCCATTAAACACGTAAAGGATCCATTGAAACACCAGAATTATCCCAAAATAAACATATATTTTAAATTTATCAATTAACTACAAAACAAAACAGTAAAAATATTTATGTTCACATAATAAGTTTAACGAGGTTAACCAGACTTAAAACTGGGCTTATTACAGAATCAATTCTTGACCAAATAAAAAAAATATGCTCCACGTAAACAAACCAATTGCTGAATAGTTATTTTATAGTGACCCTTTTAGATTAGGATTAAACATCAAATTAAATTTCACTCTTCTACTTGTACATATGACGGGGTTCACTAACAATTGTTTATAATTCAGTTAATTTGAGTACCGTAATAAACTCATACAAAAGCAATACGAATCTAAATGGTCATTATAACTTACATGAAAGAAAGGATCAGGGGTTGCCGGATGTCACTAGATGGCTTTTCTCGCTCTTCGGTGTGTTGGAGCAGCCGATGGTAGATTTTCGTCGAGATGGGATGGAGGTAAGGGAATCCGATGTCTAATTTTTCGGTTTTAAGATCGCAATTTGGGAGTCACTCTAGGGTGACTGGTTCTTCTATTATCTTACTTGCGAAATTCCTGTTTGGCACTAGAGATATTGGTCCTGCTAAGCTTCTTACTAAGCCTGTGCAGGATGCTTCGGTCTGGCACCGAAATAATCCTTCTTCTCTTGCTGCCGAATTTCCTGGTATAGCACTAGGAATGGTAATCTAGTCAGACTTCTTCTAAGTCTCTACAAGATGGTTCGGTCTGGTACCGATACAAAACGTGACGTTTTAAATTAATTCGACACTGGGGGAGGGATCGATCTTCTCGAACTGATCCTTTATCGTCTCTCCTCGAATTGATCTTTTCTCTTTCCTTCAGGGGCTTATTTATAGGCTGGCGACCGCCCCATCTAAGGAGAAAGGGGCGAGGCCGCAGAGGAAAGAAAGAGGGGTGAGGAGGGTGGCACCGCAATCCCAAGTCGGCTTGTTAATTAGAGACACCACCAACCGTTACCATTCTTGGTGTTCCTTTTGACTGGCACCGCTTTTAGGCGATTTAACCACGGGCCTCCGGATCTCGTAGGTAATTGGATCCTTTGAACGCTATTTAAGGGCCTTTGGGGGTCAACTTAGCACAGCGGCTTGCTCTGGCTACCTATGCAGCGGAGAGATCAAAAAGGGTAGGCAGTTAGACGGTTATTCCACTGGCTAACGTTCCCATGACTCTACTCATGTGGCTCAATTCTCTTGCTTTCTTCGCAGGATGGGGGGGGGGGTGAGACTTTAATGTATACGTCTGCCTGGCCCTCCAGGAGGCTTCATGTTGTAATTCCTTTACACTCTCGATGTTTTTCTTCTTCCTATTGGAATGATAAACTTGTCTGGGTTTGTTCTGATTTTCATCTTCTTTTCGAACTTGTTAATGTTTTCTATTTCTGTTGCTGTCCTTCTGGCCATTGTTGGTGGGTGCATATACGGCCTGTTGGTGATGATGGATATATCGTCCTCGAAATGTATATATTTGGTGTTCTCGAAGTCTGGGTCTGGTTATCCCTATTGTATATATATATATATATATATATATATATATATATATATATATATATATATATATATATATATATATATATATATATATATATATATATATATACTGTATAATGTTGGACTAAGGCCTCCCCTTGGGGGACTCTCTGATTTATCTCAAATTCGGGTCCCCGGTGTTTTTCTATTGCGATGTGTGCCATGTGGTCCGTTATATAATATACTAAGCATTTTGTTCCCATTGTGGGAGTCTTAACCTTTTTATCTTGTATTTTAGCCCGATTCGCTAGACCTTGTCAAACGCTTTTTTCACGTCTCTTAGCACTAGATCTGTATAATTCTTTTTTTTGTTTTGCCTTAGCTATAGTTTTACCAAGTATGGCCAGTGCCATTTCTGTGCCTCTATTTGTCCTAAACCCATGCTGGTGTTGTGGAATTAGATTATTTTCCTCAAGGTGTTTGTTGAGTTTCTTTCCAATCAATTTTTCAATGAGTTTAGCTATTTTTTTTCCGGCAAGATTATAGGTCTGAAGTTTCCCGGGTGATTCAGGGGCATACTCGGCTTGGGCAACAATATTATTTGGCCTTTTTTCAAGGCATCTGGACAATACCCTGCTCTAATTGACGCGTTGAAGATATCTGGCAATTTTGACAGAAAGACATCTGGTTCTCTCATCAAGTTTTCACGGGACATCCCGGAATCTTCTGGGGCTTTTTGTTTGTGGGCGATTAGTATAGCTTTTCGCTCTTCGAGAGTTAAAGTTAGAAGAGGAGGAGGCTGGCGGGCCACTTGCTCCATCAGAAACTTCATACTCTTTTGGTCCTAAGCTAAGTGAACTGAGGCTGAAGTGCTTGGTAGGAAAGTCCGGAGCAAGCTTTCGTAGAAGGTTTGAGTAGAAGAAAGAGAAATGAAAATTATAAAGGTAATTTTAATGAGAAGCAAGGATGAGCAACCTCGGTAAGCATAGGTGAAAAGGGATTATTTCCTATCCCCAAAAGACATGGAGGACCTGCTGATTAATGTGGATTCTGAGCCACCCTACTGTATTTACTCTTTAGTCATTCTTCCTCTTTCACGCTCCCTCAGTTCCTCTGGCTAGTCGTGATCAGGAGATCCGACTATTCTTTTGCACCTTTTTATTTAATGTGTTTAATATAATGGGCATAATGGCATTCATGCCTTTGGATTCATTTTTTATGTTTTTTCTAATTTTTATCTGTTTAATGCTGTTTCTTTATTCGATTGTTAGTTTGTCTTATTCGATTTCTGTTTCGGTTGTCATACTTCTGTTATCTTAATCGTAAATAGTCGATGCTCGTTCTTCATGTTCGACAATCTAAATTTAATTCTCATACTTCGGTTGTCTTAATTAAGTTCTCCTATTTCGGTTTTATTTTCTTAGAATAAGTTGGTAATGTTCGGTATTTTTGGTCGTTTTCGGGATGTTTATTCCTTTTTCTTATTGGTGTATTGAATCTTCCTTTTGCTATTCTTTCTGATTTCATCACGTAAATATGGTCTCCTCTTCTCCACTCAGTTATGTCTTGATCTTTGGAAAAGAAGATGAGTGCGTTGTTCATCGGGATTTAGATTTGATCTGCGAATATTTATTTATTTATTTATTTATTTATTTATTTATTTATTTATTCCATACTAATCCAATGTACAGTAAAAACATATTACATTTTAGATCTTAATGCCAAGTTACTATAAGTACTTATGCATACAGGATTATTTATGGGCCCAAAATAAGTCAGTGACTTTTAGGGCAGAAACTTAAGACTAAGCATAAAATTATAAAGACTAGAAATCCCCTTATGTTTATACAAATATAAACAACTTAATATTCATTTGAGAACCTAACCATTGTAATGATTGCAAATAACGAATAATTATATAATTGAAATTTAGAGATAAATTAAAAACTATTTTATTTACAGCGATTCTTTCAAGAGGTATGTAGTTAACATAGTCAACAGTCTTATATAAATAATAACATATTTATAATGTATAAATCAAAGTAGTAGTACACAGTATAACATTGTACGGCAACAAATAAATACACAATAACAAAAGCTGAATAGAAATTTAGTAAGCCGAAATTATATTGTTTTTAAGAGCTTTTTTGAATTGAGCTAAATTGGTTTGGGATTTGATATTGTCGTCCAAGCCATTCCATATTTTGATAGATTTGTACAGAAAGCTACATTGAGATTTTGATTTTGAACACAAGGGTGAAATAAATTTTGTTCTATTGCGGGTTTGGTGATTATGGATATTATCAGCTGTTTGTAACATATTAAATATATAGCTATTATAGGAACACTTTATTGTTTTGTAAAGGAATAAGGATGTTTGAAAAACAAAGAGATCATTTAATTTTAGAATTCTGGATTCCTTAAAATAACGATTAGTGTGCTCATTGTAGTGAAGTTGATGGATGGCTCGAATTGCTTTTTTCTGTAATATGACTAATTTATTGAGATAATTTTGATATTTTCCATACCAACTCTCTATGCCGTATGTCAAGTAAGGTTGCACCATTGTCATATATAAAGAGTGAAGAATAGATTTAGGAAGAAACTTATTTAATTTATATAATATTCCAATCGATTTTGATAGTTTTGTTGAGATATGCGTAATATGTTGTTTAAAACTCAGATTTTTGTCAATAAACATGCCTAGGAATTTGATATGAGTAGTTTCATAAATTATTCCGTCGCCCATTTTAATATGGGGCAATTCAATAGATTTTTTGTAAGAGAAAAGAATATATTTGGTTTTATCTACATTTATTGATAGTTTATTAACATTTAGCCACCTGAAGACATTTTCGAGTTCTTTATTTATTGTAGATGCAATGTTGCTCGGTTTGTCATATGGCAAGGGAGTTGATAAGGCACTATCATCCGCGAATAATATAAATTTAAACAGAGAAGATGATTTAACAATATCATTAATATAGATTAAAAATAACAGTGGCCCTAGCACGGAGCCTTGTGGGACCCCAGTTGTAATATTAAGGTGGGATGAGTCATGACCATTGACGGAGACAAATTGCTTTCTTTCAGTTAAATATGATTTGAACCAATTTTGACAGTTGCCTCTAATTCCGTACATAGCTAATTTTGACAGTAGAATATTATGGTTGACACAATCGAAAGCTTTTTTAAAATCGAGAAAAATTGAGAATACAATGTGGCCCTTTTCAATGTTATCATATAAATATTGAAGGTGGTTAATTATCGCGTGAATCGTTGATTTCTGACGTCTAAAACCATATTGGTGTTTATACAACAGTGAATTAGATTCCAGAAATTTATAAAGTTTATTGAATGCTATCTTTTCAAATATTTTACTGAACATTGTAAGACATGAAATAGGGCGGTAATTGCTGACGTTTGTGAGGTCTCCGGCCTTTGGTAACGGTGTTACTCGAGCAACTTTTAATACACATGGGAATATACCCTGCGTAAATGATTTATTGATTATTGATGCTAAAATTGGAGCAACTATATCGGAGATGTATTTTAAAATTTTAGTGGAGATTGAATTAATACCCGATTTTTTATTTTTTAGTGAACTAATGATTTTTTTTATATCGGCTACGCTTACAGGAGAAAAGAACAAGGAATTTGGTACATTAATCTCATTAAAATACGAAAGAAAAGATTTATCGACTATTTTGCAGGAGTCTGAGATTTTTTTACCTACGTTGACAAAAAATTTATTGAATTCATTCGCTTTTTTCTTATTGTCATCAACTGGTTTACCGTCAATGATAATTTGTTTAATTTGGTTTGTTCCTTTAGTAATTTCAGGTTTTATCACAGAATTGATTAATTTCCAAGTTTGTTTTATATTGTTTTTCGTTTGATTAAATCGTTCATGGTAATAATTTTTCTTGGCTATTTTAATTTGGTTAGTAACTTGATTCCGAAAATTTTTATATGTATGTTCTGGAATTTGACTAAGTTTATAAAGAGAAAAGTATTTTTGACGTTTTTTGATGTTATTTATAATTGCGTTTGTTATCCAAGGTTTTGTTTTGTGTTTATATGACATGGTTTTAGATTTTAGAGGACAATTAAGTTTAAAAGCATCGTCTAGCCTTGAAATTAACTCTTCGGTAGCAGAATCGATGTCATTTATATAGGAAATTTCATATAGATTCTGATTTAGAACATAGTTATAGAAGTTTGATAAGGTATTTTCGTTAATTATGCGGTAGGTTATTGTACGGTTTTGATGAATATTGTTCGAGTTGAAAAAAGACTTTTGGATCATGAATATAGGAAGATGGTCCGATATACGAGTATCTTCTGTTCTTTTCCTGAGAACTTATTTATTCGTTACAATTTGGCCTCTTCGTGTAGGTCTCTCCTTATTTTCATTCCTCTTCTCCCGGTGTTAGTTATTATTCCTAGGGCTTTACTTTGTACTCTTTGCATGTCCTTTATTCTTGTTTTTTACATCATATGCAATGGTAATGGAAGGTATGTTAGTGTTGCCTTCTCCAATGCAATATATATTTATCTCTTATTTTCCATAGAGATTCCTCGGAGTGAATAAAATTATTATATAGTTGGATTTATTATTCGTATCTTTTCTTGCTGACGGCTTATGTATCATCTTGATGATATTTTTAGACAGAAAACTTTAGTTTCGGGCCTATAATAGTACCTTACTTCTTGTAATAGGAATTACGGTGAATTTCTGCATGTTTGTGCGAATTTTTCTTCTGTTTCAGCACAGAAGTCTTAGTTTACCTTATGTGAAATTGAGCAAACTGACTTCTTGGATCTTTGATCTTCATGGATTAACTTACCATTTTCATCCTTTGTGTCTATTGCTCTCCATTTTTCTCTTGTTGTTATGTTTAGATCTATCTGCTTAATAAGATCAGTCCAGCTTTTTCTTGCTGTTCACTTATTAAGTAAATCATTCCCGGTTTAATGTTCTCAATTCGTTTCATATAGAATTATATGCACTTTTTCTTCGGGTTTGTTTTCTTCATCTCTAAATTCCACTCCTGTTATTGTTGTATTCAGTAACTTTTTTGAGGAACGTATCTCAAGTCTTCTGCTATCAGGGCATCCGATAACCGTTTCCTTTCTTCATCTATCTCCTCGAGTGAATCGTCTGCCGGGTCTTTAGGTATATATGAATTTAAATCTTTTGTATATTTTCTCCATTTTCTCTGTGATATTAATTCTTTATAATTACAGGTACCTACATACCAGTATATTGGATTTTGATTCAATTGGAGCAGTTCTTACATGCGCCTGGCTCGCAATGGTACCCGTTCTAGATGAAATTTAATGGCATATCACAACTGCTTAAAACTATGTCTGGTTTTGTAGCGATATTTGCTGAAATATATGTGGGGTGATCTGGTCCCACTTTTTTAGGATGTTGTTTTCTAGTATCATCTCCAGATTTCTGCCAGCATTATTTGCGTGGCATCTTGCATTTAGGTCACCCATGAATAGTGTTAGATGTCCTTGTCCGAATATCGTTAGGAAGTTATGCAAAGGTAAGAAATTTCTCCTTGACGGTTGATATCCCGTCGATATTATTAATAGAGTGAGTTTTAATTCTATTTAGCAGTTATATATGATTTACTTGAGGCCTTTTTATTGTTATATCCCCCACGTCATTTCTTTCTCCTGGTGGGTTGTTTGCTATAACGCTATAGTTATATGTTTTTAATTTATTTTCTTCGTTACTTATTCCATGCTCAGAGATGACTACAATATCTGGACCGATCTTTCTGATGTTGTTACCATTAGCAACATCATGACGTCGCATCGGCCTGGTGAACGCAATTCACTCTTATTCTTTCTATTATCTCTTCAACCGAATCTATTTTGAACAATTATTTAGAAAAAGTTGTAAGGTTTATTTGAAAAATCAAGGTAAGACCTTTCTCCCTACCCATCACTGAAATGAAATGAAATGTAAGGGAAAAGATGGAAAGAAAGTTACAGGTTGCCGTGCCCCTTCCCCTCCTAATCCTCTTAAGAGGAAACAGGGTGGGTAAAGGGGGCTGGGCCTTGGTTCTTTCAATGTGTCCTACGATGCTTCCTCCTCCGGGAGTTTTGGTAGGCTCCGAGGGAAAAGAGCTTCGGAGGAGGGAGAGAGAAGGAGAGGAAATGACAAGGATAGAAACAGTGGGAAGTAATTCTGAAGACATGACACTTGACCTAGGTGGACTTATGCCCTAAAAGGAAGTCGCCAGATGAGATATAAAAAAAAAATGACCTAGGTGCTTGATAGTACAGTCTGAGCTGGGATCCGAGACACGGTGTTAGAGTGTCTTTCGCCTATTTCTTTGTTATATGTTGTCCCATGTCACATGTGTTAATGTTTGTCCCGAGGAATAGATAGCGCTAAAGTGAAAGAAGAGTACTGGAAAGTCTGAAATTTGCTGAGAGTTTGTTTGTTAGTATGTGTTTGTTGTTTGACGATCAAGCCGTTGTTAGCTTTGTCCTCTAGTTTGTGGCAAGGAGTAATCTCTCAAGTTATTTTGTTTTGTCCTTTGCTTTGGGTTCACATTCTCGTATCTCATTTTGTTTTATCAAAGTGTTTTCTATTACTTTTATATACAAATGTTCCTTTTCTTTACTTAATCTTTTGTCGGTTTTATTTTCGTCTAACTTGTTTAATCAGGTTAATTTTTCCAATCGGTTCTGGTTGATGATGAGGATACCTTTGTCGTTTTTCTAATGTCTCATGCGGGTATTCATAATCGGGTTTTATACGTACATCTCTTCCTCTTCCTTTAGTCCGCTTTGTTTGTAGCACTCGGGAACAGCATCTATTGTATTAAACCTGCTCTTCGTACTATTTGGTTGTTGACTTCCTCTCCAATTTTAACCTGTGATTTTTCTATAAAGTTTGAGCTCTTCTTTCAATTGCTTTTTAGTCGTGGGTGATTCTACATCTTACTATGTCGGTCGGCGGATGGGTCGGTCGCTCCTAGTTTTGCTTTTTTTGTTTTTGTCATGACATTGTAACTATTCAGCCGAGATTTTAACGAAATTTGAAAGCCTTAGCTTGTTCTACATTCTCTTTAAATTATATAATTGCCAAAGTCTTCCCAAGGTTAGCCCGGGAATTATTTTGTCTTGGCAATAACATTATAACTCTTCGGCCGATTCTAGCAAAATTTAAACGCCTTATGTTATTTTACATTCTCTTTCGAATGATATAAGTGCAAAAGTGCCCCAAGGTAAGCCCGGGAATTATTTTGTTTTGGCTCTAACATCATGACTAATCTGCCGATTCTAACGAAATTTCAAACCCTTATGTTGTTTTACATTCTCTTTCGAATGATATAATTTCAAGGTCCTCCCAAGGTTAGTCCGGGAATTATTAAAAGTTTTGAAGTTTTTAAGGTCATAAATCAGATAAGTGAAAGCAAGCGACTTTTTGGTCAGCTGACCTTGTTTCCATAAGCCAAAGTCTTTGTTATTTCATAAATTGTTTTATTTTAGATATTCATTCATTCAGTCTTTGTTTCATAATTCTTTCGTATACCTTCCCGATGAAGTCGAGAAGAGATATAAACTTGAAGTTTTCGACCTCAGAAGTAGGTTTTCCAAGCTTTGAATTGAATATAATCCCTGATATCTTTAGGTTAAGCACACTCCTTAGCCACTCGAGTATAGGATAATGATCGTTAGGTGAAATGGGAAAAGGGAATGAGTTTGAGTCTTAATAGTTGCTGAGTGACTCCTTTAGTGATAGCCATCACTTGAGTACTTTGTATGCATGCTGCAGGTTATTCTAGTATAAGGTTCTCGACCCTCTATTCTTCTACCGTTGCTCATCTTTTCCTTTGTTGTCTGTTGTTTTTCTGTGTGGTCTGATGTTTATCTTCATTGTGTCCTATCTTCGGCTTGGATAGTAATTTCGTGCCGTGTGTGCGGATGTTTTCTCTATTGGTGTAGTTGTATATTGCAGGTTTAAGACTTCAGCAGACGGTGGTTCATCCGGGAACCATATAGGTTCTAGCACGTTGTTGCTTAACATTCTATTATGCTCTTTAGGGAACGTGCTTATCTATCAACATTGAATACGTGTGAATATAGGATAAATACCTAAATGTTCGGTTAGTTTTGTTTGGTTTATATTATATTTTATAGATGGCTGGTAGTAATCTGCCGTATTTGCTACCTATGCGTCGGTTCGGTTGTTTATCTTACTCATTTGGGGCTGTTTCCTTCATTTTTACCTGCGGCGAAGCACCAGGTCAAGGCGTCACTTTCTTTTCAAAAGGAGTAAAGTTCAATTGTACCCATTTAGAGCAATGAAATGACCTATATGATCATGGGAGACAAGGTCATTAACATTGCAGATTTACAATCTGCATCGGATTTGGCGCTGGTTGGCACCATCTAGTGACAGAAGCCTCATTTATCCATTCAAAGGCACTTGTAAGTGATTTGAACCATGGAAAACCATCAATGCAATAACCACTTATCATCTTATCACAAAACGCCGCAGGTTATTGGAGGGACTTTCTGTCTTGTTTTTTAATAATATCTCCTTCTTGATTGGGAACACTATCGCAATTGTATACTGGTTTCCGTTGCAGTTGATGCATTTTCTTTGCTTGGTTGGTACATTCTCCTCACATTTTCCTTTAGGAACTACATTCTGCACAACATTTAATGTCCTTCTGCAAATAGTGTCACGACGCAGAGGCTTCTATAGAATGTAGCAGTTGAAGCACCTTAGGACGCAGTTCTTTTGTGGGGTGAGGTGGTTGTTTTTTTTAAGAGCCCAATCTAGCGACTGCCTACTTGGGCATAAGTCGCCGTACTCAATATAGCCTACGACTAGGCTATATTACAAAACAAATAAGAAGTAAATAAAAAATAGCAAGGATAAAGAAATCATAGACTAAAAAAAACAAAAAAAAACAGAGCAAAAAGTTAACAAGAAGGAAGCGCGCTCTAGAGTCGAACGAAGGCACGCTTCCAACCGTTGCAGGAGCATGTGACCCACTAAAAACAGTCAAATAGAATGGAGGAGGCCATCCTCCTCCAAAAAGTCGTATAGTCTGCAAGTTCGTGTGCATAAACCAATCCCGAGTAGAAAGGACAAGCGGTAGCGACCCCGCTCATCCCGGAACCGGGACAGGTAACGTGTGCGAAGATCACCCAGACTGAGACATTAAACAAAAATGTGCCGATAAATGTGGAGGACAACGCAGTCGTCACAATAGGGCGCAGGCGAGCGCTCCATGAAATGGCGGGGCGTCCCGCGAATGTGTCCAATTCGGAGATGACAGAAAGCAACCCGAATTCGTCGCGGCTTTTGTGGTAGGTCTATGGGCACAGTTGCGGCGCAATGACACGTAACTTTAAGTTTCCCTCGGTCATCTCCCATCTTATTTGCCAACCCGCCCCTATTCTTGCCACGTAGTCGATGTGAGGAAGGGCGAAACGGTGGTCTGTTAGCCGCACATTTCTCGCGGCCTCTTTGGCGCCGTCATACGCGTGCTCATTCCCCGCAATTCCTATATTTCCAGGAACCCAGCAGAAGTTAATCTCGACATCCGCCTAGCTCGCCAAAACCGTGGCGTCACGGATGTCACGAACCAGAGGATGCGGAAATTCTAATGCCCCTAGTGCACTCAGGGCACTGTGTGGGTCTTTATAAATCACAATCCGCTCTTAGAACCGGGTACCTCGCATTATCTCGTGTACCGAGCGGTGTAGTGGAACCATCTCGGTCGTTAAGACAGGCGCAGCACCTGGCAGAGCCCTTCTGAATTGAAACAGAGTGGATACGGCGTGGAAATCCACTTCCTCTTGTGACTTGGAGCCATCCGTATACACTTGCACTGTTCCAACGTGACACAAAGTGTGCTCCAAAAAGGCCGAACACAATACAGCGGGCGCTGTTGAAGCTCTGGGAACAGAGGCGTGGCGACAAATATTCAAATATGGTACCAGAACCAGTGGCTGCACCGGCCCGAGAGCTATACCTGTCTCTCAAAGGAGTTTCCTAGCCCTAAACCCAAGGGGCTTAGTGTATGACTGGCGTCTCTCGGTGGCATAGGCACCGTCAAGTTCAGCTGTGGATGCAGTGAAAGCTGTTGGCGACTGAGGGAGGCATGAACCCCCCCTCCTCGACAAATAGGCTCTTAATGGACCAAGTGCAGAAGGCATCGGTTGCCAGGCAAAGGCCGGTGTGGTGAATCGAGTCCCTTTCCGCAATAAATGCTAGACTGCGGATGCATAAAACCTTAGGACACAGATATATTCATCACAATTGGTATGTTTCGTTGTGATTTTCAGGTTGTATGCTAAATTTCCAGTTTTTCTTTGCTTTTCTCGTCAATGGAGCCTCTCTGAACCCGAATTTAAAGACTTTTGACTATTCCCTGTTCGTGTGTCTGTTAGTGACTTTGACCACTTCCTTTACTTTTGCCCAGCACTGTCTTCTCTCTAACTTGTTGTTAATTTAATTTGTGCCGTGTTCTCCGCTCCATAGGTCTATATGTCTGCAATAGTCCGCCTTCTTCGATTATATTTGTGGTGAATCTACGCCTCCACCAAGATTCATTTTAGGTTTGTGTGGCTTTTTACAATAATACTTTATCCGTCTTTATCGGTTTGGAATATGGGGACGTAGGTTGTCGCGTAGTCCAAGAACCTAACCAATGCCACGCCGAGTTCTCTGTATATAATAAAAAATGCGCTTGTTCTGTCTGGACTTTGCGCTCACCTAAGAATGCACAATGGAAGCTGTTTCAAAGAATACATGTTGTTTTGTCCAATCTTCACATTTTTCATCTCCACAACAGGAGAAAGGAAAGAGAAAGGCTATGCTCAAATGATAGAAAGCCTTATAGTGCGAGTGTGTTTCAGCTAAGGTGAAAATTCACTAACAAACAGGCGACTTTTTGAAGTATTTTTAATGCTGGCATATCTTCGAATTCAAATTTTCTATTAGCTGGAGTTTCTTTTTTAAAAGAAAGTTTGAAAATTAAAAAAGAAAAAGATCAAGAAATTCATAAATTTGTAGTCAGTACATAAAATATGCAAGAGCAAATGCTTGAATCCAGATGTGAGAAGATATAAGAAGAAGATGGAAGAAAAGTATAAGGTGCCTTGACAGCATTTTAAATGTCCTTGATAGTTTGCTAGATGACGAAATGGAGGTTGACGATGTAATTAAACATAGAAGTAGACATGTAGGTAGACCATCACTTCCATTTGACTCTTTATGTACCTCGTCCCTATTCATCACAGAAAGCTTTGGCCTTTCTAATTAGAACAAACATGACTAATTTTTTACATATTTTCTTAATATCTGGCCCAGTGTGGAGGAGGAGTGTGCAGGGGTAGAGGAGGAGGGCCTACGGCCGATACACCTATCATCTTTCAGCAATTCAGTTTGCCCTGATGTTGAGCCACAAAGTGTTTAAAAACATCTTTTTTAATAAAAAATGCCACTCACCATCATTTTCTTCGCCTTACGATTTCTGAAAAGAGCGGCGTTGGAAAAGTTAAAAAGCTGCAACAAAATTAAACAGCTATCGCCGTTGACTTGAAAAAATCATGTATCCAACTTGTCCTCTACTATGATATATATATATATATATATATATATATATATATATATATATATATATATATATATATATATCACTATCATTATCATTATCATTCAACGACAGCAGAAGTTAGACTCAGGTGCGGATCTAGAAAATAAATTAGGTAGGGGGACAATGTTACAATTCATACCTTGACGGCAGCATCAGAACAGTGAAATGCGCTGTTCTCTGGCAACCAACGAATATGTGACAAATGAATTGTTTCTTACATCTATGTATGAGTGCAACCAGGAAATATTTGAACAGACAAGCAACAACTAAAAACTATTCAAACTAAACATCTGTTATGTGAGTAAGAAGGTCTAAACAGGTAGAAGTCATCACCATACGGTACATTCGAAGAAGAAACGTTTACCTAAACATATAAACAGCAGCTACAATAGTGCAGAGATATAAGGTCATACATAAATGAAAACCCTTTACGAACAAGGTCTGCTGAGCAAAAAGTCGCGTGATCTCACTTAGGATTATTTATAACCTTATGACCTTAAAAACTATCAATAATATCCGGACTAACCTTGGAAGGATCTTGGCAATTCTATCATTCAGAAGACAATGTAAAACAACATAAGAGGTTTCAATTTCGATAGAATCGGCTTAATAGTTATGATGTTATAGCCAAAAGAAATAGCTCCCTAGCTAACCTTGAGAGGACTTTGGCAATTATATCATTCGAAAAAGAATTTAAAACAATATAAGGGTTTCAAATTCTGTTAGAATCGACCGAATATTTTATGATGTTATTGCCAAAACAAAATAATTTCCAGGCTAACTCTGTGTTGGGGGCTTTGGAAATTATAGGATTCGAATCGTTAGAATCGCCCGAATAGTTACAATAATAAGCAAAACGCGGACCGATCGACCGACCGACATAGTGAGATGTAGAGTCGCCCGTGGCTAGAATCTCACGCCCCCAAAATAGTTATGCAGAAATAGACACAGCTGAAAGTAGAAATACATTCATAACAGGTTCTTCAAGAGGTTGGCGAGATTAGGGAACCTGCTGGTGCATGAGTGTGTGTGAGCGTCTTTTACCATTTTAAACGCCGGAACGGATAATACCCAACGCTCTTTCATGAACCCTACATGTAAATGCTTCTCTGCATCTGCTCTGAATTTTCCCAAGAGCGTCGCGATGTCACAAATCGTGGAATAGGCTGACACTAGGTTGCTATCCTTTTTCTGAAGATTTCGGCTCAGCTCGAGAGTATTCACCAATATACTCTCTGTTACAACTATTCCCACAAGAAAATGGGGATCACATATGGCGATAAGAAGGAGCCCAGCGTTGGCATCAAGTTCTTCCTCGGGAAAAAACCG
Organism: Ceratothoa steindachneri; assembly: GCA_963969495.1. Lineage (NCBI taxonomy): Eukaryota > Metazoa > Arthropoda > Malacostraca > Isopoda > Cymothoidae > Ceratothoa > Ceratothoa steindachneri. Next base: position 135,125,823 of record OZ018318.1, on the reverse strand, counting down.
CGATGATATGCAAAAATTCGACGAAAACCAACACCGCGTCATGCCGCTCATCCACCTGGTGGGGCACCGAGGAACAACCTTTTTGCGCTTGGCTGGGGTAAGTTTGGCAGCTTCTGTAAACCGAAGAGAAGCGCATAATCGAAGAATAAATAAATTTGTACATCTCGGTCAGTGTTTGAAAAGCGAGCTTCACTTTCTTGAAGTTACTCTCCTTTGTCAGTACTAAATTCAGTCGATGGTTAGAGCAGTGGATTGGCTGGCCAAGTGTGTACTTTTTCATCAGTATTGCCGCACACCATTTGAATTTACAATCATGGAACTTGCTCCATCGAATCCAAATTAACTTATTTTACTTTGCACTACAACCACACCACAATACTCGTATATTCAATTCCATACCCACCCACATACAGTCCAGACTTTTTTAGGGGGGTACCGGGCCCCTTGGCCCCCTCCCATGTATCTACGCCTGGTTAGACTGGAATTCTCCTTGTTCTCTCTGTCATGCAATTCGTATAAGAATGTGGTGCAGTGGCGTGCCTCACATCACATAAATTCCCGAACAGTAAGAACGAGTGAATTTAGGTGAAAAAAGACATTTATTCATTATTTTGATGGCCACTCTTCTGCCTAAGGGAACTGGTGTTTCTAAGTAAGGTATTTTAATGTGATTAAGTGCAGCCGTTTCTTCTTTACAATTTTTTATAATTATGTAATACTTGGTTATATGTACATTCGAGGACTTGCAATGACTCTATGTATGATTATGGTGGGAAAAGTATGAAGATCCTTTGGGACGTAGAGCCTCCTTTTACCTTTGTGCGCGGTCGGCCTGATCTACATCATCGTATGCCTTGACGTGGTAACTAAATAGAATAATGAAATGGTTCGTAAGTACAGGGTGTGATGAAAACAACTTTGCAAAATATTACCATCCCAAGAATCTTGCCTAGTTGTGTAAAGGTAAGGAGTTGTGCAAACTTAAATATAGCTTCTCTTTTTTCGTCCGAGAGTTCTCACTAGCCTAATGGATAGGGCGTAGATCTTTTAACGTAGTACTTAAAATGATATTTTCACCGAGTGTAAATATTCCGCAAAACGACCCTTCTCATTGAGTGGCAGACGGTAGCATACGATGGATCTTTTGTTGGAGTTAGGGGACAAAAATATCAGGGCTGACAGTCCCTCGATTTCTGATTTGATACTGTACACAATTTGATGTGTAGACTTCTGTAAGTAGATAAGCATACAACCTACATACTTCACTTGTCAGCAAAATTAATTTTAGCATGTGTAAATATAGTATTTTCTTTTCATAGTTATTCTATGAGGAACCCACTTTTTTGAACAACTTATTTGTAATGGCTGGTATCTCTTACGTTCGTTATACAATAATAGATGAAAGGCAAAACGACTGAGCGGCTAGAGACCCACATCATGCATTAACTCTACTCAAGCTCCTCTAAGTCGGTGAGGAACACAGGTTCGTTTACGGGAGGGCATCCTTATAGGGAGAAGTATTCTAAGCAATGAGTCGATTACAAAAGTTGCACATACAATGATTTTTATGAGGCTCTCCCTCACTCAGATCTGCCTTACAGTAAGTCACTTTAAGTTGAAAGAGAAAGTTTTGATTTTGTTTAAGAGCATTACTAATAGGGCGCATACAAGGACAGATAAACATCCATCTATCTACACGGTTGCAACCTCCTGCGTACATTCTCAAATGCATTGAAATACACTTTACCAATGACATACCTCTGTGCACAGAGAAAGGCGTCAAACTTGTATGCAAAGGCCTCCTCAATTGCCCTACTCAACAAGAAAAAAAACATACATATCTGTGTATGCTATTCACATACATATAACTAATTCTCGAAATTACCTTCCCATCAGTGGACAGGGAGTGTTTTGGACAATTAAGGGCAAGTATTGTTGTCAGCACCCTAAAGTTGCCACATTTCATAAAATCCGTTTCCTCCAAGAAACGTCTACATGCGATTCCCAAGATTTTGCCTGACATGAAATATTACAGAAATAATGGACGTTCTAAGCTCGCTAATGGGACCTTTTTTACGTAAGAATATGTTCTTGGAGCTATGCATTGAGCTGCTCTCTCCTAGACATAAAGTTTGAAGAGGAATATTTACGATTCCTTCTCATACTCGATCATTTACGCTGCCCCTAAGTCGAACTTTTATTTAAGAGTGTCCTTCTTATGCATCTAACTCGATACTTGCTATACTCACCGCCATCGTGGCTTATTCCTTCTTTTCTCTAACTCGAGAAATTCTCCTTTAATTCGAGGCTTATTAACTGCCATAATTTCTAGATTAATTTCTTTATTTAAAATTTGATATTCTAATATTCAGTAAGATTGCCTTTCAAATTACCCAATAGCTGCATAAATCACAAAATGTCAATAACTTACCGGCGCACGGAGAAATAAGCCCAGTTTTTATAATTTAAAGAGGCAATAAATTATATACTTATTTTCGCGATAAATTCCATCAGGGATCACATCAATTTCTTTCATTCCTCTATCGAGGTTCTTTGAAGAAGCATCTTTGAACGTATTGGAAACGAACAGCCGAGATATAACTATCAGTTGGGAAAGAAGAAAGAAACATGCGGAAGAAGAAAGGGGATAAAGCTAATGAATAGGGAGAATGTGGATGTCACCTACAGGGAAAAGAAATTTGGTCAATTCTGAATGCCCCAAGTAGCATATTCGTAATAAATAACAAAAAATACGGAAAATGTTAACTTTCTCACCCTCCTGCTGGAAGTATTATTCAGGTTTGGTCGTGGAGTTTTCGTGTTTTCATGAAGATTCCATGGGTGGCAAAGCGATGATTTTGAAGGGCCATCTTCTACTGCTGCCTGGCTGTATTTAGCCAAGATACTCATGGAATGGGTGATGGAGCAAAATTAATCTTCCTATTTTATTCTACTCCAACGTCCAGGGGCCTCTTAATCCTGATATGTTGCAAATTGACGGCTATAAAGGGCGTTGTTTTTGAGGTTCCAAAAGCCTTCTTCTGACGCGGGATGAGATAGCTGCTCAGGTCCTTAATACTAGATAGGGAAAGAAGGAGACGAAAGTTGGAGATTCTTAGTTGGCGCAGATGAAGGTTCAGAATAGATAATACAGTTTTTATCATGATGTAGTGACTGTAGTGATGAAAGTTACAAAAAGGCTGATGCTTCTTTGCGGATTTTGGCGCCAGAAATCATGAGTAAAAAAGGTTTCTAAGATGGCAAAGGAGACCTCGAGATAGGGAAAATAAAAGTTTCTCTACGAATTAACTGTAGAAGTGACACTTATCAACCCCGTCTTCTCTTTCATTCCGGGTAAAGTTGCCGAGAGGGTACAAGGTCCTTTCACTTTTGTCATGGATGTCCGTGCTACAGCTGGTATCCCTATGTATCCTTGGCCAACAGGGCCTCCCGATCCTCCACATGCCATGTTGCGAGGGTTTACTTCTAAGGTAAGGTAAACAGACAGAACAAATGCTACAAATGTCGGTTAATCTAACAAAAGAAACTACACTGAAATTTTCGTTATAATGGCTGAAATATGGGCCATCTCTACGGCCGTCACATCGAGTGTCCAATTGCTAGAGGATATAGTGCAACCTCAGAGTTGCGTTGGTTTGGGGAACGAACGCTCCAAGGATGGACAGATTTTTAATTTGTAAGAGTTTTTTTTCACGCGTTGGTTCCCTTCAGCCTGCCTCACGTTAATAATACTGTATAAGTCCTGATCATGGACTAGAAATCTTTGAGGTAGGTCTAATATTGACATCAAGGACAAAGGTCTCGAGGTTTCATCAAAGATCAGATAAACTTTCCTTTTAGAGATACCGGAATCGATATGGTGTAATAAGTTATTGACTTCTGGAAACAATTTTTAACCATCTCTTCACGACACTTTCCAGTAATTTAATCGGGGAACTAGTGAGAGTGAGTGGGTATTTTTTCATTAAGGAGCGGATCTTTGGTGTTCATTTGAAATGAAAGAGATATAGCAGTCCTTCAATCATGCGGTTAGTATCCTAATACACAAACCATATTCAAAATATTTAAGGATTGACATTCTTCATCTAACTTTAGCTGTTGTAGTCGGGTGGAGCTCTTTTGATGTTGCTAATTTAGCTAACTATGAGGAAAGTCTGTTAAAAACTCTACTGGGTTGTTGAGAATCGCTCCGTCTACTTTATGATTTGGTGAAATATGCGCGGCCTAATTGCCCCGTATTTTCTTTAACCAGTTGCGAAATTTGGGTGGCAGACCTATAGACAATACAAAATTTTTTTAAGACTCCGGACGGGACTAGTGCAACATCCTCTGCTTAATTGCTCTGGTCAATCTGATTGCCATTCTGAGGATTCCTAAGGAAAGGTTTATGTGCAGTTTTCTACTTATTATTCCACGATGGAATAATTTTTATACCCGGCTGAGGGTAGATTTTAAAATTCAGACTGATGCTCTTATTTGCAGTACAATAGTGAAAAGGGCTAATGCCGAGGCTACAACGTAAAGATGGCCAATGGCTGCATGAGTATATGAAGCCTCTCGAAATTTATTCTTATTGCCTCTCTTAATTTTCCTATGTGATAAATTTAATTTACAGGGGCCATGTATTATTCTTCCTATTATAATTGATTATTGATCATTGACGTGAAGATCATCATCTAAAATTGAGCTTGTGAAGTACGTTAGATAATTTAGGGAGCAGAGAAAAGTCAAGGAAACGATAAGAGTTGATATGAATTTTATACGACGTAATTTCTTTTAAATTTAATACACAAACATCAAAGGAGCAAATAAATGAATATGGGGTATGTGGGCGTTGGGAATACATAACAACTATGCAAATAAGACGAAGGAATTTAGTGAAAAATTGTCAACTATTCCCAACCCCAAAAGACTATACCATAGCTAGTTTGACTTAATAAATGCTTTTACTATTTTCCCACGACAAGGAACTATCGTCCATCTTTATGAAATGTTCATCATCTTTTCCACACCCTATTTGACCTATTGGTCTCAATTTTGTACTTCCTTTTTAACCCTTTCTTCGTCCCGTGCATCGTATGTGATGCACGCAATGTTTGGCCCATACGCTTGTGCATCGTATGTAATGCACACTATCGATATATTATATAGGCTTTTTTAATCTGAAGCGCGGAGATTGTATTGCTTCTTCTGCTCTGAGCGTATGATTTACTCCATATGGTCCCCTGTGAATTTACTTGGATGCACGAAGTGTATGAAAGGAAGTTATACGTGATCAAAAGGTGGACTAAGAAACATTCACCTTTCTGTAATATTTTGGTAAATAAACAGTTTTAGTTGATTATAATGTAAAATAAACATACTCTTTTCATTACACTGGTCTGCGTCAAAAATGTATCTGAGGTTTTCCGTAGTGTTTCTTAATAAAATTGACCTCCTAAATCCGAATGTGGCATCCGTTTTTCTCTATCAGGTCTAGTTTTTGCGATACAGTAGGTGATAATAATTTTATAGTTTATACATGTCCTATATTTCATCAAAATTTCAATAGTTTTTGCACTACTGTATTCGCAGTACATTTTGTCTACATTTTAAGTAATTATGTTAATAAGTTTATATTTTTGCAGGTTAGAAATTGCTTAGCATTATAATAATAATAATAATAATAATAATAATAATAATAATAATAATAATAATAGTGGTTGAGTTAAAATGTAAGAATAGCTCCGACAGATTTTGTATGTTTGCAGCAAAGTGAATTTTCCGAGCAGCAATGTATGTACAATTTCTCCCGTAATTAAATCTTTGTATCATGCATACTCGTATTATGGAGTAGGGCTAGGAGATCAACATACATGTTTTGCACCACATATCTGCTGCAAAGGATGCTACATAAGTTTAAGACGCTGGAGTCAGGGTGAACAGAAGTCTCTCTCCTTTGGTGTTCCCATGATGTGGAGAGAGGGCAAGGACCACACTACGGACTGCTATTTTTACATGACAAATCTTAAAGGTGAGCATTGTATCAAGTATTTAAGCTTTCTCTATTATACTTGCTCCTGAAAATGTCCTTATTATGCATAGACTTGGCATAAAATTAAAAACTAACATAGTTCACTTCAGCATGAACATATCTTTTGCTAAACATTTGTGTACTACCTGCAACTCCAAATCAATTCTTTTATGTAATATGCAATTATATTTTCCAAAGGTATAAATAAGAAGAATAAACATAGTGTGGCATATCCGGATGTTCTTCCTGCCATCAAACCCCTGCCCCATGGTCCAGGAATTCCTATACCTTCTCCCCCTGAACATATAGAGGTCCATGAAGAGATTAATATGGAAGTTGATCAAGATTATAACACATCTGAGTCTTATCAGGATTCCACACATGATATGGTCGAAATACTATTCATTCAAGTTCAGTTAAATGACTTGACCAGGGATCTGAGTCTTTCAAAGGAGAATGCACAACTTCCTGGCTCTCGACTTCGTGAAAGTAATCTTCTCGCTAAAGAAACAACATTTTAGGGGGTACAGAAATAGAGAACGAGAGTTTCGAAGCTTTTTATGACTGCGCTAATATTAAAGAACATGTTGAGGCCCTTAGAATTCCCTACAGCCTATTAGAATAGAGACTTTTCATAGATTCCTCCAGCAGAAGTTTAAAAGCTGTCTTACTGAATATTGGTAACAAGATAGCTTCCGTTCCTATAGGTCATTCAATCCAACTTAAAAAGTTATGAAAATATGAAAAAATTGCTGGATGCAATAAATTACTTGAAGGTAAGATCATTTTACTTTTGGCATTTCTAAGCTCTTTGATATTAACATTTTCATTTTTAATTGTTAATACTTGTATACACCTTTTGGTCAACTTACATTTTACAAGAATGCAAATCTGGAAATCATGAGTCATTTTTGAGTTATAGTTTTTTGTTTAAGTGTGTCTTTATAGGTTAATGCATCCTTTGGGTTAATGGAGAACTTATCCTAATTGAGAAGGTATACAACATAACTCAATAAACTTAAAATAAGATGTACATATATCCATTTAGTTCCAATACAATGATTTAATGCATCGGCATACAGGATTTTTCAGTACATATTCATATTCTTATTGTTTTAAGCAATATTACTTTGAGTTTGTTTTTAGAAATATTACACTTTAAATTAACATACCCTGCTAAATTTATTTTCGGGTAGTGTCTCTTATACTTGGGGTGCAAACAGGCTACACGAAGCATCCCTTTTTCCTATGTTTATGGGACAGTCGTGCAGATAGGATGCACTATGAGAAGAAGGTTTGGCCTCCACGAGGAGCATTTAGAATTAGATCTAACAATGTGATAGCTGAACCTTTAGTGCCTCCTCACAAAATACTGCGTCCTCCACTGCATATAAAGCTTGGTATAATGAAAAAATATGTCAAAACCCTTAATAAGGAATGCCAAGCTTTTAAATTTCTTCTTCAAAATTTTCCACAAATCAGTGACGCTAAGTTCCATGCGGGAATTTTTGATGGACCTCAGATCAGGAACTTGATGAGAGATCAGCAGTTTGAGGCATCAATGACGGACATAGAAAAAGATGCCTGGAAAGCTTTCAAAGCTCTAGTTAACAGTTTTCTAGGCAATAAAAGAATCCCAGAATATGTTGCCCTGGCCAATCAGCTCCTAACAAGTCTCAAACATTTGGGAGCTCGAATGTATATAAAGATACACATTTTACAGTTCCATCTGGATTATTTTCCAGACAACTGCGGGGATTACAGCGAAGAACAGGGGGAAAGATTCTACCAGGACATAAAAAAATGGAATCCAGGTACCAGGGTAAATGGGACGTAAACATGCTTGCTGACTACTGTTGGTGTCTGAAGCGTGATGCACCAGAAGAGAGACACAAACGAAAATTGTCAAGGGAGTCTTTTCTTGGAAATTAGAATTATTTTATTTATTATGTTGCATTCTTTATTTTTTTGTTTTATTAAAAGGATTATGGTTTACATATGTTTATTTCTGTTTCTATGATATAACAATAATAATGCATTAGTAGATAGAGAAAGGTTTTTTGAAGTTTTTTTTCAGGAAAAATGAGGCAATCTCAATGAAAATGGTGTATACTGTACTGCGAAAATCTGACCTGATTGAACAAATATACATTCATTTTTGAGCTCAGAAGGTTTGATTCATTAAGAAACCACAAATAAATCCTGAGGAACATAAAATATTTTTTCAAACGCAGGCCTGTGTTATAGACATATTACAGAAATTCCATAAAATAGTTTATAAAAATCAGAACAGATTTCATATACATGAACACAAAATATAGGAGCAGATTTCGTATTTCTAATTGAAACAAGGTCAACCAAATTTTTTTTTACACTTCACACATTCAATGGACGCTTGTTTGGTTTTGCTAAGGCTTCCTTACGATCACCTTGGGCTCGAATTTTCTGGTAACAAGAATGACATCTTTTACGCGAGACTCTTCCACCTCCCCCTTCTTCCATTTCCCTAAATGTATGATTCGCTCTGAAAGGTTTATTGACGCTGCTTTTTTCCATGAATCTTCGCGGCTCTACATCAACGATTATGTGATTATTTTGCATAAAAAAGGACGCCCGCTTAATTTCTCAGAGTTTCTTAACAAAAATATAAAAATCACAATAGAATTGAAAAATCGTTCTCTTTACTATTTAGATGGTAATGTACATAATCCGTACCCTCTCTGTCCTTGCCTCTTAACCTATCCTGTAAGCTTACTTACTCAGTGGTCTGTGAATCAGACTCCTTAACTCCATTGCACGTTCCTTTAAACTGAACAATAGCCTTCTTTTCATAGCCTTCAGAGTGTGGTATTCTCATAAAACTTTGCACGAAGAAGTTTCTTCCCTAGAAACGAAATTTCCAAAATAATAGGCTCACAATGTCTTTAATTACTGTCTCAAAAAAAATAGACATTGGCTTTAGCCGAGTCACAACATCGCTTCCTATTTTGGCCAGGTTAAGAAACATTGAGTGTGGTTATTCACCAGATGAAGTCCAAATTACATTAACTTCATGGCGGCGGCGATACATCTTACTCAGTACGTCCCCAGTACGTTTAAAATTAATTAGTTTGGGCGAGTATGAGAATATATTATAATTTTTATTATATACTTTTCCTTAGGATTAGCTAGTGACTAAAATTTCTGGCTTGATCATGACATTTTTCTATAAACCATAGGCGATATTGCAGCTCAATGAATGTTCGGATGATCAAGTTAATTTCATCCTGCAGGAAACAAGGATCGCAGATAAGATATTTTATCAGGAACATATTGCATATATGCTAAAAAATTCCACTGCTCTATACCGTCTCCCCCCCACACTAATTACATTCTGACTTGTAGATTTTTATGTCCTTAGGCTAATCATCTCTCTGTATTCATTAGCATGCCCAGCGATTGAAGATGACGAATATCTCCGTCGAAACCTGGTTTTGCAATAAATCGATTCTACCACTGAGATTTCTTTCCTGCATTTACATGTAAGTTAATGTACTTCTTTGGACACACACATACACACATGAATATATATATATATATATATATATATATATATATATATATATATATATATATATATATATATATATATATATATATATATATATGTGTGTGTGTGTGTGTGTGTGTGTGTTGCGTAAGGCATTTGAGGACAGATTTATACTTACCCCAAAAATGACTATTAGAAAAAGATAATAATATCTTTTTATTGAAAAATTTGTGAGGATAAGAATAAACATGTTTTGTAATTTTATTCAATAAAGTCTCCTTCAGCTTCGATAACGGCGTCTATGCGATGTCTGAATCGCCCTCATGCTAGGATCGAGTAGTTCTTGTTCATATTGGACATTACTCTGACTATGGAGGCTTTTAAGGATTCTTTAGTGTTATGAGGGTGTTCATTAACTTCTTTCTCAACTACGCTACATACATAGTAGAACAATGGATTGAGATCTCGGGAGCTAGGAGGCCAAATGTTAGGGGTTATGTGATCATCAAAATTTCCGCTATCCATTCCACCGTTGCTTGAGCCTTGTGTGATGATGCCGAGTCTTATTGAAACACATAAGGTCTTCCGCTTCGTACATTGTCGATCCATGACTTAACCATCTTTGGACTCTAACTTCTTGCAAACTTTGTAACTGAAAGATCCGGCGACCTTTAATAATCGTGCTATGTTCTTTATAGCCACGATAACTGCGTGCCTCTTCATTTCTTGTATAAGCAAAGGGTCTGCAAAAGATTGTGATCATCTCTCCCACCTCACCTCCATTTTCCTTTACCCTCTCATCTCCCTCTTCCTCTACCCCTATCACCTCATCTAATCCTCACTCTACCCAATGTTCCCCCCCCCCTCTCCCCATTCCTCCCCCCCCTATTCCTCCATAAGTTCCCTAACCCTTTTACCCCCCTTAGTGCACCTCTCTCACCCCCTCTAATAATACTGTCCAAAATGATTTTGCTACAGAAATGAGAAAGTAGTTTTCTATTGTAGTTTTTTGCATAGATAACGAAAATGACCTTTATTTTCCATAAAATGACTTCAGTTTTTTGTAATCTGCACATTTAATTTTTTAATAATATTAGATTATTCAGTATATAGAGGTATAAAGTATTTGTCATTATTTTTATTTTATTTTACGAGAAGTACAAAGATAAGTAGAATCAAAAAGCTTATTTATCACAGTAAATTAATAAGTCCTTTTAATACATTTCAGAGTGTGGCATTATAAAAATATATTTAAAAAAATAATGAAGATTTAAGTTTTTTCAACATTGCTGAAATATATACAATAGTCATATATTTTTAGAATATTTAGGCTTCTTTTTATGTACAACATCTTTTCTGTCTCTGTGAAAGGTTCAGCAGAAGTCAGCAGGCATTGCAAGACTCCATTTTCCTTTATAATGATTTTATATAGTAGCAATATCTTGGTGGAATCTTTCACCATGCTCATCGCTGACGTCTACTGGATTCTCTAGAAAGAAAGACAGATGGGAATGCAAAAATGCACCTTTAGTTACATACTACATTCCAACTCATCATAAGACCTAATCAAATTCTGAAAAAGAATGTTGTAATTTTCTGATTTGTGCCTTCCAAGGAGACCATTACATACACCTTTGAAACTATGCCAGGCCTCAAATTCTGGCTTTCTCATTTTGCCTCAAACGCACTATCTACCATAAGTTGTCAAATCTGAGGCCCAACAAAGAGTCCTTCTTTAATTTTAGCATCACTAATCTTAGGAAATTTTGTTTTAAAATATGAGAAGGATGGCTGGTCATGCTTTAAGGCTTTCACAAATTGTTTCATTAAATCTAATTTTATATGAAGTGGTGGCAAAATTATGTTTTCCTTAGGAACCAATGGTTCACGTATGACATTATGACAACTTACTTTTCTCTCTTCTCTTAAAGGCCATTCTGAGCGTATGTAATCTTCTCCCCGAGCTCTACTGCTCCACTGGCACAAAAAACACATGAATTTTGTGTAGCCTGACTGTAAGCCATTTAAAATTGCTACTACCTTAAGGTCAGCAGGGATCAACCATTTATGTTCAATGCATTTAATGTTTTTTAAAATGAAATCTAAATTCTCGTAAGTTTCTTTCAAAACCACAGAGTGAGCTACTAGTATCGATGGTAGTTTATTTCCATTATGCAGAAGCACGGCTTTACTACTATATAAAAAAGCGTCAATGTAAAGTCTCCATTGACTAGGTTCATAATGTATATCTAATTCTTCAAAGAGACGTGGAATATTATTCACTTTGTTGCTTTGTTAAGTTTAGATCTCTCACAAGATCATCTAGATCAAGTTGTGAGAGAGGTTTTGGAGTAGTATCAACAGTTTCAGGAACATAAATTTTAGTTTCTGGTTCAGATGATTCCATACCTGATTCATCAGAGTTAGACAAAACAATTTCTGCAGGTGCTTCAGGTACTGGAATGCCTTTTGAGTGAGGTATAGGCTGAATAGCAGATCTAAGGTTGGGATATACCACAGCTGAAGCGCACTTCGTTGTTTTATCTAAAAGTGTGGAAATTATATCCATAAAATTTAAAGTTATGTACATATGTGTGATTACAATGAAGTGGTTATAAACTTAATTAATTTTATATTTTTTAAAAATAATATTACAGTATACTACTTCAAAATATAGGTACAGAGGAAAATAAACAATTACTTATTTTGTATGTCTACCAAACAGAAATAGCAGTCAGTGGCATGATCTTGGGGCTCTCGCCATACCATTGGAATACCAAATTGAAGGCTTTTTATTTTTCCTTTAGAACATTTTGATAAAGAATTAAAGCATGTCGTGCAACAGATATATGGTGCTCATGGTTTATCTTGGTCACCAATTTTACATCCAAAATACAAATTATATAGTTTTTTCACTAGAGAAGAATTTTTTCTTTGATTTTTTAAAAATATTACTGAACCACATAAGTAGCAGAATTTATCTGGGCTACTTTTACACTGTCCTCTTGTCATTTTAATTAAAATTGTTGCTTTTATTTAAAATTGTATTTATTTAAATAATCTGAAAATAAGAAATAAAAGAATGAAATTCCTTCAAATCTTAAAAATTTGACAAAAATAGTAATTGGCAACTACAAAAAACTGGAGCCATTTCGATTAAAATGACTTCTTCCATTTTTGAAATATTTACATAAAACTACATTAAAAAGGGTTATTCTAATCTTTGCAATCGACAAAAAGTTAAATTTTGTTAGACAGTGTAATCTGTAATTAAAGATTTTTTATGCCACAATATAAGAATTTCAAGCAAAGATCATCTCGATTTAATTACCACATCGCTTCTTATCCCGAGCGATGCCCTCGATAAAAAGTCTTACTTAATTTCCGAACGCATATTTTTTTTCGTGGAAATGGCGGGTATCTCTGATAGTATAGAACCATTGTTTGAAATTCTTATATTGTGACATAAAAATATCTTTGATTACAGATTATTGGAGGTGGTGAGAGATAGATAATAAAAATAGGAAAGGGAGAGGGAAAGAGGGGGAGAGAAAATGCGAAATAGAGTTAGGGGAGAAAAGGGATAGGGGGACGAGAGGAGGGGGGATAGGGGCGAAGGTGAAATTGGGAAGAGATGATGGACGATAGTAGATAGGGGGAGAGGGAGGAGAGGAGTAAAGGGGAGAAGGGAGAAAGGTGGGGTCAGGAGAGGAGTAGGGTGTAGAGGGGAGATGGAAAATCTGGAAGGGGGAGAGGGGGTAGAAATAGGGAGGTAGAAGAGGTGGGTAGAATGAGGTTAAGTAGAAGGAGGGGGAAGAGGGAGGGGAAGAAGGAGGGAGGGAGAATAAGTAAGGGTAAGGAGGGGGAGAAGGAGGGGGAGAGTGAGTACCTCTAAACTTTTCCCCTTCTTAATTCACCTAATCTCATAAAATCACATTCATAAAACATATATATATATATATATATATATATATATATATATATATATATATATATATATATATATATATATATATTAGTGTAGATGGGTTTCAGTCTTTCTTGAATTCAAATTTTGTTGAAAACCATGGTATATTTCGCCCTGATCAATTTTCTTGGGCAACTTTCTATTCTTCTAACTCTCTTTTTTAGTTCATCTTGTAGATGCTAGATCACTTGTCCTATATTCATCTCTTTTTAATAAATGGGTTTGGTAAAAACCAAACTAAATTGCTGAGCTTTCGATCTTATTCGATCATCTTCGGAGCGTCTTTAGGCATTCTTTAGTCCTTTACCAATGAAGTATAGTGGAGTCAGAATCAGGCTGAATGAAAAGAACACGGGTTTTAGGGGATATTTATTCCACGTCGCTTAAGCGTAAAGTCATACTAATGCTCCATGCAAATGCTGCTCTACGTTGGAACCTTTCAAATAAGAGATCTCACGAGTAAAATAAACACTCGTGAATAACGGTTTCTCAATCAGCATGATTGAAAAACAACTTCAATCATTTTTAAATATGCAATTTAACGATACGGATAAAACGAAAAGTAATCAGGAAGCAGTAAACAGCATCAAACTGTATTACAAAATCAGATGTCCACGGCCTATAATTTAGATGAAAAAACATCGAGGAGATTGTTAGTTAGTTAGTGTGCGTCAATCCTTCCATGATACTGGGAGGATCCCCGACCGAATAATGAAATTTATATAAGGTCAGTATGACAATCGCTGGTCGGACGGAGGGCTCCAGGAGCCGGTCCTCGCTTGGAGAGAGTTGCTAGAAAGTATTATGTTTTGACACCTAACAGCGTTCAGGTAGAAGCCTTCGTCACCTCGAGGAAGAGGGGCCTGTTCCGCGTCAGAGGTAAGTGGATATAGATCCCCATCGGCAGGATTCCTTGGAACAGAGAGAGAGTGTGTGTGTGAGTGTGTGTGTGTGTGTGTGTGTTGTGCTGTGAAGGCGGGAGAGCAAAGAAAGCAGTGTTCTGATTGGCTATGTATGAGGTGAGAGGTGTAAGATCTACCCACCCGAAAACGGAGTGAGCACAGCGCGTCCACCATTTGGTAGCCAGATCTCTACGTGCGCTGACGTTTGTGTCCGCTGATGCCGGGATTCAGAATCGAACCCGGTATCGCGACGTTGGGATGCCAGCGCCGTATCCACTAGGCTAGCATAAGCTCTTTAAGGAGATTGTTAACCGTAACATCAAGGTTAAGAATCAAATGGACGAAATTCAACTTATTTTATACTATAAAACGATAAAAGCCAACAATCTCCTTATAAAAAACAACAGCTGTCAGAACTTCTCGAATCTAAAGTCAACCAACATAGTTTACGAGTTTATCTGCCCAATCAAGACTGCAAACTTTATAATAACTCAAAATATATTGGCATGACAACTACCACCCTTTCGAGGTGTTTAACTATGCATCTGCAAAGCGTAAGGCCTAAAAATCACATGTAGAGCGCGTACAACATCAACCTAACTAGAGATATTCTAGTTGACAACAACAAAATTAAAAGAAAAGAGAGAAATAAAGCTAGGATGAACATCTTAGAAGCCATCTTGATAAACCAAGAAAAGCCGGTCCTCAACAGTCAAGCAACAACCTGGAATCGAACATTAAAGTTGTTCTAAAAATTCCACTCACCAGATTGGCTGGTTTACTTTGACGTTAGGCTTAAGCGAGTCGGAATAAATATCCCATAAAAACCGCTTTATTTTCATTCAGCGTGCTTCTGACTACACCATATTTCCTCGGTAAAGGAGGAAAGAATGCCTAAAGACGCTCCGAAGATGATCGAATACGATCGAAAGCTCAGCAATTTAGTTTGTTTTTTCCCAAACCTATTCATTAAAAAGAGATGAATATAGGACAAGTGATCTACCATCTACAAGAGGGACAAAAAAAGACAGTTAGAAGAATAGAAAGTTGCCCAAGAAAATTGATCAAGGCGAAATATACCATGGTCTTCAACAAATTTGCATATATATATATATATATATATATATATATATATATATATATATATATATATATATATATATATATATATATATATATATATATGTATATATATATATATATATATATATTATATATATATATATATATATATATATATATATATATATATATATATATATATATATATATATATCTTGTGTTTCCCTCTCGAATAGGACGGCTCGCACCTCTGATCCCTTCTATTACTCAACTTTCGGGCACCACTATGCTTACCCAGTCAAGATGACTCGCTTCTGGAAAAACAGCTTCTTCATATCTTTAACTATAATTTTAATTGATTACTTTAGGTGAGGAAAATTACTCGGAAGAGGCATGCCTATAGTAGTTCATCTTCGGGGCAGAATTGGGAAGATGATTTTAAAGGTAATTATATGTAGGAACTATTTTAAACATAACCGTGAGATAACTGACCAATCTGCTAACTCAAAAATCTATAGCTAGTTTCTTATGTCGAATTTGACTTAGACTCTAAGACTAGATTCTTATTTTCGAGAACAAGCGAAGAGAAGAGGAACTCACGAAGAAATAAAATCAAAATAATGGCTCATATTATGAAACTAAAAGTAATAAGTCACAACGTCGCTGGATGGAATAATAAGTGGTTCTCTCAAAGTACCGCATATCTAAAGGAAAATCCAGACATAATTCTGCTTGAAGAGATAAATATTGACCCCGAGACAAATAAAATTAAATTGTTGGATTTTACTGCACTAATTAAAATCACCAACGACGTCAATTTTGACGGCGTTGCAATTGCAGTAAAAAAAAATTAAGCTCCCTGAAGCTCAAAGCCCTAGATGAATCTTATTTGGCGATAAGCGTACAAAAATCAACTGTTAGCTTTATCTTAGTGACCTGATACCAACCCCCAAGGAGGGAATTCTTGCCCTTCCACAATTTCACAGAAGTATTTGGATATAAAGACGAATTGGTTTTCATGAGTGATCTTAACTCAAAACTTCAATAAAGCGCCACCCTGGAGGCAATAGATCAAGAGCTCGATGACATGATGAATGCGGTGGTCAAGGTTGACCAAAAAACACGTCCTCATTACTGCGCACAGAACATTACCGCACCCAATCAGGACAGCCTAAATTAAACACCTTAAAAAGCAATACATCATCATAAGAGAATCCATCGAACGAAATAGATCCTAAAGGGGAAAGAAAACTAGAATGTGACAGGTGAAAGACGACCTGATAGCGGCAACAGCTTTAAAAAGAAGTGTAAGCTGGGAGCGATTCGTAGAAGCTCTAGACAGCGAGTCAAGCCCTAGAAGACTGTGGGAAAAAATTAATATCTCTAAAGAAAAGAGAATGTCTAAGACCAGAATCGAATTCGAGCAAGAAGGGGAAGATGCAAAAGAACCCCATGACATTGAAGCAGTATTCCACGAACACTGGAAGGGGGTGTTTGTTTGATATCTTTCCCGAAAAAATAGAGGACTTTGATAGAGACCACAAAATAAGAGTAGTGGAAGAATTAGAGTTAAACCACCAAGCAATTGACCCCAATAACCAACGCTTCTAGCAGAACAAGGTATCGAACCGATTACCCTTCAGAAACTTAAAAGAAGGCTCCTGGCTACCAAGCAGAGGGAGCCCGGGATGTCAAGTATTACAAGTGAGAACCTGACACGAGCGCCAGACTCCTTTTTGAACATTATAGCAGTACTTTTCATAGCCACACTAAGTACAGGCTATTTCCCGGACGCGATGAAAAGGGGAAAGATAATTTTCCTGCCGAAACTTGGCAATCCTCCAAACAATCCAAGAAATTTCAGGCCAATTACATTGCTTTAGACATTGACGAAATTATTAGTTTGAGCGACTAACGACAGAATAGTCTGGCATCTAGAGGAAAGATCGAAATACCAAGACTCCAGCACGGATTTAGAAAAAAAAGGAGTAACGAAACGGCCATGGCCGTTCTGGTTGAAACAATAGCCAAAACAACATTCAACAAGAATTAAACAGATATTGTAATCAGGGACATCCCCAAAGCTTTTGAAAAAATTAGGGGCTACCCTCAGCAATAGTAAAATGCCTATGCGACTATGTCACAGACAGATAAGAATATATTTAAGTGGAGGGTTATGACGGCCCGAGCTTTGAGGTCCTTAAACGTGTCCACCAAAGGAAAACACCCCAATGGACGTACCGAGCCCAGCCATGACTCTATAAGATATATACAGTTTGGTGATTACATCAAAATAGTTTCGAACAGTGTGTACAGACAACCCTCAAAAATAGCAAGAATAACGGGGTTGAGATCGCAAACATAAAGGAATTTGAACGAAAATGGAAAATCCGCTCAAATGCGAAAAAGTTCTCCATCATTCTAATAGGGAGACGCAAGGGCTCTAGAGGAGTACAGATATAAGAAAATAGATATTGTTATGAAAACGATGGAAAATTGCTTGGGCTTAAGATCTGCCGACACGGCTATGAAAAACATGTCACGCAGAGATTTAATCTAGCGAAGACGCATTTAACCAAATTATTATAACTTAAAGGCCTGGAAGTAGAGAATATGAAATTGGTATATAATGCTATCTGCAAAGCCACACTGCCCTAATCGGCTATCCCGATGAATAGACTCCTCAAAACAAATGCTTAAAAACTCCAGAGTGCTCAAAACGCTGCAGTCTATATCATCACGAATAACAAAAGGAGAGCGTAAAAGATTACGATACCTACACAGCGAAATAGACTTTCCAACCACAAACGTGTCCCTACACAGCAGAGATTTGTAAGGTGTGGTACAAACTAGACAATATACTAAAGGAAGAAGAGAAAAGATCGATACAAATCCGGAAAAATAAGAGGATTAACAACCGAGGGAGATTTAGAAGTGGGAAACCAGACATGAGGCCAGAACTGCCCCTAATATTTACAGTTAGATGAGATTACAGACCATTGCATAAAACATCAAACAGGAAAATCTGCAATAAACAACTAAATTAAAAACGATAAAAAACAAAGAGCTATAGAAGCGTGAGAGCCTCCATCCGATAAGACAGAAAGAAGACCGAAAAGAAAGAATAAGCAAGAAGAATCCAAGAGATGGCTGGTCACCCAGCAACCAACACTAACTCACTTATTCTCCCTCACCAGTTTACCTTAACACCTACTGTACTCTCAATAAATACTTTTATCTTCTATATTTTTCAAGGCGTTAGACGTTAGACATTAGACGTCGAAAACAGAGTTAAGAGTTTTTTAATCTTGGGAATATACAAAAAGATGCAAATTTTTAGGTGAGTTCTTGTTCTATGAGGGGCATTGCGGATTCTGGTGTCGGAGACTCGTTGTTAGGATAGTTTCTGGCTGAAATTGTATGTTAATTGAACGTCTGCGTTAGAAGATCATAACCGCCTTAGCCATTCGGAGCCCTCGGAGGTCAGAATCCCGGAAAATATTAGAGGTGTTCTGGACTAGCATTTCTCTTGCGATTGACGTATGATGCGTTGTAACGTGGCGCTTGATACTCCTATCCTGGAAGTGCATTGTCAACTTGCGCGACAAGGTTGGAGAATTCATCCCTATGTACTTAGAGTTGCGGTAAACGAACTTTCACCGACACTGCACGTGAAGACAAATGTCCATGACGAGGGCTCGTGTTTTTATGGTCTTATAATATATGACCAAATTTATTTTGTGGTCGAGGTTGGCTAGGAAAACCTTGTGGTGGATAATCGTTTTGAGAATCTTCTCGTTTTACTTGTAGCTTGTGTTCATTGTTGTTTGGTAAAATAGGTCTATCAATGTAGGTGTTTCTGGTTTGTCCTTCCGAAGGATAACAGAGTTCATCTTACGTTTAACAATTGAGTCAATTAAATTTGATGAGGAGCTGGTTTACTCACCTAAGCTCAGCATCAATCGTTGTCCAATTGGAGGAGTGTGAGAATGCTCAGTTTACGAGGGCACTCGGATAAATCATTCATGCAAATTTGTAGCCTTGAAAAGAACGAAAGAGAATATCAAGGAATGGTAGCGCAGACTGCTCTTCATTTTCGTGGCTGAAGTTGAGTGGTAAACTATTTCTAAAGGTCTGGATAGGCGTAGGTAAGTATTCGGTGTTCTTCACATCCAAGAAAATATCGTCGATAAAGCGAACATAGATGGGAGGTTTGAGGGTTGTATTATTTTTATAAATGGCGTTATCTACGGATCTCATTTAAAAATTGGCAAATAGAACGCCAAGTGGGGAACCCATGACCATACCATCGATCTGGACGTAGGTAGAGTTGATTCTTGGATGAGAAGGGGCTATTTCTTCAGTGTGATGAATTTTTATGCAGATAAGTTCTGTCAAGACAAATTCCAAACCTTTATCTTGTAAGTTTAAGTCAATATAATTATGCTTGTCTTGTAGCGTTCTGGTCATTCGCTTTTTGCCTTAATACCAAGGACTGGTATGGTCCCTTTGACGTATATTTTGGTAGTTATCTTATCGTTATTGTTTGTAGATAGGAGTAACCAAACGATTAGATCATCAGAAAAGCAGACAAAGCTGCTTTGATGAAACTAAATTCAGGAGAATTTCTAGCAACGGAACCGACGACATCAAAAAGAACGTAAATCAAATCATCGAACGGAGCAGAAGAAGTGTTTTAGTCTTCGATTCTTTTATAAAGAAATAAGTTGAGTTTTAATGAATTTTGACGAGCTCATTCACAGGTTGGATCTAGATGAAATTAGCTGTCGCTTATAATCAAATTTGCATTGATGAAAATATAATGCTCAATTTAAAAGACGCACATTTATTTCTATATCAGGTGTCATGTGATTTTCAATTATATAAATATATATATATATCTCTCTCTCTCTCTCTCTCTCTCTCTCTCTATATATATATATATATATATATATATATATATATATATATATATATATATATATATATAAATCCAACATACTGCAAAGACCAAAACAAAATCTTCCGAATAGACCAGCTTTTAAGGCACGCTACGCAAGGTTTCTTCCTGAGAGTGCTTGGCTCGAATCACACGTCAGTACGGAATTTTTCAAATTAAGAAATAACTTTTTCCGAATTCGCTCTCCTGAAAGATATATATATATATATATATATATATATATATATATATATATATATATATATATGTAGGTTCTATTGAAGAGTCCACAGTTGTGGCAGCGTTGTTAATTTAATTTGTATTTTCTTAATAATCCTTACAAGTTTTTTAACGCTCATACAGCTAGGGACTTCAATAGAACCTGCATACAACATGGTCTTTTACCTAATCATATATATATATATAGGGTGACCCCCATAAAACGGGCCTGCACACACTTTTTGTTATATATCATTCATTCATTCATTCACTAATTAACCTTACTTTAGAGGACATAGCAGAAGCAATGCCTATGAGCACAACAAGATCTTAGTGGGAGCTCAGCAAAGAATATACTGCGTCAAACATTAATACAAGACAGTCTCGTTCATGATAGTGCAGGGTACTTTCGTGCATCAGTTCGAATGTGAGAAAGCCCCCTCCAAGAGCGAGCAGAATTCAGGACTGGATGGACCACTTTGAGAACTATGGGACAGTGAAGAACTTCACTGCACCTAGTGGCAACCGTCCCAGCCATTCAGGATGCCCCAGGAAGCGTACAGTTGAGCTGATCGAGAGCGTGAGAGAGTCAGTTCAGCAGAGTCCAAAACGCTCTGTGCGCAAGCGAAGTCAGTCCCTCGGTATATCCGGTAAGATTTGCAGGAGAGTGCTAGTAATGGATGTAAAGGCCTACCCATACAGAATACAGAAGAAGCAGACCCTTACAGCCTCAGACAAGGAGCAGAAAAACGTTATGGCATTTAAGATACTCGAGAAGATTCATGAGACCCCAACTTTCCTTAACATCCTTTGGCCCTCAGATGACGCTCACTTCCATCTTGCAGGAAATGTAAACTTTAAGACAAATTTATTCTGAAGGACCTACAGACCAAATGAGATAGCTACGAAGCCCCTACACTCCCCTAAGTGCACGGTGTGGATTGCAATCTTACTCAGCGACATCATTGGACCATTTTTATTCGAGGAATTTAGCGCGACAGTGACAGTTACCAAGGAGGGAGCTGCAGACTGTGTTCCCGTCGCTTATGGGGAATTTCTGGTTCCAGCAAGATGTAGAGAGCTCTCACACCGAAGAAGCTCTCCCAAGGTTGGCTGAAAGAGAACTTTGGTGTCCATGTGATCAGTCTCAAGACTGATTTTGAGTGGGCACCTCACAGCTCAGACCTTTGCCCTCTAGATTTCTTTCTCTTGGGCTACATTAAAGACAGAGTATATGCAGGGAGGCCCAGGTCCATTGCGGAACTCAAAGAATCCATCAGGGAGGAGATTAGAGCCATTGGTCGGTCGGTTTGTAAGGACGTCATGGACAATTTTGTACTGTGCGTCAATAAATGCACATAGCTAAATGGAAGTCATCTCAAACACCTGCTCTAGAATAAACTAGTTATCACCAAAGTTTCATTCAATCCTTACAAAACATTTAGAAATGAGGCCTATCGAAATTTGGGGCCTTTTTTTTGAGGGGGGGGAGGGGTGACCCTGTATATATATATAAATATATATATATAGCAGGAAAAGGAGAGCATGTACTAAATATACCATATATTGCCAACGTTTCGGGGCTCTGGACCAATCTTCTAGGCTAGAATATTAAAGATTCATATAAGAACAATTGCTTAACAATTATGAGAACAATATATTTGGTGAATTGACATTTTCCTACCTAATTCAAGCATATTGAATTTAAATCTAAATCAGATTCTCTCTAAATGATACAGATTTTTCGTAATATCAATAACTAATATTATACAATAATTTTAATTTTATCACGCCTATCATCATGCCCTGAAGTAATTTTGAATCATCCTTTTGCGTTATTTATAGTATAGCAGGTTTTTTTCACAAACATTTTATTGCATATGAGTAGAAACTTGAATTACATATTAGGATTACAAATACTGCAATCAAATAGATGCTAATTTATTAATGATCGTACATCAGGCTGGAGGACCTCTTCTTGATTTCAATCGGGCAAAAATTTGCGTTTGTAACTCTTTCTCTTGTAATTCTTCTCTGGCTGATTTCTTCTAATCGTCCGTCAGTAGTCCGCCATCATGTGTCTATCCCAGTGTCATCAAATCCTAATGGAAGCGTTCCCCTTGTTCGTCGCTCACGGCTCCCAGATTCTCTGATAATCGGTCGAGGTGACTATTTAGGAAATGCAGCTTCACCTCATGTTGCATTCCAGATCACGATATGCTAAAAGCATATTAGTAACCAGATCCTCGTAGTTATGCGCTCTTTTGTTTCCCAAGAAATTACGAACAACGGCAGAAAATGAGAGCCAGGCTGCCTTCTCTTTTTCATTCATCGTGTTCACGAATCTAGAATCACTCAGAAGTCTTCGGATTTGGGGACCATCAAATACTCCTGCTTTTATTTTTTCTTATGACAAAGCAGGAAACGCCGATAATATGTACTAAAACACTCATTGTCAGTGTTCAACGCTTTGACATACTGCTTCATAAACCCCAGTTTGAGATGAAGTGGAGGGAAAACGATCTTCTCTTGACTTACGATTGGCTCATTAACAATGTTTGGCATTCCTGCTTCCAAAGTTTCCCGAACTGGCCAATCTTTTGGGAACCAGTGTTTGTCATGAGCTTGACTGTCCCACATACAGATATAGCATGGAAACTTTGTATATCCCTTCTGCTGGCCAAGGAGGAAGTTGACCATCTTAAGATTTACACATATGATCTAATTGTTTTAATGGTACTTAAGTAAATCCATGACCATTCTTATGTCATCGTGAGTTTCTCGCAGATGTACAGAGTGGCCGAAAGGAACTGCACCAAAGTCATTGCTATTATGCAAAAGGAAACACTTGAGGCTACGCCTGGAGCTATCCAAAAACAGTCTCCACTCAGCAGGGCTATAGGTGCCAAGTCTCAACTCGGTAAACAGACCAGGAACATCGTGGCAGTATACAAATTATTTGTCCTCAGAGAAATACTTAACAAATGTACTCTCCCTTGTTCGGTAATATGATACCCGTACCGAACTGTCAAGCATATGTCTTTCACTCAACCTGGAGGCTAAAATTTCTGCAGCTTTCTTGGAGAGCGCCAAATCACTTTTCAAATCATTCAAATCCTGTTGATTGAAACAGTGAGGAGCTAATGACAGTCTAGCATCTGATGATGAATTTGCAGACTCTGAATCCATTCCGTGGACGTCAATATCAGGTACATTATTTTAAACCTCGGAGGAAGTACTCGTATATCCACTGAAAATCGGAACTGGTAAAGACTCAGAATGAGGTACTGGCCGGATCGCCGAGAGAATGTTGGGGTAGTCGATCTTGTGCCGAGTTTTCATGCCAATCACTTTAGTATTCACCAGACAGAAATAATAGTCCGATATATGATCCTTTGGCTCTCGCCACACCATGGGGATTCTAAAAGGAAGACCATTTCTCTTTCCTTTCGTCCACTCACGAAGATGTTCCACACAACTATGGCAAACGGCATTTAGGGCCCACTTCTTATCTTGATCGCCAAGAGGAACATCAAAATATGCCTTATAAGTGCGGATGACAAAGTTTGATATTTGCGCCTTTGACGAACTAGCATGTAACAACCACCTATGTAGCAGAAGGTGTCTGGATCATTAACGCAATTTCCTCTTGACGAAGCCATTACTCTAACATGGGACCTGAAAAAAATAAAAAATGGCAATAATTTGCACAATATCACTTAGTGTATTTATTGAGGTTTTCTTTTCCAATTGTAACCTTATTAATTTCGTTTGAATTTATTTATTTTTTATCTTAATATACTGTGAAGTATTTGCTTTCTGCAAGCACCCTCGCTGTCCGTCCGGAGGGCAGTTTTTAGGGAAACAAGAAAATAGAAATTACAGAATAACTATAGCATGTAGGCAAACCTGAATTATATATTTAAAATCAGCATGAATAAACGAATTAAAATTGGCAGATAAATCTAAGTCACCAGAAAATGTGATTAAAATTGTTCCCCTGTGTAATTAATGGCTTTAGGCTAAAAATGTACTAGGATGTAAAATAAAAAGGAAAATATAAAAATGCAATATAAAGAACAAAATTATGTATATTAAGATAAAAAATAAATAAATTCAAACAAAATTAATAAGGTTACAATTAGAAAAGAAAACCTCAATAAATACACTAAATTTGTTACCTGATTCGGAGAAAGCTGTGAGCTAAATGAATGAAGTTTAAAAATTATACTACCAGGAAAGATTTGATTTAGTATTAGTTGCTTCTCTGATCTATGTAGTTGGTTGGTCGAAAAAAAAGGGGTAATTAATTCATGGTGACTAGTTAAAAAAAAAGCAAACGAAATTAATCAGGCAATATATAACGGTGTGGAAGTAGAGTCCTTATTTAACTGAGACTGATTATATTTAATTAAAAGGGATTCAATAATGGGACGGATAGGATTTTCCGGCTTATAGGTTTTGATGAGACCATAAAGGTAGGGAAGGGAAGCATTCGACGATTTAAACTTATTAATTAGGTCAGGATGACCTTTAGGCAGAGAGCGAAGCGTTGAATGAAATTCTCTGTTTACCTGGTCAATAGGATTCTTCTCAAGGTTTTCATATGTAGAGGTATCAGAAATAAGGTTATTCATTTTATCTAAATATGAAGATTTGTCGATAAGCACGGGGACAGCAGATTTATCAGCCTTACACACATATATATTTTTATTATTCCTAAGAGAACGTATTGCTTTATTAAATCTAACGGGATAATTATTTTGTACATCGCTTAAGCATTTATACACTTAAGCTGTAGCAATTGAAATTTCGTTACGGGGCAGATCACTTGCTTTTTCTAATTATGCAAAAGCGTTAGCATTATTAACACAATTTGGGGTGGATGGGAAAATCGTAACCGTCCCATTATTAGCTCGGTTGGGTGTGTTCCATATACACTCTCTAAAGGGTTAGCTTCTCTCCTAAGTCCCCGTTTCTAGTTCTCAGATCGTTAATAATCTCGATCTCATTAGGAAACTTAATGATTTTCCTTACCCTGATAATTTTAGCTTGGTTAGTTTCGATGTATGTTCTCCCCTTACAAAAATTCCCGTACCCGATCTCCTAAATTTCCTCGAAGAGTGCCTTGTTAATGTTGTTCTCCCTATATCGACTTCTACTTCTACTATTATTAAACTTATTTCCCTCTGTATTAACAACTGTAAATTTACCTTTGACGGGAAATATTACCGTAAAATCTTTGGAATGGCTATGGGCAATTGTTTGTCCCCAGTATTGGCCAATCCATATATGGAGTTTTTTGAATCCAAAATACTTCCCCAGACCAACATAACCCCTATTTTATGGATGCGTTATGTTGATGATATTCTTTGTTTGTGGCCTAATGATCTTGCTATCGATACTTTTCTTGAAAAAATTAACACGTTAGTCCCCTCAATTAAATATACTTTAGAAAATGAAAAAGATAACACCATCCCTTTCTTAGATATTTTGATCCACTGAACAGACCAAGGATTCAAATATGAAATTTATAGAAGACCTACAGCCATTGAGTCATACATCCATTTCTATTCCGATCACCATATGAGTATCAAGAAAAGTGTTTTCACTTCCATGTTTCTCCGTGCCCTGAGAATTGTTTCACCCGAATAATTGGAAAAAGAGGTTGATAGGATATATAATATAGGTTTAAATTTGTGTTACCCTTTCTACGTACTTAAAAATTGTTATAATTTTTCTAAGCGTTCATTTTATCAATCTAATCGTAACATCCATAAATTTTAAGCCAAAAATGTATTAGTTTTACCTTTTAACCAAATTTTCATTAAATTACCTCGTTTACTAAAACCTTTAAACAAAAATGTTTTAAAATATGAAAGCACTATCCATCGCCTTCTCGTAAAAAATTCACTCCTAAACCAGGCATTGTATATTCTATTGGTTGCAATAATTGTGAAAAATGCTATTATGGACAGACAGGTAAAGAATTGAATGTTAGAGTTAAACAGCACCAAACTAATGTTCGTAATTTTTGTCAACAATCTGCATTATTTTTACATACCTATAGTCAGGATCCTACTATTAATTGGAATAGTGCTAAACCTATTATTAAATGTATAAACTACATTTCAAGAAATATTTTGGAATGTATCTCTATTAATACTTTCCCAAATATTAATATTAGCCCTGGATTGTTTAGCCTAAATCCTATCATATCTAATTATATTAAATCACAAATTAAAGTGTTTGAAGAATTTGTACCCCCTAGTTAGGGTTTTGATGCAGGTAGCCCTATTATCCCCCCACTCCTTACTATTTAAGACATTGTCTGCCCTGACCTATGTTATTCCATGAAGAGGTCTTTTAGAATAAAGACGAAAGCGCCCGGAATCGTTTTTCCATTTTCCTTGTAGGTGTTATTTATCATATATATATATATATATATATATA
This sequence comes from Ceratothoa steindachneri, assembly GCA_963969495.1. Classification (NCBI taxonomy): domain Eukaryota; kingdom Metazoa; phylum Arthropoda; class Malacostraca; order Isopoda; family Cymothoidae; genus Ceratothoa; species Ceratothoa steindachneri. Next base: position 135,098,718 of record OZ018318.1, on the reverse strand, counting down.
TATATTATATATATATATATATATATATATATATATATATATATATATATATATATATATATATATATATATATATATATATATATATATATATATATATATATATATATATATATATATATGTAATATATTTTCTTAATTGCGAAATAATCTGTGCAGAGTTGAGCATTGAACCAAGCACACTGAAGCAGCGAGGAACCGCTTTGATTTCAATTAAAACAACCCCTTAGGCCATTCGCTCCCGCACGGATTTTTACACAATTATGAAAATATATTTTTTCTAAGAAAATATTATTCTGTTTATTTACTCTTTCTTTGTGATATGATATATATATATATATATATATATATATATATATATATATATATATATATATATATATATATATATATATATGAGGAAGTTTCTTTATTTGTTTCATTATTTGTTCGCTATAAGGAACCAAACTTTTAAAGATAAATTTTAAAATAACTTCGGCTCTAGACAGGCTGATAAACAAGCTTTGCTCCTATGATCCTTCTTTAGAATTCTAAAGATAGGGTCTTTAGCAGACTAAGTAAACTACGGACGCATAATATTGTCAATACTCAACAATTTAGTAAAAAAATATCAAAATCATGGTATTAAATGAGATTTATAGGTTAATATTCCCATATAAACTTCATGATGGTTTTCTTCATTTTCCAAGGAAATGGGAAAATTTGCTTGATCATCGATTTACATTTAATGGTCTGTTCTTCTGTTTTTTAATGAAATAATGCTAGGATTCATCTTCCTTCCCATCCACATTTTCATCTCTTTCTTCACCAAACTTTTTCAATAGGCTATCATTATGACTAACATACTAGTATTTATCAAGTTCATTGGTTATCAACAGGCGATTTAAACGTTGGTACCTCAATTATACACTTCTTGTTGGGTTTTCATCTTTAGAATGCCGATACCATCTTCGGTCACGTGTCTTTAAAGAAGACTAAGTATTATATATATTGGCTGCGGGCTTTGGAAGCCGCACTCCAGAACTTTTGTCTCATAACGCAATACACAAGGGTACCGAAATATATTGTCTCGAGCCAGGTCCAGTAAAGCTGAAGTGACGCACATGCGCACCGAACCTAACTTAGGGTTTGAAGGGGGCAGGCTAAAGGTTAAATTACTCGGTTGAACTGAATGCAGCCTTAGAAAATTTATACGATTCTTTTTCGGTTACAGAACAAAGGATGGATTAAAAATGCAGTAACTTTATGAGTTATGACGCGGAACTTTTTTAATTCAGAATAAGCTGTTTAATGACAGGATCCAGTTTGACACGACTGGGACATATGTTAAAATAGACCAGTTTGTCATGTATGAACATTCAACAATATTTCGTTAGTAAACTTTCAGAATGATAAATATATTTTGGTCAATTCCATTTTTGGGGATGATTATTTTGAGACACACGCGGAAAGAAAGTGTTTATGTGTTCGGCTCTTCTGACAGGGGAAAAAGAGCATTTTAAAGAATATAGACCCTTTGTATTTTCTGTATTATTACAAACCAGCCTTCAATATAGAGTAGAATCATATTGTTAAAATGATCGGACTGTTTAAATGGCGGCCTATTGTAGGTAGCAATCAGGTGTGTTCTCAGCGAGCTCTCTATTCAGTGACGTTCTTTGTTTTGTTTTGTTTTTCGGTGTGATATATTTAAGTTTGGGAAGATAGATAACATTAAGTGTTAGACAAAATATTCAACTAATTTTTAATTATATTTTCAATTAAATCGTAAAATAGCTGCCATTTGTTTACGTTTCAGAGCAGCCTAATTTTCTCCCCCCTTTTTATCCACACATATTAATTGCTTAATTAAAGGATTTTGAAAAGTTTTCTCAGTATGGCTGTTACTGTGGATGAAGTGAGTATGCCCGTTTATGTAAATAATGTGTATGTAGTTTGTGAGTTTTATGGTGTTGAAAGAAGGGCAAATGTACCTAAATGCCGCTTGTGTAGTGTGACTCGTGCAAATGTGGCTTTGGAAGAGGAGGTGAGTCGGTTGCGTGATGAGTGCAAGAGATTAGGTGAGTTGGTGCATGAAATGAGAATGGATGCGAGTGTACGCATGAAGAATGTGACTGGGAGCAGGAAGGTGGAAGATAGGCCTAGACTAGGGACTGGAGAGAAAGAAGTGACTTATGTAAGTGAAGATGAATGGTGGGTGAATAAGGATAGAATTGATAGGTTAGGACATGTTAGGTGTGTGAGTAAGGGGGACATGGAACCTGTTAGTTTGACTAACAGATTCGATGCCCTGAGAGAGTAAGAGGTTGATGTGGTTGTGGCAGAAAGTGGTATAAGTGGTAGTTTGAATGAAAACAGAAAAGAGGGTGAAGCTAGTCCTAGGGAGACTAGGAGGTTGACGGAGGTGTTTGTCTCGTTGGTTCTTTGCAGGCTAGAAACTAGATAATGATAATGGTCAGGGAAATAAAGAGTACAGGTTGGGTCAGGGAAAGGAAAGAGATGAAGAGGAGATAGAGTGGAAGGTATACATTCTAAAAGAGGTGCTTCAGGGATAGGAGGGCTGAGTTGTCTTTATGCCAATACTCGTAGTCTTATAAATAAGAAAGATGAGTTATCTAGATATATTATTGATGAAAATATAGATATAATATGTGTAATAGAATCATGAGTTAATGAAAATAAATTTAATGACAACATGAGTGAATTTGAACTACAGAGTTATGGTATGTACATTAGTCAAAGGAGAGATAGGACTGGTGTTGGGTTAATTATTTATATCAGAAATAGCATTTCTTTAAATCTAAATAATTCTATAAAGCAAGGAGAAGCTGATTCAATGTGGATAGATATTAGGGTCAGTAAAAATAGGATAATACACTTGGGAGCCTTTTACAGACCACCCAGACAGACGGATTGTATTGATGAGTTAATAATCAGGGAAATAAGTAAAAAATGTGAAGTAGCTACAGTTATTCTTGGTGACTTTAATTTAAATTTTGTGGACTGGGAAAATATGATAGGAAGGGATAGAGCATGTTGTAAGTTTATAGAATGCGTTGAGGATAATTTTTTTACTCAATTTGTTAATAAGCCAACAAGGAGTGGCAATATATTAGATCTGGTTCTTTCAAATGATGATCACTTGGTTCAGGAATTGACTGTCGTGGAAGCATTGATAAATAGTGATCATCAGATGGTTCGTTTTAACTTGGAAATAGTAAGAAGTACAACATGAACAAACTCCATAAAACTCCAAATTTTTACAGGGGTGATTACGATAAATTATGCAACTTACTAAATCAGATTAGGTGGGATATAGAATTAAGGGGGAAGAATACTTATGAGATGTGGGACACTTTTAAGATTATATTAAACATAGTCCAAGAGTAGTGTATCCCATGAAGGCTATTAGGAAGAAATGTAGGAAGCCATTTGGTGGAATCAAGAGATAGCTAGGAAAATTTCTGAGAAAAAAAGGGCATACCAAATATTACAGGGTGAAAGTAATTTTGACAATTTAAATCATTATAGGTCGACCAGAAATCTGCGAAATAAAATTATTAAGGAGAGCAAAAGGACGGGAGAAATTAATTTAGCTCAAAATAATAATAAAGATCCAAGAAAATTCTTTAGCTATTATAGAATTAATAAATCTAACAGTGATAAAATCGGACCTATTAGATATGAAGGTTTGAAAGAATCTGATGAAGAAATAGTAGATGTTTTAATGATAATTTTTCTCCAGTATTTACAGAAGAGAATTCAGATAGATTAATTGATGATAATTCTAGGTCAAGTGAAGTAGTGTTGGATACCATTAATGTGAACAGGGAAATAATTAAAGGGATTATATTGGAGTTAAATACTAGTAAGTCATCTGGCCCAGACAAAATTCATTCTAGCTAACTCAAAGAAGGTGTAAATAGTATTGCAATAGCTCATGAGAAGATATATACTAGATCACTAGAGTTTGGAGAAATACCTAATGATTGGAAGTTAGCGAATGTAGTGCGAATTTTTAAAAAGGGAAGTAAAGGGGACCTGAATAACTTTAGGCCGTTAAGCTTAAATTCTATAGTTTTTAAAATTCCTGAGAAAATAGGTAATGAGATTTCTGATCATCTAGAGTGTAGCAGGTTAATAAATGATGCTCGCATGTTTAACAAATTTACTGGATTTATGGATTATGTTACTATACAATTAGGTAAGGGAAAAAATGTTGATGTAATTTACTTAGATTTTAGCAAGGCTTTTGATAAGGTTCCACATAGGACACTAGTTCACAAATTAAAAATGTATGGGATATGTAGTAAAGTTTTGAATTAGATAGCTGAATGGCTGAAAGACAGGAAAGAGAGTTGTGTTGAATGGGGTGAGGTCACGGTGGAGTAACTCAGGGATCCGATCTAGCCCCTTTATTATTCATAGTTTATATAAATGATCTTGGGGAGGCTGTAAATAGTAAAGTGTAGAGTTTGCTGATGACACTTAATTGGCAGCTGTAGTCAAAGAAGTTGAGGGTAGCTTTAAAATGCAGAGAGACTTAAATAAGTCTCTCTGAGCTTTGGCTCAGAAGTGGCAGATGACTTTTAACCTTAAAAAATGCCAAGTTCTTAACATGGGAAGGGATAATAGGGAATTTAGATATGAAATGGATGGGCATTGGCTGAATTCAGATAAGGATGAGAAAGACTTAGGCGTAATAGTAGATAGGTCACTGTAGTTTTCAAAGCAGTGTATTGAGGCAAAAAATAGAGCAAATAGCGTGCTAGGATACATTAAGAGGAATGTTAGCTACAAGAGTAAACTCTACAACTTCTATGTCAGGCCACATTTAGAATACTGTATACAAGCATGGTCACCACATTTTAGACATGACATCAACCTGCTAGAGTCGGTAGAAAGAAGGGCAACAAAAATAATACCTTCCTTGAATCACCTAGAATATGAATCTAGATTGAGGGTATTAAATATGTTCTCATTTGAAAGAAGATGTGTGAGGAGAGATATGATTGAGCTTTTTAAAATCTGCTCTGGGATGAATAAGTTGGATTTTAGCAAGTTATTTGAGTTGAAAGGTAGTAATAGGGCTAGGGGCCACCACTTAAAAATTAAAAAACAGAGTTGTAGGTTGTATGTTAGAAAATATTTTTTTACCAATAGAGTGGTAGATTACTGTAATAGTTGCTATATGAGACAGTAGACAGTCCAAACTCGAATGTTTTCAAACGCAGATTAGATGATTATATGGGTAGGGATTGTTAAATTTTTTTTGTAGGGGAGGGGATATTCTGGACTCATTCCTGTGGGTGCAGGTTTTTTTTATTGTATATAATGATTGATTTGGATTTTAACGAGTCTTCGTGATGATGCTTTTTGTTTTTGAAACATTCCTGTTGATCGTTCTAGTTGTATATTGTAGATGCATGATCTGACACAATCATATGGATGCATTTTATGAGTGAGTTTTGACAGATACGGATGATTTTTGAAGGCCCTTGTGGCTTTTGTCATCCGTGAAGTTATGTTATGTTATGTTATATTTTAGGGGGCCAGGAAGAAAGGTTAAAGGGTGGGGAAAAGGCAAAGCGAAGAACTTTTATAATTCTGTAAAAGGTTTTTTAACAACATTTCTACAAGTGCAAAGAAAATAGCATAGGTAACAAAGATTATAAACAATTTCAAATATTTTATAAAACTCGGTGTCTAAAAATTCTAGGCTAACGATACGTAATCCTTTTTTAAAATGGAAGTAAATACGGTTCGTTTACATTTCTCACTGAGGCACGAATGATAATGAAAATAGGAACCTTGAATTGTGGGCTTGCGGTAAACACAATATCTAAAACCTGACAAAGACCTGTGACTCAAAAGACCTAGAAAAGGTAAGGTTCTTTTGCACTCAAACTCAAAGGCAATTTTAATAGAAGGGACTAATGAATTAGTATTAGGGTATAAACACATAATATCTTTAATGTATCTCAGCCAAACAATAGGAATTTTGACTTCAAAATACTCCCTATATTAAGTAGAAAGGATAGGTGATAAACGTTTGAGGATTAATGTGGTAATTAAATAAGAAATTGCAATTCTTAATACATAGCTATATGAGGTTGATTAAAGTATTATCGGGCACAGGAAATCAATGTGATGTAATTTTTCAATAAAGAAAGATAAAATTAGTCAACTGGCAATTCTGCGAACAGAGAACAAACATCACAGCTGAAATTACAGGAGTAAGTGATGACGTTAAGTTTATTAATTTGATCATAATTATGTGTTATATGAGTATGAGAAATAATATCAACAAGGGAAAGTAAGAAATTTAGTGACTCATTTCGACAAAGAGTTAGAAAATGAGCCTATAGAGCTTATAATAGGCCTTAGGGGGAGCGTTTGCCTCATTCCTCTTCACCAGACAATATATAATAGGGAAGAGATGCGTTTCTGGATTTAAATTTAGCAATTAAGTTAGGTAAATGTTTAAGGAGGGAGCGAAAATTTTTGAGTAAGTCGCTATTCATTTGTAATGTAAGGTCTTTGACTAATGGATCCTAAGTGGAATTGGGATAAAACAAAAAAAAACAACTTGTTGTTAAATCACCATTCCACTTAGGAACTCAAGGCTTTTCGAACTCGTCATTAAACAGCTTATTTGGAATGGAATAGTCTCTCATTGTAACGAAAAAAATTTATTTGTAATTTTTATTCTTATTCCTGCCTTCATTTTTTGTGTCTCCGTTTATGTTCTGTGGATAATCTTTGGAGGGATGCATGTAATTTTTCCTTTTTTTATACGAATTTTTGATATTCCTTATTTTTAGTATTCCATTTTTGGTATTTTAAACATCTACTTTATTTCTTGACTTTTGGAAAAAAAATTTGTTAGGACGATTACAATTTATCTCCTCCCTCGTCATTTAAGCTGTAGAACATAGCGGGATTCTTTCTTAATTCCTCGTTGTCCCTTCCTCTTTAATCCAATAATTTTCCGATAAAAAATTTATTATATTCCTTGAGAATGATGAACTGATTAAATTTCAAAAGTAGTTTGAATTTCGCGTTTTCTCTTTCTTGTGGAACGAGCAACCACTTTGATCTCAATTAAACCGTCCCTTAGACCATTCGGCCACGCGGAAGACAAAAATCTTCCGAATAAACAAGCTTTTAAGGTACGCTTCGAAGGTCGATCAGAACTATTAAAGAGAAAGAAATTAATAGGGAATTCAAAGTACAAAGGAGAGTTGAGGTAAACATGCGGCGAATATACAATCTATAAATCTTTCATGAACGAGAAAGAATGATGAAATGAATCCAGCAAACCGCAAGAAACAGGATAATTTTTCTTTAGAAATTTTATTTTCTAATTCGCAAAAAATTCGTGTAGCCAAGTGATGTAAGGAAGGGTTTAATTGAGATCAAAGCGGTTGCTCGCTGCCTCTCTGTGCACTGTTCGAATCCCACCCCTGTATGGCAATTTTACCATCACCTATTTAGGATATTAACGAGAGTTTTCAATTTTTATTAGCAAATCTTTTGTCGAAATTAAATCACAGATCATGTAACAAAACTATATTTTAAGCAGCGTAAAAATTCAAGATAAAGCAAAATTTTCATTTTTTTTCTATCAAATTATAAATTTATTCTTGGAGAATCATTTCTAGGAAGTCAAGTTACATAATCTTGCTAAGAGTTTTCACTTAATTCTGGTTTTATTGACAAAAATAGCAGCTAAATATAATGTCTAATAATTATGCCTACAAACGAGAAAAGGAAATCAAAAAGAGGGATTAAGAGCTAAAAAGTGCATACACAAAACATTATGTTAAAAGAAATGAGTGCAGAAAATGAAGATAACCATTAGAGTTAAGAATATTTTCCAAAAGGAAGAACAATAACTGGTAAACAATGAATGAAGGCATAAACTTATATCTCCGCCAAATCATCTAGTAAAAAAGAAAGAAACAAGCATATATAAGAAAACAAATGCCAAAATAAACACGACATTGACATTCAATACATAATGAAATGAATAATTAAGTGAAGTTAAGTTTAGTGAAGGAAGACTGGTTCAAAGGGAAAACAGGAAGGTAAGAGGCAAGAGTGTGGACTCATTGTGCTCGGATGAAGGAGAGAGTGATGGTATGATTGGTATGAGTGAGAGTGAAGCCAGCTCAAGTGAGAGTGAAGTGAATGTGGGAAAGGGTATTTTGATAAGGGAAGTGCCAAAGATAGATAGGTTTAGGTTACATGGTGGGAAAAGTGTGGAAGAATTCTTCGGGGAATTTGAGCGATATTGTAAGCTCAAGTACCCGGAGAATAAGGGATACTGGATGAATGTTTTTGGGGAATCTTTGGAGGAAAAAGTATTGGAGTTTTTCCGCGTGATTATAAGTGTAGGGGAAAGGGTATTTTGATAAGGGAAGTGCCAAAGATAGATAGGTTTAGGTTACATGGTGGGAAAAGTGTGGAAGAATTCTTCGGGGAATCTTTGGAGGAAAAAGTATTGGAGTTTTTCCGCGTGATTATAAGTGTAGGGGAAAGGGTATTTTGATAAGGGAAGTGCCAAAGATAGATAGGTTTAGGTTACATGGTGGGAAAAGTGTGGAAGAATTCTTCGGGGAATTTGAGCGATATTGTAATTTCAAGTACCCGGAGAATAAGGTAACATTTGGCGCCCTATTCGGGTGCCAAATGTAGCGGGCCAAAAATCTATGCTCTAATTCCAATCGTTCCAACCCGCTTCCTTCCCTAATTCGGACGTGAGAAATCGAAGGAGAATGAAACGGATTGTATATACAGTCCTTTACTTACAAAAAAATACAATACTAATTACAAATATAATTATAATTTATATTTACAAAAAAAGTGTGCACACTTTAAAATGAGGCTAAATTCCCCATCCAAACAAGATACCCCCCAAAAATTATAACGGGCGAAGAGAACAAATTTACTCAAATATATCCCCCCTACGAAATCAGAAAAAAACAACAACCGAACGAAAAGGGGGCACGGGACTATCACTTGTGCGCTGGAGGTGGGTGGTAGTAGGCCAATATAAAAGGGGGCAGGCTCGTGTCAGCCAATGCAGGTGGGCAGTGTATGTGGCAAGCGAGGTATGAAAGCCCGCCGTCTCAGGGCTGGGCGGAGCACTTGCCTAGAGAACCCCTCTTGCAGTCCGTCCAAGCTTCCACTCTCTAAATGTACATCCAAGTACGCACAACGAATTCCAATTTACAGCTTTGACAATTATTAAATATTTATTTTTATATTTATATTTGACAAAAGATTTTTTTCAAAATATCTTTTGTTTGCAATATAAGGATATATGAAACTAAGTCATGCTTCACATTCACACCATTACCCAAACTCACTTTCAGACTATTCTGTTCCCATGCCACTATCATGCTATTCCCTAATCCACTTATCCGTAACTTCACAGGTTTATGCTTGCAACATCTAAACTCATCATACTTACTCAGAATCCTCTCATTCACTAAATACACTTGCACTTCAGTATCAATCAAACCACAGAACAAACTTTCACTCTCGCTCCCATCATATCAGGTCCCCCATGTTCGCAATACACAGAAGGAACAAGCACACCAACATCAGCACTGACATCCACACCATCATCAACTCCCACATCATCACTCACCACACACTCATCTTCATCCAGACAATCATTCTTCTCGCTCATATATGAACACTTTTCAATCACCCAATTGTAATGCACACTAAAACATTAAAAAAAGTGCATTAACTATATTCTTTTGAACGTTATTTTCATTGACGAAAATGAGACCTTTCAAGCAGACTTTGCCCAATTAGAAGCGCGGGACAGCGGCGCCGGAAGGAAAAACCAGGTTGTCTTTGCCGAAGACGTTCTTCGGGAGTGGCTCATGGCAAAAAACGTCGTCTCAGCCTCTTCAGGATATCCTGCAGCCAGGCATTCACGATACGTTCTGCGCCTTAGACACAGTTGATATTTGACAGCTGTCTTACTTGTAGGAATGCGCCAAGCTCTCGAAGAAGTCAGCCTCGTCAACCTCCACCTAAATGACGCTGGCGTGGTCAGAAATCTCATTCATGGCCGTCTCAATGGCTGTCTCTATGACCTCATCACACGGCCGACTTTATAATTTACACAGGTATTTTAAGGTTTACATTATATTTTCTTAAAATATACTTGTTAATTTAGTAGATTACGTAGGATGTGGATATAGTTTCTAGCGTTAAGTATGATATGTATTATTGTTTATTTTTTCCTGTTTCGGAGGACGCCCTTTAGCCCTTAGCTATTTATATTTATGCATCCTTTTCGGGTTTTTTTTTAATGAATTACAATTTTAGGAAAGCTGTAAAATTTGATAATTTATTCTAGTTTCAAGTACTTTGGTGACTTTTTCAACTTATCAAGCTCTGTGGACGTGATATTCCTTTCGAATTTCCACAAAATAAACCATAATTTTATGCTTTAATTAATTATGTGGTTTAATTTTAATTCAAATATTCCCTGAAGAACTATTCTTTTCCTTCGCCTTCCCATCTGTAGTTAAGTGGGCTGCTTTCGCTCTATAGGTTCGTATGTTAAATTAATTCGTATCCTTCATCTAGACTTCAGTTCATGTTTTCGGATCAGGACGTCTTTCATATTTTGAAACTAATAATATTCTCATATTTTATACTTCCTCCGTCCTAGTTCCTAAGTCTTTTTGAAATCGTCATTCGTATTTCCAATTCTAGCAATGCCTGTAATCTTTTAGAACTCAGTCCTCTGGCCTAAATCCTTTCTCAAGCTTTCGCCTCAAAGTTAATCCTGTCACTTTAGTCTGGAAGCTTATATTTATCCTATTCTCCTTTTTTTACTCATTTTGGGAACAATTCCCTTTTCCTTGTCATTTAAGTCAAATCTGAAAAAAATCACATTTAATTGTTTTTTACCTAAATTTCTAACCTAATGATAATTTATAAATAAATATTAGGATGTCATAATTAATATCGTTTATTTAAAAGGCAAAGTAAAGTAATTTTAAAATACATTTATTCATCATAGAGGTTTCCCTGAGTATTTTAATGTTCAACCATCATTTAATTAGGCAGAAGATACGTTCTATTGAAAAATGCATTCGGTTTTGAAGAAAGATAAGATTTGATATTCTTTTCCACTTCTTTCATATCAGAGGAAACTGACATTTAAGTGATATGAAATGACTTAATTAAATAGCAATCACATAGTGCATGGGGTGGTGAATATGGAGGATGAGAAAGAACTTCACAACCTAAATTAAGGTTTTCTCCGGCTAAACGTATTACTTGTAGGTACACATTTACTTATAGAAGGATAGCACCCTTACGGTTGAAGATTTTTTCTTTCAAGAACCTCCTTTAAGTGTTTTAAATGTTTAACATATAACGTCTGCAGTAAATGTTGGCTTATTATTGAGATGTTCATAATTAATAACTTCACATTTAATGAATTCAAAGCATATCATTCTGATGTTGGAGACCAGGTCTAGAAGTAGTAATGAGTTTTGGGGGGATCATGCCATTGTTTTTTGACCAAATATTGCAGGAAAGAAGTCTAATTCTGTCCAGAAATGGCTCACGGATATTTGGTCCCAATAGATAGGAGGAGTCAACATTTTTGTTGACTTCTCCTATCTTCATAAGATGTCAATTAATTAAGATGTCAATTCCTGCCATTCCAGATGTGTCCGTTCGTAGATTTGACCCTAAAAGGACCTTAAGAGCATCAAGATCAATTGCAATATGGCGGCCTCTACCCTAGAAACTTTTAGCTCAGAAAAGATCTAAGCGTATTCACAGGCTTAGTGTTACTAAAGCTTTGTTTAAGCACATTTTTCCAAATTTAAAAGAGTTTAAACAACTCTTAGAAGCCTTTATATCAGTAATCTATAAATTTAATTTCTCGCCTAACTAATATTATTTAAATTATCTTTTATAAGTAGTATTTTTTCTTAATATCCAGAGTTTTATACTCCTACCATCCTTAATTGGCCGTACGAACCGGTATCTGTGATGTTTATCTCCAAGTTGAGGGTTGGATTTACGACCCCGTTCAATACTACTTGAACTCAGCAGATAACTTTACAGGGCCTCCTGAGTATTATTTAAAGGTTGAAAATCGGTCTCATTCGTAATAACAAATGTAGCTAACAACATTTGGGACACATTTCATTTTTAGTCCCTACTTGTAAAGAAACTAGTGCCAATTAAATGTTCTTCTGCTGACATCTTCATCCTTTCTTTGTAAACTGACTTTTTATTTTCTTCTTTAATCAAACCATAGATGCAAACTACTGTTCATAGCACTTTCGCGACAACTTTGCTGACATTGGGTTCTCATAGGCTGAGTAGCAACAGATAATTTAGTAGTGGAAATATGCCCTTACCCTATCGCCTTCCTGCTTTTACGAGCCTTCTCTTCCATAGTGATGGCGTTATTGTCCGTTATATATTTCGTTTATTCCCTGCTGCCACTATTATACGTAAAGCAATGCAAAGAATGCAAAATTGATAGAACAATTATTATAATAATCTTAACTCTTCAAAGTATAATCATATGGTGTTTCAGGCAAATTCCTCACGCTCTGTAGCTCATTCGGTAAACTACCTACAAATTCAGTAATTTTATGTGGGAGGGGTTACTTTTCTTCATTACATTAACTTGAAGATGGTTTGTAGTCCTCTATCGACAACAGAGTCATATATATTTAACTATCCTCCTTCCACCTTTTAGTCGAATTTGTCGCATGGTCACTATCATGTCAGTATGTAGATACCTAGCCTACTTTTTATTACATAAAAACACATAACTATTAAACTAATCAGACCAGGTATAACAACAAACACACTACATGTACTAGTCCAATAAAAAAATTAGAATTCACGAATGTTCATCATTATGGAAGACAAATAGTTTGGGACACGATCAGTCTAAAACGAAAATAGAAATCTCCACCAACCTAAAATGGCCATCTAACAAAATAAATATGTACTAATAAGTATATCAGAGTAATACGCAGAGCCTAGCTACCACAAGCACAAGGAGGAAACTGGAAACTGGCGTGTGCATACATGACTTAGCTTGAAAAGTTGAGATGAGCCTCAACGTGTGTTCCTTAGTATCTGAGGTATTACTACTTCTAGAGCTGCTAGGAATAGTATTGAGAACTACAACAAAACAACAATAATAATAATATCGTTATTTCGAAATTATGCTACCTTTTGTACGTTATCAACATTAAGGCATGCAATAAAGGTCAATGTTGCCATTGGCCCAACCACTCTCATCTATAGATCTTAAGTAACTGAATGCAAGAAGGGCTAATCGTCTAAATAAGTTGGCTGCGTCGATACCGATCTTTTACTGAGAGTAAATTGAGGTACTTCCGCCTTTCTTTGTACAATCTATTTTGAAGTTCAACAATTCATTTCGTTGTTGGATGCCTGACGCTTTCAAATATTACGAGTATAATGTCCTTTTGCTTTTAAGGAGATCAGAATTCTACGGCATACTACAAATGGGGTCTTAAACACGCCACATAACGGAAGAATAATATATTTCAATTTACAAACAATAGAATGTTTTGAGATTTTTAGATCACTGGAGATTCAGACACACAAATAAAATGTTTGCATGTTGAATGTGTTTAAAATGTTACAACACAATTATAATTTCTTCTAAGATTAGTATGCTCTATGCGTATTCCCTTACACTTGTCAACGTTGTTTCGCATCTGTCTTCGTTCAGATCATTTAACTACCTACTCTATCCAAGTCTGTAAGTTTTCAAGTTTTGTGTCATCACTATTTTTTTTAGTTTTATACAATAAAGTTGTGTCAAGATCGTTTATATATATTTTATAAAGAACTAGTCCGATAGAAAATCATTGAGGAATACTCCTAGTGACCGGTGCCAATGATGTATGATTTCATTTGACATCAACTCACTGGCTACGTTTTCGAGCCAATCTAAAATCCATTTTATTACGCTACCCAATATACCCTGCCATTTTATTTTTATAATATCTTTTTTTTGAATGATGACAAAATTCTTAGTGGAATCGAGATAAACTACATCTGCAGCCTAGTCTTGGTTAAAATTTATGACCCTTTCGTGAGAAAATAAAACAAACTACCCTATCATCAGCATCTGGAACGATAGCCGTGTTGCGTACCATTTATTTAGTTATTTCCATCCAAATTCTCCGCAATCCTATGTATGAGAATGGACTCCATGAGTTCACCAACGATCGATATAAGGGAGATGGGCGATAATTTTTTGAAAATTGCTGTTACATTTACCTATTCGAACTCTGTTGAAATCTGTTTTTTTTTTTTTATTAGAAAGAAATATATATATATATATATATATATATATATATATATATATATATATATATATATATATATATTTATAGAAGAGTTGTCGATTAGAGGAAGAGGAGAGGGAAATAGTAAAAGGGAAAGTGTAGTAGAAGAATTAATGTGTGCTCGGTGAGCGTAACTGCATCCTACTTGGCCTCTTTTTTTCTATTTTGTTAGTCTCATTTGATATAATCTTCTCTTAATTTTGTTTGTAATATTTGCGGACTCAAATAACCGTATTTTCAAATTTCTCCAACTCTCTTTACTCTATCTTTTTCCATTCTCGTTTCAATGAAGAGGCCTAAAAGGAAGAAGATAAGATCACATCATTGAGGATTTAAAACAGGTGCCCATGCTCACCTTAAATGGTGCGCAAATACCGGATAGAACCAACGTATTTAGAGTAATCTACGAAGAGATCGGAATTGTTTTAATCAGACTACTATAGGGAACCACCAACCACGTAGCAATCTGCCAGACAGAGAAAGAAGTCGATAAGCTGCCCAACTAAAAAGCATCCGAATCTTTAAGATCAATAGGACTTCGAACTAAGATGCCTCCATAAATTAAAGCACAGAAGGCTATTTACTGCAGGCAAATTGACGCATGGATAGGGTAACATAGTGCTGAAGAAATATAAGAATAAAAAGAGAGAAGGCAAGATTGGGCAATGGTTAAAGAAGTGATCAAATTCGTAAACAAGAGCACTCCTACAAAATACACTCACTTATATTTAGTGAGACAGCCGAGGCAAGAAAGGCGAAATAACCGAGGAACAAATAGGACGGGATGACTTCGTAAGCGAGCTAACATGCTTCAATTGTGTTGCACTGGATAAGCAGACCTCGAAAGAATGCCCAAATAAGGACGTAATGTGGTGTTCTGAGTGCAGTTCGAAAACACACGTGGAGAAATTGCAACGCTCAAAATAAGAAATGATTGCATTGCGGGCGATATGACCGAACAATGACAATGGTATGCCCAGGCAGGAAGGAAATTATAGAAAAAAAGCGTAGAGAGAAAGCGAAAGCAGAAGAAGAGTGGCAGAACCAGACATACGCAAAAGTTGCAAAGGCCACTGCTGTCCACTACCGAAGCACGAAGAACGTAATTGAATTAAAGCAAGAGAAATCACTGAAAATATTACCATATATACAGCATGCACATGTGCCAAACGTTGTTACCCGGTTAACCCGGGATCTTATTCCAAAGAATTAAACAAGATGCTAAGCCACAATGGATTAGAAAAGTTGTGGTTTGCGGACAATCCTCCATCGGGATAAGCTCTAAATGTTCACTAAAAACCAGCAGTTTCCCAAAAAGTTACGACGGCACCTGAACTCACATGTGTAAACCAGAACCGACAGGCAAACCCAGGCGCAACAAAAGACCCACCGAGTCTTAAGCCAAGAACAACCCAAATAACCAATGGTAACGTGGAAATTGAAAGCCCAATGCCTAGCAGCATCGACACGGAACAACATCAAGTCATACAAGTTGAAGAAAACGAAGAAGGAGATAATGAAAACGAAAGCAACTAGTTCCAAACAGAGCGAAGAAAGCCAGGATTTTACTCTGAAATTATATGCACCGGAAGATCTGGAATTTCCAGAGAGAAAATATTCAAGGCATAAAAAAAGGATACTAAAAGTATGAATTCGAAGGACCATACACGGACAGAGTGGTGACCAAAATGATACTGAGTGGAAATTTAGATATACGAGTATCTGCTGCTCTATATTTCACAGTAACAAAAGAGGAATTCAAGAAAAAGTGGAGCGGGAGAACAAAATCACCTTGCAATGGAGAAGTAAATAAAGCGGAATGGAAGTCTAACAAGAGCACTTAACTGAATTTGAAATGGACCAAAGAAGAAAACCGTGATTCATCCTAGAGTGAATTGATCCTCTTCAGTAATTACTAAAACAAACCTGTTTTTGTTTAATGTTCTAAAGATACTTTTATTTATTTAAAGATTTTTTGCCCCTATAGTTTTTAATTATTTTTGTTTAGTTTTTAAACAAATTTTAAAACTATTCTTTTTTTTAAAAAATACAGTTGTTTATTCTACTTAAAGTTTTATCTTAACTAGGTTAAATTTCTTGTTTCGGGCGTTTTCTCTCCTCATCCTCTCACATATTTATTTCAGTTTTCGTTTTTACCGTCATTCCTTTTGATAATGAACTTAAAAAGAGTTTGAAGCTACTTGGAATCTTTGTTTCACTTTCCTTCTTGGATGTGTTGCAGATATATAAATGTAGAAATTGGGACATCCTTCGGAAACGTTGATTTTAGTATGTAAATAAAACATTTGTTTATTATTATCTAAAATTTATTCACAAATCAAATTTTACTGTATCCCAATTAATACTGTCTCTCTTAAAACCTACTTGTCTCATAAGGAGGGACTATCCTTGCTACTCAGGTCCTCGCTTGCTTATCTATTTATGTACGAGAGTTGCCAAACTCGCTAAGTAGGTAAAAACTACGCTACAATTGAAGGTGAGGATCTGCAAGCATAAGAGGGTTTCTCACTATAGAGACAGAAACATTGCTAAACCAGAATTCTCTTCAATAAAGAATCATTGGGATTCTTGCACCTCTTCATTGACCCCTTCAAATTTCGAGGTTTTGGGTTCAGAATTAAATTCTAATAAGTCTTCCACACCACTTTACATTTCTTAATTCAAATATTTTAATTTTAGTTTGATTTATAATAAATTTTTACCTTAAATTGATTAACAATCAACTCAATGACTCGATAGTTAAATATTCTATTAGTTGGTTGCTCATAATTTCAGTTATTTTAAACTACTACCATGTTTAGTTTAGCTCTGTTTAAATTTTCCACCTTATAATTCATTCGGCTCTTGTCCTTTTCTCAAATTGGTAAGAAGTTTTCGCTCATTTATTTGAATTTGTTGCTTTGTTTTCTTAGTTTTTTTATAATTCTTGCAGTGCGTTTTAGTAATTTTTGAAATGTTCTCTTTGTAAGTTTTGCATTCTCTCTGAAGTTGAGTAAACTCTAAATTTATTGTCATTCATTAATACATATATTTCTATATACATTCTAAGCTTGCTTGTTTGCCAATTATATTGTTTTGCTCCATTATAGGCTGAAGTTGAACGTAGGAAATGTTCGAAACGTTCTAAACTATACATGTTCCGAATACTGGTTCTGGCCTTGATTGATATATATATATATATATATATATATATATATATATATATATATATATATATATATATATATATATATGTATATATATATATATATATATATATATATATATATATATATATATATATACATACATATATATATATATATATATATATATATATATATATATATATATATATATATATATATATATATATATATATATATATATATATATATATATATATATATATATATATATTGGAATTAGTTTCTATTAAACTTATTCTTTAATGACAACGTTTCAGGCTCCAAGCCTATCATCAGTTCTGACAGTTCTAACATATTAATTATCGGTATAAAGTGAAATTCAAATCAAATAGAGAAAACATCATTTAAATGGGGAAGACTAAGGAGAGAAAGGGGACGGAGCATGTAACTTACCGGGTTGAGCCGTGAAGAAAAGGCAACTGAATAAGTTAAGTAAGGGGGGACAGGAAGTAAGCGCGGTGGATGGGGAAGTGGTTAAACCTGGAGGAGGGCACCCGCACTTGTGTCGTTATTAAGGGAAGGTTTTAATATTTTAATATACATAGACTCTAAGATACGAAGGGAGATTTCAGCAATGTTCAAGGATTTTAAAATGTTCATGAGTGACATCAGTTTTAGATTGTATAATGTGAGTTCTTATGGCTGATATTTCTGCATGGTTCAAAGGTTTGCCAGTTCTATTGATAATACCTAGGTGAGAACACACCCTGGCCTCCAGAGAACTAACAGTGCTGCCTATGTATGAGCCTCGATCACATCGAGGACAAATGAACTGATAAACCAGGCAGCAACGTAAGTTCTGAGAGAGTGTGTCCTTTATATTGAATATTGAACCAATTGATAAATTATTTGTCAAGATTATTTTAAAAATGGATGAGTAAAATAATGTTGGAGGAGTCTTAATAATTATTTGCAGAAAGAGCGGTTAAGAGAACCTAAGTATGGTAAAGATACATAGAGAGATTCGTTGGGGGAGGTGATAAATAATAGGTAAGCTTGGCTCATATTGCTGGTATAAGAATTTCTTAAGTAATTTATCGTACAAATTACTGGGATAACAGTTATTTTTGAAAAATTTAGGAAGAAAGTCAAATTCTTTATGGAGAGAAGAATAAGTTGAGCATAGGTGATAAGCACGGTGAAGAAATGTTTTTATATAATTGATTTTGAAGAGTGCATCGCAGAAACTAAAAAAGGTTGAGTCCTAAGCCAGTGAAGGTAGGTTTTCGGTATATTTAGGTGTTCATTTTATTGCCTTACTTGTCAATCAATAAGTCCAAAAAAGGGAAGGACATTGTCTTTTTAAAATTCGACAGTGTATTTAATGTCGGTGTACAGGGCGTTGATAAACTCTAAAAAAATGTTTGCTTGATCTTTGTTATGAAATATGGCGAAGCAGTCATCAACGACGCGGCGATAAAAAATTCGAGCAAAACTTTTAGGGCAGCTATTAAAAATCATTTTCCATAATAATTGAAAATCACATGACACACGCGTGATATATAATGGATGTATTTTATAGTCCCAAATAAATGAAAACTGCTAACACAACCCGTAAATACGTTAATGAAATTATTATTACGTGTACCATTAAAGTTTAAGAAAGAAAATTGGAGATATTGTAATAGAAAAAAAGGAGCAAACTATTTTAACCGTTATAAGAAAATGAAAAAAGGAGTTGGATATTTTCTTATAACGGTTAAAATAGTTTGCCCCTATTTTTTATGTTACTATATCTCCCATTTTCTTTCTTGAGCTTTAATAGCACACGTAATAATAATTTCCTTAGCGTTCTTCCGGGTTGTGTTACCAGTTTTCATTTCTTTGGGCCTTTAAATTACATAAGTTCTTCCATGTTTGCTATGAAAATGTCGGTCGCGATGGGAGCAATGGGGAATCCATACCTACACCATAAATTTGTTGGTAAAAAATATTGTTGAATAGGAAATAGCTGTTTTTAAATACGAGTTGTAGTGACTGTTTAAGTGTTTGAGGGATAAAACCTTTGAAAAGGTCCGAGTTAGAAAACGGTAAATTAGTGTAAAGATTTTCGCAAAAGGAAGGTAGATGAATCCACCCTTATCAACGAAATCCCGAATATCAACCTTTCGGATGGGCAATTCGAATGCCGACCCTACATCAAAAGTTTTATCTTGAAAGCTATCCTTAATAACTTCATATCCTCCCCTCCCTGATTAGGAATTTTAATCTGAATCTCTTGTTCCTATATATACGAGTATTTCATGTTTGGTGTGAATGCATCTATTCTTAGTATACGACTAAAGATGGCATCACAAACTCAATGCCCAAGCAGGTTACGCTCTTAAACAGTGGTTTTATTAATATATATGTGACCCGTTATTCGACTCAATAATTTACACCAGAATTATCCATATATATATATATATATATATATATATATATATATATATATATATATATATATATATATATATATATATATATATATATATATATATATATAGTGTAAAAAATAATATTAAACCACAATATTTGAATCCGACCTATTTACAAACAGGACTAGTGACTAGTTTTGGCTCTCACCATTATCAACTGTACAATGAACTACAAGTCATGCAACTCCGGTATATAAAGGCGAAAGAAGAGTAAACAAAATAAAAGTCCTCTTCCTCGAGAAAAGCACTATGTTTTACACTATTTTGAAGGTTGAAATAAAACTGAATGTATGAATGTGTACAGGAGGCTTTCTGCATACTTCGTATTTGAAATCGTGAGGCGTTCTATGTATTAATATATCTAAGAAGGGGAATATGCAGTGATTTTCACCTTCCAGGATGAATTGATCAGAGCCCCCTAGTTATTAGGTTTGGTTAAAAATACATTAATATTTAAATTTTAAGGCAAAATATAAAAAGTAATCAAAATGCTTTAGCTAAAACAAGTGATTCAGTAATTTGGGTTCATAATTTGCTCTCGAAGAGCTCCATGGCGAGAACGGGGGATAAAGAGTTACACATCGCCATTTCAAACGTATATGGGCAGATGTTTACCGTGAACGTAAATTTGCAGTTATTAACAATAGATGAGTTTATTAGTACGAGTATTGGTTATAGAAAAAGTGAATACCAAGATGTTCCTCAACCAAATCAATTAGGTTATAGACCGGAAATTTGGTAAACAAGAGCAGACGTCAAAGCTAACCAACGTAGAATTATCGGAATAAGGAGGTTCATTAAGCTTGTTGATGAAGTGTGTATTGCTAATGACATGGAAATTTGAGAACATACTGGATTGTCTTCGCTCGATCAAATTATTACATCCTATATCAGCTCTCGAAATTAAATTTGACAAGATATGGCTTCCTTTATTTAAAGTTTATGTGAAGCAGACCCCTCCCCCCTATATAAGCTAATGTAATTCGTTATTTGTTCTTTTTTTTTACACACAGGCCTATATGTTGTACATATTTGGTTGTAACGAAAGTAATTTCCAATTTTATATATAAAAAGTAAAAAACTTAGGAATATGAAAGTATTTAATCATAAACATAACATCCAGTGTTTCCTTGAACTTCATTACATCTGTTATCAAAATTTTATTGACTCTCTATTTAAGACGTATGACAGACCAGCCAGGATACATCTTAAACAAAGGGTCAATAAGCTTCTTTTATTATCTCATGGAACTCAAATCCCTTACTTACACCAGAATTATCCAGCATGCGAAAACATACAGAAAATACTGGCCACCTTACTTCATCGGAACAACTTTCCCTTCTCTCTGTGGCTCCATCAAAACACACATTAAAAATATTAGTCACTCTATATTAAGAAAACCAAACCAAACCTCAAGAAGACTGGTTCCTCCTTTTCCCAATGTATCTAGTAATTTTACAACCCACCAGGTTAATTTCATGCTCATTTTTGGTTCTCCTTTTCATTTTCGGCAACGAACGAATAATTCATTAGCTAATGTGTATTATTTGCATCATTGAAGTATTAATTTCATTTTGGTTTTATAATTTATCATATTTTAAGATTAGTCTCGCTTCTTTGGCTTTACTAAATGCAGCCTAAGTTTGTTTTAGTGTTTAATTATTCATTTTTTTTGTCTTGTTTTTATTTACGTTGCTAAATATTAATTTCTTTAAATTTAAATAGAATCACTGAAGATGTTCCGATGTCTGGGACGAAACGGCGAACACAGAAAAAATAAATGTCCTTTTCCATCTACTCTTGGGTGTTCCCTTCTAGGGATATATATTGTAGAGAAATGGCTACATTAAGCATCCTGGAGAAGTATAGATACATTAAAGCCATCCCCTCCATGAGCAGAAGCGTCTGAACGGTAGCCGGCGAATAACCATAACTGCTTACCCTGTTTGATCTTCCCGCCGCTTTGGGCAGTTGGAGCTAACATCTGTTTTAAGGCGAATACATAAGGCCCTTAAACGTCTCTCTAACGATCCAATTACCTACGAGACCCATAAACCCGTGGTTATGAAAAAAAAGCGGTGCTAGTCAAAAGGCATGCCAAGTAGCGGTGCGGTTGCGAGCCTCTAATTAGCGAGCCGACTTGGGCACCCCAGTGCCACCCTCTGCAATTCTCGCTCTCCCCAGATGCGAACTCACCATTCGCGTTCCTCATCCCCTTGCCTCTGTGGCTTGGTTACTTCCCCCTTTATATGGGGCGGTAATCCGCCTATAAATAAGCCCCGCAAAGGAAGAGAGAAGATTAGAAGTCGATACGCCAGAAGGAGGATCAGGTCGTGGAGATCGATCCGTCAGCCCGACACGAAGAGTAGAAGTCGATCCGAAGGTAGAAGGATTAGTTCGTGAAGATCGATCCTTTAGCCAGACAAGAAGATTAGAATTCGATAAGAGAAAAGAAGGTTCAGTTCGTGAAGATCGATCCTTCAGCCATACCAGACTATTTCCATGAGAAACGATAGGATCAGATTGAGAAAATCGATTCCCCCTTTTCAGGCCGTATTAACATAAATAGTCGAGGTTTATATCGGTGCCATACCGAAGAATCCTTTACAGACTGTGAAGAAGTCTGACTGAAGAAAAGCAAAGCCGCTCACACTCGAGTGACTCTCACATCTCAAGCTCCGTAAGAGTGAGAGGGGAAGAACCCAGCCCCAACGAGCTCCCGTTCTTTAATTACGTTGAAGAATCAGCCCCCTACAGGCGGCAAGCTATCCTTCCTCGACGAAATTTCAACCATCAGCCACAACACTCCAAAGCGAGAGATAAGTCCTCCAGCGACATCCGGCAATCCCTAATACCTCCGGTCATGTAAGTTAGAAAGAACATTTATATTCATATTGCGATAGTAGAAGTTTAGTACGTCTCACGTTTAAGGGGAGTAGAAACCATTGTTCTTAAACCTAGGTCATATGTGCTTTTAGACGAGAGTAAGTTAATTTAATGGTTAAAGCTAATCAAATAGAGTCTCGATAAAAAATACTAATCGGCAATTGGTATGTTTAGGGGTAGCCTATTTGTTTATTTTTGTCATCATATCTGTGCGATAGGACTAAGTGCCAAAGATAGAAATGTGTTAACTGTTTGTTTGTTATAGTTAAGTGTTTCATTTATAATATATGTTTATTTTGGTATAACTCTGGTGTTTCCTCTTATCCATACGTGTTTAAATAGAACCTTCCTCAAGAACAAAACTACCAAATTAGCACTCTTAGAACAAAGCCTACTTCATCATAGAAGTAACTCACGCACCACAAAGCATACCACTACAAAAAGGGTGTCAAAGAGTATAGTGATAAAAAAGGGCCATTCTACGACATATATATATATATATATATATATATATATATATATATATATATATATATATATATATATATATATATATATATATATATATATATCCCCAGAAATGAGAGAACAGGGAATGCGCAGAAATTCATCTACATTTATTGCTCATGAACAACGTTTCGAACAGTCTGCTAATCTTCGGGTTCTATAATACAAGAGTATAAGGGAAGACATAATTTAAAATAAATTGGAAATGTTAAAATGTGTCAAAAAATATCTAAGAATGGGGAGAGAATTTTATTTTTCTCTAATATAAAAACTTTAAGAAAATTAATAATTTATAATGTTTTAGGATATTAAAAATCATAGATGAATACAAAGTGGACCCAACAAAAGACTTACCAACGTTGGTCTGACTCCAGAGATAAGTAATAAAGGGAAATTGAAGTGGGCAAAGGTAAGATTGTGTCATGTCATCCTCTTTTTAGACATTTAAATTATAAAATCCAATTAAGGCTTAACAACTTCCATATATACGTAGAAAAACCAGTTCAATAATGTGGATACAAATTTCTATAGTTTTTGTGATTCATCATACAAATTGAGCTCCATTAAGACTCGTCTGTCGTGGCTTCCACCTGTCTTCTTCATTCTCTTTAATGCGTACAGAATTTTAATTCCTAAGATCCTATTTCTAGAATAATTGCTATCCCCTGTCAATAGTAAATACATACATTTGCAAATTTTTAAATTGCCAATATTTCCTCCCAATCCTTCCTACGATGTTCCTAAAGACTAAATATTGTATTCTTCACAAAACGGGCCCCTCTTAACAGAAAATTCCGAAGTTTTCCAAATTCTTTTAGCATACAAATTTTAAATTAGGATTTCTAAACAAATTCAATATTAGCAGTTTGTTCAGCCAGAAGGATAAACCCCCTCTAAAGATGCGCAGTCGTGTTGTCTACGAGTATACTTATCTTCGGTGTCTCCAAGGAAATTTCATAGGCAGCTCGATTCACTGGCACCTGGAGGGCATCAACGTTCGTACTAGACACCCACTTAATCGTAAGGAACCATCCACCATTAGAGCACATGCAATTTATTTAATGCAACGTGGACATAAATAATTTTATAATAATTAGGCTAGATAATAATGAGTAAAGCTTAAGAATTCTTGAAACCTTTTATATTAAATCACGTGCCCCTGCTCTTAATTATGACTCTTCCGCTGCTCCCCTACTTATGAGATAACTCTACAACCAAAACAATCTTACCTCTGTCCACTTCAATCCCTCCTTCTCTCTGGAGTCAGACAAACATTGGTGAGTGTTTTGATGGTTCTCCTTTTTATTCCTCTATGATTTTTGATATTCTATTCATTGTAAATTTTGTATTTTCTTAAGTTTTTGTTTTATAGAGAAATAAAATTCCCTATCCTTTTTATATATTTTTTGACACTCTTTTTAATATTATAATTAAAAGACACTTTTTTGACATTCCAATTCATTGTTAATTTCATATTCCTTTATAATCTTGTATTAAAGAACCCTAAGATGAGCGGACAGCAGGAAACGTTGTTCGTGTGCAATATATGAAGATGGGGTTGCTGCTAGGGGGCGTCACTTCAACGCGGGTGGAATTTCAGAATGATATGATGTTAACGCGGAACGCTATTCTTTTCCAACAAAAACAAAATGAGAGAAATTTCCTTTTGATTGGACGATATCTTCATGTCGCTCAGTCACCTTCCTTTTTTTCATGGACGGGAGAAATTGCGTTATATTAGACAAATCTGTAATCAGTGCTTCGACTTCGTCAGGCTTCCTTTCTTGGCCGTCTGATTCATTTTCCAGTGCTCTTCGACAACGGGAAGGAGGCATTGCAGATGGTCCTCCGACTTAGTGCAAGGGTTCTTCCTGCACCAGAGCGATCCCTCGTTCCGCGGCGTCATTGGTTTCGAGAAGGCCACTTACTCGCTTTGCCCCGGCCGGATATATAGAGTTTGTCCCCCACAGGGCTCTCAAACTCAATCTGCCGATATTCGAAAAACCAGGTTATTTATATGACGGCCATTCTTTTGGTTTCTCCTCCTTGACAGACTCAGACGCATGGACGAACACTTTTGGCGGCCAGAGAGATTAGCGTTTGTCGCTTGACCCAAGTCTTAATAGCTTTTATGATGTGGGCGAGAAACTTTCCGCTAGCAGCCTCCAGACAACGGAGATTAGCGTTTTCTTGGTGGGTTAAAAGCTTTTAGCACGCCCAACTTAATTAACTGCCCCTAAGAGGAAGCTGACGAGTATTCAAATCTTTCTTCTTTTGTTTTTGTTTGGGTTCCGAGGAAACTCCACGTGGAATTCATTGAACAAATTAAGGGGATATTCTTCTTTGGCTTCCCTTTCCCTTACATGCCTTCCTTCCAAAGATGCCCTTCCAAAAGGGTATCTCGACTAAAACCCATTGGTATTAAATTTCAGCCGATACTGCGGCCGTCAAGGTAAAGGATTTGCTCAGTTTGATCCCAGACGACGGATAAAAGTCACACATACATTTAGGTTAATGAGTAATTAATTACATAATTAAAATATATAGAGTTTCATGTAAAAGCAACACCACAATTTAGACTAAGGAATCAATCAAGAGGAGGGACAATTCAGGAAATAATAAAAGAATCAATAATGACAACACGTATATAAAAGCAATACACTAAAATACGGGCGTACGCACACACGCACAAAAATAAATTTTACATGGATGAGCAATGAGCTCTAATATATACATGAACTTATAGGATCTATAGAGTTCTACCGTGAAGGAGGAGGATCATCATCTAGATTCCTACTAAGACTGTCTGCTGCACAGTTTTCACTACCTTTTAAATACAAAACTCGGAATTGATATTCCATCAATAGCAGACTCCAGCGCATAAGCCTTCCGTTTTGGCTTTTACAATTTCTTAAGTACGCCAGACGATGGTGATCCGTTTCGATCACGAACTCCTGACCTATCAGCTACATTCTAAACTTCCGAACACCGAAAACTATTGCAAGAGCATAGTTTCTCTCGCGCACTAACAGCTTCCGACTTGCATAAGTAATAAGATAGCTATTCCCATCTTCTTCGAACTGCAGCAACACGCAACCAACGCCATCGTTGCTGACATCCGTACGGATTCCAAACAATTTGTTCGAGTTTGGGAGAAGCAATATGGGGCAGATATTAACCTATCCTTCATTTGCTGAAAGTGGAAAATTGTCTTGGGACTCCACACGAGGGAATCTGGGGAGTTTATCTTAAAGAAAGTGTTTGGGGTGGACGCTAAGGTGCAAAGTTGGAGACAAAGTGCCGTTAGAAGAAGGTTGAACCCAAGAAGTAACGTCGCTGCTTCTTAGTATGGAAAAGGGTCATATCTAAGCTGGACCTAACCTTTTCTTGCTGGGGGGTTATTTGATTTTCCCCAATGTGAAATCCAATGTACTTGATAGTGTCGTATGCAAAATGACACTTCACTTGGAAGGACCTATGGTCAGACCATGCTCTCGAAGCCTATTGCAGAGAGAACGAACAGAGATTAGATGTTCATCCCATGTGCGTGTAGCTACGTATACATTATTAAAATAGAATGAAACATTGTTTAGACCATCTAAGATGAGTCGCATCATTCTGTTGTAATTACTGCATGCAGTGACTAAACCGAATGGGAGACGATTAAATTGCATAAGCCCTCTGTAGGAAAAGCAGTGTATTTTTTAATGAAAATTTGATAGTACGCCTTGCATAAATCTATCTCAGAAATAAATTTGACGTTCTCGGTTCGGCATCGAAAACCGTCACGGCGTTAAGTTTTAGAAAGTTCCCACATATTCGAAAGCACTGGTCTGGCTTCCGAACCATGACAATGGGGAACAGTAATCTGACGAGGAGGGTTTGATTATTTCTAATTTTAGTAAATTTTCTCCTTCCGCATTGAACGCTGATCGCAAATGAATGGGCAGGGGATAAGCCTTTAACAACCGGGATAACTGGGCCTTCTGAGCGGGCTCCAGGTAGGGATTTAGATCGATCTCTTGGGTGGGAGTCTTTATACGGTCAGGGGAGCAACGGGAGTGGGTAGTCATTGTCAGATTCTACGCAAACTGTCTGGACTAGGGTAAGAGGTTTGGCGGGATAAGAGGCTTCCATCACAGCCTCTTCGTCCAGGGCAACAATATTATTGATGCAGGCGCAACGGTGGTAACGTTTAAGCATGTTGACGTGAAACTATTTGTTACCGGAGGGCGTTTGGATGAGGTAGTCCACGGGGCCACGGGCTTCGAGGACTGAAAGGGGGCCTTTCTATTGGGAAAGAAGCTTATTTGTCTCCGTAGGCAGGAGAAGACGGACCTCGTCATCGGTCTTGAACCGTCTTTCTTTTGAATTAATGTCAAAATAGGTCCTGTAATTTTCCAGGTTCAAGTCTGCATTTTTGTATGCAATGTCCATACATTCCTCCAGACGGTTTCGAAGGTCCAATATGTATGCGTCTGAGGACTTGACTTCCTTGTGACCACGAACGGATTTGCGCTCGTTGATCCTCGACTTTTTCCACAATGGCTGTAGGGAAGGACACTGATTCTAGGCCTTTACAAAAGACTCGTTGTTCAGAGTCTCGTACTCGGGGGAAAAGGGGGGTTCTAAAGTCACTGGGGGTGCCTCGTTCTTTATGGCTTGGGTCCTCGTGATGGCGGGCTGAGCAACGGGACTAGGGGAGAGCTGCGGGCTCTGGCCGACTAATATGGCCCAGAATTCAATAGGGGCTGCTACGACGTCAGCCTAACCGGTGAAATATTGACATTTGATGAAACAACGGACCACTGGGAATTGGTTGGCTCGTCCCAAGTAGTCCTGGACTACTGCAAATTTATCGTGGTCGGGGATCACTGGGGGCAGCAACTTTTCCGATACGACGATGCACGTGCATCCCATATCTCTGACCAAGGTTGAAACCCGGCAACCATTAACCGATCTGGTTTCAAATTCGAGCCCACCGGGGGAGCTCTTGTTAAATAAAAAATTAACTTGAGGTCCCGGGGGGCAATTCGCTGGCCCCCGGGGAAGCAGGTGTTTCGGAGCGAGCAGACGGAAGATAAAGAGAGGCACTTACTCGGTGGACTTGGTGGTTGGGAGCAGAACTGAATTGAGAATTTTGGGGACAGTTGTTCTTCACATGCTCGGGGGTTCCGCAAGAAATACAGGCGATGGGTCGTCTGGGGTAATCCGACGCAGGATGATAAGAAACGGGTGGCTTGGCATCTCTAGGTTCATACGGGGGATGATATTTTGGTTTAGAGGGACCTGGAACCTTTACGAATTTGGGAGCGTTCTTCGGGTGCTACTTAGGGAAATAGCCTTTACTCTTGCGGGAGGGAGGATGACTCTTCTTGGGATCTTTGTGGTAGAGTTATGACTGACCACGTGCAAATCCGCTTCTTCGATGCATTCTTTGAAGGAAGTAACTTTTCGGTCCTTCACGAATGCATGGATTTCAGAGGGCTCGTAGCCATCAATTGATCCCGCAAAATGAAGTCGAACAGAGACTCATAGTCGCCGTTTACCTGGGCGGACTCCAACCAAAACTGCACACTTCTTCTGAGGGTAAATCCGAACTGGCGGTAAGTCTGACCAGGTAGCCAGACTTATCTCAAAGATGTTTTTGAAATGAGTGAGGTAAGCACTGAAATCCTCACCGTCCTTAAATGCTGGGAGGTTTAAAGCGGGGATATGTGGAGCTTCATTCCTAGAACTAACTGAGAGGGTTTCTAAGTTATTTCTATTTAACTCCCTTTCATGGTGCCTCGCCCTTTCTCTTTCTTCAGCTTCTCTTCTTTTCTCCTCAGCTTCTCTTAGTTCTTTCTTCTCTGCTCTTTTGTTTCGTTTTTCATCCTGAATATAGACGACTAGCTCTTTACCGGAAAGACCAAGCATATAACCCTGTTGCCTAAATCTCTCGAAGGACGTCATCTTGTTTCCTTACGCAAGCCTTAGCCACTCCACGGGTTCATAATCTTACGGCAGAGAAAATGTGGCTCTCGCAATAGTTCTCCCAAATTCTAAGTAAAATCTTACCCTTGTGATCACACATACACACAGAAGCAATAAATTATAATAAATATACTAATTCCTATATGAGTACCTGATATAAGAACTATTAATCTGGCACGGGGATTGCAGGGAGACTTTGAAAGATTTTCTCCCAAAACACACCCAAAAAATGGCTTGTGACTAAATATGGTCTCACGGGCACCAGGAAAGACTGATTATTCCCCCCCTTAAAAAAAAATATATTTTCCTATCTTTAAATAAGCTTTGGGCTAACTGCCTCCAGACTACGCAGATTAGCGTTTTCTTGGTGGGATAAAAGCTTTTAGCACCCCCAACTTAATCAACTGCGCAGCGAGGCAGCTGTCAGATATTCAAATTCTTTCTTATTTTTTTTACTTTGGGTTCCGAGGTTACTCCACGAAGATTTCTACTTAGAAGACAGAGAGAGGCAAGGAATTCATGGAAAAAATTAAGGGGATATTCTTCTTTGGCTTCCCTTTCCCTTACACCGATCTTCTAAAGAGCGGAAATTGGTTACATATGATAAACTATAATCTTATTTATTATATTTTGAATGTTAATTCGATCCTCCTCTCTTTTTTGAAAAATAGGTTGATAACATTTTCATAGAACGTGTCATACTTAATGCTCTTTAAAAGAGTCTTTTCGATTGCAATTTGAACTAAACTGCTTAATCTTTCTTGTCCTTGCGCATTCCTCGTGTAATTTTATATTATTAGGTAGGAAAAAGAGCGCTTAACTGGAGCCTTTGTTGTCGGTAGGGTCAAAGGTAGCTCACATAACTTTGTTAATTGCGGTAAAGCTACATCTAATCTAAAGTTACGCAAAATGCGAAGCAATTCATGCACTGTTTCCCTTTCATTTTGCTCTCATTATATAAGACTAATAGTTAGCTCCTCAACTTTTTTTTTTCTTCTTGTTTTCTTGGATCAAGAAGCTCCAAGCATGTTAAATTATCAATGTTTATATATGAAAACTATAATTTTATCAAATATCGTTCTCTATTTCTCTTTGCGGTATTCCAACTGATCGTTTTTTTATCGTTTAAGTGAAGGATAAATGCAATCAACAGTGGACCAAATTTTGGAAAATGTATTCCTTTTACTCGTATCTTATAAGAGTGACTATTTCATCTACTTTACGAATATATAGGGTGGGGCAGAAAGGGAGCGCTGATTTCAAAGGTTAATAAAAAACAAAAACATGATCATACTAGGATAAACTTTGTATTTATCATAAGGACATTAAATACCATTGTGATATAAGTGGTTTTGAAAATTATATCACTTAAATGATAACCACCAATGTCGATGCAGTTTTGAAGTCTCCCTCGAAAATTCACTATAGCCCTTTGAACCATGTCCCGTGGAATTGCATTGATTTCCTGAGTTATTTTGCAGGCCGGTGCTGATACACTTGTGATTTGAGGTAACCCCATAGAAAAAAAATCACAAGGGGCTAAATCCGGGGAACGTGAGGGCCACCCAATATCGCCTCGCAGAGAAACGTATGCGATGTAGCACCATCTTGTTGGAACTATACATTATCCGGATTATGAGTGGTAAGTACCTGGACCACTTTAGGATGGAGAAACCTTTCAAGGAGTTCACATTAACTGTCCGATGTAAGAGTTAATGTAACACTGCCTTCTTCGAGAAAATAAGGAACCCGCACGCCGAAATCACCCATGGCGGCACACCAGACAGTAACCTTCGCACTGTGGATTGGTCGTTCGTGGAGCTCACGAGGGTTATTGACTGACCAGTATCGAAAGTTCTGTTTATTAACCATCCCCGATAAATGGAAGTGCGCCTTATCACTCCAGATCAGAAGAGCCGTATGGGGGATGGTCTGGAGGATATCCCGACACAAGGTTGAGCGGGTTTCATAATCCCTCTCGCGTAGCTCCTGCACAACCATCATCTCGTAGGGATGCATGTAGAGAGACCTGTGTAAGATTCTGCGAACACTTTGAACGCACATGTGTAAGGCAGATGCCTATTTTCGTGCGGAACGTCTGGAAGACTGCTGTATTGAAGCTGTCAGAGCTGCAACATTTCCTGTCCCTGTAGCGGTCCTTGGACGGCCAGGACTTTTCTTGTTTAAAGCAAATGATGTTTGACTTAAGTTAGAAACCCACCGACTAATTGTTTATCCATCCGGTACGGGATCATGATGATGAAGCGCAAAGTGTCTTCGGAAGGAACGTTGCGTCGTTACCACGCACTCACTCTACTTAAAAAACTCTTCCACAACAAATGCACGATGCTCTCCACTCCAGCCCATGATGTCTATTACCTGAAACATAAAATAAATGACATTTAATATACTTCATAGAGATACGAAGTTTTTCTTGTATCTCCATATGTTTGTTTTTTATTAACCTTTGAAATCGAGGCAACCTTTCTGCCCCACCCTGTAGTAGGATATGTCAAATGTTTAAGCCTGTAAAACATCAAATACTGAATTTGTGTAATTGAAAATATCGCCAAATACATTTGACAAAAAATTGAATCCAAAATCTTCCAGGATGGAATATAATGATTGAGCGTAGGTGTAGCTTTCAATGTCCCATTTGCGGCAGTTGTCAATGATGACTTGGAATAAATCAGTAAGTTACCCGTAGTACTCAATTGAGAATAGTTAAATTTCCAAAGAGTTGGTTCAGCTTTTGGAAATTACTTTTTAATTTCGGCATCTAAAAGATGCTCACGTTTACATACTTGACTTTGCAAAAATAGGTAAACAAGACTTGAGCATTGAAAAGAATATATCGCATTCTTTGATTTTGGAAATAAATAGATTATGACAGAACTAAATTTAATATATGAGTTATACAGTGAATGAAAAAGGAATTGGGATATTTTTGTTTACCTTTTTTTTAAAGTCGATTCAGTTCGCTTGCCATAGCGCTTGCACCATCATAAGTTTGACCAACAATTTTTTTCAAAATATGAATTTTCTTCTACTTTATTAAACACTATTTTGGATAACCCTTTAGCCACATTACCAACGCTCGCGTTTGTAAACCCAATACATTTTTCGCAAACATCACCATCACTCAAGACGTACTAGACAACAAATGAAAGTTGCGAAACAATTTTAATATCAGTAGTCTCGCATAAAATAATAGCCGCAAATGAACACTCTTCTATTTCACTTTTAATCTTCTTTGAAAGAACTTCGGCCACGCAATTAATCAAATCATTTTGGATTCTATTTGAAACATAAAAAAACGCTGGACTCTTCCAAATGCAATGTTAGTAAAGTATCGTGTTTCTTACATAAATTGAGCAACTCAACATAATTACCCTTGTTTTCAGAATCTGTTGATTTATCATGGCCTCTAATTGCTAATTGCTGCTCGCCTAAACAAGAAACCAAGTCTATTAATCTTTTTAAAATCTCTATTATTTTTTACATTTTCCCTGTGGATTTCCACATTCCTCTTGTGTTGGCTGTTTAATAAGAAATCAATTCGTGTTTTCCGAACTTAGTTAAGTTTATCACATATGTTATCTGAGTAGATGAAAGTTAGTGTTATTTTGATTGCCTCATACAGATTATTTAAATTGGTAACACCGAATGAATTCCATATATCTATTTTGTTTGTTAAATAACAAACATGCCAGCAAAATATTTTTTTGAAAGCAAGGACAGGAAGTTAACCACCTTATCTTTTCAAATTGCGTTCTGTTAAATTTTCTAACGGATCTCTTTGTTTTCCATTTTAAAGCTAGGTCTGGAGTAGCCCTACCGTTTTTAATTGTTCTTTCTTTATTTGCATGACTTTTTGAAGAAACTTTATTGACTAATAATGACTCAAATCTGCATATGCAATATTTTGGTTTCACATTGTTTCACATTCATTTCCTTCAACGACTTGAAGAGTTGCACTTTAAATAAGACAATTAATCTAATAAAAATAATATACGCAATAGCTAATTATCAATTCATTGATAAAGTAACTATAATTTGACAATAAAAAAAATTATTTTAATATCAATATAAGATTAGGCTTTTATTTAATTTTAGTAAAGTAAAAATGTAAAAATAATGGAACGCCACAATAAATAAGAAAATTTCATAGAAAAAAACGAGCCTAATGCAGGAAGGAATCCGGGAGGTTAACTTTTTGAATCCTGTAGCTAATTTTAATAAGTGTCAATCAAATTCGCTTATGCACTCTATGGGTGATGGTAATAGGTAAATTGCTTCCATTTTCCTATATATTATCCTATATTTACTTCTGGCAATGCAAACTATCAGTTATACTCATATACGCTTTTTAAAAATAGGAATTAAAAACAGATTTCGAAATAGATTAAGCGCATACACTAAAATTCGCATTATTATTAAAAGTATGCTTTTAGTAGGGAAACCTTTCAAAAGTTCATTATTTTTGTAATTAACTAATTTAAATTGTAATATCATAATTTTATATAATTATTCTTAATTAATGGGGGAAGCATTTCTTTCCTTGCTTCCATTAACCGCACGCCTATTATATATATATATATATATATATATATATATATATATATATATATATATATATATTATGATGTTCCTTACCTATAGGGGGGAGGATTTTTTAAAGAATTTTCCATGGGGCCCCCGCTCAATTTTGTCCTTCGGGTGAAAATACATGGGGGGAAGGCCAATTTCATTTCAATACTTTAATATCTACTGATGGTGCCCTGCCTCCCAACAATGAACCCTGGTAGTCTATATATATATATATATATATAGAAAAATTATGAAGTTCCTTACCTATAAGGGGGAGGATTTTTTAAAGAATTTTCCATGGGGCCCCCGCTCAATTTTTTCCTTCGGGTGAAAATACATGGGGGGAAGGCCAATTTCATTTCAATACTTTAATATCTACTGATGGCGCCCTGCCTCCCAACAATGAACCCTGGTAGTCTAGGCCCTACCCCCCTCCCCCCGGTATAAACCAAGTATAGGCTGTTCGAAGGCAAGGGTATCATGGTACTCATCCTACTCATTGTTGCGGGTTTCGGGCCAGAGTAGCCTTCGTATCGGGGAATGCAACTCTATGTTTAGAGAACCACCTGAAGCAGGAACTAAAGATGATCTTCCTCCTTGGTTAGCAGCTTGTTGTACCGTTGAACCATGGCGACTTCTCTCTCTGCGGTGTCGTTGGTCACGGAAAACACAGATGAATTCCGGGCTGTTTCTTGAAAGAACTATTTCTGTTGCCATGTGGCCGGATCAGTCTACAGGACATCATCATCCAGGCCAAACCTTTTAAAAGACCACTTGATCCTCTTGGAGACGAAGAACGAGAGTGTTCTCTGCTGGAAGTTTCAGAGATTGAGCAGAGGTTTCTTCTTGTGATCCTCATGTCTCTCCTTCTCCAGCGAGGCCACCATGTCCTTGCTCTCTTAAAACGGGACCCTGGTGTCAAAAAAGGGCAGACCCATCAAGTCCTCTGGCTGGTAACAGAGTTGAAGGCGGAACTTCTCCAAAGTGGCTTCGAATTTTGATGTATTAACTCCGTCGTATTGAATCAGACTCTTCATAAGGGTCAGGTCTTGACGAGGAGCTTCCGCCGGAAGACGGCTGGAGAATTAAGCTTTCAGGTAGATTATCACGACGAAGAGAGTTACCACTCTCACCCCTTGCTCTTCACGAGCCATGAGCTGGATTTGTGTTCGAAACAGCCTGTAGATAGAAGAGAGTAGGAAAAGGGAAAAAGAAAAAATAATAGCATAGTCGAGTTTGAACAGCTTCCCTAGTCGCTGGACCACTGTTAGCCAGCGGCGAATCCATTCGGCCATCCTGAGGTTTAAAAAAGACTGATTCAAGCGAAGCTTTTAAGTCGCTCGCTTGCTCTTCTCATACGCTACACAGTATAGATAGAGGAGAACAGAAAGAGGGTCTAAGAAAAAATAATTGCGTAAGCGATTTTCGAATACTGTTAGCCAGTGGCGAGTCCACTCCTCTATAATGAGTCTCAATAGAGACTCATTCAAGCGAAACTTATTCGCCGCTCGCATGCACTTCTCGTAGGCTACACAATCTCCCTACTAGAGGAGGAGCCTATTTTGAAGAAATGAAGAAAACCCGTTTGGAAATGTTATACAAGGGCTACTGCCCCAACTACCGCGTCTGGGCACCAGTGTAGATAGAGGACAGTAGGAAAAAAAGAAAAGAAAAAATATTAGTGTAGTCAGGTTGTGAACAGGTTCCCGCGTCACTGGACCACTGTTAGCCAGTGGTGAATCCACTCGGCCATCCTGAGTCTCAAAAAAGACTCATTCAAGCGAAGCTTTCAAGTCGCTCGCCTGCCCTTCTCGTACGTTACGTGCGCTACAATCGTACGAGAAGTGTAGGGCTTTGGAGAGCCAGGGAGCATGATGTTAGGCTCCGGTGGCCATGAACCAACCACCTCGTGGGGTAACAAGGACGAGCTCCAGAATCTCCCTGTAGTCGTCTCAGGGGAGCGATTGGTCAGCTGAAAGGTGCCATATGACGTGAACCGCCCTGATCAGGTCTGGAGGCAGGTACTGAAAAGGCTGTCTTATCGATCAATTCCACTCAAATTTGACCCTATTAAAGAGGGGGTCATCGAGTCCACTCGTCGTCGAGCCCATCTAAGCTTGGAACGCTGCAGACAGGACCAGCTTCATGATGTAGTGGGAAAAGGCGAATTAGACCATCTCCCAATCTAGTTTCTACTAAATGGGGAGGCAAGTACCCGATCGCCTCCATTTATTGGAGGCAGTCTTATCAAAGTACATTCCGATGACTCTATCCGAGATCTCCCACTCCTACAGGCCTGTCTCGACGGATGAGGCTTGGTTTTCTCCCGTCCCTCCTCAAAGCAGCTAGGGAACTCCAATTTATTTCTCCATATCCTCTCCCGGCACAAGGCTTGGGAGCTTGTCCATATGTTCTTTGGTTGTAAGATCCTTCATCAACTTCTCGTCCCAATGAAACACCAGGAAACATCTGCACATAAGTCTCGCTGGACCACCTCTGCAAAATGTCTTTTGTTTCTCTGGCGACATCGAGCGATGGATGGTCGATATCAACACCGAGACTCTTGGCGGTTTTCCTCATCACAAAGGCAGCTTTCCTATCGAAGAAATCATAGTGCGATCCAGAGCTGAAGCTAATCCGGGTGACATGATATTTTGTAGATTTTTCTTTGCCGTGGGCACATATCCAGTAGGTTCTGGCATCTGTTCCGCTTCTGAGGCCTCAGGGGAGGTGGTATTGCTGCCTAATAATGGGGTAACGCTTTGGGCGAAGTAGAGTCACTGTGCCTTGTAGCTTAGCGGCAGAGCATCTGACCGGCAATCAGCAGACCCGGGTTCAAGTCCCAGTCAGGAATTTCAAACTTTTTTCCCCTGGCGTTATTTCTGTCTTCTCGGTAAAGGATTGCCTACATTGTGCCGCCCTCTGCTCTCTTTGATTCTAGTCTTCTTCTAATGTTCCTTTCTCTTACCTCTATTAACTCCTGTTTCTAGTCTCATTGCTCATTCGCGTCTAATTTCTCTTTCTTGTATATACATATATATATATATATATATATATATATATATATATATATATATATATATATATATATATATATATATATATATATATATATATAATTTGAAGGATGAACAAAAGGACGTATAAAGGGACGTATATAAAGGGGCGTATATATATATATATATATATATATATATATTCTGAAAGAGAGTGATTTCATTTCCTCAGTTCTATCATTTTCTGCATTTTTTCTTATTAATTTAGCCATTATACTTATAATTGCTTCATTAATGGTCATTAACTCATAATGCTTTATATGTCTACGGATCACATTTATACTGCTCTATCTATAGTATTACAACCTTCCAAGTAAGGTGTTAAAATCCTAAATTGCTAATATGAAATATATGCAAATATTTTTATTTTATATCCCCCTTTATGCATTTCCTCAATTAAAATTAGATAGGGTGGATGGAGGCTTTACAGAATTAATTTCCAGTGAAACAAACTCTAATTACTAGGCTGATCAACCGATTGCCGTGGTCGAGAAATACGTCAGTAGTTTAAAATGATTACAGAGTCAGTATGACTCTCTATTATAACTGTGTTTAAACCCGGGGAAGTTACGCAAATCAGGATGCAAAATTAGTGCAGAAAATTTAGATGTGGCTGGAAGAATTTGTTCAGGTTTTAGGGAAAGATTTACTGAGGCGATATAGGTGACAGGGCGGAGAGGGGATGGAAATAAATTAGTATCAAAGTATTGATTTCGAATTTAGAAGAGAGGTAGGTAATTAATGTCGGACGATAGTCGTCGTATAAGAGGGACATTTGACTGTAATAGAAGTCGGTTCGTCAATTTAGATCCAGGAATCGCGACCGTTTATTAAAGTCATTTGGAATGAGTAAGGATGAGAAGTTCTAGAATTTACATGAGAAAGCCTGGCGCAGGTTTATCAAATCTACCAAACAACTCTCAATATTTCGCAAAGGGAATGAATTTATGAGGAGACGAATGTCTAGTGAAGACTTACCTGGAAATTTACATTGTTGTATGTCTGGGCAAAAGTCGTGAAATATCGGGAATCCCGAGCTACAAAGGGAAAAGGGGGAGCTTCATGTATGGAAATCGGTAGGTATTGTTTGCCGTAAGGAAATGATTGAGGATAAGAATTAAATCTCTAAATGTTGTAGGTTAATGTATCGAATAAAGGTGATAGGTTTAAGGGCTCTAAATAGTCAGCATTTCAAAAATAATAATAAAAAATAGTGCATTCCTTCGCTGAATCCAAAATCGAGCTCTTGAGCTGTTCCCGTAGAGATGAATTTCACTCTATGGCTTTTTGCTTTTAGATCAAAAGGGTAAAATGATGACAAATATGTATTACTTAAATGAATGATATCTAATTATAAATATATCGTAAATTTCTTGTAAAAATCAATTTTTGGAATCTTTTTTAGTTCCAGAAATGGTTCTTTCGTAAGGAAAGGGAGCAACTAATGTTGGTCTGCACAAAGGTCGCTTGCAATGCTAGGAGATAGTTTATAAGGATATTGCCTCAGCAATCACTATTTTTAGATTCATTACTAATTAAAAATGGCTATTAGACTCATATAGAGACGTCTTCAGGGGCCAAAATTCCCGTGAAAGACTTGCTGACGATTGAAAAGAAGCAGAAGTGAACGCTTCAGTGTCCACGGTGAAGCTCAAGCTCTTCGAAGATGCTCTCATGTCGAGAAAGGCTGCATGAAGCCTGATCTCCCCGAGAAGAAAAACCTTACGGATAGTTTCCACTTTTGTAGTAAATATAAAGAATGGACTGTTGAAGAGAAAGACAAAGTGATATTTTCTGATGAAGCTTCTGGAAGATCTCTCATTAGGAGGAGATAAGTGAAGTGCTTTCATGAGTTCTGTGCCGTGCCCACCGTGAAGCGTCCGGACAATCTCCATGTCTCGAACTCCTTGTTATTTAAGGAAATTGGACATTAACCGGTTATTTTTCAAGAAAACGGCCATGAACTCAAAATAGTACCAAAACGTTCTTCATCAACACCTTTTCCTAACAGTTCAGAACCAAGTTTAGGATGATAACTGTATTTGGCAGCATGATGAGCACGAGGCGCACCTTTAACAGAGCAAAAGCAATAACAAAGTTCTTGGTTGAAAAGAACATTGAATTTTTGTGACTTTTGGCCGGGAATTCGCCAGATTTGTCCCTAATATAGAGTTTTTGAGCGATAATCACACTGTGGTTGATAAACAGTGGCTATCGAATTGTAAGCAGTTGCGATGCTTATCAAATAAAAATGAAGTAATAACAGTCAAAATATCATTCCAACTTAGTTCTCAATCAGGTTAAAACTCATTAAAGCTGTCCTGAAGAACAAGGAATATTGTCGGAAATATTAACCAAACACATCAATTGACTGTATATATTAAAGAAATTGGGTTTGTGCTCCAAAACCTTGTATATTTCACCTTTAAATTATGATATAAACACACTAAAACAAAGTGCGATGTTTGATTAGTTCTATTAATCATCATCATCATCATTACTAACTCTATAATTTAAGAACGGGACTTTTTGGAGCACATATTTGAATAATAATTTCATCTTAGTTTGGTTATGACTTAAGTATATTTGATATTTTTATCAAGGTAATTTCTAAGAATTTCTTTATAGTTTGAAAAATAAAATAGTTTAGTTCAGAAAAAATAAATATGATTATCCAATGCTTTATAAGAAAATGAATTACAATTGGTGAAGTTCAGAAAATTGATTAAAATTTAAGTAAGGATGTTTTTTTATTTTATCTATAACTATATTTTAACAACGTGATTTTTTGAAAGGGGGGAAATTTATTTTAGAGTTCCTTTTTAAAATTATTATAATTGGCGAAGTCCTGAAAATTTATAAAAATTTAACCATGGCTGCTTTTTTTTAGATTTTAAATTTTAATTTTAGTAGCGAAGCACAAGCTCCCCACTTATATGAAAAAATATAGTAGTCTCAACATTTTTGACTATGACTGTAAATGCTGGTATGAGTTTAAGTTCCTTAGCAACATGATTGGTGACGATACTGAGGTTCTGCTGGGAAATTAGTGTATTGAAGGAGGTATGGGATTTAGCAAATAGTTCCCTCCGACCACCTTATTATAAAATTACTTCCTGTGTTATATATAGTCGTTAATGATAAGTTCAACGATATCAAAATTTCATAGCTTTTCACTGATACATTTGGTTTATGGAATACGCCCTTTTTGGGAGAAATTTAATGTTGTTTTTATCATAAAAAATCACTGTTTCTATGCATGTGCAATCTCTAAACGTTCATGGTTGATGACATTCACTGAAGTTTCAACCTGGGATAAACCGCCCTCCATAGCGATGCCAAAATTCTATTAAGGTACTTCCCGCCAAGATTGATCGAGCATCGTTTCCTATTTGGTCGGTTAGATGATGTAGATAACCTCGGAATAGATAGAAAGTCATGGATTGATCTCAGCATTTACTGCACCTGTTCAGTTGTATGGTTGGCTAATTGAAGCCCGATATCGTCCTTCGGGTATTTGTCATAACCGGCTTTCAAACGCACCACCATGGTATATATGAAGAGATTATAATTAACTGAGTGTTCTCTAACTTCAGCTGGGGCGCTTAGATTTACACAAATATCAGTGGGACTTGGTTAGAACTTTCTTCCTGCCACGGTCTCGACGGCTAACTCGTTAGATATACATACGTAGAGGGACAGACGGTGGGGACAATATTAAGGAAATATACACTAGCGAAAAAAGTACTATAGTGTGTGAATTCATTTTTGCTGTAAGAGACAGTAGTTATACAGAGGTAACGGACTGGGGATTGGTATTCAGAGCCACCATAGGCTGGCACTAGTTCCCGTGGTCGCAATGTCTATCGTTGAGAGGAGAGGGCTGAGAACTGGGTGAGGCCCAAATACTGGTAGATGTCCATCCTGACTCAATTAGACTATTGAGGGAGATTTGTGTAATCCAAAGTGAAAAAGTGAATTGGTATAAATGAACGGATGGAGTAAATAGTGTAATCTATCCGAGAAAGTAGACTTCTAAATGAAATACCCAATCACAAATAAAACTAGTCGATAAGGTCAAACAACAAAAAAATATATTATGAATGTTGTATATAAAATAATTCTTTTATTTAAATATTTACATGTAGTAAATATTAATGTAGGAGACAGGATTTAGCTAAATGAACTGAATCAACTGCTACGGAAGCAAAACATAGAGATTAAAACAAACAAGAGGCAATGTCAGAGGGTTCGAGGTACAAAAAATCATTGACAAACGCCTAAATGCTTTCTAATAAAGGAAAGGAGTGAAGGTGTTTTGAATAGAACTTACACTTCGGACTGAGGTAAATATTAAATTAAATCGACCTTAAACAAAGGATGCTCGACTAAAATTTAACAAAACGAACTCGCGAAAATGCTCAATCAATAAAAAAATGGACTCGGCGGCCGAAAATGAACTTTCACTCTTTGGAGTTGATAAAGTAAATGAAATAAAGCGGTACGAATGCAAATATTCTGAATTTAATTGCGAGTTTATATCTAAGCAATAAGGTAAATATTGATTTCTAAATGGTTGTACAATGAATGAAATGTAAAATTTAGTGAAGGTATGAATAGTAGATGGGTCTTAGGAAATGAGGCTTGAGGATTTATGAAATTTGACACATAGTCAGGAAGAGAGCTGTAAAAGAGAGAGGGGAATAAAAGAATGAAGCGACTAAAAAATCATGAAAAACAAACATTGGCAGAGGGGAGATACAAATATACTACTGGCGAGAGAAAATGAATTAACAACAAATGTTCATAGAAATAATTAAAAAAAACACAAGAGAACAATTCGTGTTGGTACCAACGAAAAATCACGGAAAATGGTGGTAAGAGAAAGCAGGAAGTGAGAATAACTAGAATAGAAAGACGCAAATTGGGCTTAAAGCAAGTAAGAATGGACAGACAGAGAGGCGAATGAATGGGTGTGCTCACGCGGGGACTCTTTTAAAAATATAAGACTCCGCTTTTTGTGCAAAAGAAGCTCAAATCATATATATAAATCAATTGCAACCTCTAATTCCTTTCAGACAAAAAGAGTACAAATGAAATAAAGATCGAAATTTAGACTAAAGCAATTGAACGAACATACATACATATATCCTTTAGAGTAACGAGACACTGAAGCGAGGAAGGACATACTGTTGGTTGTCCTGTTTTAAACTAAAATTTCTTGAAGCAGACCTCACTTGGCTCTCCCCTGATTAAATAAAAATCCTTGGAACTAGAAAACCTTGGAGCGCATCCTGCGTCCGGCTATTTTATAACGCCCAAAATTCTTGGAGCAGCCTGCTTCGGCCTCTAATAACTCATCGGAATACGATTGTAACCTTTACTGAATGCTTGGCTTAAAAAAATGATCTGACGGCATGTCAGGTGGAACCATTTAGTCAGTCTGCACATACGGAGGTTCCTAATACATAGCAACTGGCCATTTATCTCCGTAAAAGGTGCTTCTACTCATCTAAT
This sequence comes from Ceratothoa steindachneri, assembly GCA_963969495.1. Lineage (NCBI taxonomy): Eukaryota > Metazoa > Arthropoda > Malacostraca > Isopoda > Cymothoidae > Ceratothoa > Ceratothoa steindachneri. The sequence goes on along the minus strand of OZ018318.1, from coordinate 135,056,161 downwards.
ACAGTTTTCATTGTGAGCCACGAGTATTTAGTTAGGATGGTGGGTTTACCATATTGTACCTAGTCGGATAGATATTGCCTAGTTTGGGCTAGAGGAGGGATATGCTATTTACATATAAATCACTGCCCACAGCTATATCTTTGCTCACAGCATATAAAACATTATGAAGGATATCCATATTCACGCCTAAAATGGCTACAGTTAGTTTTAACAAACTGGAAATGCCTCAGGTTGATTTGTCGCACAAGGCTTATTTGGAACTGGGGCTGTGGCTTTTCTCAGGGCAAAATTTTCCATATGACTCCATGATACTTAACCATGCTAATATTAGATTCCTTCTCTCGAACCATTATACCATAGTTTAATTCTGAGCATCTCATCTTAACTTTATTTATTCTTACGCCTATGGTTTTATGTTTAGTTCTCCATTTTGCTGCAACGTTCTTTCGTATTACGAGAGGAAATTAGAATACATAGCAGTATTCATGAACCAATTAATCACATGCCGCTTGGTGTAATGGCGATTCATATTTTCTTCATCCGCCTGAAAGGCCATGCAAACTAATTTGTATGAGCGGGCAAATAAATCATGGAAATTTTATTTTTCACTTCTCTTTCATTTTGTGTGAAACACGTTACTGATACAGAGAAAAGGCTGGGCCAATTTTACATCCTTGTACATATACTTCAGTTCCTGTATAAATTCATCCTCAGTGGTCGCATCAATAAAATATAGTTCGCATTAATCTGAAAATGGGCATTTCCTTTCGATAGATGGATGAAACGTTTCGCTTCTCAAATCGTTTCATCCTGGGACGCGAAATTTTCCCTTGTACAACATTTTCCAATTTACCCGACCAGTTTATGATACTTGGCTCTAAGAGCTTATCTTCATACATGCATTTAAAGGGGACAAAAGAGAGGGGCAGATTTACTAATTTACTTAAATTAAGAGAGCTAGGCGATTGATTTGCTTAGTCTGAGTTAGATGGGTTGGATCAATCATGCTTGTTTGTGGAGGTGGGCTTCACCCAAAAGGACTAGGAGTAAAGAGGCAGGTTAAATTGTCTACCGAACGGGAAAATCAAATCTATTCATTTGTCATACTTTCGTTTTCTGACTCAACAAAAAGGAATGACACTGCAACCTGATTTGTTAGCTTCACTTGAATAAATCCGGACTCACATTTGCAGCAAGCTTCGTTGGTCTCCTAGTTTGTATACATTGCACACAAATTTTAAGTTTCGGGAAAGATCAAAAGCAGCTTGCGATCGAAGGTGGCTTTTCTTTCTTTGCTGGCCTCAATGAAGGCTAGTGAAGGGAGAGGAAAAAGAAGATTACATCGCACCCCAAGGTAAAGTGTTGAAAATTCTATTTGTTTTTTGGACGGAACATCGTGCACTAACTTTCATCCACCTTCTCTTTTTTTCTGAAATGGCTCCCTACGAGTATCATATCATCTTGAGTCGTATATTGAGAAGAGATACAGACTTCTAAACATAAAAATACAATAAATCATATCAATATTACTAATCAGAGGAGGGGAATTGAAGCTCTTGGAATTTACCTAATTAATGTGGATTCTATATTTTTTTTATTTTACAAAAATCATTATAAGGGTAAATTATTTGGACCTGGGTAAAATCTATTGCATGGTTAAATTTATTATGAGTAATATGATTTAAAATCTTGGATTTACATAGTTCTGGCTCGCCTCACATCACTTTTGTGTTTGTAAAAGAGTGTATATGAATACAAAAACGGATGTCAGGCGAGCCTGCGCTACATGAAGTATTTTAAATCATATTAATAATTTTAACCAGGCAATGGAGGTTATTCAGGTTCAATTAAGCTCATCGACAAAAGAATAGTGTCGTGGCGAATTTAAATATGTATAAACTATACGACTAGTTTTCGTCTGGTCAGTTTAACTTACTCGCGTAATAATTCTCGAAAGAGAAAAATGATGAGAAATTCAGGTAAGTCAGGGGACAGCTGCATTGGACAAACCATGCTCATCAGGGAGTCAAGGGCATGAGATAAACCAAGTTAATCAGGTGATCGAAGTATGGGAAAAATCAGGTTCATCAGGTATCGAGGGAATAGGATAACCCGGGCTCTTCAGGCGAGCAAGTCCATAGTGAAAACCAGTCAGTTTATCCCAGCCCATTAACCATCTGACGAGCCAGGTTTGTCTCATACTATTGAGCAACTGGGTTGCTTGGTTTGCCCCAGGTCATTAATCACCTTACTTAGCTACTTCTCTCTATGCCCTCGATACCTGATGAGCTTGATTTGTCTGATGCCCTTCCAGCTGAGCCCTCGTTCTTTTCCATGCTCCACAATTACCTGATAGATTTGAAATTTAAGAGACATAGATGGAATACAGGTTGAGGGCAACCATTAAGCTTTTTTACCGTTCTGCATTTATAGTTTGCATAAGAAATAAGCCGTTGAATATTCTATTAATATTTGAATTGGCCTTTGTTGCATAAAAATATGCAATTACTTTATACACACCGCGTAATTATACTGTTTAACTGCAACCCTTTTGAATTATTCCTTTGGCATGGTATTTGCCGAGTTTTGCTAGAAGTTCTGTTACATTTAGTCTTTTAATCTTTCAAGAGGTTTACGTGTGTGATAGAAAAAGTACCGGTGCTTTTTTGTTTCGGGGACACAAACCAAAAATGGCTGGTGACATCACCAGGGAGGCTGCTTGTGAGACAGCCATGTTATCCACGAGTGTAAACGCGTTTTTCTTATAAAGACCAAACTCCCGATTTTGTTACTTCTTTGGTTATATAACCTAACCTAACCTTAACCTAAAAAAAAATGTAATCGACCGATTGAACCTGATTTAGTGAAAATGAAAAGTAAAATAGCAGCAAAAATATATTAGTTGATAGGATAGAAATTTCTTGTCTTTAGAAATTTGCTGAACCAAGACCGAGCGAAGCTGCTTCGCAGAATATTATTATGGAGTCACAGTAGCCAGTCGATCTTTCTGGCTGGTGACGTCACCAGCCATTTTTTATTTTTGTCCCCTAAACAAAAAAAGCGCCAAAGTACCGTAAAAGAAGCCCAAGGTTCTATTTTTCTAGCACCTGTCTTTAAAGCGTCTTTTATATAGTGTTCAGGTGTGTCGAGATAGAAGTGAAAAGAATCGAGATCGATGCTTTCCTACGTGGGGGCCATAACGATTCCGACATCACTAAGCTGCTCAATGACAGCCGGATCAACAACCACAGAGTCACGGAGAGGCCAAAGAACAAGGAAAACCTCAAAGATCGACATCGCTCGGAGAGACCCTAAGTTCTCAACCGTTTGGCTGTGAAAAAGGCATTCGAAAGTTCCCCGAAGATAGAAATGACCGCGGTCGCAAAAAAGAAGAACATCTTGGTGGCCAGGCCACAGTGGCCAAAGATGTCAAGAAAGAGGGCGGAAA